>JALHLI010000010.1:7243798-7843798 GCA_023349425.1 Anthopleura sola | reverse complement strand
ATCGTAGTAGCACTTTAAAGATGGTCACACTGTCCATTCATATTTAGATCAATACTCAAACTGCTCCACAGCTTACAACCTCCATAGGAACTAGACGCTCTTGGAGCGTTCACTGGGTTGCCTGTGCGTGAGCTCCCCCACTCACCAATCCTCATACTCTATTATTTCTTACCAAAGTGTTCCTTTTGGGTTCAAAGTCCCCCTTTATTAAAAACATTTTAAATTCTAGTAAGACATTAGTGTTGCGTTACTGACTTTTCAACGCATATTATATTTCTACTTGACCTACTAGAGTACCTTTCAAGACTAGCTGATGAAATAAACATATCTATTTCAGTATCGAAACTGTTCGCTGCAAAACAAACGTTTTATCAATGTAAATACTCTTAGCCAAAATGTGTTTAACTGGTCATTTGTTTTTCCCTCAGTTTTTGTTTTCTGTATTTTCATAAATGGAAATATTCAACAAGTCTTGGCAGTTCGCTTTCTTGTAGATCACTATCAGCTCGTCTGACTTCTACAAGTTCTTGGAGTCAGCTTTCATCAAAGCTTTGTTTGTCACTCGTTTTGTAGTTTGTCTCTCGTTCTGTAGTTTGTCTCAGTATATTTTTTTGTATCTGAGATCTGCTAAGATCTAGTTTGATCATAGCTAGGTAGTTTATAGATTATCTTAGTCTATTTTGACTAGTTTGTCTAGATCTACGATTCTCATACCGTAGTTTGCTCATAGAATCTCGAAGATAGCTCATAGATTCTCAGACTTCTCTCTTTGAGTATGTGGACCAACCCGTTCCAAAATCGCTCAATAACATCTTTTAGTTTGTGACTACCACGTACGGCGTGTGTGTTTGTAAGTAGTTTAAGCGTAGCGTTAAAAAACCTAAAGACAAAAGTACGCAACGTGCCTACAGACAAAATAGTACTTCACGAACCCTGAACGAATGAATTTATAGTGACACAACACTAAAAGCTATAAATACATCGTCCTCGATGTCGTGTGGCAACTTCATTGGACATTGGACATTGTTTACAAGTTCTCGACCAATCATGACGTGTGAAATTATGGTCTACCTGACCACGGAAAAACGGATCTCATTTTAAGACTGGTTTGCTACCATAGCAACCCAGTAAAAAAGACCCCTGTGCTGTTGCGAGACGAAAACGACGGAAGTCTAACTCAATGTTAATTGCATTCAAGGTGGTTCTAGTGTGTATATGTGAGCGTAAAACAAACTTATCACCAAGATAATCAGGAACTAAATTATCATCATTCAAATAAAGTGTATCGTCAGTAATGGGCAACCAATCAAGAGATTTTAAACCTGAAACAACATCATCAAACTTACAGAGTCCCATCAGTACAACACGAGTTCTAAAATCCTGAACTAACCGACTGTCACTACCTGTACGAGTCAGTTGGAATAATCTTTGCAATAAACCTTTATGAACAAGATTCTTTGTTCCAGTCGCATCCATAGCACAGGTAGCCCAAGCTATGGTTCTGAATATATATAGAGAGAATGTATGGCAGATCAAAAAATTTCTTTAAAATAAAATAAATTTCATATTTTATTGTTTCTTTACCGGTATATCAATGTTTTATTGCATGTTTTGTGGTTTCCTGACAGTTTGGTTGCATTTTAAGGCGGTTTTAGGAAATTTTATCTCCTCTCTAAAGACGAAGATAATATAGTAATAGGCGAATGTTTGTTTAGAAAATTTTGCTTTGCTCATTAGCATAAGCTTTAAACTCAAGAAAAATACAAACTGAACCCAAAACTTAAAAGATCTCTTTGATATAAGTAATCTACGAAATGTTTAGCTCTTTACATGCAATACTTTCCGAGATATCAGCTTCCAAAGTTACTGGGTGGCAAAAATGCTAATGAGCCCATACATTCTCTGTAAAATTTAGAGATTTTTTAACCCGCAAAATCTCATTTCATGTGTCAAGTTAATATTTTAAAAATAAGCTTATTTTATCACGCTCTTTCGATATTCAGAACAGGTTTGGTGTAAATTTGGCTAAAAAGTGAAATTCATATGCTAATAAAGCAAACATCGGTCAATACAGCTCACCGGCTTCTCAGTAAAGCATTATTGTAGAACATGCAAAGAAATAATGGCATATTGTTAGTCGAGCCTTAGGAACGAGAGGAAGCGTATTTCTTCGGCCAAGATTCTTTGTTGGAATTGCACCAATAATCAGTAAAACTGGTCACTGGCTTCTCAAGCATTACGTTAAAACAAAGAAATAATTCTTAAGAGAATGGCATATTGTTAGTCGAGCCTTAGGAACGAGAGGAAGCGTATTTCTCCGGCCTTGTTAGACGTTTTCTCTATACACCAGTAGCTGAGTGAGTGTCAAACAATATTCCAGTTAAATAAGGTCATTTATTGCATTCAAGTTCACTTGCCCTTGTTCAACTGGTGGCACAATCTCAAGAGCAAAAGAATTGGTGCGAAATCTTCCTGAACAGGGATTGACGCAGGTACATTTGGAAAACAAGCTTTTGAAATTCTGTCGATAAACTTTGGTGAACACCAAATAGATGAAGAAGTTGTAGCAACAACTCGACTCTCCAATGAAAACCACTGAGAAACTTAAATCGTTTAAGGCAGTCAGTGATAAGTTATCAAGGTTTTCAAATAGGTCCAGGAAAGTGACCACTGTAAAAGGTAAAAAGCTTAGAAAGAAAAGGCTGACAATTACTGCAGACATTTTGAAGGCATTCTTGTTTTGACGCTCCCTCGCAGATGAAGTGTTTCCTACTTGTCCTGGTACTGCAGTTCGTCGGAGTTTGAGAGCGATACGTAAGTAGAGGAAAGAGATGATAGGTAATGGGATTCCAACATTCAGCACAAAAAAAATTGAAAAATTAATCCTATAGTGTAGGATTGTTGTAACACCAATTTTTGTCAAATCCTGGATGCAATTTGTCGAGTCTTCTGCTTTCACAAGGGTAAAAGTAACAAGATATACGGAACACATGGCCATCGAAAACATCCAGATCCCTGGGATGATGTACTTGAGTTTTCCTCTGCTCAAACCTCCTCTGAGTGGATGAACTACAGCGTAGAAGCGATCGAGAGCAATAAACACACCGCTGTAAATCGAAACAGCCAAAGAAAGGTCTTGCAGGAAAGCTGCTAGCTTACAAAGAGCAAGTCCAAAGTCACCGTCAATCAGCCAAATATTGTTGTAGAAGATGATCTCCACGATGTGTCTTGGCACTGCCAATAAAGGAACGAGAAGGTCACTGATCGCCATGTTGGCAATCAGAATATAGGTCGTACTTCTCAGTCGAATGTCTCTACTTGTTGCCCAGACAATAAGCAGGTTACCAGTGAATGAGACTACAAATAGGATACAGTACATCATTACCTTAACGATCTTTATAGGAACAGTTTCTGGCATGTTTTCCGAAAAAGACGCATTATTGAGGACAACCGTTGTATTTAAAGACATGTTGGGAATGGAGAGCTGTCCACTGACGCTGGTCACATTCGAAAAAGCCACCCAAAACTGATTTTTTTTCTTTTTTTTTTTTTCTTTTTCGTGTGGATTCTAGAGCCTAATACTCTTCTACTTGCCTTTTTATCTGATAAGTAAGAACATGAACCTCAGGCAGCCTTGGCATCCCTAGACTAAGAAGTTTAGTCCAGTGTACCTGGTTCTAATGAGCATATGAGTAACTTCACCCGATGAATAATAGATGATCTTAGGTAATGTCGAGTACAGATGGTTCTAGGGCCCAAACGTGACTCTTGTGGCACTCCAATTAAGGACCAGTACGAAGAGAAAAAGGGTTAAAAAAAGTAATTAAAAAAATGGAACAAGAAAAACTAAGAAGACATAACGTAGAAATGATTTTATCTAGGTTTAGAGTGGTGTATTGTGAAATAACATCGAAAGATTTAAAGTTTAAAGTAGACATGAAATTGATGAACATGGAACTTCTGTCTATATTTGTATTCATGAATATTCAATATAGAAAAAGAGTTCAATACATGAATGAAATATACTGTCTTCTTAAAATAAACAAAGCTCTATGTTTATTTATACACCTATAATTCGATAATATAATATGGTAATATATTTGATATAAGATATAAGATTTGATATAAAATTAGGTAATTACGAGTGGAGATGGCTAGAGGGCCCAAGCATGACCCATGTAGTACTCCATATACCAATTGGGAAAAAGTGGGCATGATAAACAGAATTAATTTGATCATCAATTGGGCTCATCTTATTATCTTGAATCACTGACTTCTTGAAATAACCAAAGCTCTATGTTTTTTTATACACCTATAATTCGAGGCCCAAACATCATTCATATAAAAGTACTAAAGTATTAATTTAGCAAAGATAGGTTGAAAACGGAATATTGATCATAAATAATAAAGGCATACAGAATAATTAAGGCAGAAAGAATAATAAATATTTAACATGTTGTAATGAACAATCAGAAGTACTAGATATAAGAATGTATTACTAGACCTTGATTATTAGAAATAAATACTACCACAAAGTCAACCATACACTCGTTATGACGGGATGATGTTAATTCAATCATAAGTAGTATTGATGCCAAGTATCACTAGACCTTGATTATTAGAAATAAATACTACCACAATGTCAACCATACACTCGTTATGACAGGATGATGTCGATTCAATCATAAGTAGTATTGATGCCAAGTATCACTAGACCTTGATTATTAGAAATAAATACTACCACAAAGTCAACCATACACTCGTTATGACGGGATGATGTTAATTCAATCATAAGTAGTATTGATGCCAAGTATCACTAGACCTTGATTATTAGAAATAAATACTACCACAAAGTCAACCATACACTCGTTATGACGGGATGATGTTAATTCAATCATAAGTAGTATTGATGCCAAGTATCACTAGACCTTGATTATTAGAAATAAATACTACCACAAAGTCAACCATACACTCGTTATGACGGGATGATGTTAATTCAATCATAAGTAGTATTGATGCCAAGTATCACTAGATCTTGATTATTAGAAATAAATACTACCACAAAGTCAACCATACACTCGTTATGACGGGATGATGTCGATTCAATCATAAGTAGTATTGATGCCAAGTATCACTAGATCTTGATTATTAGAAATAAATACTACCACAAAGTCAACCATACACTCGTTATGACGGGATGATGTCGATTCAATCATAAGTAGTATTGATGCCAAGTATCACTAGACCTTGATTATTAGAAATAAATACTACCACAAAGTCAACCATACACTCGTTATGACGGGATGATGTCGATTCAATCATAAGTAGTATTGATGCCAAGTATCACTAGACCTTAATTATTAGAAATAAATACTACCACAAAGTCAACCATACTGACTCGTTATGACGGGATGATGTTGATTCAATCATGAGTAGTATTGATCCCAAGTATCACTAGACCTTGATTATTAGAAATAAATACTACCACAAAGTCAACCATACACTCGTTATGACAGGATGATGTCGATTCAATCATAAGTAGTATTGATGCCAAGTATCACTAGACCTTGATTATTAGAAATAAATACTACCACAAAGTCAACCATACACTCGTTATGACGGGATGATGTCGATTCAATCATAAGTAGTATTGATGCCAAGTATCACTGACTAGCAAAGCATGTATGACAATGTATGACACAACAAAACTCACATCTCATTTTACGGTCCGTACCTTAAGCTATGAACCGAAAATTGTATTGACCAATCATAGCGCATGAAATTACCTTGCCATATAATAATACTGAGTACTTGGAACAAGGCTGGTTAACGTTCTACACAAAGTCACAATTTAGAAAATAACCTCGGTTCTTTGATACAAACTTGCTGTTCATTGAAGAACACTCGATAATAAATAAGAAAAACACGTCTTAGATTGTTATTCTTATGCTGTACAACTGGCAACGTGTTTGTGTATATTTGCTTACAGACAAAGTTATTTTTGATGCAGAATTCAGCATTTATGCAAACTTTTTGATTATAAGACTCTCGTTCCCGTGGCAACTGGGCCTTAATAACTTTGTACTTTACAGCATTAAGTATTCACAAGATAACGTTTTTGAAATATTCGTATTACGGAATAAGAACTGGTAAGTTGCGTAACAACCTCTCTGATAAGTGACTCAAATTCAGAAAAGAGGATGGGCAATGAAAATTTGATTGACAGCTAACAGTAAAGGTTCATGTGCAGGTTAGTTTTCTCAGGACTAAAACGCGGTCAAAAATTTATTTTGGCATAGTTAGCTGTTACGAATCCCATGCCCTAGAACATGTTGCTAACACCGTTATATTTTTCTATCTTGCTGGTGTATTAAATACAAAGCAATCTTCAAGTTTTTCTCAGTTATTATGGTAATTTGAGTCTATACTATTTACCAACATCCTAACACGAAATTAGACAAAATAATGTGTTGGTATTAAGCAAACCTCTCAATTAATCTTCAGACTGGTTGACGTAACATAAAGATAATCTTGAAAGTCTAGTATTTTTTCTATTCAAATGATAATGGACGTTAACTACAAATAGCTTCTTCAGTTTAATGTAATAAATATGGCCCTTGGGGACGAGCTAGCTCTAACAGCTGCTTCCGTCCCTATCCGGGGAATCCCGGGTTATGTGAGGACTTTGCTCATGCATCTCAGACATGAAAGTCCCCATTTTCCTCACCTATATGATTTTTTTTGTCTAGAAAATATTCCAGTACAACCGAGTTAAAATCAGGACCATGCAAGATATGTCAAAAGTTAGCGGCTTGGAATAGCATAATGTAAGTAAGTCAGTGAACTTAAGTCCCCACTATCCCTCTACCCCAGGGACAAAAAATGTCTGCAAAATCCCTCGTATCAGGGAGGTTGAGCGGGGTAGTTGGGAAAAGGTGCGGTTTTAACACTTTTTTCATTTTACATAATACGATATTGAAATGGATGGTTACCCATATAGTGTCCCTTGAAATTCAGCGTACAACGCAGCTCCTTCGCATAATATGCCAGCACCCCACCCCACCAACCCACGGGAACCCCAATAGCAGGTGGTTAAAGATAGTCTTTCAGTATTCATATCAATATCTTTATTAGTTCACTTCCTTTAACAATAGTATATCTTTTGTTTTATTCTTTCTGTTCTGTTGGCAACCTTGTCGATAGTTACAAAGTAATTATCATTAATATTGATAAAGAATGGAATATAAACTCTACGACTTATAGTGTGATCATTAATCCAAAAACAGCCAAACACCTCATAACTGATCACCCGAGAATATCGTGTCCTCTACCAAACTTCCTTCTCAACTGACAAACTTCTAAGTCCATTTTATATGTAGTATATTAACTAGTTTTGTATATATAACTTGATTATTAAGGCGACTTTCCAGGAGCTCGAAATTTCTTCCGAGGAAATTAACTTTTGATAAACAAATATTTACATCAGTCTTTTTGAAATTAATTCCAAGCACAAAAAAACATCAGAATATTTCCATGAGCTGTTTATCTCGCAGACCGAAGCGATGACAGACGACACATTAGCAGCGTAGACTCTCCGTGCTTTTCCTTACGAAAGAGTGTCTCTAAGAGTCGAGAATCCGGTGAAGTTTGCAAAAAATCGATAACAACCTCTCGAGATTGTCATAAAAACCTTTTTTTTAAATAACATTTAAGATTTCAAGAACTTTTATCATTTTTTTTCAAAATTGAAAAAGCCATCCAAAAACCGTTTTTCTTTTCTTTTCTTCTTTTTTCTTTTCTTTTCGTGCGGATTCTAGAGCCTAAAGTTCTTCTACTTGCCTGATTATACGTGGCACGAAGCAAAACTAAGACAGTTTTGATGGCTGGGCTCATTCATATCATGGATTGGTACTTGGCAAGTGAAGGAATAGTATGAGTTAATAAAGTGAAAATATCATCAAACTTAAGAAGTCCCAAAACAATACGAGCTCCAAAATTCTGAACTAACTGACTATCACTAACTGTAAGAGTCACTCTAGGAATAACCTTAGCAATAACACTTCAGAAACAAGATTCTATATTCGAGTCGCATCCATATTAACACATCTCACTGGCTTCTCAAGCATTATTGTAGAACATGCAAAGAAATAATACTTGAGAAAATGACATATTGTTAGTCGTGCCTTAGGAACGAGAGGGAGCGTATTTCTCCGCGGCCTTGTTAGACGTTTCCCCCTATACACCAGTAGCTGAGTGAGTGTCAAACAATATTCTAGTCAAATAAGGTCATTTAATGCATTCAAGTTCACTTGCCCCTGTTCAACTGGTGGCGCATTCTCAAGAGCAAAAGAATTGGTGCGAAATCTTCCTGAACAAGGATTGACGCAGGTACATTTGGAAAACAAGCTTTTGAAATTCTGTCGATAAAATTGGTGAACACCAAATAGATGAAGAAGTTGTAGCAACAACTCGACTCTCCAATGAAAACCACTGAGAAACGTAAATCGCTTTTGGCAGTCCATGATAAGTTATCAAGGTTTTCAAATAGGTCCAGGAAAGTGACCACTGTAAAAGGTAGATAGCTTAGAAAGAAAAGGCTGACAATAACGGCGGACATTTTCAGTGCATTCCTGTTTTGACGCTCCCTCGCAGATGAAGTGTTTCCTGCTTGTCCTGGTACGGCAGTTTGTCGGAGCTTGAGAGCGATACGTAAGTAGAGGAAAGAGATGATAGGTAATGGGATCCCAACATTCAGCACAAAAGTAATGGAAAAATAAATCCTGAAGTGTAGGATTGTTGTAACACCAATTCTTTTAAAATCCTGGATGCAATTTGTCGAGTCTCCTGCTTTCACAAGCGTAAAAGTAACAAGATATACGGAAAACATGGCCATCGAAAACATCCAGATCCCTGGGATGATGTACTTGAGTTTTCCTCTGCTCAAACCTCCTCTGAATGGATGAACTACAGCGTAGAAGCGATCGAGAGAAATAAACACACAACTGTAAATCGAAACAGCCACAGAAACGTCTTGCAGATAAGGTGCAAGCTTACAAAGAGCAAGTCCAAAGTCACCGTCAATCAGCCAAATGTTGTCATAGAGGATCTCCACGATATGTCTTGGCACTGCCAATAAAGGAATAAGAAGATCACTGACCGCCATGTTGGCAATCAGAATATTGGTGGTACTTCTCAGTCGAATGTCTCTACTTGTTGCCCAGACAATAAGCAGGTTACCAGTGAATGAGACTACAAATAGGATACAGTACATCATTACCTTAATAATCTTTTTAGGAACAGTTTCTTGCATGTTTTCGGAAAAAGATGCATTATTCAGGACAACCGTTGTATTTAAAAACATGGTGGGAGTAGAGAAATGTCTAGTGACGCTGGTCACATTTGAAAAAGCCATCCAAAAATGTTTTTCTTTTCTTTTCTTTTTTTCTTTTTTCTTTTCTTTTCGTGCGGATTCTAGAGCCTAAAGTTCTTCTACTTGCCTTTTTATCTGATAAGTAAGAACATGAAACTCAGGCAGCCTTGGCATCCCTAGACTAAGAAGTTTAGTCCAGTGTACCTGGTTCTAATGAGCATATGAGTAACTTCACCCGATGAATAATAGATGATCTTAGGTAATGTAATCACGAATATTAAGTAAGTCGTAGTGAAATTAATTGTTTCTGGCTATTATGTTCATTGTTGCGTGCGTGGGCGTTTTGTCTATTCTCTCGGTCAACATATTTGAGTTAGTTTTTCTTGTTTATTATGGTTCATTGTTCGTATAAGCGTCAGTATACACCCTTTCCGAGAAACTTTGTCACCCGTGAAGTGAAAAGCCTACAAACTAGTAGCGCATGGGACTGTGGGTAACCTATATATACATATAATAATATAGTAACTTTATTAATGCTCCCAAAGGGCTCTTCCGCAGTAATTTACAAAAACAAAGAAATGATAAAAGTCTATATATATATATATATATATATATGTATGTATGTATAATGATATAAAACTCTAAAACATAGTATAATTATAACAGGAAACGATAAATTCATTTAAAAACTGTATGAAAGTGACTCTTTGCTTTAGCTTTGAAACTGTGTAAACTCGTACACTCGGTAATTTCTTCAGGGAGGGTGTTCCAGCACTTCACCGCTCTATATATAAAAGAACGCTGGCCAGCAGCAGTACTAAACGCTGGGATATCTAATTTTTTCTTATTCCTAGTATTTTTCCCGTGAACATGAGCACGCGTCTTAAAGCGTGAACTGAGATACTTTGGGGCTATTCCCTTTAAACATTTAAAAGTTAGAATTGCATCATAAAACGCCAGCATGGCGTATACTTTATATACTTTATTAGAACGCATGGATTTCATGGCCACATTGCTACACTTGTCAATATATTATTGAAAAATGTCCATTTTGAATTATCAAACAACAAAAAGGCGTTCCGAATCACCACATTAATTATCTGAACTCATCCATGATCCTTTGCGCCACTAGCTTCTGTGCTTTTCACGGGTGACAAACTTTCTCGGAAAGGGTGTATATAGTCCGAACATTAGTATTCAAGTTTAGTTTTTCGTCAGTCCGTCAGCCGTCAGTGGAACACAGATCTTGTAAATTATTCGTTTTCTTCGTTTTTCCTTGTAGTTTGTTCTTTTCCATTTGCTCGATTCGTTTAACGTATTAACTTATTCATTTCTGTATTGTAATTGTAGCTAATCGTTTTCGTCGTTAATTCATGTGAAATAAACGTATTTGAACCTGTGAATCTACAGGTAATGTCGAGTACATGTATGGAATATACTGACTTCTTGAAATAACCAAAGCTCTATGTTTTTTTATACACCTATAATTCGAGGCCCAAACATCATTGATATAAAAGTACTAAAGTATTAATTTGGCAAAGATAGGTTGAAATCGGAATATTGATCATAAATAATAAAGGCATAAAGAATAATTAAGGCAGAAAGAATAATAAATATTTAACATGTTGTAATGAACAATCAGAAGTACTAGATTAAGAATGTATTACTAGACCTTGATTATTAGAAATAAATACTACCACAAAGTCAACCATACACTCGTTATGACGGGATGATGTCGATTCAATCATAAGTAGTATTGATGCCAAGTATCACTAGACCATGATTATTAGAAATAAATACTACCACAAAGTCAACCATACACTCGTTATGACGGGATGATGTTAATTCAATCATAAGTAGTATTGATCCCAAGTATCACTAGACCTTGATTATTAGAAATAAATACTACCACAAAGTCAACCATACACTCGTTATGACGGGATGATGTCGATTCAATCATAAGTAGTATTGATGCCAAGTATCACTGGACCTTGATTATTAGAAATAAATACTACCACAAAGTCAACCATACACTCGTTATGACAGGATGATGTCGATTCAATCATAAGTAGTATTGATGCCAAGTATCACTAGACCTTGATTATTAGAAATAAATACTACCACAAAGTCAACCATACACTCGTTATGACAGGATGATGTCGATTCAATCATAAGTAGTATTGATGCCAAGTATCACTAGACCTTGATTATTAGAAATAAATACTACCACAAAGTCAACCATACACTCGTTATGACGGGATGATGTCGATTCAATCATAAGTAGTATTGATACCAAGTATCATTAGACCTTGATTATTAGAAATAAATACTACCACAAAGTCAACCATACTGACTCGTTATGACGGGATGATGTCGATTCAATCATAAGTAGTATTGATACCAAGTATCATTAGACCTTGATTATTAGAAATAAATACTACCACAAAGTCAACCATACACTCGTTATGACGGGATGATGTCGATTCAATCATAAGTAGTATTGATACCAAGTATCATTAGACCTTGATTATTAGAAATAAATACTACCACAAAGTCAACCATACACTCGTTATGACGGGATGATGTCGATTCAATCATAAGTAGTATTGATGCCAAGTATCATTAGACCTTGATTATTAGAAATAAATACTACCACAAAGTCAACCATACACTCGTTATGACGGGATGATGTCGATTCAATCATAAGTAGTATTGATACCAAGTATCACTAGACCTTGATTATTAGAAATAAATACTACCACAAAGTCAACCATACACTCGTTATGACGGGATGATGTCGATTCAATCATAAGTAGTATTGATACCAAGTATCATTAGACCTTGATTATTAGAAATAAATACTACCACAAAGTCAACCATACACTCGTTATGACGGGATGATGTCGATTCAATCATAAGTAGTATTGATGCCAAGTATCATTAGACCTTGATTATTAGAAATAAATACTACCACAAAGTCAACCATACACTCGTTATGACGGGATGATGTCGATTCAATCATAAGTAGTATTGATACCAAGTATCACTAGACCTTGATTATTAGAAATAAATACTACCACAAAGTCAACCATACACTCGTTATGACGGGATGATGTCGATTCAATCATAAGTAGTATTGATACCAAGTATCATTAGACCTTGATTATTAGAAATAAATACTACCACAAAGTCAACCATACACTCGTTATGACGGGATGATGTCGATTCAATCATAAGTAGTATTGATGCCAAGTATCACTGGACCTTGATTATTAGAAATAAATACTACCACAAAGTCAACCATACACTCGTTATGACAGGATGATGTTAATTCAATCATAAGTAGTATTGATGACAAGTATCACTAGACCTTGATTATTAGAAATAAATACTACCACAAAGTCAACCATACACTCGTTATGACGGGATGATGTCGATTCAATCATAAGTAGTATTGATGCCAAGTATCACTGACTAGCAAAGCATGTATGACAATGTATGACACAACAAAACTCACATCTCATTTTACGGTCCGTACCTTAACTATGAACCGAAAATTTTATTGACCAATCATAGCGCATGAAATTACCTTGCCATATAATAATACTGAGTACTTGGAACAAGGCTGGTTAACGTTCTACACAACGTCACATTGAAGAATTTAGAAAATAACCTCGGTTCTTTGATACAAACTTGCTGTTCATTGAAGAACACTCGATAATAAATAAGAAAAACACGTCTTAGATTGTTATTCTTATGCTGTACAACTGGCAACGTGTTTGTGTATATTTGCTTACAGACAAAGTTATTTTTGATGCAGAATTCAGCATTTATGCAAACTTTTTGATTATAAGACTCTCGTTCCCGTGGCAACTGGGCCTTAATAACTTTGTACTTTACAGCATTTTAAAAGTATTCACAAGACAACTTTTTTGAAATATTCGTATTACGGAATAAGAACTGGTAAGTTGCGTAACAACCTCTCTGATAAGTGACTCAAATTCAGAAAAGAGGCGGGGCAATGAAAATTTGATTGACAGCTAACAGTAAAGGTTCATGTGCAGGTTAGTCTTCTCAGGACTAAAACGCGGTCAAAAATTTATTTTTTCCTAGCTAGATGTTACGAATCCCATGCCCTAGAAAATAATGCAAACACCGTTATTTTTTTCTATTTTACTGGTGTATTAAATACAAAGCGATCTTCAAGTTTTTCTCGGTTATTATGATAATTTTAGTCTATACTATTTACAAACATCCTAAGACGAAATTAGACAAAATAATGTGTTGTTGTTCTGCAAACCTCTCAATTAATCTTCAGACTGGCTGACGTAACATAAAAATAATCTTGAAAGTCTAGTATTTTTTCTATTCAAATGATAATGGACGTTAACTACAAATAGCTTCTTCAGTTTGGTGTAATGAGTATGGCGCTTGGGGGCGAGCTAGCTCTAACAGCTGCTTCTGTCCCTATCCGGGGAATCCCGGGTGATGTGAGGACTTTGCTTATCTCAGACATGAAAGTCCCCATTTTCCTCACCTATGATTTATTTTTTGTCTAGAAAAGATTCCAGTACAACCCAGTTAATTAAAATCAGGACCATGCAAGATATGTCAAAAGTTAGCGGCTTGGAATAGCATAATGTAAGTAAGTCAGTGAACTTAAGTCCCCACTATCCCTCTACCCCAGGGACAAAAAATGTCTGCAAAATCCCTCGTATCAGGGAGGTTATCCGAGGTAGTTGGGGACAGGTACAGTTTTAACACTTTTTAATTTTACATAATACGATATTGAAATGGATGGTTGATCATATAGTGTCCCTTGAAATTCAGCGTGCAACGCAGCTCCTTCGCATAATATGCCAGCACCCCACCCCACCAAACCACTGGAACCCCAATAGCAGGTGGTTAAAAATAGTCTTTCAGTATTCATATCAATATCTTTATTAGTTCACTTCCTTTAACAATAGTATATCTTTTGTTTTATTCTTTCTGTTCTGTTGGCACCCTTGTCGATTGTTACAAAGTAATTATCATTAATATTGATAGTTAGTATAAATACAAAGGTGATTATACAAAATCGCGCGCTCTGATTGGTTTTCTATCTCGGATTATCAGCCGATAATCAACTTTTCGGACGAAATGGCTGTCAGAGTGACCGTCGCGCTTTTAAAGAATAAAATATTTTCACTTTCAATGTTGTTTCCTTCTTTCTTTTTTGAAATAATCACCTTTTTATTTATACTAAAACAATTATTCACCTCAGGCTCAGTGATTATCGAAGACTCGAAGACTCGCCGCTCGGTAAATATTCATCGATAATCACTTCGCTTTCGGCGAATAATTGCTAAAGAATGGAATATAGCTTATAGACTCTTCCACTTATAGTGTGATTATTAATCCAAAAACAGCCAAACACCCGGCTCATAACTAATCACCTGGGATCGTCTGTCCTCTACCAAACTTCTTTCTCAACTGACAAACTGGTAAGTTCATTTTATATAACTTTCCAGGAGCTCGAAATTTCTTCCGAGAAAATTAGCTTGTGATAAACAAATATTTACATCAGTCTTTTTAAAATTAGTTCCAAGCACAAAAAAAAAGACATCAGAATATTTCCATGAGCTATTTATCTCGCAGACCGAACCGATGACAAACGATACATTAGCAGCGTACACTCTCCGTGCTTTTCCTTACAAAAGATTGTCTGTAAGAGTCCAGAATCCAGCGAACTTTGCAAAAAATCCAAAACAACCCCTCGAGATTATCATAAAAACTTTTTTTTTTAATAACATTTAAGAGTTTAAGAACTTTTATCAATTTTTTTAAAAATCGCACAATATTGTCGAAATTCTGCGCCAATTAGGGCCTTTTGCCGATTATACGTGGCACGAAGCAAAACTAAAAGCTAAGGCAGTTTTGATTGCCGGGCTCATTCATATTATGGATTGGTACTCAGTGGGCAAGTGAAGGAATAGTATGAGTTAATAAAGTGAAAATATCATCAAATTCAAGGAGCCCCAAAACAATACGAGCTCCAACATTCTGAACTAACTGACTATCACTAACTGTAAGAGTCACTCTAGGAATAACCTTAGCAATAACACTTCATAAACAAGATTCTATATTCTTGTCGCATGCATATTAACACATCTCACTGGCTTCTCAAGCATTATTGTAGAACATGCAAAGAAATAATACTTAAGAGAATGGCATGTTGTTAGTTGTGCCTTAGGAACGAGAGGAAGCGTATTTCTCCGGCCTTGTTAGACGTTTCCCCCTATACACCAGTAGCTGAGTGAGTGTCAAACAATATTCTAGTTAAATAAGGTCATTTATTGCATTCAAGTTCACTTGCCTTTGTTCAACTGGTGGCAGATTGTCAAGAGGAAAAGAATTGGTGCGAAATCTTCCTGAACAGGGATTGACGCAGGTACATTTGGAAAACAAGCTTTTGAAATTCTGTCGATAAACTTTGGTGAACACCAAATAGATGAAGAAGTTGTAGGAGCAACTCGATTCTACAATGAAAACCACTGAGAAAATTAAATCGTTGAAAGCAGTCGGTGATAAGTTATTGAGGTTTCCAAAATACAACAGGAAAACGACCACTGGAAAAGGTAGATAGCTTAGAAAGAAAAGGCTGACAATAACGGCGGACATTTTCAGTGCATTCCTGTTTTGACGCTCCCTCGCAGATGAAGTGTTTCCTGCTTGTCCTGGCACTGTAGTTCGTCGAAGCTTGAGAGCGATACGCAAGTACAGGAAAGAGATGATAGGTAATGGGATTCCAACATTCAGCACAAACAAAATGGAAAAATGAATCCTATAGTGTAGGATTGTTGTAAAACCAATTCTTCTCATATCATGGATGCATATTGTCGAGTCTCCTACTTTCTGAAGGGTAAAAGTAACAAAATATACGGAACACATGGCCATCGAAAACATCCAGATCCCTGGGTTGATGTACTTGAGTTTCCCTCTGCTCAAACCTCATCTGAATGGATGAACTACAGCGTAGAAGCGATCGAGAGCAATAAACACACAGCTGTAAGTCGAAACAGCCAAAGAAAGGTCTTGCAGGAAAGGTGCTAGCTTACAAAGAGCAAGTCCAAAGTCACCGTCAATCAGCCAAATATTGTCGTAGAAGATGATATATACGATGTGTTTTGGCATCGAGAATAAAGGAAGGAGAAGGTCACTGACCGCCATGTTGGCAATCAGAATATTGGTGGTACTTCTCAGTCGAATGTCTCTATTTGTTGCCCAGACAATAAGCAGGTTACCAGTAAATGAGACTACAAATAGGATACAGTACACCATTACCTTAACGATCTTTTTAGGAAGAGTGTCTTCGAATCCGGAAAAAGTCACATTAGCCATAAGAACCGTTGTATTTAAAGACATGGTGGGAGTAGAGAGATGTCCAGTGACGCTGGTCGCATTTGAAAGTGCCATTTAAAAATCGTTTCCTTTTCGTTTCTTCTCGTATGGATTCTTGATTCCAGTAAAAGTTACCGGCCTGAAAGTTGCTTCAGGATCACCTAAAGTTCTTCTCCTTACCTTTTTTCCGCTAAGTAAGAACATAAAAGTCGGTTAGCCTTGGCATCCCCTGACGGATAAACTTAAAGACTAGTGCACCTGGTTCCTATCAGCATGACGTAGATAATGGTGTAGGTAAAACAAGTTCGAAGTTTAAACTGTCAGTTGGACATGATGTGGACATGGGTATTGTAGTGATTATTGACTTGAATCAGTCATGAATATTCAATAGAGAAAAGAAGTTCAATACATGAATTAAACCTCTTGAAATACCCAAAGCTCTACGTTTTCTACACACCTGTAATTCGAGGGCCATACATAATAGTTATAAAAGCACTAAAGTTTTAATATTGGAATGAAGGCGTAAAACTCCTTGAAAAGTCCTAGAATTTGAAATGATTTTTTAAATGCACTTGAAAAGTCCCTGAAAAAGTCTAAGATGGTCATTGATAACTCCTTGACATTTGCAAAGGCAGTTGTCCTTCGTGAGTATGTCTACGGACAATTTATGCAGGCTAAAATTCATCTCGAATAGTACATATATATACGTCTTTATTGTAGCTACCAATTTGACCTTTTCATGATCAGTCACAATATCATAATTTAGTATAAATACAAAGGTGATTATACAAAATCGCGCGCTCTGATTGGTTTTCTATCTCGGATTATCAGCCGATAATCACCTTTTCGGACAAAATGGCTGTCGCGCTTTAAAAAAATAAAATATTTTCACTTTCAATGTTGTTTCCTTCTTTCTTTTTTGAAATAATCACCTTTTTATTTATACTAAAACAATTATTCGCCGAAGGCGAAGTGATTATCGATGAATATTTACCCAGCAGCTCGAAGACTCGCCGCTCGGTAAATATTCATCGATAATCACTTCGCCTTCGGCGAATAATTCCTAAGTAATAAATAAAAATGCGATATAATACAATAAATAATAACAATAATTACTAACAATAATAATATAAACATAAAAATATATAAATATTACAGGACAAGATATAGATAATTACATTAAAGTACGTTATTTAGTAAAGAAAATATATACATAAAATACATTAATTGAAAACTAACTGTTCTCGATCTGTTTTTAAAAAGTGCTACTATGATCAAATTTTTGACTTGCGGTTTTTATGCATGGATTGAAAGACCTTTGATAGTGAAGTGAAACGTCGCTTTCTTTTTTCAAATATCTTTTTTCCTTCCAAAGATATTGGAGTTTTAAAAATGGCGGCCTTGTTCCTGATGACGTCATATTCTCAATACTTGCCCAGTTTAGGATTACGATGAGCTATATCTTAGCCTAATTTCAATCAAAAACAATCAAATTGAGCAGCTTTATAGTATCCTACCTGCTCTTCAAAATTAAAAAAAATACAAATCAGTTGTCATAGCAACAGCCTCGGTTTCAGACTACCGCTACCTAAAATTCGAGTTTTTGACATTCCTACTTTTTTAAAGATACAGCACCAAATGAAGGTTGATTAAAATATCTGTTTTTGTCAAAGTCAAAATTTTAGTCTAACATTTTCGGCTCAAGTGAAAAATAGCCGGATAGCCCAAAATGTTGTTAGGGCCCTGGACACCAGTTAGTTGTCATAGCAACCATAGTTTGTGCTTTTTCATGTTACATGCTTTTAATAAAAGTATACTGCAAAGTTTGAATGACATACATCAAATACTCTCAGAAATATACTGACATCTATATTGAAGCAAACTGCGAGTTGAGAATATGACGTCATCAAAGTCCTAATTAGCATTAACTTCAAACTTGAATATCTCGCGAACTAAAAATGCTAACAAGAAATGGTAAATGCCAGTTTTCTTCTTTTGTAAAGTTCTTTAACATATCTTAAAATAGTAACGATTGGAGACATTAAAATTTGATCGTAGTAGCACTTTAAAGATGGTCACACTGCCCATTCATATTTAGATCAATACTCAAACTGCTCCACAGCTTACACCCTCGATAGGAAAAAAGACCCCTGTGCTGTTGCGAGACGAAAACGACGGAAGTCTAAGTCAAAGTTAATTGCAGTCAAGGTGGTTCTAGTGTGTGTATATGTGAGCGTAAAACAAACTTATCACCAAGATAATTAGGAACTAAATTATCATCATTCAAATAAAGTGTGTCGTCAGTAATGGGCAACCAATCAAGAGATTTTAAACCTGAAACAACATCATCAAACTTACAGAGTCCCATCAGTACAACACGAGTTCTAAAATCCTGAACTAACCGACTGTCACTACCTGTACGAGTCACTTGGAATAACCTTAGCAATAAAACTTTATGAACAAGATTCTTTGTTCGAGTTGCATCCATAGCACAGGTAGCCCAAGCTATGGTTCTGAATATATATAGAGAGAATGTATGGCAGATCAAAAAATTTCTTTAAAATAAAATAAATTTCATATTTTATTGTTTCTTTACCGGTATATCAATGTTTTATTGCATGTTTTGTGGTTTCCTTACAGTTTGGTTGCATTTTAAGGCGATTTTAGGAAATTTTATCTCCTCTCTAAAGACGAAGATAATATAGTAATAGGCGAATGTTTGTTTAGAAAATTTTGCTCATTAGCATAAGGTTTAAACTCAAGAAAATTATAAACCGAACCCAAAACTTAAAAGATGTCATTGATATAAGTAATCTACGAAATGTTTAGCTCTTTACATGCAATACTTTCCGAGATATCAGCTTCCAAAGTTACTGAGTGGCAAAAATGCTAATGAGCCCATACATTCTCTGTAAAATTTAGAGATTTGTTAACCCGCAAAATCTCATTTCATGTGTCAAGTTAATATTTTAAAAATAAGCTTATTTTATCACGCTCTTTCGATATTCAGAACAGGTTTGGTGTAAATTTGGCTAAAAAGTGAAATCCATATGCTAATAAAGCAAACATCGGTCAATACAGCTCACCGGCTTCTCAGTAAAGCATTATTGTAGAACATGCAAAGAAATAATGGCATATTGTTAGTCGAGCCTTAGGAACGAGAGGAAGCGTATTTCTCCGACCTTGTTAGACGTTTCCCCCTATACACCAGTAGCTGAGTGAGTGTCAAACAATATTCCAGTTAAATAAGGTCATTTATCGCAATCACGCTGACATCTCCGAGTTCAACTGGTGGCACATTCTCAAGAGCAAAAGAATTGGTGCGAACTCTTCCTGAACAAGGATTGACGCAGGTACATTTGAAAAACAAGTTTTTGAAATTCTGTCGATAATTTTTAATGAACATCAAATAGATGAAGAAGTTGTAGGAGCAACTCGATTCTGCAATGAAAACCACTGAGAAATGTAAATCTTTCAATGCAGTCGGTGATAGGTTATCAAGTTTTCCATCTAAAACATATAGAAATAAACTTATTGTTACAGGCAACCAGCTAAGGAAGAAAAGGCTGACAATAACGGCGGACATTTTGAGGGCATTTCTGTTTTGACGCTCCCTCACAGATAAAGTATTTCCTGCCTGTCCTGGTACTACAGTTCGTCGGAGCTTGAGAGCGATACGAAAGTAAAGGAACAAGATCATAAGTAATGGGATTCCAACATTCAGCGCAAAAATAATGGAAAAATAAATCCTTAAGTGTAGGGTTGTTGTAAAACCAATTCTTGTAAAATCCTGGATACATTTTGTTGAGTCTCTTGTCTTTACAAGAGTAAAAATAACAAAATAAGGGGATAATATGGCCATCGGAAACATCCAGATCCCTGGGATGATATACTTGAGTTTTGCTTTGCTCAAACCTCCTCTGAGTGGATGAACTACAGCGTAGAAGCGATCGAGAGCAATAAACAAACAACTGTAAATCGAAACAGCCACAGAAACGTCTTGCAGATAATGTGCAAGCTTACAAAGAGCAAGTCCAAAGTCACCGTCAATCAGCCAAATATTGTTGTAGAAGATGATCTCCGCGATGTGTCTTGGCATCGAGAATAAAGGAACGAGAAGGTCACTAACCGCCATGTTGGCAATCAGAATATTGGTGGTACTTCTCAGTCGAATGTCTCTACGTGTTGCCCAGACAATAAGCAGGTTACCAGTGAATGAGACTACAAATAGGATACAGTACATCATTACCTTAACGATCTTTAGAGGAACAGTTTCTGGTATGTTTTTGGAAAAAGACGCATTATTCAGGACAACCGTTGTATTTAAAGACATGTTGGGAATAGAGAGCTGTCCTGTGACGCTGGTGAAACTCAGGCAGCCTTGGCATCCCTAGACTAAGAAGTTTAGTCCAGTGTACCTGGTTTTAATGAGCATATGAGTAAATGCACCCGATGAATAATAGATGATCTTAGGTAATGTCGAGTACAGATGGTTCTAGGGCCCAAACATGACTCGTGTGGCACTCCATTTAAGGACCAATACGAAGGGAAAAAGAGTTTTTTAAAAAGTGTAAAAAAGTAACGAGTAAAATTAACAAACATGACGTAGAAATGATTTTATCTAGTCTTAGAGTGGTGTATTTTGAAATAACATCGAATGAGTAAGGTTGTGTAAGGTTGACATGAAACTGATGGACATGGAAGTTCTGTCTTTTTTCATTCATGAATATTCAATATAGAAACAAGGTGCAATACACTAAATAAACCTCTTGAAATACTCAAAGCTCTACGTTTTCTACACACCTGTAATTCGAGGGCCAAACATAAAAGTTATAAAAGCACTAAAGTTATAATATTGGGATGAAGGCGTAAAACTCCTTGAAAACTCCTGGCATTTGACATCCATTTTTCAAGAATGCTTGAAAAGTCCCTGAAAAACTTCTAAGATGGTCATTGATAATAACTTGCGATTAATTAATTTGCAAATGCAGTTGTCGCTCGTGGGTACGTCCAGGGAGAATCGCTTTCCATTTTACCCCCATTTATCTCAAGCGGTACATACATATTAAGTTTGTTAAAAACAGGCAACCAGTTCACAGATTTTAAACCTGAAAAAAAATGTCTAAAAAAGAAAACCTTCCAGAGCCCTAACATTACGTGCTCCCAAGACCTCATGGTCTCTTGGTGCTCCAAAATTCTGAACTAATCGGCAGTCACTAACTGTAAGAGTCACTTGGAATAAACTTTGCAATTAAACTTTATAAACAAGATTATCTGAGTGGCACCGATAATTAGTATGGGAGCTTTATTTTGTCGGCTACATATACAAACGTAAATCTCACTTGAAAATGGGTAATTTACAACTTGCTGTTTGAATTAAGATATCATGATAATATATTTGATATAAGATATAAGATTTGATATAAAATTAGGTAATTACGAGTGGAGATGGCTAGAGGGCCCAAGCATGACCCATGTGGTACTCCATACACCAATGGGGAAAAAGTGGGCATGATAAACAGAATTAATTTGATCATCAATAGGGCTCTGCTTATTATCTTGAAAATTATTCATAGATATTCAAAAAGAGTTCAATACATGTATGAAATATAACTAATGACTGAAATAACCGAAGTTCTTGTTTTCTTATACACTTATAATTTGAGGACAAAACATTATTGATATAAAAGTGCAAACGTTTTTATTTTGTCAAAGGATGAAGAGTAAGGAGATTGTCATCTGGTTGAAACGGATAATAAATACTGAATTATTTTACCTCACTAAGGCAGAAAAATTAATGAAAATTACAGTGCGAATCGAAAAACCGTGGGCATCCAGAAATATTTCAGAAATCACGTGTTATCGTTCGTTGAGCAATCTAAAGCAACTCTGACTCTAACTGCAAGAATTCGACTGATGTGTAGTCAGATAAACTTCATGTTGTCAAAAAGTCGTTTCAGATTGTTCAACGAACAATAAACGATTTCTGAATTATTTCTGGGTGCCCACAGTTTTTCGATTCGCACTGTAATATGTTGAAATAAGCAATTAGAATGAGTACTGGATTGAAGAAGGCGAAACTAATAAAACCGTCGGTAAAAACGTTCCCGCTGTTTACCATAAAATCGAGAAAAAGCCATAATAATAATAATAATAATAATAATAATAATAATAATAATAATAATAATAATAATAATCTCGACCCGCTTATTATTGTAATTGAAAACGACAGAGGAAAAATGAAGATATCATAATAATAATAATAATAATAATAATGATGATGATGATAATAATAATAATAATCGAACAAACACTTTTTCACATTGCAGGGAAGACGAATTTTGGCATGCCCTCTTAATATTCAGAGTTGATTTTGCGAAAGTGCGATGAAAAAGTTCAACGCGTGTGCTAATGAAGCAAAATATGACAATGACGTCATCAAGTATCCTTCTATAAAACGTAATCATATTACTAACGATAATTAATTTCTCAGTCTTAGGATCACTTTCAAGATAGAAGGGGTTTATTTGATGGCCATCCTGTTGCGCTGCCTAGCAACAGCACTTGCTCAAGGTAGCCGCTGTCCAGTGATGAGCTGCACGGGTAGATTTAACCCGAGCAACCACGTGAAAGACCACGCCCTTGTTGGGTTTTCCTAGAAGAATATAACAAGCCAGACAGTTGATAAATGCTTCCAGGTCTGTCTGAACGACTGTCGATGTGTCTCTTATCAAATGAAAGGGACCCGCTGTGAGTTGATTGACAAGGACAGACACACAGCTTCCAGCAGCTATGTTGGAGATTTTAAAGGTTACAAGCACTTCGAACTAAAACAAAGGTTTTCAACGTCCAAGGTGAGTCAAAGGACCAACCGAAAAAAACTGACTGAATTGACTAGCAATCAACTAAATTGACTACCTGCTGTACTTGTTGGATATGAAATGTTTCCCATGATTCTCTGCGGTCTCAGCTTTGTAGGTTAATTTTTGGCAAGAGAGCATAAATATTTATGTTCTCTTGTTTTTGACGAGTGTTATACTTTATTGAAATGAGATATAAAATATGGCTTGAGTCATTCTCATATGTTATTGTATATACTGGAACTATTTACTTATGAATTGTCCACGTGTGAGTCCACTATAATGCTATGCTTTTGTTTCCTAACAACCCAATCTAAACGTCCCTCAAATGCTCAATGTATTGTTACAAGAGATCTTGCACAAAAAGATATCGGTAAATCTCTTTTACTTGTGTCAAAATTAGTTGACAAAAACAATGCTATAAATCAAATTATAAACAAATTGAAGTGGATCGTATTGTTGTACAAGTGTCTGAGTAACAGGCAACCGAGTTTCTAGGTGTCTGGTTTATGTGAAAGGTAGTAAGTTACTCCTGCTCTGAAAGCACTGAGATTTCAACAGTCAGTTTTTTGTTCCTTAGTCATGAATTTAACAGATGATAACTAGCGGTAAGCTAGTGTGGGCTGCGTCGGTGTTTCTAATGAAACAGTTGTGATAAAAAGATAAATTTTATACAGTAAAAAATAAGAAAGATCACTTACTGACGTTTCGGAGTAAAAATTTAACAGTTGAACGAAAGCCAATTGCACGAATTGTAGTAGTAGTAGTAGCAGCAGCAGCAGCAGCAGTAGTAGTAGTTAGTGGTAGTAGTAGTAGTAGTAGTAGTAGTAGTAGTAGTAGTAGTACACTGTAAAAATCGATTGGTTGATTCAACCATTTAAAATGGTTATAACCATTTTAAATTGGTTGAATCAACCATTTTTAATTTGGTTAAATGTTAACCATTTTGAATTGTTTAATTTCACCAAATTAAAAATGGTTGATTCAACCAAATTAAATGGTTATATAGATCGATTGGTTGATATAACCATTTAAAATGTTTATAGCCATTTTAAATTGGTTGGATCAACCATTTTTGATTTGGTTAAATTTTAACCAATTTGAAATGTTAAATTTCACCAAATTAAAAACGGTTGATTCAACCAAATTAAAATGGTTATATAGCTTTACCAATCAAAATGGTAGAGATAACCAAATATCAATGTTCATAATAGATACTTTCTTACTTTATCAGTAATGATATAAATAATTAGAATAAGATAACGATACAAATGAAATAATGCTTAAATATTACGATAAATCATTTATTTGTTACTTTTCAAAAATATATTGATTGAAAAAACCAATATTATTGGTTACAACCATTTACAATTGGTTGGAACTACCAAGGATAATTGGTTATTTTTTTAATCAAAAAACAATGGGTCGTAACAACCAATTGTAATGGGATAAACCAAGTAAAATTGGTCGTTACTACCATTCGCTTATCATTTCGAGGAAGTGATTTCAGATTTAGCTACCTATTTGTGAATGAGATATCAAGTTCCAACGTAGCTTCTATATACTGAAGCAGTTTTGCATGCACGGGCACTTTGATCAGATATTCTACCAAAAGTCTATTTACTGCGGTTACATTGTCGTTTTATGGCTATATCCAAACCAAAGTAGGATTTCTTGGATGCTGCGATAATATAACACCAAAATAACTATTTATTTATGATTTACAGCCGCGATTTATCGATATCGCTTAATCCGAAGAAAACTGGGAACGAGCCTCATGATCCCTTGCGAGCGTAAAATACCCATCATGCATCGCATCTAACCAGAAGCCCGCCATTTTCAAGCAACGGTTAAAGTTCTCTTGTGTTCTCGCTCTTTTCTCTCATCTTTATCGCTTTTTAAACATATAAAACTCCTGTAGAATCGGTGGAGTACTTCTAGAATTCCTTAGAGAAAGTGTTTCGTATTTGAAGACCATTTCAAGTCGAACGGTAAGTGATTCTCATATATGTTTTAGCTAAAAGCTGCTTCGTGATCGTTTAGTTATATAAGCTTAAGCCTAAGTTGTTATATACATCTTCTTAGTCTTGTGACTTGTTTGGACTAAAGCACTGTAGTTCATTCTCTTTCCAGATAGTATCAGTTAATAGAACCATCTAGCCTGACCTAATTCTGTACTAGTCTGAACTGTAATATTAAGCTTAGATTCTTAGTCTACTACAATCGAACAGCAAGCATATCATTGTTTACAT
This sequence comes from Anthopleura sola, assembly GCA_023349425.1. NCBI lineage: Eukaryota > Metazoa > Cnidaria > Anthozoa > Actiniaria > Actiniidae > Anthopleura > Anthopleura sola. Next base: position 7,817,936 of record JALHLI010000010.1, on the reverse strand, counting down.
ACTAAATTTACCTTAAATTCTTTGCCAAAATTTATAAAAGCTCACGAAAAGCATCAAATAACTACTTATCATTATATCTTAATGGTTTTACAACTTATAGCTTGAATAACAAGACCGATGGAACTGGATTCCAAAACTGCCATTTTGCATGGCAGATAACATGGCGGTTGCATTGTTTTCGCTTTGCAGTGCATTGTACTGGACTAGGATTCTTTTTAAAAATGAGCTACGTTTTTATTTCTACAGATATAGGAGTTGGATATTAAAGAACTGGAGTAGTATAGTTCAAGAAAATCAGCTGAGTACCCATCATATATCAGTTTCAATTATGTTATGATAGAGCTATACCTTTGATCTATATATAAGTAGCTGCTGCTGAAAATGTTAGTGGTGCTCTGATGAACAATGCTTAAACATGTTAGAATTTTGTTTTTGTTATAAGAAGCCTGTATGTTAACACATTGCTAAGTGGGATAATTTTAGTTTAGACACAAATGACAAAGTAAGAAAACTCAGGTGAATACACATATTCCTTATGTTAGTCACCAAAACATTAAATTTACAGCCAGGCCAAAGAATATTATGCAATAAAATGAAAATGTTTACATTTTTCAAAGGCATATTTCTGTAATTTATGTTGTTCTCAACACCTGTTTTAGTCACAGGCAAAAATTTCTTTAGATATCAAGGAGTCGTTGTTATGCCAGGGCAAGATAGGCATATTTTCTTATGCCGCTTGCCTTTTGGTATATGTCTTGCTGAGGCTGTTTATATATTGGCAGCCTTGCTTGATACTCTTGTGATTCTTTAGAATATTTGAACTTGTGATTATTGTAAGGAGAAAAGAAATGTTGTTCAATGACAAAACTCACATTGAAAAATAGATTTTTTAAATATTTATCTGCATTGCATAGTATTTAGTGGTTCTTGGCTGTTGTTTCATTTTTAAATTCATATTCAAAAACAAAATATCCTTATTGGGTTCATCAAAGTTTTCCTTTGCTTGCTTTATAACATCCCGCAGCAAACTGAAAGACAAGGGTTTTTAATTTTCACAGTCCCCTTGTACTGTGTCTCATTTCCTGGATACCATAATTTTAGAAACATTTATCAGAAGGGATGTTGATGTGTCATAAGTTAATCAAGGGGTCTTTCTTGCAAAAAGCATAAATTTTATGTGTTACCATGTTTGTATTAAATGAAATTTGTATTATAGGATATCTGGCATTGCAATAAAAGTCAAACAAACAATATTATTTGTAGTATTTTCCTGTATAACTATATTGATTTTACTGGTATCAACATATGGTTATTATGACCAAATATGTAAATGGTTGTTTTAACATCATGGTGATTACCATTACTAAATGGTTGAAATAAACATACTTCAACCAAAAAAATTGTTTACCTCAGATCCACCCCCAAGTACCCTTTAAAATTGGTTGATTCAACAATATATTGGGGTTGAATTTACCATTTACAATATTATTGGTTGATTTTACCAACACAATTGGTAAATTCAACCAAAAAAAAATTGGTTGAATCAACAATATATGTGGGTTGAATTTACCATTTACAATTGGTAGTTATGACCAACACAATTGGTAAATTTAACCAAACAATTTTGGTTGAATCAACAATAAATATGGGTTGAATTTACCATTTACAATTGGTAGTTATGACCAACACAATTGGTAGTTTTAACCATGTTGTCTATTGGTTATTTTAACCAAACGTTTTCGTGGTCAAAACAACCATTAATATTGTTTACCTCAGATCCACATTTTTAACCAATTTTAGTTGGTTGAAAGAACCAATTCATTTTTACAGTGTAGTAGTAGTAGTAGTAGTAGTAGTAGTAGTAGTAGTAGTAGTAGTAGTGGTAGTAGTAGTAGTAGTAGTAGTAGTAGCAGTAGTAGCAGTAGTAGTAGTAGTAGTAGTAGTAGTAGTAGTAGTAGTAGTAGTAGTAGTAGTAGCAGCAGTAGTAGCAGTAGTAGTAGTAGTAGTAGTAGTAGTAGTAGCAGCAGCAGCAGCAGCAGCAGCAATAGCAGCAGTGAGAAGACTGAAGAAGATGAAGAGAAGAAGAAAAATGGAAAAAAAGAAAGAACGAGAAATAGACGCAGTAACTGTACAAATCGGGTTAAGAACTAACTGAATTAATAACTACAGAAAGCATGCCGTTCATTGCTGGGGATCTTTCCAGTTTTCTTCCAAAGACTAGATGATCTTCATCCACTGACCTTCCACAAGACAGATATTTACTGACTCATTGAGTGCATCCTGTTAACATTGCGCTACTTCACTCAAGGGTTCAGTTCAGCAGGTGGACGAATGAACAGACTAACATTGAAGCGTGTATCTGGTTTTAACAGGCTTCTGACAAAACGCCTATTGTACTGAGGAATTGTTATGGGCGCGTGGCCAGGACTTTAGGAAATCGCAACCTAAATAAAAGATAATTAGGGAGTTAAGATCACCAATCATCAATCACCGTCGTGAACAAATAATACTTGTTATTCCCTAGTAAAATATCCATTTGAATCTTCACAACAAAAGCATTTTTGAATTAATTGAGTTTCCCAAGACGTAGAATGTTATAAAATTATTCACATGTTTATTGAGTGAAGTGTGCTTTAATTTAGTTGTATATTATTCAGATTGGTAAAATTAATTAAGTGAATGGTTGTTTAATGAAAACACTTCCTACCCTTTCAATGTCTGGTCGAAGAAACTGAGTTTGCGAAATAAGAGTTCTTTTTTATCTGTGCACGTAAAATTACGAGTGTTAGTTAAAAGGTTCCTTACAACACCACAATACATATTTTTTCTTGTACAAGCCGTACAAACCATGACCGTTTTTTCTCTGTTGAAACCCGAAGAATTATTTTGAAAAGAACTAAATCTGGATTTAAATGTCAGATATTGTGTTGAGGAACGGCTATTGTTGTAATTTAAAAGGACTTCTGTTCTCGACTGAAGAATTTTTGGTCCTTCTTCAACGCTTTCAACAAGGAGATATGTTCTGAGACTTTCCTAAGGAGTTTCTTGGTGAAGTATACCGTTCATTAAACGATTCTTATGAATTGATTTAAATAGTAATAAAGGTTTATAGGTAATCGAGATTTCCTCAGTCTTCCAGCAGCACGTGGCCTTTACACGTGGTAGACAATAGATTGTACAGTGCCACGCGCGGTCACCAAAAATAATAACAGCTAATTGACTTTAAATTATTCACATTGGACTGCCCGAAGCCGTGAACATTTCAACGTAAATAACTTAGACAAACGGCCACCTGTCTTGATCGGACGAGACGACTGGCCCTGATTGGTTGAAGACTGTCACGTGGGGTCATGATGAGTCTGTATGCGTTGGGGATTTGAATGTTGAGCTTTAAATCTTCGCTCCATGACAAACTACAGTCGGTCCGTGACTATGCGGTTGGAAGAGATATCGTTAAGTCGAGATCTCACCATTGGCTCGATAACCATTTCCTTCCCAAGGAGGCTTGGGTTATTATGTGGAGAGTTTTGAATTCGTTCTGGTACCTTTGGATTCTACTCAACTACAAGGCGGGTAATGTAGTTCAAATAACGGGGAATTTCTGACATCTGCGGGTATTCTAGTGTTTAGATGTTTACAACTTGCCAGCGCTTACTCATCCGTGGTCTTATACCATTTCCTTCTAGACGGCTACTACTATCAGAGATTGAAGTCCTACGAAGGACGCAGTTGTAAACCTCGTCTTGTCAAAAAGATTTATCACAGGTTCTGTAAAGATTACACGCCCTGCAGAACCGTAAAAAACTGCAAAGAGCCCAACGATAGGTGTATTTGTGATGCAGACTGTGGAAATATCTGCTTCGATCCAAGTAAGTACACGACCATTTTTACCGTAGCGTTACATGTTGCTGCTAGAATCTGTAGACCTCTTGCACGACTTGTAGTCGATTCATTCCGCATAATGCCTCATAGCTAAATAACAAATCGTTGTCCGCATATCAGTCAATACGTCAACACAACTCTAAGTGTGCATATTCTCTTTCGCGGAAGTCCGTTTTTGTGTCAGTGGATTGTTGTAACTTGGAGTGAGTATCGACCATGCCGTCAGGACGTCACTCAAACCCAAAGCCAAACTTCAGCTTGCCACAGTGTGAGCCATATATTAGAACGCAATCAGTGGTTATTGCGGGTGAAACATTGTATATGATCCACGTCTGCTTTGATTAGAAGGAATTATATTTTGATCGTTCGTGCTACGCTGCCATTGATGTTGTTTTTTCTCTAGTATTATTTATCAACGAAGATTATTCGGTTAAAAACAGATGTGCTGTGCTAGAATATTGTGTACTTTTCGTCACTCTTAATCACTGCCAATTGAAACGTTTTCTTCCTGTATTGCAAGGATGCGAAGTTTGTTCCTTACAAGCGTTCAACGCTAAAAACACTGAAGAAATCTACCATCGTTCATTTTTAACAAAAAAGATTTGCAAACGAAAGATATTGTTTTCTGAGAAGCCGAGGCGCTTTGACACCTGAATGAATGAATATTCAAAGCCGAGGTTTTGAATGTTGAAATTAGAACTTCAGTTTGCTTTGATTTGAACTTTAAACAATCCAGTTCGATGTTGAATGTCAATTTTGTACAGCTTTCTTTGACCGTTAAAATCGAACTTTCCATTCCTCTTGATCGTCAATTTTCGCTTTCACAAATTTGAAGCGATAAAAAGAGATTGACTTTGAACCACAACGTCTTTGTTGACAAATCAAAAAATTAATCTCAGACTAGGCTGTAAAATAAGTATTCAAAGAAGACTGCTTGATTTATATTCACTCGTGTACTTTTTCGCTATGAAATCACTACCAATTCACAGATGTGTTGTAAGGTCTTGTAATACTTAAGTGATCACTATCAGCTGAGAGTTTAAAGTAGTCTCAGTCCTAGACCTCGGCTGTCTAAATCAGAGATACGACATAATTGAGCTAGATGGCCCAGTAGAGACACATTCATAGTCATTTTCTAGTATTATTTTCTTTTGTTCCTTTGGGATTGACAGTTATACAGTGGATTCTATTCTTGGCACGTGGACCCGCACGCTTTCTAGAATAAACAATTACACAAAGACCAGAAATCTTGTCTCTTGATTTAAAAACGTCTTCGAGCGCTCAGCTCAGAAAAAAAATTTGTATTCGAAGTCTATACCATTTTAAATCAAAAAAAAAAAAACAATTTTTTTTTTTTTTTTTTTTTTTTGTCGCAGCTTGAGTCACGCCTTATGAGTAATATATTTTCTACGCCTTGCTCGACATTACGAGGTTTTCTTTTTATTAGTGCAATTCTCAACCCCCCGGGGCTGTTTTCATATTCTATATGCAACTAAAATCTCTTTTAACCTTTTTATGTAGATTTTCTTCATTAAGGAAAAAAATGCCGAAAGTTCTAAGATTTTGATCAATAAACTTTGCAGTCTCACATATATCTCTCAGTATATTTGATCACATTTATATAGGGTTTTCACGGATCACAGTTTTCAAGATTTTTTTTTGTATTTTAAGTTTCAAAGCCCCAATTTTATGCGAAAATTTCCTTGGTCAAAAACTTACTAGTGAAGACTTTGTGATAGTTGTAGACCTCAAGAAAGTCTTTAAAATGTGATTTACCCAACAAACAATACAATCGTAATCGGATTTACTGAGAAAGAGCTTCCAGTTTTGACTTCCCATCAAAGTTTGATGAGAAGAGTTACAGCGATTTCAATAATTAATGTCGAATATTTAAAAACTTGAAACTTAAGTGAGAAAATGTAACAGCCAGCGATTTGGCCTGAGGAAATTGCCGATAATGACTTGCCGATTTTGATGATTTTAATAGGTGTGTGAGCTGGAGCGCTGTTTACTTGAGCATATGTTCCAGAAAAGCTTTCACGGCGGATCAGAGTTTTTTACGAGTGTAAGGGCCTTTGAAAAGTTTTCTTTTTTCTTGTGGCGACGTGTCAAACGTCATATCTTCTTACCATGTTTGCACAAAGCTAAGATCAATAATAGTTTTCAGAGAACAAAAAACATCCATCCTCTTCTTTAAATACGAATAATTCAAACCGAGTTCAAAAGAGAGTATTGTTTGCCATAGTGATGAAAGGTTTCTTTTTTCATTCAAAAAAAGTGAATCTATGAATAACTATCAAATAAGTACAGGTCATAACTAACTCTATTGGTTGGGCTACAAGTCGCAGGTGCTAGGGGAAGATAACATACAGGGTTTCGACTATCCTTTCATCCATAGTTCTCGCAATACTGTGCGGCTTGGCTAGCCTTTCGTTTTAAACAATTCATCTTTAATTAGAGATATATTCAATAAAGGTTTCGCATGGGGATCCTGCCATATTGATTCGTAAACACACTGACATCAGAATGGCTTTTGGCGGGCCCCTGGTGTTTTAGGGTGCAATTCTTCACTAGATACCTCAATTGACGTTTTGAATTAATAAAGTATGTTAAATCTGCTATATTTGAATAGCCTATCACACAGAATAGCAACTCTTATTTCTACCATTATATATTATCTAAAATTATGTCATCGTAACTATAACTTTAGAAAATTAAGCGTATAAAAAAAGCTAAAATTCGAGTCGTTTGTCTTATTACAAATACTAATACCGGATATGTTTCGAAAAACAATATTTTATTAAAGAATGTTGGGAAAATATATGTGTGTTTATGTTTAGGAAACACTGTTAAATGGTTTGAAAAGGCAGGAGTGATGGTTTGTCGATGTATCGTGAATCTTAACTCAGAGGCAAGACGTAGTTTTTAGGAGCCTTTAGGCATCGCAGGATGACTGAATTATCAGTTCAGTCAGGTTGAATTTTGAACCGTTCACGGAACCGCCTCTTTAATTTGCACGGCTGGCGTTTAAATTTTTCATTCCCCATAGCACAGTTCCACGTAAAGGGAACGCCTAAACGTACAACGGGTTTCGAATGGTTAAAAATTCGTCCGGGTACAGTGTAAGGCCAGCCCCAGTCTCAATTCACTTCAGGGAAATATGATTTACCAAAATAAGCTTTTCAAGTCAAAATAACTTTTTTAACCATGTTGATTTTTTTTCATCTAAATTTTGTTTTAATAATTTAGAGGTTATGTTATCGACTCGTTCATAGTTTCAAACTCACAGTATCATAGCGAAACTCGTAGTTCCAATATAATAGTAGCAAAAATAATTCAATATATAGATCTCGTGTTTACTGACTACGTGGAATTCAATAAATTTAAAAATCAGCTGTAGTTCAAAATTCGACCTCAGTGACCAAGTTGACCCGGCAAAAAAATTTTCTGGTCTCTATAGTCGTCGGCAGTACACTACAGAACTCTACTGGCTATCAATATTATTAATGCATTTAATACTGCTCCAGTTCCTGAGATTATTGTCTTATTCAATTATGGAGTTTTATTGTTCTGAATCTAAATAAAAATATCAGGCATGTAGACATCGATTGGAAAGAAAATAAAGCCAATTGTATCTTGAATTTGCTGTGCGATGAAAAAAAAAAACCGCGGAAAATAATTTTCAATATTACCAGCTTAAATTTCTTCATTAAATTTTCTGAATATTATCTTAGTACGAAGAAGTAGAGAGATAAGTCGATATTGAACTCTTTATATAACGGTGATTATAGGCACTTTGAATGGCTTTAGCAATCAAATTATGCCATTAAAGTTCGTTAATTTTAGTGAGTCAATTGTTCTTGATAGCTTATGTTATCGTTGCATTTCGCAGTCTGGAAAGGCTATTTCCGAGCGGATTAGGAAAAAATCCGAGATCTTAAATCTGTTAGGATTTGAATTTCATGTACTTTGCATCTGATATTGGCTGTAGAGGATATAGAGGTATATTGAAGTATTGTTCTAATAGTGGAAGGAATGTACACCAGTAGAGGGAACAGCGAGAAATGTTGAAAAATTTGATTACACTACATGCAAACAGTTTTACAATTTTCACGATTATTTTTTCCTTTCTTCTTATTCCTTTTTTTTTCTTCTTTTCCATTCCATTCCATTCCATTCCATTCCATTCCATTCCATTCCATTCCATTCCATTCCATTCCATTCCATTCCATTCCATTCCATTCCATTCCATTCCATTCCATTCCATTCCATTCCATTCCATTCCATTCCATTCCATTCCATTCCATTCCATTCCATTCCATTCCATTCCATTCCATTCCATTCCATTCCATTCCATTCCATTCCATTCCATTCCATTCCATTCCATTCCATTCCATTCCATTCCATTCCATTCCATTCCATTCCATTCCATTCCATTCCATTCCATTCCATTCCATTCCATTCCATTCCATTCCATTCCATTCCATTCCATTCCATTCCATTCCATTCCATTCCATTCCATTTGCCTCAAAATACTAAATCCGAATAAACAGAAACCCTGGCATTTTTGCTTGTCCTGTGTAAGATATTTGTATTTTTATAGTATATAGTATAGAGCCTCCGAGTTTCTTGATTCGCTGGGCTATCAGTCATGCAAAAAATCGAATAAAAAAATTTATCTTCTTCGCCAAAGGAATCCCAATCAGGCAACATAAATAAAAACTTTGCACGTAACAAAGGCCGAATATATATTCATCAAATACTTCATTTCATAATGAGAGAATCATCATAATAAACTATGTATAGTCGCTGTAATAATTCGACTTGCGTGTGACGTCACTACGTTTTGTTATATCCTCCAACATGGTGGCAATGTTTGAACCCCTTGCACGTGACGTCAAAGCAGCTCACTTTGGAGGACAAAACCAAAAGAATTTCAATCTCCTGAGAATTGTAAACCTATTGTTTTGTCCTCCAAATTGAGCTGCATTCCGACGTGCTGCAAGGAGTCTATTTGCCCTCAGTTTTATTTTCATGAAAAGGACTGCACGCCGCTCATAGAGCACGAAAAACATTCACAATATAAAATAGAGTTCACGAATAAGGCACAGAACATACAGCTATTACGAAAAACGTTGAATAATGAATACTGCACACTGAATAGTGCATACTGAATACTGAATACTGAATACTGAATACTGAATACTGAATACTGAATACTGAATACTGAATACTGAATACTGAATACTGCACACTGAATACTGCACACTGAATACTGCATACTGAATAGTGCATTCCAAGACCGAAATGCATTTTGGGTCATGTAATATTGTCTAAAGTAAAATCAATAATAATTATTTATTTTATTTCTAGTGCATTCCATCCGAAACAATATAATAGCTACATATAGAGAGCACATCGCTGTATATTTACTTTTTATTTCGAATTAATGAGACCCGCAATGCCCTTCGGTCTTGGAATGCACTATTCAGTATGCACTATTCAGTATGCACTTTTCAGTATGCACTATTCAGTATTCAACGTTTTTTGAAATAGCTGTAAATAGCAGATAGCGCAAGTGTAATTCATAACGTCTTTAGGATTTGCGTGTAGGTAGAACAAAGTGATCTGTCCAACTCGTAAATTACAAAGTATCAAACCAAGACTACATATATATTATCTTAGCATTACTACAATATTGTTCCATCAGTGAGGTTAAAAACCATGAAATATGTATCATGTGATCTTTATCGACGGATAACGACCTGAGTGTGTTTTGCTGTATCAATATAGTATCTAGAAAAGTACATAGTCACTTTATCTGGTGAATAATTCAAGTTTCAGTAATGCTTTACTACTTACTATTCTTAACATTGTCAGTCCATGGCCTTGGCACCCAAATTATTGAATATTGAAACTGAAAAACAAAGGAGTATTGTAAGAGATTTCAGTTTTTGACTTGAGAACTCTGTATCAGAACCTTTATAACCTATTTTCTAACTTTTCTTTCTTTCTTTCTTTCTTTCTTTCTTTCTTTCTTTCTTTCTTTCTTTCTTTCTTTCTTTCTTTCTTTCTTTCTTTCTTTCTTTCTTTCTTTCTTTCTTTCTTTCTTTCTTTCTTTCTTTCTTTCTTTCTTTCTTTCTTTCTTTCTTTCTTTCTTTCTTTCTTTCTTTCTTTCTTTTCCCTTTCTTTCTTTCTTTCTTTCTTCTTTTCTTTCTTTTCTTCCTTCCTTATTTCTTTCTATTTTCCTTCTTTCTTTCTTTTTCTCTCTCTCTTTCTTTCTTCCTTTCTTTCTTTTCTTTTCCTTCTTCTTCTTCTTCTTCTTCTTCTTCTTCTTCTTCTTTTTTATAGATATTCGGCTAATAATGTAAGTTTTCATTTCCTTCTATCCCACAATCATGATCATGATTTTCTTTCTACAGATTATAAGTGATATTTAAATGAACTATATTTATCAATTCCTTATTGGTTCTTTTATCGTTCGCCCTCCCTTCCTTTTAATTCCCCCTCGCTTTCTTTCTAGTCACTTCCTTTCCCTTTCGGTTTGACTCTCGTCAGTCTACCAACTAAAACCGTCTGATACAAGATTATCCTGGATTAGATAAACTATCAAAGTTCTATCAAGTATTGGCCCATAAATTGTAACAGCTGTGATTTATAGTGAGCATTGTATACAGGAACTGAAAATGGCGGATATTTTCCGATATCGATATCTTCCAGAGATACAGAAGTCGATATATCATGACTGAAATGAATTACAAATTATAACATAAAGTCTCAAAAGACCTCTTTACCTTCGTTGTTTGTTGTGTCCATTTCAGACCACATGATGCCACTCTTGGGAGTTGATTCTTTCATGTGTAAATATTTTAACAAAAGAACATTTCTCAAGGGAATGTCATGTAGTCTGAAATGGGCAATTTGCATACGAAGGTAAAGAGGTCTATTAATCTAGAATAAGATTAAACGTTGAACTTTACATGAGCCGAACCTAATGACATCAAAGAAGACTGCCTTCCTATTATCCATTATTTTCAATGCGTTCGGCTCATGTGAAGTTCGACGTTTGACTTTAGCCTTACGATCATAAGATAAGGCCTCAATAATTTAGGGTGGAGGATGGTTATTACCAAAATGCCCAGAATCTGTATCATTATTTTTTTAGTGGGGAGGGTACCTGACTGAACTAAAGACATGAGTACATTTTTCAAACATGATATATTTTTGGTAATGACTTAAATTCTTTTCATTTTATCATGTATATGATTCTTTCTAAACCAAACGAAGCTTGTGCCATATATTTTACAGTTTAAGGATTAAGGACCAGCTCAAACGTCGATCTTCACATGAGCCGAACGCATTGAAAACAATGGATAATAAGGTGGTCTTCTTTGATGTCATTAGGTTCGGCTCATGAGAAGTTCAAAGTTTGAACTGGGCTTTAGAGATCAACAGATTATTTGTCCATGCGCTAGCAGGTCACGTGATGTTGTTCCGCCAAGATGGAGGTTGATAACCGATGCTTGTCATAGCATGTGTTATACAAAGGGTGTAAAAAAAGGGTGTAAAGATGTGCCAGTCAAACATATGACAAAACATGTAGATTCCAATATGGCGGACATGATCACGTGATCCACTTCTGGGTACCGTCCATAGTCCTCTTGCACGTGACGTCAAATCAGCTCGATCTTCTGAGAATTGGAACCTATTGTTTTGTCCCGCTCCAATTTGAGCTGCATTCCGACGTGCTGCAAGGGGTCTATAAAGGTGTGTCGGGACAAATAGGACAAATTTCACGTAGATTCCAATATGGCGGCCATGATCACGTGATCCACCGTTCTGGGTGCCACCTATCGACGAAAGAGAAAAAATGACTAGAACAATGAAATATAGATATTTATATAACTAGTAATGGAAGATAACCACAACATAAACAAGGTTCATGACCTGACTTAAAATAACTGGCTATTTTTAAACCCCTTGAAGGAGACTCGGCCCTTAGGGATTGTTTTCTAGTTGTGTATTGTCTACTGTAATCTAAGATGCATGAGAAAGAGCTAAATAAAGATGTTTTGGCAATTGTCATCGCACATTATCAGCTATTTCTAGCATTAGTAGGCACTGTCCATCCATCTCATTATTTATTCGCACTAATCCATCTAATCCGCTGACATGCATATCTCTATACGCTAAAAAGTAATTCATACAAATATTCCTAACTTAATGTTTTGCTAAAAATTTGTGGAATTTCAAAGCGTTTCTATTAATCGACTCTGCGATTCTTTGCAGTTATTATTTGAGGATCGATATTTTTGAAGTTTCATTTCTTCTTGGGTCAACCCTACAGCCCCTACCCCTCCCCTTGAGATAGCAGTGATTTGGAGTAGTAGGGGGAGGGATGGCGATAGAGTTTTCGGCATTTGCTTTTAACTCAGTAAAGAAATTTAAAAAAATTGAGACTCAAATTTCACAGTCAAATCAATAGGTACATTTTTTTTCGTTTAGCTCTAGAAGACACAACAGCGTTATGCTCCGGTCGAAAGCGTTACTCACTGTTTCACAAACGCATAACTGAACACATCTCCTGCATATATACATAGTAATTGATCTATTCTATACTTCATTCGTGTATTCTTAGACACTTTTATGAAGGAAAAAATAAACTAGAAAGAGCCAGAGAAAAATTTCTAAGAATATTGAAAAAAATCAAGCAGAATCCCACCATCAATGTCCCGACCTTAGCAACTGAACTTCGCGATAAGAATATTCAGCAAGTTATCATTCACTGATAAGCTTTTGAGGTCAGTTAAAAGCAAGATAGAGTTATGAGTTGATAATTTCGTCATTTGTAATTTCGAATTTTGCCATGAAATAGATGATCTTCCTAAAATATATATTTGGAGTGCAGCGTAATTTAAGGTGGCGCGAGCGGATACAATCAAGCTGGTTGCTAGGTGGAGGTTTCTAGGCGGTGACTTACAAATGATCTAAGGAAATCCTCTTTCGTCTTATGGTTAAGTAAAGGAAGATGGAACTCACGTAAGACTAAATTAATGGTTTTACTCGTACTAACCGATCGGAAATCGAAAAAAGACTACACAGTCTGCACAAACCACAAAACAATGGCTGAATTAAGCCGGAAATCGGATAGTAACTCGATGTTCTGGCCCGACGAAAGAAAAACGGGAAGTATAGGGTTGATCCTATAGAGATTTGAAGTCTGATTGTAATTAGAAAAATGGTAATGATAACAGCAATATATCAAGATGTAATTATTACTGTGATTCGACCAGCACATTAGGTTTTATTAAATTAAACATTTCTGACAAGTATTTTGTTTATTAAGTTTAGAAGTGTAATTAGGACTGGATCGTCATGTCAAACTTCACGTTTTGGTCATTTGCTTGCAGATTTGGCCGGTCAAACCAGTTTTATTTTAATGTTTGTTAACATAAAACTAAACATGTTCGCACAACCGCAGAGGTCGGGGTTTTGTGTCTAGGTTTTGATATTCACGGTTTCCTTGCGGTTTTTAGTTCTTTAGACCGGATGCTTTGAACAGTTTTGCACGATATCAGAATAATGTATGGTGAGGTTTGAGGACTGTGCTGGACCAACACCTTCTACTCCTTTGATGAAAAAATATATAATGCGCGCGCGTGCTGTGTGGAGTTATAATGCACGCGGGAGTTGGCAGAACACGAGAGAAGTGTGAGGAGAAGAATGACGCATAGCAGAGTGCTTCTCAACACTTCTCGAGTGTTCTGCCAATTCCTGCGTGCTTCATAACTGCACACAGCACGCCCGCGCATTTTATATTTCTTTTGTAAAATACGAATTACAATAATCGTTATTTTGCTGTGAATAGAAATTACACAATAGAAAGTGGGCGCGTGTGCTGTGTGTTCTTATAAATCACTCCCTCCCAACCACTCAAAACGCGAGATTCACAGCAGTGTATTTTATGACATCCTTTTGCACAACCTTCCAGAAAAAGTTAAGAAAATAAACTTAGATTTCATCGTATGAAAATCAGTTTTTCGAAAAATAGTTTTCGTATACCAATAAGAGTTGAGTGTGATCGTCTGGGTGTCTTCAGAAAGACTGTTGTTGTTCGTGAATGACTGACGTTTCGACAAACTGAACGGATAGTTTTAGCAGCCTTATTTTTATGCCATTTCATGTCATTCATCCCAGAGAAAGTACAGCAGTGATATTTTTTAATATGTTTTCAAATTATATTCCGTTAAGTCATATCATATATTTATAGTTATCAGTACCGGTCGCTGAAAAGCCCCATGGGGAGTGATAAATAAAGTTTATTTTTATTTCACTTCTTTAAGGCGCGATTTTACGGAGCGATTTTCTCTTCAGCTTTTCTCGCAGCGCTGCGACACAAGTTGCATGGAGCTTTGCGGCATATTACCTACAGTGCAATTCGAAAAATGTTGCGAGACAAGTCGCAGTAATTGTTGCAAAAAGGAGAATCGTTTCTACTTTTGGCACAACGATTGCGTCTAAGTTTCACCGAGTAAACCCTCGTGCAACTTGTGTCAGAATTCCGTTTGCGAGACAAGTTGCAGGGGAAAATTTCTTGGTGTAATATTGCGCCTTTATGAAAGCTTGCGATATTTGTTTTCGTGTCCACAAAAACTTCTGAACCAAGCATCGCTTAATGCGCTAGTGATTTCCTTTTTTTCTTTTCTCTGCCGTAAGTTTGGCACAACAATAGTTTCGTGTTACCACACATTCCTACCACCTATTGTGCTTTAGTAAGCCCATGTCAGTCCCTCCCCTCCCCTGCCTCCATGGGGTCCAAGATTTTCTAAAGTGTTTACATGGAACACATCATAAGATAGGATCTCTCAGTCGTACTTTCTTTAGATTATAACCTGGGTTGCTCATGAAATGTAGGTTTTAAAGAAGGACCCAACACAACTTATTAGTTTCCATTCAATTTCTTCAAAGGAAATATAACTTGCTTCCTTCCGCGTCGCGTCGCCTCCTAAGGAAACGGTTCTAGTAGCATCCGTTTTAGACTTCAAAACCGAATCTTATTTGATGGATGGTTTGATTCACTAAGAATTATATATGAGTATTATTATCAATATTATAGTATACACGAATGTCTTCGATCACGACAAGTAGAAAGTTTGGTTTTGTTTTTTTGGCTTTATTCTCATGGCTTGTGTTCAATCAAGCATGTGGGTTGTTTTCATCGTCGTTGGTAAAAATTGAATTCGATATGCTGACCTTGACAGCGCACTCAGTAAGGTGTATCATAGTATTACATAACACAAGAAATTGAAGCTGCCGGCATTAATCATCCAAACAACTCTTCAGTCATCATCATCATCATCATCATCATCATCATCATCATCATCATCATCATCATCATCATCATCATCATCATCAACATCATCATCATCATCAACAACATCATCATCATCATCATCATCAACATCATCATCATCAACATCAACATCATCATCATCATCAACATCATGCATCATCATCATCATCATCAACATCATCATCATCATCATCAACATCATCATCATCATCAACACCATCATCATCATCATCATCAACATCGTTATCATCATTATCATCATCGTCATCATCATCATCATTACCACCATCGCCATCACCATTATCATCAACTGAATTTCACCATCATCATCACCACATTCCTCAACATCACCATCATCATCATCACATTCCTCAACATCAACATCACCACCACCACATTCTTCAACATTATCATCACCACCACCACATTCTTCAACATTATCATCATCATCAACAACACAATCACTTAATACTAAAATGTATTATATTATTTATTTTGTTCACGTTTCTAAACATTCCTTTCTAATGACCATTTCATAAACCAAAATTTCCTTCATACTGAGCGCTGAACCGTTTTAAACTTTTTAGACGACTTATAGTCTCCCCGCAGTGAAAACTGAAATATTCCCAATGTCCTATGGATATTGATCAGTTGCAAGCACTTCCTATTACAAAGACATGACGTCACCTCTATGACGTCACTAGACCTCCCTTCTCGGCCGGATTTTACTAAACATCAATGAGATTAATGGCCTTCACAGTAAGTGTTAAAGTACCTACTGGCAGTGATTGATGAGTTAGTTATTCGGAGCATAATTACAGACAGAATAATTTCCTCTCCGCCAGATTTTCAGTTCAGATTCTGATCTTGGAAACTTACGTTTGGTGAAATATTTCATATGGGATTGTTCGGTGTGATGTTCAAGTCTTTGATGTTAGACAACAGAACTGAATCACAAAAACATCTTGACCAAAAGCCTTGACCAATACTTAATGGAAGTCATGATATTGATTGAGTTTTGAGCTTGCTATTTAAAGGTCAAGAAAATTAATACCTACCATAGTGATTATCATCATCATTATCATCATTATCATAATCACCATACATATTTACAGCATCATAATTATTTCAGCTACATGAGCACGATCACTTAGTTCAGTTAGTTCGGTGTCCTCAGACCTCAAAATATATTCATTCTTAATGACTTGTTACTGCTATTTTCATAAACATGCGAACTCGGTATCTGCGAGCTGCACGCTGAAATTTGGTTTTTCGCTTCCATCGATTAAAACTAATCAGTCGGTACCTTTTATATTTTGGACTGGCGGCAGTGAAAAACCAAATTCCAACGGGCAACTCGCAATTGCAGAGTTCGCATGTTTATGAAAATTGCAGTAAGCTTCCAGTCGTGGTTCTATTTCTTCAAGACAGCTATAGGACTTCTTACTATTTCAAGTTGAGTTTACACGGACTACACGGTACTGAACGACATTTTAACCGTTCACAAATTTGTAGGTTTTCAGTAGTTCCGTTAATATCCGGACAAAAATTTAAAAGCCCAGCCGTGAAAATTTGAGGCCTGGTTCCAATGATAATGGTATGTTTTGACAAATTTTTGATACGGTTAAAGTTTTGTATTTTTTAATTTGCAATTTTTGTTTTCTTTTTTTGCCTCTCGTAAAACATCCGTGACAAAGAGACATTCAATCTAAACCATGCCTCGGGGTTTCTTTACTCACTCTCCCATGGCTTCTTCTCGTAGATCAAATTTAGTGATCATATAATCCTCCCTTTCGTGGACGTGTTTTGGCGTTAGTTTTGGGCTGGCCATACACAGTATCAGACGAATTTTTAGCTGATCAAAAATTTGACAAGCACAAAGCATTTAAACAGAACCGCCCGTATTCTGTTTATACGAAACCGACTAAAATTTGCACGGCTTGGCGTTCGAATTTTTTTCTGCATAGCAAAGTTCCGAGTAAACGGAATGCCTAAACGGTCGGAAATTCGTTCTGTACCGCCTAAGGCCAGCCAATATAGTTATAAACACGTATCCTTGCAATAGCTGTTACTGTATATACAAATAGTGTGTTATGTGCATCGTTTGTGGTCAAATGCTCAACATATATCACAAATGCCAAAGGAATCTTACCCTACCCCTGAGGAGTACATTGTTATTATATAATAGAGTAACAAATACCCTTCCCACCCCTCACCTAAGGTTCATCCATTTTTTTTCTTTCGAGCTACGACTTTAAACTGATAGGACTTCAATTTTTCATATATACAAAACCTTCCCCTGCCCGCCCCTCTTAGAACCCTTTTATCACTCTTGTACAATACAGGTTATTATCAGGTTTACAACCTGTTGCCTTTTCTTCTAAAGCACAATTGTCCAATCACAGTAAAAAGGCCCACACGTGTTCCATGTTCTTATTCATGTATACAATTTCCTTCGTATCAATAGTCTTGTCTTAGAGATATTTGGATAATGGAAATTCTACATGAGACGCTGGCTCGAACCAGCACCAGAAAGCACCATATTTTATCTTAACTTCATCCTTAGCCTCTTTTATCTTCAGTTTTGATAATCTAAGGGTTCTTAAGGACTGATTTATTGAATATTTAATCATGTAAAACACTAAAGTGTTTGTAACAATGACATAAACTTTGATAAACAATGCAAAGTATTTGTTCTTTCTGATTGCTATAACTTAAAAAGACCCTCGCCAAACTAAGCCACATCAACTTCAGTCTTAAAAAAGTACTTTTTAAAAGACTTTTTGAGATAAATCAGTATGAATCTTTAAAGAAATTTGTAGATGTTTTTTTGGTTGTAAAAAGTGTGTGTGTTGTTAGTTTATTACTAGGAGAGTAGGCAGACGGCAACTCGTGTCACGAATAAAAACAACTGGTTACAGCCAAGTCGGGGTCCTAAATAACTACCACATTCACAAACCGCAGTCATTAATCGCTTGCGTTCGGATGGAAATTATACATAAAATGATTTTTAAAAATGGTTATGCTAACACTAATAGTTACTCACATTTCTTGAGTATTTCTTGTAGTTGTGGAATTTCTGCGGTCGCGGCTTTTTTGTGGACCATTGCTCTTTTCTAGCGAGGATGTGTTTCTTAGTTTTCACATCTTCACCTGTGACAGCTGAGCCTCAACCCATCGCACTTGCAATGGGGCTAGAATATTCTGCTTCCTCGATTAAACCTTGTGCGTGAAACCAAATCCGCATAGGCAACCAAGTACCTCTGTAATATAATCGCACGTAAAAGTATTCCTTGGCTGATCACCTTGAAGCATTATACAATTATACTCGATCCCGCCGACCAAATGCTGGGCCAAGTGTTGGGACCAGTTGTCATGCCAGGAGCCCCATTCATGAAAACCCCCTCCAAAACGTGCCCTTTTGCAAGCCAATTGTCTTATCCATTCGCTCAGTCTTAGCCATTTGGCATATCATTCTTATTGTTTTTGACAATTAACTTGCTTGCTTGTAACACTAGGTACAAAATAGCCAATGGCTTAAGTAGTTCTTGTCACGTGTCGCTTTTGTCACTGTCAGATCTCGTCCTCTCTGCGAGGGGACCTGTTCCCTATTATATCCGAGAGGCTGAGCTTAGTTGTTGAGTTTTCCTACCTGTTATAAACAAGACCATATTTATTGACTTTATTATTTTTTTCATTATTTAGCTCTTCAACGTTAACCTATTTTCTGAAACCCTTTTTAAATTTATAAGGTTTCTAGTATCAGTTCATGAATATAAAATTCCTGCTAGGCGGAATAAAGCCTTGTAATTGCACAAATTAATCAATCAATCTATAAGAAAGAAAATGTTAATTCTTTCATAAGTCATGAAAAAAAGTCAGAGGTTATGCGTGTGGCGCGATTACATCTTTTTGAGTCACGCCTGGTGACTTCTCGAGAGCAGCTTTACGTATTACTACTTAATCTAGTTGTCTGCAAGAAAAAAATATTTTGCTTCGACTTCAGTTCTAAATACCATCGAAATTTCATATCAAAACGTTTTTCAATAGAATACACTGGTACATTGTTCAGTTCATAGTTTTATTTATGTAAAAGAGTCTTAAAAGGTTATTCCGTAGGATCGGAAGCAAGAAGCTTCAAGTTTGGATTAATCATTGCATCTGTCAAGAATGATATCGCCAAGGTTTCGATTTTCTATGTTTGGAGTAATCGGTTTTTGATGTTCAATATTTTAAAGGTGTAATTTCGCCTCGTTTTTTTCTTGATGAGGACACATGTTTGATTAGGTTTCAGCGAAAATGACTGGATCAGTGGTCAGTGAGCATAATAATGTCACCGTGCAATGTATGCAAGGCTTGCATTCTTTGTGCACGTGTTACCCATCCACATGACTGATTACATGATGTCTGTTTCTACTGCAAAACAACCTCAAACAAAAGAAGTTAAACAACAGGGAAGCAGGCGAAGCTCTATTGATTTAGTATCCGAACAAAGTCTGCCAAAAAGGACTGAGTTATCGAAAGCAAAACCCTAAAATAGAACTAGATAATCCCATCACATGAGTACAAAAGACCTTTGTCTTCTCCTTAAGCGGAGGTGGAAAGTAAAGTATTTTCAAAGTATTAAACTGTCCAGAAATGCCACAGAATATTCTAGCCTTGAAGTATTACTTAATACCGCGATTGTTTCATCTTTTGAGCTGTGACTTTTTAATATTAATCATTCCTGGTGTCTACTTCAATGTGTTTATCGATCAAATCTCAGCAAAAATCTCAAGTTCTCGTTCAATAAATACAATTTTGATGCTCTCCCGATTAAGCTATAGCATGTGTCCTAAAGTTAAAGAGAACGATAACTTGCAATAGGAATTCAATTGTTATCAGATAATGACATCTAGTCTTTAGTCATTGATCTTCTTCTACAAAAAAGTTGACGGCTTTCAGGAAAATGCCTTCACCTCGCCCACTTTCTAAACATCCCTTCCAGAACACACCCTGGCTTCCAGGTCCATTTACGCTGTTAGGACAGCTACAGTATTACTTTAGTCATTTCACTGATTATAAAACAGCGTTACCCGAAATAGATCGCGAATATTCGCAAGGGATTACTTTTTCTCTTAAGAGGGTATGATCTTATTACGATACAGTGATTTCCCGGGAAGGCTAATATTTCATATGACCGAAAAACTAGGAAAGAAAATAACACCATTTTTTTTTTTTAAATTAGCTTTTTTTTTTTTGCTTGGAGAAAACGAGAAAATCGTTCTTTTGTTTTCGTTACATCGGGACTAATTCACGATTCATTAGCAGTTAGTTCCACGAGTGGTTTTGTTCATAAAGATTACTTCTCGGCTTGTCTATAACAGTCATTGGCTTCTAACACTAACTAGCATATAGAGTATATATGTATATATGGTACATTATATACCAGCAAGATGAAAGCTATTCTTAACAAGACAAAGACTAGCGTTAGCTTCCAACTGTTCCGTACATTGTCTTGGCCACGTTGATTAAAGTTTGCTTGACCATAATCAAGGTTATAACCAGATTTTTTTTATATTTATGTACCCAAAGACGGTATGGCCTTTGTTCGGGCCCGCAGAACGCCTGGCTCGAAGCACACGTGGACAAAATTGTTCATTTCAGCAAAAGAAAAGAAAAGAATAGAATAGAAGAAAGAAAGAAATCTTTGTCGCTGTGCACTTGTGGAGCTTCGTCAATAATACCTCTGTTTTAGGCTTAGTAGAAGCCTATAATTGGCAAATCTAAGTGGTTTTTTCATTAAACTTATCTATTAAAACTTACAAAGGTTTTGTTCGCCTTAAACATGACTTCAGTGTTCTTTCACGTTTGGGAATGAATATGTTCATTGAACCAGTAATTTAAATCCATTACGTTAGTTCCAAAAGGTCAAATCAAAATTAATGGTCGTAAATTTTTCATAAATTATCCCTTGCAAAACAATTATCTATAAAATATTCCTTGGAAAACAATTATTATTTGTGTGTGTGTGTGTGTGTTTTTTTTTTTTTTTTTTTTTTACTTTTTCAAAATCTTGAGATTAGAAGTAATTTCCTGGTTAGGAACTCTTAGTTTGCTGTCCTTTAATTTGCTGGACGGTGGCGGGTCAAAGGGCGGTCAACAAAGTTGTTTTTGTGTTCTCAGTATCCACAATTTTGCAAAGTAGTTACAACGTACTGCCGTTGATGTTTGTATATGGCAAACATTACATAGATATCGATGTTCGTCTGCTGTCAGAGAATTAACTGAAGCGTTTGAGTGCACCTAGTGGATTTGAGGCACGATTTGCTACGATTTGTTGATGCTTTTGGCGTTAAATTATCTAGGGTCGTGGGAAAGCAATCGTTCAGGTTGGACTAGAATCCGTAGTTATGGTAACATAACTATTGAGCGTATTCTCAACAAATGAGCAGAAAGCTTACACTAAAGCAACTAAGGAAGAATGAAACTGTTTGAGTTTACTTTTGGTTCCGTTGACCTCAAATGGACAGCTAGCTCACTAAAGCTTGCTATGATATTCTGCACAATATAAAAGCTTGTCAGGTGCTTAGTCTAGCGCAGTACACAAGTACATTTGCTGTTTCTATGAAATTCGAGAAAAATAGGAAATCAGGAGAGTCGCTGCGTGTAGCCACTCCTTCCTCGTCGATAACTTAAGAGCGTAAGCCAATATCGGTGAGAAAGCAACCTTGTTTTGTCTTAGCATTCTTGGGGTAGTTTTAGGAATAGTCTTCTTTGAATGCACGCTTTAGGTCCGAATCTTAAGTGATTTGGTTGTTTGGCAAGGAAATCGGGGTGCATTTGAGCACCATTTGAACAAGGGTACTATATAAAAAAGGTCTCTCGTCAATGTCACAATCATCACTACTTTGTGTCATCAACCCGTCAGCATCACTCACGCGCTGCGCTCTGATTGGTCGGCTTCTATTAAACACAAGGATGGCCGACGCGGTTGGCCAAGTAATGATGAACTTGGAGCCCCCACAATAGTGTAGTACCCCTTGATATCCTTAACACATGCAAATTAGCAAATCAGTGAAATTCTATCGCTTGGTCGTTTGACAGTGAGAGAATATCGTACTAACCTTGTCCGCATTCATGAATCGACCGATGAAATTTAAACGGAGTTTTTGAGAGTTCACTGGACAAGTTTAGAAGAATGAAGGGCTTTCACTTTACGATCGCCTTCGCTCTTTTAATTCCTATAGTCAGTGCTTCGTTAGATGGTAAGTTGTATGAGTATCTCGAATGTGCGTGCTTACGGTCCAACCGCCAAAAGACACTCACATGTCCGAAAGGGTTCTACCTCGAATCGCTCAAACTACTACAACGGCAAGAATCTTTAGATTGAAGAACATATAGAGGCTTGTGAACAACATTGATCATGGCTTTGGGGTGCCAGCAGCGATGGGCATATTGGTTGAGCGCCGCCGACATACCGAGGCCGTTGTAGTACATTGGTGACACTGAAGAACCTTCCTCTTCTCATGCATCAGACGAAATTCTAATGTATCGGATTAAGGGAGTCTTTCTACAAGACAGCGAGGATAGAAAAGTGGTGTAGGAATGCAGTTTTCGTGTTTTGGAGGCATTATATTGAAAGTCGAAAGATTTGTTTGGAACTTCGTACGGTTCATAGAATTCATCATGCTGCGTGTAAAGCATTTATGAATTCGCACATCATGAGAGACAGACTCTCTAGAGAATATCTCTATAAGTATGCTCGATAATTATCCCCTTGGACGGCAAGACGTGATCAAAACACGGATGAAACAAAACTTTACTAAATAACTTCGGAGGCTTGCACAAACAGCTGAAAGAATTTATTGGAATCTAACATAATGTAACACATTTATTATTGTGTAAATTAACTTCACCTTGTTCTTCAAACGTGATTTTTAAATTAATTGATGTTTCTTTCCTAGCAGCATCCAAATGTTCACTAGGATGGTGCCAAAATGGTGGTTCTTGCTTGATCGTCAATGGATCAGTACATTGCAGGTTAGAATCAAATATATATCTCACATGAAATTACTTTAATATAAGTTTATGCACGACTACAAATTATGTATACCAAATGCACGTGAAGTAAACGGCGCTGGTTAAAGTTTCTTTGACAGTTTAACGCAATTTAAGACCAAAGTGTGGCTTCTAATTAATTCTTTATTTCTTATCTAAATTAAAAATCAGAAGTTTTTCTCGATATTTAAGATTGCTTGATGCAATTATGTCAGATTTTGTATACATCAGAGGTAGAGTACTCTCTAATGTTGATCCTCATACTACAGACCTCTTTCTTTATAATTTAGTCATTAATTATTGAACGCTTACAAGTGTAGTAAAATCAAAGTAGAGCCTGAAACTGGCTTTAAAATTTAATGCACCCATCAAAACCGCACTTCAACGTCCTGTTATATACTTGAAGGCCGAGTCCATTGAGATTATAATGTTTCTTTCAGTTCATCGAGGTATATTGTTACGATTTATGAAAAAAACCTGATTGTCTGTGGCCGCTAATAAAAGCTCATATCAAATTGTCTCCGAAAGATAAATAAACCTAAAAGATTACTGATGTCTACCGAAAATCTATGGTAACGTGAAGGTTTACGTGTTTTGCTAAGGTCTTCCAAAAGTCCATGGTATCGGGTTGTTAAACAACACATAAATAATTAACGGAACCTCCTGCGATTGTTTTCGTTCCTTTGACAGACTCGCAATGTGCCATAATTGAGAATAAAAATATCAAAAACACCTAATTATGAGTTGCAAGCGTTGAAATGTTCGCGTAAAATGACTCAAAGTGGTTCGTGTTTATAAAAACGCAAAAGATCATTGAAAATCCGCCTAGTAAACTTCATCGTCCTTAGTGGTGTTTTATTCGTTTAATTCTTTAAGAGATAATTATTTGTCCTTTCATAGACGTTTTACGAGGGATTTTACTACAAGACACTCCTAATTTTCGGCTAATAAACGCCTCAGAATCCAGTAAATTACAATTTTCTGGCCTGTTTTTGTGGTGATGACAAGTTGTCGTGCGGAGCCTGCCGAAACACCTAGGACTACATTTGTAAACTGGAACTAGGATTAACACTAAGCTTAGTTTCTTTGGAGTTAAGAAACTCGAAGTGCCATACATTGAATAATATTACACGCTAGAATAAGGGAATAAAATAAGCGAAACAATAGTTAGAGGGAAGAAGGAAAGCCCACACGAATAGAGTTGGTCGAAGGAAGCCCTAATTTTGATCTGCCCTTACAAATTCTTTCCTCCAAGTTACGGATAAATATTATCTGTTGTGACTAACTGATTGCAAAGTGTTTTTGATACACGGCCTGCTTGATTGATGCCTGTATTGTTGATAACTCTATTTGTAGTTTACAAACATCCTTTCAACGGGAATTATTTACATAAATCGCAAAAGTTTTAAGAAGAAAAAAGCGCGCGCTCTCTTTCTCTCTCTTGGTAATTTTCTATCATAAGGTATAATTTCATGACTATATCTTCACCTCGCATGGTTTCGCCCTGTCGGTGATTATTTTACTTAAGTTGTCTTCTGGGACTAATTACTGAAAAACGTATGTTTACCATAGTCAAATTTTTTTGATTCCACAATGAGTATTTTTACGTTGTTGTTTGTTCATTTCTCGCTCTAGGGTTCTGTTCTAATTGACTCGAACGTGATACCGTCTGATACCTTCGGTATTAAGCATGATTTCAACGTCTTGATCTTCACAAAGAAAGTTTATTTGTACTAAGAAATGAAAGGCTTAATACTAAAGACGACTTATTGGGAAAACAGGCACGAGGCTCGAGCGGCCCAGAGTGTGCCTTTTTGTGTTTGCCAACTTTGTTCCTAACACCGAAATCTTGACTTGAAAACGTCAGTCCGTCGGTAAAGAGGGTAGTTTCAGACTCTTTGAAATTCCAGTTGCCTTACTGGTGACTTTAAAGGCTTATTTTCAAAGGGATTGAGACCCAAAGGCCAAATGTACGAAGTCCCTTAATCATTGTGCAACGTGCGGTAGATTTGTCTAATTCTTTTATTGTTTGTTCATTGTTCTGACCAGTTGCGAATGTGACATTCGGGCTCGCTCTACTCCAAACATGCATACATTTCTGTCACTAATCCTCTGATACACAATCAAATACCTGAGGAAACCGAGACAATTTTTTGCTACTTTTTATCACTAAACCTTTAGGATTTCTTCTAAGATCCAAAGAGGGACAAAAGACGAACGATCTTTGCTTTTAGGGCCGCCTAAGAATTTGAACTGAAAACTTGCATTATCTTTGTTATTGTGTTTTACGACAATTGTTTTTTGACTCAACCATGTGCAAGACTAAGACAACAGCTGCTTGTCTCAAATATTGCCCTCCTTGTTCAATTTGCATGGATCCCTCTGTCTTTACATTTAACTAGAAGACTGAGAAGAGTTTAGATAAGGATTTTGCCTTGTTGATTCTTTGGTCCACTAGGTGGAATTCGTAACCCTAGTGAAAAACAACCGTCCTGTTTGCATGAATTACTAAATACAAATCTGTCGTCTTTTGTTAACTCATTTAGCAGGAGTACTGCCGTAACAAATGTCAAATCTTTACAAAGTCCCCTCAACTATTGTTATGGCAGCCTACCATTAATAGTTTGATAAAAGTGTTTTTCTAACTGAGCTAGTTGAGATTAGTGTATTTTATCAAAATTTATGCCATAGTGCTAAACACATTAAGCTTCACTTTGCAAAGTGGTTTTATGACTTTTTAGCTATCATTATATTTCAAGTTTATTAATGACTTTTAAAATTATAGGGTTTTTACAAAAAGTTTAAACATGATAGAAATTACTCATTCGAAATTTTTATTTAAGTGAAGTGTGAGTGAACACAATCAAATTTTAGCTATTTAATTCATTTTTTGTGATAAAGGTAATTTTTTTTAGCGTGGGCCACAAGGGGCACGCAGACTGAAACATGACTAATGTGCTTAAGTTTATAAATCACTTACAGTATTAGCTTCATAACAGGGAGATTTAAGAACACTTTGTAGGGTCAGCGATTTGAGATTTTAGAAAATTACACATTGTTTTTAGTGATCAGCATTCTCAAGAATTTGAAGTCTTTGTTATCTCACAAAGACAGCAATAGAATACCACAGCAAGTAATCATTCAGAAGACTAGGTTTTATGGCTCATTTATCAGAACACACTCAAGTTTGGCTGTCAGTGGCTCATGGCTTTTCAAGCATGAATGATTTTCTTGTTAACCAGAACAATTGATACTCCAGGCCACAAACGCTTCTGTTGTTTAGCCCTAGGAGCACTCCTAAACTGACTGAATAACATCATACAACTCCTTAATAACATGCAACACTTTAAATCTTTCATTTAGCAAGAAGGTTGTGATGTTTATGAAATAAAAGCATCTGTTTTTTAGATGTTCTGTATTATTTCTATAAATTAGCATATATATGTGGCTGTTAGAAAATATTACTTATTTCATGCCTAAGTAAATTGAAATCACTACACTTGTCAAATCCTAAGGGATAGTTATCAGTTATTTTGGCAGTAGTTCAGCTTTTATATAAGCAAGGTTTTCTCATAATTATGGGAGAATGCACTAAAGTTTTAGAGGTAAACACTATTCATGTATTTATGTTTAAAGATTAACATGCATGTGCCATTGACCTTGGTATTTTGTTAAACAATTATGTCTAAACACTGGCTCCTAACCCATAACAGGATTCCTTATCTCACATTAAATCTAGATTTGAGTTGACTCTTAATGCCAAATCTGTAGGTCCATATATCACATCTTGATTTGCCTACAAGTATTTTATGCTACTTAAATACCTACATTGGCTTCATAGATTGTCACATTATATTTTAATATTTATTTTACCACATAAAAATAATGTTTATGAAGTGTGGTTCGTCAACAAGTTTTACTCTCACGCTACAAGAGGACCTGCTTCAGTCAGAGTCAAATTTATACCTCTATTGTTATATTGATTACAGACCAGAGGTCAATACTAATCTATAAAATGTTACTTTCCTTGGTGCTGATAAAAATGCTGTCATATTGCTGTTGCAGCTGTCCATCCAACTTCACTGGGAAACGTTGTGAAATTGATGTTGATGAATGTTCAACATTACCCAATGCATGTAAAAATGGTGCAACTTGTACAAATGTTAATGGGGGATATATCTGTCGATGCATAACTGGATGGGATGGTTCAGATTGCTCCATCAACGTAGATGACTGTGTCAACGAAACTCCTAATACCCCAAAATGCCTGAATGGAGGTACATGTGTGGATCGAGTTGGATCTTTTAGATGCAATTGTCCACCCAATAAAGCAGGTATGAATACTTTATGTTTGTCTTCCATATGTAATGCTGGAACTAGTCTATGGCTAGTATTATATTGGGTTGCATTGACCCTAAATTCTCAGAATTCTAATACTTTGGTTAAATCATTCCACAGGTCTTATTTGCCAATTTGATAATGAATGTGCATCTAATCCATGTAATGGTAATGCAACTTGTGTTACATCACCTTTTGGAAAGGCCAACTGTATTTGTTCCCATGGATGGACAGGCCCAAATTGTGACCAAGATATTACAGATTGTAATGTCGCCCAGTCACCCTGTTATCATGGGGGAACATGCCGAGATGTTCCAGGGTCCTTTGTCTGTGATTGTGTGCCTGGATTTACTGGTAAGTTCATGAAAACTCTACACATCTTAATTGGACTGAAATGTTACCACTTTATACCAGGTGTCCAGTGCACTCACAAACTGACCAATCAAAGCATGCTTCAATGCTTAGCTAAGTGGCCCTAGTTCCAGGTCTCTTCCCAAATATTCCCAAAAATTTAGAGAAAAAAAGTTGAAGTATATGTGATGTATGAAGAAGTAAAGAAAATCTTTGCAATTCATCTCTTTGAATTCTCAAAATTTATGACTTTTAAGACTTGGCTGATGGTGGCTTGAATTACAACAACAATCCTTTTCATGCTTAGTTTTTCATACAGCTAGTAGCGTGCAAATTCTTTTGTGTATTGCAAATTAAGAACAATTAAGAACAAGATGTTCGTAACTTGCTTTGTTTTAGGATCCCGTTGTGAGACAAACATAAATGAATGTGCATCAAATCCTTGTACAAATGGAAATTGCCTTGATTACTACAACAAATTTGAGTGTGTCTGCTTCAATGGATGGACTGGTAAACTCTGTGATGTACCAATCAATGAGTGTGACAGTATGCCCTGTCAGAATGGAGGACAGTGCCATGACAAAGAAGGGGCATACAGCTGTACTTGCTTGTATGGTTATGGAGGCACAAATTGCGAGGTCAATATTGATGACTGCGCATCTTCTCCCTGCCGAAATGGTGCAACATGCAATGATCTTGTGGGTAAATACTCGTGTACATGTCCTCTTGGGTACACAGGCAAGAACTGTGAAACAGACATTAATGAATGTGCTACATCCCCCTGCCAAAATATGGGAACATGTGTGGATGGTAAAAATAGTTATACTTGCAATTGCCGTGGTGGATACACTGGAACAAATTGTGAACTTGAAATTGATGAATGCCAGAGCTCACCTTGCCAGAATGGTGGAGTGTGTAAGAATATGGTCAATGGATACCTTTGCATCTGTCCACCAGGAGCTTCTGGTAAGTCTTCTCAGTCATTTGCATCATTTGATGATTGAATCTGAAGTTTTACCAGATCCTTGAAGCATCAAATAGCAATTCAAATGATGTACCCTTGATAGTCCTTCCCTTTGATAAAGACTGCTTCTCAAAACTTCTTTTCATCTGTTTTTAGGTGACCATTGTGAGAATGATCCAAATGATTGTCCAGTAGGCGCATGCCTAAATGGCGGTGTATGTATTGATGGAATGAACAACTACTCTTGTAAATGTCACCCTGGTTTCACATTATCTAACTGTGGTGTTGAGATTGATGAATGTGCAACATCACCCTGCCGCAATGGAGGAAGATGTGTTGATGGAGTAGCTCAATACACATGCCAGTGTCGCAGTGGTTATACAGGTATGAGCTTTCTCTTGAAACATTCAGACAACTATTTCTTGGCCAAAAGAAAGGAAAATTATTTTTTAATTTTGAAATATTTTTATTGTTGCTTTAATTTTTTTAGGAAGGGACTGTGAAACAGTAATTGATGGTTGCTTGGGTCACACTTGCCGTAATGGTGCCAGCTGCTCAAGTACTTCTTCCTACACCTACACATGTAACTGCAAGCCTGGATATTCTGGGCAGTATTGTGAAGAAGATGTCAATGAATGCCAGACTCGTCCATGTGTCTCTGGAACTTGTGTTGATGGTATCAATGGTTATACATGTCGATGTAACCCTGGATTTACTGGAGACCATTGTCATATCAACATCAATGACTGTCAGTCAAGGTTGGTACAAAGTGTCAGTTGTTATTTGTTAGCCATTGTACTCATATTTTTTCTTCTTTCTACTTGTATCTTCAGTCCCTGTGTTCAAGGTGGAACCTGTATTGATGGCATCAACCAGTACACATGCAACTGCCCTAAAGGCTTCACTGGGAAAAGATGTGAAATTCACACCAATGAATGCAGCTCAAACCCATGTACACATGGAGGGACATGTATTGACAAGATTGGCTCCTACAGCTGTTATTGTTCTCCAGGTTACAGGGGAACAAACTGTCAGTACCCTGTCAACAGATGCCTAAGCAATCCTTGCCGCAATAGTGGAACATGTAAAAGAACTGGAAGGGACTTATCGGATTTTTATTGTGTCTGCCCTGTTGGATACAAGGGCACAATTTGTGACGTAATGAACATTTCTTGTGCTTTAGCTAAAAGTAGAGGTGCCATTTGCCTTAACCAAGGCACTTGTGTTGACGATTTAAACAGAATTCAGTCATGCAAGTGCAAGCCTGGGTTTACTGGAAGCTATTGCGAGACAAACATTAATGATTGTGCAAGCGGTCCTTGTAAATATGGAGCAACATGCCATGACAAAATTGCAAATTATACCTGCACTTGCAGAAATGGCTTCAAAGGACGAAACTGTGACATCAATATCAACGAGTGTGAAAATAATCCTTGTGCACGAGGCACATGTATAGATCTCGTTGATGGCTTTCTTTGTTCATGTCCCAAGGGCTATGTTGGCTCTCGATGTGAGATTAATCCAAAAGATTGTTTTCTTAATGCTTGTTTTAATGGTGGTACCTGCAGAGACGGAATAGCAAGCTATCAATGTTCCTGTCCGCCTGGATTTACAGGTTCCAGATGTGAAATCAACGTTGATGAGTGTGCATCAAACCCTTGTTCAGGACTGGGTACAGAGAAGTGCTTTAATCTTGTGGATAATTATCATTGTCAGTGCAAACGGGGATTCCTTGGCAAGACCTGTGAGCTTAATATCAACGAATGTCTATCTTTCCCTTGTCGAAACGGTGGTGTATGTAAAGACGGCGCAGGGAAGTACACCTGTCTCTGCAAAAAGGGGTATTCTGGAGAAAATTGTGAGCGCCAAGTCTATTCCTGCGGGGATCGACCTTGTGAAAATGGTGGCACTTGTCAAAGCGTCCAAGGCAGTTACGAATGTAACTGTAAGCGAGGAGTGTATGGACAACAGTGTGAATGGAATAAGGATGACTGCTTATCTGATCCTTGTAAAAATGGTGGTACATGTGTGGATGGCTATGATAGCTATACCTGTAATTGCCCAAAAGGTTTCACTGGGGTTAATTGTCAACAGATTATAAATGAATGCGCGAGTAACCCGTGTAGAAATGGCGGTAGCTGTAGAGATCTGGTGGGTGGCTACAAATGTGACTGTCCAGAAAAATTAATCGGCAAAAATTGTGAAGTCCTGGTAAAGGATGCGTGCCCGTACAGCGACTGCGCCAAGAAGTTTGACGGTGGAAAATGTGTCGTAAGTATTCTTTAAAATAATTCCTCTCTTTATCAAAGTTTTCTTTTGCAATAACTCTTATCCTTTTGTTTTCAGGCAAAATGCAATAATTATGAATGCAATTGGGATGGAACCACGTGTTCTCTAGGCATCGAGCCGTGGTCTAACTGTACAGCTGTTACGAGCTCTGGTCGGCCCTGCTACGAGGTTTTCGAAAACGGTGAATGCAACCAAGAATGTAACACAGGCACCTGCTTGCTGGATGGTTTTGACTGCAAGAAGCCAACGCCATCTTGCCCTCACAACAAGTACTGTGCCTCTCGGTTTGCAGACACGAGATGCGACAAGGAGTGTAATAACAAAGGATGTCTAGAAGACGGTCTTGATTGCAATATTCAAGTTCCAAAACCTGTGAGAGGCACTCTGGTCTTAGTTCTCGTGGTCACGCCTAAAGCCTTTATGAATGGGTCTCGCGAGTTCATGCGAGAGCTGTCCAGAGTTCTGGGTACTATTGCCTTCATCAAAAAAGACAAAGACGACAGGCCAATAGTATTACCCTATCCACTTCCGCCTTCAGCCCCAGTGCCAATCGGACGATACAGAAGATCAGCAGAGAGTGCATGGTTTTCAAAAGTAGATCCTATCAGGAGCAGTCGCAATAGGCGTGCTAGTAGTCAAAAGAACGGGTAAGCATAACGCTCAAGTAGTAATTAGTTATATAGAAATACTAAACCCTTTTTACTTTTCAAAGCTTAACGATTTTTTGTTCTTTTCTGAAGGGCCGAAGTACATGTTACACTGGATAACAGAGGTTGTGAGAGTGATTGCTTTCAAAACGTTAACAATGTAAGTTTTATTTCATTCTTTCACTCTTTCATTCTCGTTTGTTTAAACATTTAAAAAACGTTGTTCGTGTATATTTGATTTAGTCCTTCAATTTTTATTTTCCTCTAAGAGTTCTTGGTTGATCTTCTTTACATCAACCAGCGCCTTTGCTCGAGCGTATTTCCTTTGATAACTGTTAAGCTAGTTGATGCTGACCACGCTTTTATTTTACAGGCTGCAAGATTTCTCGGTGCGAAGGCTTCTAATAACAAACTGGATTTGCCGTATCCTGTGTATGCAGTAAACAGTAAGTATATCGTCAACTTTTCTAAGGAAATTCCTAATGGCCTTATTTGCCATTTTCCCTAATTTTTAACGTTCCCATTTCCGTAAGCGCAGACACATAGAGAAGTGTTTGTTATTTGAAATGTACTAATGGAGTTTTGTATTCTTCTCTAAGGTCAAGAAAAGCCAACCGTTTCAGAAAACCCAAGTTTTGAACCCAGTCCATTATGGATTGCCATTCTTTGTGTTGGTATTCCACTGTTTATCGTTGGGGTTCTGGCTGGAGGTAAAAGGATGTATACCAAAATTTGGTTACCTGAAGGCTTCCCGCGGCGACTTATCCATCAAAGAAGATCCCAACGAAGAGATCCTGTTGGGCAGGAGGTTTCTATGAGGTAAGAAATTGTTTCGCTATTTCTTGTTTATTTTGATGGTCAAGTAATGGGAGAAAAAATATGTGGAAATTTAGTGTAGTTTGGAAACACGTGTTCTATGTCTCCTTCTCAAAGAGTTCAACGTTATATCATGCATTTGAGCACGCTGTGAATAAACTATTGCGGCAAGCCAATGAAGTTTATAGACAGGTGACTGGCCATTTATATCATTGTGACCAAAATATGCTCAGTTGTAAATTTTCGTTTTACAGTTGTGAATTTTAGGCAAGAATGACCTATAAAGAATAGAGAAATCAACTATGACTGTGGGCCCCAAATTTTAAGTGCTCCTGAATAGTATGTGCAGTAATGAATGACTTTGGTGTGCTCCAAAATTTAATTCAATTTTGTTTAATCCAAAGGTCAATGAACAAAAGTACAACTGACTTGGAAGAAGAGGGCGCGGCTGGAGGCAGTGCATTATCGCGTTCAGACTTGACTCCACCCAGTGAAGCACGTGACCCCAAGCGTGTCAAACTTGAGGATCAAGATGACCTAAAAAGAGGCGGATCTGTTGAGAAAGATACCCGGAAGTGGACAAGATTGCACCGAGAAGCTGCTGACGTAAATGTTAGGAATTGTTCTTCATTGATGCCACCACAGAAGTGTGAAAGAGGAGCCGAGGTACAGGACGTGGACGCTAGAGGCCCCGGGGGATTTACGGCACTACATCTAGCGTCCTGTAGAGGGACATTCTTAGATGGTTGTATAGACGATGACAAGGATAGTGATGACAGTGGAGGTGTCATGGTGTCCGACTTGCTGTCTTTGGGTGCAAGTTATGGGGCTAAGACCGATGAATCCCAAGAAACACCCCTTCATCTGGCTGCAAGGCATTCAAGGGCTGATGCGGCAAAACGTCTGCTTGATGCTGGAGCTGATCCTAATTCGAGGGATCGGCTTGGAAGAACACCTTTACATTTGGCTGTAGGATCCGACGCCCAAGGCGTTTTCCAGGTAAAAAGAATTCCTAAACATCTTTGACTCTGTAACAAAAACTTATATCGGTACCAAAATAACCCTTTTTTCTTCTTACAGATTCTCTTAAGAAATCGAGCAACCGATCTTGAGGCGCGAAACGTTGATGGCGCCACACCTCTTATTCTTGCCGCTCGTTTCGATTTGGTAGACATAGTGAAAGATTTAATCAAGGCAGGCGCCAAAGTCAACAACATAGATAATCAAGGTAGGTATCGAATGAAGAATAAACAAATTAACACGCAAACACCTTAAATTATGTACATGGCAGAAAAACTTATACCACAACTCGCATATACAATAACAGCTAGGATACAGAACTATTAGGATTTTTCTACGCTAATAATCTAAAATCCCCAAATAGTTACAATTCATAATCACATGAGATTAAATAGGACAAAGTGCTTCAGTTATAAACCAGTACTTAACTTTGAGGTTAAATTTACCATATGTTTCTAAGAGCCGTACAACAAAGCGTTCGGTAAAATGTATACCACCCTGGAGATCCTGCACGATCCTTACGTTTCCCGTAATTTACGTGAGGTTAACCAAACCATGAAGCTTGGCAATCGAATTGAACGCGAAAGTTTGCAAGGTTAAAATTGTATGTCGTCGATAAACTTCTTTCAAGGGCTGCGTAACAATGCGTTCTATAAGTCTAGAGTCAATCCTATTAACCTTGTCGGATTATGAATTAAGGTCGTCAGCCAACTTCAGAATATGGCTCCAGGATGATGAAGTAGTTTTCTGGCTGTTAATTGCGAACCTTGTACGAGTCGAATTTAATTTCGGCATTATTCGTTTTCTTATTTGATTTGAAATGACGGTTAAGACATTAATTTGAATTGCTTTTGCGGATTTTTCTGTGAAACTCATTTAAGCATGAAGATACCATGGCCTTCAAATGAATTCACCGCCCAGAAAAAAATCAGCATGATAGAAAAGGCCTGTCCTGTATTTGACCACAATGCATGAATACCGCACAGCACGTTCTGCTACACTTCCTACCTCAAAATCTGTTTTAACACTGTTTCCGTTCTTTAGGTAAATCTGCGCTGCATTGGGCTGCTGCGGTAAATAGCCACGAGGTCACGGCAGAGCTGACCAAAAATGGTGCTAAGAAAGACCTCCAGGACGATAAGGTATGATACAAACGATAGATCCTTATCAATAGTCTTGAATCGTTTCTAAATAAGTCCAAAAGCATAGCTATGACGTCCCAAAATTTCAATGTTGGGTCTGGCATTAACACAGATGGGTATTGCGAAAATAGTTCTTCCGCATGACTTGGTCTGGGATCGGGTATAAAAATGTGGTCGTACTTTTGACATTTCAGTATATTGTTAGCGTCTAAGACTAGTCATCTAATTAAGGATATGATTGTATTTGGAACGCCTGTCTTTCAGTGCGGTATTAGGAAAAGGATATTGGATTGTATTTCGTAATTGATTTGATTTAGTTTTGTAGGTGTATTTGCCATTATCAAGTGCCCAAGGGTGGGACTAGTTTCAAACTTATTTAAGATTTTGGTTTTAATCTTGTTAAAATAACTAACTTCGGTCGTTTCTGTTGTGTCTTAGGGTCAGACGCCATTATTCCTTGGAGCTCGTGAGGGAAGCTTAGAGGCAGTGAGAATACTGCTTCTTAATTACGCCAATCGAAACATTGCTGACAATATGGATAAAACCCCAGAACATATTGCTCGACAGAAAATGCACCATGATATTGTACAGCTGCTAAAGGATTGGTCACTAGGATGCAATTCACCCAAAGCAGCACCAGCGCCCACTTCTCCACCAGACCACCAAAAGTCCCCGCACAATGGTACAACTTCTCCACCATGCACTGAACTGCAAAACGGGAAATCAGTCATCACGCATTTCCCGGTTACTACGTCTTCCACAAGACCAAAAGTCGCTTCAACGAGTTCCGATCACGCTCGTGGTGCAAGGGCTAAAACAACTGCGAATGGAGGGGCAAAACGTAAACGCAAAAGGCAGCCTCGTAAAGATGAGGAGCCTGTTGTTGAAAGCAATTGCAATAGCAGAAAACCAAGCGATGGTGCTGCAGCTTACTCGCCACAAGGGCACGTTAAACAGCCCTCACCTTGTAGC
Source organism: Anthopleura sola (assembly GCA_023349425.1). Classification (NCBI taxonomy): domain Eukaryota; kingdom Metazoa; phylum Cnidaria; class Anthozoa; order Actiniaria; family Actiniidae; genus Anthopleura; species Anthopleura sola. The sequence continues at coordinate 7,782,122 of JALHLI010000010.1, read as the reverse complement.
AGTGGACCTACGTTTTCTCCTAACTGTGTGTCCTCTGTAATGAATGGATTCTCTCCCCAAGGGAGTTCGGGAACGGGGATTTCTCCATCCAATTCAACCACGTTGTCGCCACCACAAGATTCAAACTCGCCACCAGTGTTCTCGGATTCTCCTTTTGATGATGTTTTAGCCAATGAATATGGGTTGGATGAATTCAATGGTTTGGATTTCGACGATATCAATTTGAATGATGCGGAGCTCTCAACTGAATTCGGTGGTGCAGAATGTTGTGGAGAAAATGGATCTCCGCACCTGCCAGATTCATTATCGATGTCGTGTATGCTTCCCGTGACGGCCATAGGTGGCGAAACAATTAACAATACTTCGGACTGCATGTTTTATCCGACACAGCAAAGACAACAAAGACGCGAGTATTCCTCGGGAACGAGACTGTATTCGGCCCAAAGCAGTCCTAACCTGCCTTGTTCGGTAGAGTCAGAACCTCGACAAATCCCTATTGTGCAGGACATAAGTGATATGAGTTCGGTTGCGCATTGTGTGCAGAACGGATATCTAAATGGTCATAGGACAATCCAGCCCTGTGCCATGACTAACGGTGTCGTGATGCCTAGAAGGAAAAACAGCTCCAACAGCTCGTATACCAATAACCAACAATTTTATCATCATATGGCACACCCTAACAACATACTCTATAACGAAAACTACCCGACGCCACCGTCAGTCCACTCTTATTCGATATCCCACGATTCGCCACAAAAACTTCCGGTGTCATACTTAACACCATCACCGGACTCCCCCGAGGAGTGGTCTTCGTCGCCACATTCTTTGAATTCTGATTGGTCATCGTGCTAAGGCGTTAAGGAACAATTTTGCCATACACTTGAAAAAGTGTAGGTGAGAGTCGCATAATATTGAATATAATCTATAAATATATACATATATAATGTAAAAAGTCTAGAATTACTATATATAAATATATTGCAAGACAGCAAATCATATTGGTCAGATTTTAAGCAAGGTCTTAAGTAGAGACTGGCGGCTTTTTTTTACTAAACAGGGAGCTTGATTTTTAATACAGAAATAGAGAAATTATTGTAGATACATAACCGTGAACATTTTATATTACGTACTATATTCGTTTATTTTACGGCTCAGGACATTGAGATTTCGTATGAGTGAGAAATTTAATGTGCAGATTCGTCTGGTACTCTAACACTCTGATTGGACGTCGACAGTACTTTGTTTCCAGGGTTCTGTTTGGTTCAAAGCAGTGGCATTAATTTCTCATTGATGCAAAATCATCTCTGCAATTCCATTCATAAGCGGCCAACTAAGAGCTGATTTTTGTGTGTTTGTTTTTACTTTGTTAGCAGTATTTAGTTCTTCCTAGTTTTTACAGGATATGATCTTTTAAGATCTTTTAGTTTGAGGGTTTTATCATGACCAGCACACATATTTATATACTAGGTATTAACAGTACACTACACTAGTGGTTACAATTATTTTAGAACCAGCTCAGTTGTGTGTTTATTTTCTATTTCTTTACTTTTTTTATCGTCCATGCTTTTGTCATAAAGTCGAAGGGTATTTATTAGATATTAACCTTTGAAGGGGAAAAATTACTGGAACAGCTTTATTTCTTCTATAAATATGAAAAAGTATTACATAATTTATACTAGATGAACACTTGAAAATGTTAGCGTAAAAATCCTTGATTTTCTCTAATTTTATATGATGGAAAAATGGAAATATTTAGAATTTAGAAAACAATGTTACTCTAAATTCAATAATATTTCTTCCTAATTTGAACTTTAGAGATAGTTTATAGTTTATCTTATACTGTCTTCAAGTATTCTTGGTAGGAATAGTGATTCAATCAACTCTTACCCATTCAGCTTAAGAAGTCTAGCTTTTCCAGTGTGATTTGTTCCAAATAGGGTTTAGTTTCAAATGTACATATTTATAATCATTAGCAATCTACAAGAAGAAACCAGATGCTTGTGATAATACAAGCTGAAATGTTAAAAATTCAGAGATGATATAGATCTATAAAATATGAGTAGTATTTGAGGGAGATTAGATTACTTCGTTTAAAAATGTTTCACAAATTTCTAAAGTATACTATAAAACTAAGATAGAATTGTTTTCACAGTTTCCAGCCGTTGAATTCGAGCCACTTTGGAAAACAAAGGCCACTTCACCAGAACGATGAAAACACTCTCTTTTCAGAATTGAAGTAGTCTTGAAGTTTATCTTAGTGCTGTTGTATCGTTTTATGTTTTTTTGGGTTTCAGAAAATAATTTTTCTGAGTAATTGTGTTAAATTGTTATTCATGATTTGTTGTTTAAAACTTGTGGTTTCCTTGCGTATAAGCCAGCTAGCAAAAGTCCATTTTGGTTTTTCTATTTTTAATAATCCAATATAATTAAGAACCTAGAAATAGAAAGGCGAAAAAGAACTGCAAGCAAAGTCGCACGCTTCCAACACGTTCTCGCTAACCATAAACACTTCTGATTCATATTAAATTGTAAAATTTGCACCAAATTCTGAACTTGTAAGAGTTCATCGTTAGTAGTTGAATTAATGGGGGAAATACAATTCGTTGTTTGCCCAGATATTATAGAGATATTAATACAATAATAATAATGATAATATATATTTTTGCGATTACTATAAGTATGATCCTGAGCATGGACGAACATAGTTATAAAGTTTTGTACATTATAAATTCAAACGAGCCAACTTTGAAATAAAATATGAAATTATAAAGTTGTTTTCATTGCTTTTCTTAGTGGGGGAACTTGTGGCCATTGGAGCGCTGGAGTTACTATGGTGACGGATTTATGTCACAAAGTTTTGGGAAAATTAGGGGTTAGATATTTCCCGCAACTTCGAAAAAATACTATACACTGTATTCAATTTTGTGTAGTTTTCTGGTTGTTTCGCTTCGAATAAAAAGAAACTGCTACTTTTTGATATCAAACGTGATAAAGTTCCACATTTAATTAACAAGACTAGAGTCTCGCTTCAAGGGGCAAAGGAACACGAACAAGCACGGACGCGGAAAACAAATTTCTACAATCAAGTTACCTTTCTATTGTTAATGTAAGCTCGACTGAGTTCTGTGGTACCGCGAATCCAATATCAACCCGTGGGAAACATAACATAGATTATTTCCCAAGGTTTACTTAATAGACTTCTAAATGGCCAAAAAAAGTTCAGGTTTCTGAAATAGGGAGGAAAAATTGTTTTATCCATCTTGGGTCTATGATCAAAATTGTTAGGCATAGTTTTAAGCGAGCCACAAGCTTTGGTTTGATTTTTTGTAGCTTTTCAAACAATTAAATGAATCGGTATTGTGCTATACTCGTAAACAAGACGTAAACAATATAATTATTGATGTATGGAGCAAAATATATCGAGGTAACGAAATACGCGGTATTAATTTCAATAATAAGTTTTAACTTAAAAGTTTCAAAAGTTTTAAAAGTTTTACCTTAAAAGGTAATAATTTTAATTGTCAGTATAAAAAGGTAAACTGATTCAAACAAAATTAAGTGTTCATTTCAACATGAAAACAATTTCAATTAACAAAACTTTTATTGATAAGTATCCATTGTTTGAAGAAAGTTTGAAAACTATGGTTAACTTGTTCGTTTTTAATTTTCAAATAATTATTAAAGATTTTAGATAAACCGAAGAGCTTTTATACCTTTTGTATATAAGCTGGGATTCTTTTTATACCAAGGAAAATTAGTATCACAATCATGGAAATGATTATTATTTTGACGGGAGATCATAGGTTACAAAAATAAATGTCACAGTCACGTGAAGTAAGTAACTGTTATCTTTTAAAGGGACAATCATGTTGAAAGATGGCGTGGTGTATGAATCCCTCTCTCTTTTCTTCGCCCATTCCTATGGCGTTGAGAGTGGCTTCATTCTTGAGCTTTATTTCAAAACTTGGGATTAAAAAAAGGCCTGTTTCCATGGTGGACATATGGGAGGACCGGCTTGCCCTAGAATACGGCCACCAGCAATCCATGAAGATTTCTTAGTCGACAACAACAGTGGAGTGATTTTGTTACTGTAACCACGAGAGTTCTTCTTTCAATCAATGCACCTGTTACCATGCTTTATTAGTTTATGAAGTGAACAGCCCGGCCACTGGGCTGAACAGTTCCGATTTTTCATCATGCCGTATACAAATTGCAAACTTTTGTAGTAGTATCCACGTGCACAGGGTTCGTACGGGTTTCGGAAAGTCTTGGAAAGCTTTGGAAATTGATAATGGATTTTTCCAGGATCTTGAAAATTTTTGAAATTTGAGTCAAATGGCTTTGGAAAGCTTTGGAAAAGATTTGGAAAGTCTCACATGGGATCCTGTACGAATTAACCCTGTATCCAACGTTATTTCAAGTGATTGCAGTTCATTTTGTTTCCAAGTACTTCAGTTCTGTTTTATTTGATTCAGGTCTATTGATCTTCAGATAATTCACAAAGCGGCTTCTACGGGTTAAACGAAGAAAAGATTCCTATTTAAATATTTGTCTTTTCCTTCCTTCCATCCTATACAGAAGATATTTGTACAGACCGCTGAGACGATTTCACAAACATTTCCCCAAACTTCCATTCACTCGATGCAGGGGGTATCGTACCGGCTTTGTTAGCAGGAAAGACACTCGTAGAAGTACTCCTTTGTTAGGCCACCAGTGTCATTAACACCCATTAATAGGTCGGTGAAAATAATGTTCTTTGTACCAGCAAATGGCAGTCAGTCTATTTCCTTGTCTCCATTTAATTCGATTAGCTACGTCCAACCTATCGCTTGGTTGCTGGTGGGTGGTACATTGATTTAAGGGCGTTAAGAATTATTTTCACGAAATATTACTTATGAACTTCTGTTCACTTGTTTTGTTTCAGTTGTATCTCAATATAAAACAAAAGCCGGTCACCGTAAAAGCAGAAAAACTGAACTGAAGCACTGAAGAACTGAAAGGAAACGCGAAAGACAAGAAAATTAAGCAAAAGTCTTGTAACAAGAGAAGAGGTTACATGGATGCGGAATCACTGGCTTTGACACCGTTTTTTGCAGAACACACACTTTTGAGCCCATCACGGGTACGAAATCCTCATCGTCCAATCACAACTCAGCTTACGTCAGCCCAGTTTATAAAGAACACGAATATGAGTGACTAATGAATATACCTTAATTTGAAAAAGGAAATACAGTATATTCAGTTGAACAAAAAAAAAAAAACTTTTTGACAGTCTAATATCAAGACAACAACAGCTGTCGGGTCGTGTTTCTTTGGTTACCTGTTATCTTGTCTCCCGCTGTGAAAAAAGCGTTTTATTTCTTCGACAGGTAAAAGAGTCAAATAAACGACATGTGCCGACCGTAAATTCACTACAAATTTTGTGAATTTTTTAACCAAAAATTTAAGAATTAATCTAAATAATATTCAATTTATAAAATTGCATTCGTCGCGAAAATATATTTTCGATGACTGAAGAGGAAGAGGAACCGTATCTTTTCCCGCCAAAACTTTTGTGGCCGGAAGTTCAAGCGTCGAGACAGGCGACCATCGCAAGACGCGCACGTGCGTGGTACCGTAAAATATTGTCGAAAGCCGGATTAGGGAGGAGTATGTATAAATAAACCTCAATTTTGTTAAAAATAGCAAAAAGTTGCGTTTCTTGGCAAGATAATGAGTGTGGAGTGTGACCCACTAACCGTCTACAAAACAAGGTATTTTTGAGATAATACTGTTTTTCTGCCGCTGTGGTCGTCAAAACCTCAGAGATGTTAAAGAATTTAAGACTTTTCATTCAGCGTGGACGACAAAGAATTCCGATATGTGTAAAATCAAGAAGCAAAGAAGAAGAACTTTCAAAGCTCTATACCAATCACTCTGATTTGAGCGACGTCTTAACCGTAACCATACTGGAAAGGGATGGCTTTGAAATGCGGCATCGCATCATAAGTGGTCACAAGAGCGAGAGCAGCCTAAGAAGCTACTGTCAAACGGACATAAACACCAAGAGAAAAATGTCAGAAACCATCACAGCTGCATTTCTTTGGACTGGCAACTACAAGTGTAGTTGCCAGCGTAGCTGTAAGTAACGATACTTTCAACTCATCGCCCATATCTGGCATAATTGCAGAACAAAACCAAGAGTGATAGAAAATGATTAAGCATGTGAAGGGTCTGTGAAGGTCCTGCGGGACTTCAACGCCTCTATAGACAAGAAGATACAAGCGAGAAGACCAGAAATCAGAGACAAGGAAAGCAAAGATAATTGATGCAGCTGTACTTCATCACAGTGTGGCTGAGATGAGAAGGAGAAAGCCTGAGAAGATAGCGAGTATCAGGACCTTCGGATGGAAATAGAAAGACTGTGAAAAAATACAACATATACCATACCTATGGTATTTACCATGTACAAATCCTCAAACGATTTCAAGGGGCAATTAAGGTTAGAACTACAAAAAGCATACACATGTGAAATTTAAATTGCAAAAACCTGCTCTGTTGGGCACCGTCTACATACTAAGACGTTTCCCAGGACGTATCCTGGACGTGTTCTCCAGCTCTCAGGAACCTCAGTGAGCTGTTGAGCGAGAGAAATTTAGAATTGACCAACAGATACATGCCTGTAATTAATTATGTGTATGTTTTGCTGAGAAATAATATATAAAGGAATAATAATAAATCTTTATTGCCGTTTAGAACTAATAAAGCGGAGTCAATTTTTCACTAATCATAGACCATTGATTCTATTTATTTATTTTAATTAAAATTAAAATCAAATTAAAATTAAATGTTTAGTCAGTTAACATAATGTACTTATTCATAATTTATTTGTGTTTTCATGATATGCATAAAAACAATTATCCAAGAAAGAGTTAACTAAATTCAGCTTATTTTGCGTTTTTCACGCGACTTCGTTCATGTTTCCATAAAGTCTATATTTAATTTAAATGTTTTTTTAGGATACTAAATGTATTCGGTTTTCGAGTCCATGTTCCAGGGGGATGGGGAGGGGAGGCGTAGGGACTATGACTTTAATACAGAACTCAAACCAAGACAAAATATAATTAAAGGTCCCCCCCTCCTCCGGTTTAGAAAGAAAGAAAGAAAGAAAGAAAGAAAGAAAGAAAGAAAGAAAGAAAGAAAGAAAGAAAGAAAGAAAGAAAGAAAGAAAGAAAGAAAGAAAGAAAGAAAGAAAGAAAGAAAGAAAGAAAGAAAGAAAGAAAGAAAGAAAGAAAGAAAGAAAGAAAGAAAGAAAGAAAGAAAGAAAGAAAGAAAGAAAGAAAGAAAGAAAGAAAGAAAGAAAGAAAGAAAGAAAGAAAGAAAGAAAGAAAGAAAGAAAGAAAGAAAGAAAGAAAGAAAGAAAGAAAGAAAGAAAGAAAGAAAGAAAGAAAGAAAGAAAGAAAGAAAGAAAGAAAGAAAGAAAGAAAGAAAGAAAGAAAGAAAGAAAGAAAGAAAGAAAGAAAGAAAGAAAGAAAGAAAGAAAGAAAGAAAGAAAGAAAGAAAGAAAGAAAGAAAGAAAGAAAGAAAGAAAGAAAGAAAGAAAGAAAGAAAGAAAGAAAGAAAGAAAGAAAGAAAGAAAGAAAGAAAGACCATTCTGAATAAAATATCGAATTACTTCGATTCCAACCAGGATCCAGCCTAAATCTGATGGCGCCAAAACAAACCGTTGGATAAAGCAAGAAGACAAACAAAACTCGTATATTTTCTTTACCGTCAAAAAAAAAAAACAACATAATTTCTGATTCACGATATATGCATTCTTAAAGAATCTTAACTTAGATGTGCAGACCTTTAAGGACTTAAGTTGTCCTGATCATGAACTAGGAGGAAATTAAGGGCGATCATTTGATTGTGTTGTGTCTCGAGCCGAACTACACAAGTTTTTGAGAGTTGAAAATTTGAATGAAAATTCGTGTTAAAATCTTCACTTTTTGAAGTTTGCCTCACTATAGTTATTCTATATTAACCACGAAACCTTTCAAGTTATAAGAGAGAGCCAGTGAAAAGATATAATTATAAGACCAAGTGCTAAGTACTCATAAACTAGAATTCAAACAAGATGAGATAAGAACTGATTGCTTTTCACTAACCTTTTTCAATAATGGCCGGTGTCTGAGAAACTATATATCCTGCCAAGAAACAAACTTGCCATGGTTTTCTGGATTAAGCTTGTAGGCTGAAAAATTAAATGTTATTGTTCAACACGTAGAAGGCGTTCGAACAAAGCTGCTCTTCGAAACCACGCATTTCTTCTTCGTCTGCTTCGAAATGGTTTTCTCAGCAGACCTTTAGCCAATCAACGTGCTTAGAAAAAATTGACATGCACTTGTCACTTTTTGAAACCCTTAGCCCGAGGTTTGAATAAGATTTCTATGCATATAGAGGGTCTTGAAGAGGTAAAATGGGAGCTGAAATTCGCCTTTTTTTAGGGGCTGGGAAAATGGGATTTCACACACTGGGACAGCTGTGATAAATTTTGAAACTGAATGTAGAAAAAATGTGTTATGCTTTTACTTGATTTTCCCGTTCACTGGAATTAAAATTTTTATCTATTTCAAAAACTGTAGTGCATTTGTGCTTGATTTTCCCCTTCAATTGGTAGTTCTTCGAATTTTATTTTCGTTCAAAGACGTTTATCCAGAACCTCGGCTGGAAGTCCCTTACTGCGTTCATTCAATTGGGCTTCCTGTGGTACTCAGTCCTCCCACGTCCCTTCGAGCTCATCATGTGATCATCAGCTCCAAAAGGAAGATTCAAGATGGCGTCTCATTCTCAAGGAATTCAGCAACTTTTAGCTGCCGAAAAGAAGGCTGCAGACTTAGTATCAAGTGCTAGGAAACGTAAGTACCTTGGCAAAAGCCATCTCTCTAGATTAGGGTTGTTTTTGATGAACTTCGTCCTATTATACTCGTTATTTCAGTGAAATATCAAACGAAGGATTTTAGCCAGAAAACCAAGAGATTCCACCACTGTTTTTAACATAAATGTTGATATTTATTTCATTTTCTTCTTCTATACGATGCTTACAATGCTTGATATATATTTGTGGCTATATAGGACTAACTAAAGCTAGAGGAAAACTAGAGTTTTTTTTAAACCATTAAAATGCAAGTGTTTTGTAATTTTCCCTCGAAATATTCTTATTTTTACTAATTAATAAAACATTAACTCCGGTGTACGCTGAGGTTTGTACTTTAATTTATGGCTCAATACTAGAGACATTTGCCTAGACTTTTCTTAAAATGCATGTATGTTAAGTACATATTTCATATTTCTATGCCTTACCCTTGAAGCAATTCCCAGACAAACTGAATTTGGTGGACAACACAATGAATTTTATTTTTCAGCAGAGTAAGGGACCGTTCATTATTTATGGGGGGGAGGGGGGTGGGTGATTAATTAGCAAAGGCACCTTTTTTTTTCAGAGCCCCCCCACAATAAACATATTTTTTTTCAATGACCCCCTTATTTCAAATACAAATATTTCGGAGCCCCCCCCCCCCCCCCCCCAAAAAAAAAAAAAAAAAAAAAATTCTCAAAATGTGCCATATGCTATTTTGCTTATTTATTTCATTACTATTTTTATTTCAAGTCCCCCCCTAATAGCTCAAAAAGATTTTCAAGACCCCCCTTTTCAGGCTTAAAAAAATTTCGAGACCCCCCATTTAATCACCCACCCCCCCTCTCCCATAAATAATGAACGGTCCCTAAACCTCTATATTTTTTTATCTTCCAAATTGAAATGCATTCCAGGTGATTTGGAATCTAGGTGTACAATGTATCGTTTGTCACAGCGAAAACTTCTAAGTATTTTCTATTATCGCCTTTCAAAACAAAATAATTTTAGCAACAATGACAAAATATGTTAACTTATGTGGTTTCAAAAAATATCCATACTGAACATGGAGGATATTTGAAAAACAATCCCCCTCCCCTCTGGAATTTCCAATTTTCTTTCATGCAAACCTTGTAATTTTGTATTCCTCTGACCCCCCAACCCTTGCGAATTTTCCATTTCCACTATGGTGGGTTTAGATATTTTTGGAAACCACACATTTCTAAAAGATATTTGGTGAGTCAATCTTACTTCTTTATTTTCAAGTAAAAGTCGTTTATCAAGCTGTAAACCTGGAACTAGGGAATATTGAGCTACAAAAATTTAATGTTCACTGATTGACTAATTTGTTTGGGCTGAGAAAAGCAAAATCACCTGGACTGAGAATATGTTCCTACCTGGGTGTCCAGTGCATGCACAAACTGACCAATCACTGCATGCTTTGATGCTTAGCCAACCAGCCCTAGTTCCAAGTTTCTTCCCAATAAAAAAAACATGTTTCGATGATGACTTAGAGAAAAAGAGTTAAAATATGTATGAAAAGTAAAAGCAAATATTTACCAAAATCATATGACTTTTAAGACTTGAGCGAGGTCCCCTCGAATTAAAACAACAATCCTTTTCAATCCTTACTTTTTTGGAAACATTGGAGGGGTCTATCTTTAATATATTTTCTTCATATCTATTTACTATGTGTTGTATTCCATGCTTGTCTCTGTAGTCATTGTTAACCGTACCATCTCTTGTCTTTAAGGTAAAACTAAAAGATTGAAACAAGCTAAAGAAGAAGCCGTAGAAGAAATCAATAACTATAGAGCAGAAAGAGAAAAGCAGTTCCAAGAGTATCAGAAGGAGGTTGGTATGGAATAATGATAGGACCTTAGTAATTCAGGGTTCGAATTTCCCACAAGATAATTGGCTAAATGCGAGTCAAAAATTACAAATATTGAGTAAAAAGAAATTGAACTCGCATTTTCTAGCTAGTTCTCTTTTTAGAAAATGATGCAATGAAATGCAAAGAAAAACAAAGTCTTTGCATTTGCATTCAATCCATTTATCTTGTAGCTGCTCAATGCACAAGATAAATTTATCTTGTCACTAAAAAGTTGAAATTTTAATTTTTACCATGTAATCCTAAGAAAAGAAAACAAGTTTGCAATTTTTGTTAGAAAATGGTTTTTATACGACAAAACGCTTATTTTATATTTAAATAAGCGTTTTGTCGTATATTATCAAAATTTGTCCAAAAGCCACTCTTTTGAAGAAACTGGTTATCATACAAAATCAAATTAATCAGGGGTATATCTCACGATTTAAAAATGCTAACAAGAAATGGCAAAAGCCAGTTTCCTACTTTTGTAAAGTACTTTATAATGTGTTGAAAAAATAAAAATTGGAGACATTAGAATTTGATCATACACCGATTCCGAACATGGCAGACATACGCGGATCGAGGAGGGGAAAACGAGGCTAGTCAGTTGTCTGTGATCTGTGGAAAGCTGGCTTTTCCCTTAGACATCACTAAAAAGGATTCTTAATGGATGTAAACACCATGTAAACACCATGTAAACACCAGTAACAAAGATGAAGCTTGCACACAGATAATGAATTACTGACTAGCCTCGTTTTCACCCCCTCAATCCAGGCCGTCTGTTTGTGTCCACCATGTTCGGAATCGGTGTATAGTAGCACTTTAAACAAAAGAAGATGAAAAATTCGGGATAAAATCACATGAGCATTGAAAATGATTCTTAAACTGTGAGCTGGCTTATTGAACCCTCTGTACAAAGACATAAATTGTCTTAACAAGATTTTTATTTTTAGCACATGGGTTCCAAAGATGACTTCCAGGTGAAAATTGATGAGAATACAAAAGTGAAATTAGACCTAATGGGAAACAGTGTCAACCAGAACAAAGAAGAAGTCATCAAGAGGATTCTAACTCTAGTGTATGACATAAGCCCAGAAATACATCAGAATTACAGGAAATGATATCCCCACATGTAGCTAACAATGCTAGAATGATTCGTTCAATAAATTGTAGGTAGGGTGAATTGATTCAACTCATGAAACGAAAGTGCATAAAGGCCCTGTTACAGGTTGAAAATTTTAGCTGAAATTTGTGTGCAATGTTGTTCCAAGGCAACTTAGTTTCACAGGGGTGTTACATGGCACAATTTTGCAATGTTGCAGGAGTAGAAAGCAGGCCTACTTTTCGTGAAACTTTCTTGAGACGAAAATTGGGGTGTTACACGTTGCAATTCGTTCTGAAACTTGTCACACAATGCCATTGCACACAAGTTTCATCTAAAAGTTTCAACCTGTAACAGGACCTCAACAGTCGCATTTAGTTTGGATGTACCCATCATGCTTTCTTTGTGTAACTCTGGTAACCCTACCAAATTGTGGAGTTTTTTTCCATTTTTAGACCATGGTTAATAATATTTGCTTGAGAAAATATTTTTTTTAGTTCAATGCACAATTTTATTATCATTATCGTCATCACTCCATTGTACCAAATGCTTATGAATTATTCTTGAGTTTTTGAAATTATAACATTGATGGTAAAATTTGAAGAAGGGAAGAGACACTGAAAACAGGAAAATTTTACACCCAAACTCATGTGTTGTATGATGTATCTAGTGGCTGATTAATTATTGCAGAATATAAAAAAAGAAAGTATTTCATTGGTTAAATAGAATCACACTTACCATCAGAACACTTTAAAAACTTTTTACAATAGACCTCTTGAAGCACATCGGAATGCAGCTCAATAGTCCCCTTCACAGTTCCCTGCGCCATCTTGAAAGGTAGCCATGCCTTTGCATCGAAGCGAGACGAACGGTGAGCTTGCAGTGATAGAGACGTGAATAATTGTCCAAGGTGTTAAAAAAGGTCTCTATCATTGCAAGCTCACCGTTCTCTCGCTTCGATGTAAAAGGCACAGCTACCTTTCAAGATGGTGCAGGGAACTGTGAAAGGGACTATTTGGAGGACAAAATTTCACATACCGTAGGTTCCAATTTTCAAGAGAATTCTTTCAAGAAATTCTTTTGTTTTGTCCTCCAAATTGAGCTGCTTTGACGTCATGTGAAAGGGGTCTTTATTCACCAAATGGTAGAATATATCATATTTAGGTATGGGTGTGATGGGATTGGGCTTTCAGGGCTGATAGGCCCCTTATTGATGTCGTAAACTTTGTTCACCTCAAAATTAACTTGGACTACTGAATAATGAACTGTAATTTTTTTTCCTCATTTCTAAACTACTAATGAAACTATTGAGCCAAATTATTAAGCAGAAAAGTTTAATATTCAAAATGTTCAATTTATACAAATGTTAGTCTATTGGTGATCTAATATATGTGTCGTAAAAATGAGTATGTTCAGCACATTATATATACTTCTGCATAAAAGTTTAACAAGTAAAGTGCTTTTTATGTTCACTGTCATTCTCAATATTTTGCGAACTCAGTAGTTGTGAGTTGCCTTTTGAAATTTGGTTTTTCACTGCCGCCAGACCAAAACATAAAAGGTACTGACTGATTATATGCATAATGGATAAGTTGCGAGCCTTAATGTGAGCGACTGATTAGTTTTGATTTTGGCAGTGAAAAAACAACTTCACAACAAGCCATTGAAATGTCTGAGTTCAAAGTAAGTGACCAAGACAACTCTAGAAGGCAGATATTTTGGTGTATTGACTTTCATTCATCAAAGATAGAGTGATATGACTTGGCCCGTGAAAAATATATTTTTCTATATTTTCTCTTGTTTTACTTTGATTGTTGGGTAACTAATTAATATACAACTTTGTTTAAATTCACGGGCCAAAAAAATTACTCTATGGACTGATAAAAGAAAGAAACTATATTTAACATTGGTAGTTCCTTCAGCTACGTGGCTGGTATCAATGGAAGCCGACGGTGCGCACTTTACCCCCTCTCTCCATCACTGCTCTGTTTTAAGAGTATTCAAAGCTGAAGCTACACGGATTAGAAAGAAGTCGAAACAGACGTGGAGATCCTGAGGATCGAACCATGGACCTCTAGCTCCGAAGGCCGTGCACTAACCAACTGAGCTACGCCTGCTCCTAGATCTTACTTGGTATAGTATTGATTTCTTAGAATACCTTTCCATGTTTCTGCCTCCCACCCAGCTAGATAACTCATGATATGACAATTTTTCTGATTTTGAGACCAAAAAGCCAAAATGCCAGACAAATCTTGACATCGTAGAGGTTGCAGGGATGTCCATATCACTATTAGTCAAAAAGCCTCTTAAGTTGTTTCATCAAGTTGCAGAAGTATTCAACAGCTCTCAAATTAATAGCCGTTTTATTGTGATGTTCTATTTGTACCAGGCAAAAGTCTGTGTTATAAATAAACATAAATAAGGATGGGCTGACCAGAGTAATGGCATATAATATTTCTATATTTTTTTGTACTTTAAAAAATTCTCTAATAATAATGATAATAATAATCATTGCACTAACTACTACTACAAAAAAAAAAAAACTGAAAAAAATGCCCAGCAAATTTACATTATATGTTTTAGACGTATTAGAGTGCTTACACTATGTCCATGAAATAAAATCGAAATAGTTACTACCTAATAGTTTTTATTTAGTGACTATTAGTCACTATCACTCAACTGGAACAGCTTCAGTAACAATAAAGTATGCTTCTATTAAATAAAGTATTATCTTTCTATTGTCTTGAGTATTTGATTTCCCTTGTGTATTGTTACTAAAGCTGTTCCAGTCGAGTGATAGTGACTAATAGTCACTAAATAAAAACTATTAGGTAGTAACTATTTAGATTTTATTTCATGGACATAGTGTAAGTACTCTACAGATGAATTGGTTAGACAATACCCTAAAAAATAATATCTCTTAATGCACTTTTGGTATAATAGACCTTTCCCAAATTCGCTTGAATGATCACGAAACAATGGTTTCAAGTCGAGGTTGGCCTTGATAAATAAAAGAACCAAGTTCAGTCTCGACTTAGAACCATTGTTTCGTGATCATCCAAGCGAATTCAGGAAAAGTCTATTGTTGAACATTTTACTACCACTACCAGGATTCTTCATAAATTTTCTTTTTAATCCCCTGACTGCTTTTGCCAGACTGTCGGCTGTGTGTTGGCTGACTATTGGCCATAAGTCTCCCGACTGTTGGAGAATGCTCGGCCAATACACAGCTGACAGTCGGGTGATTGTGAACCAACACATGCTGGCTCGTCATGAAGTACCTGATTACCCCATGCCAACAGTGACCGATACAGTGACTCGATACTGTTGACCACTTTAATTAAGGTTATGATCTAATCGGGAGTGGGTGAGCTTCGGTGTTAAATACAAACTTATCCAAAGGCACCACATCATAATCGCTAAACAACAGGAAGAAATACTTTAGAGTTTCTCCCAAGAAAAAACTCTCCATTTTGTCCCTATATCCATGGGATAAATCCAGCACACTGTTGAGAGATGAATAGCCTCCTTGTGAAATACGAGTGTGCTTTTCAAAAGCTTGGAAAATCTTCCATCCATATTCCTGATACTTCTTGTTTTTCGTTAGTTTATACATGATATATAAAGATTCCACTGTTTCTGGTCGTAAAAGATTGTGAGCATCCAGAGGCTGAAAGCACAGGGAAAGAAAGCACTTTAGAAATAAGTGTTCAAGTAGACTCAATAGACCTTTTTAGCTTTGTTGTTTGTTGTGCCCATTTCAGACCATGTGATGCCACTCTTGGAGTTGATTCTTTCATGTGTAAATATTTTAACAAAAGAACATTTCTCAAGGGAATGTCATGTGGTCTGAAATAGGCAATTTGCATACGAAGCTAAAGAGGTCTATTAAGGAGGGGACCGGCTTGAATGTGTCTCAAAGACTTGATTCAAAGATCATAACAACTAAAGATATATTTGACAGTGTCAATCTCGGAGACAAACAATGCCATCTAAGGTTTTTGCTGAATGGTGTGGTTATTGTAGGTTTTTACTGTAGTATGAAATGAATATGAAGAAATTCTTATTACTCCAAATGTACAGTCCCTTTCAGCGATGCAATCGCCAATCATCAATTACTGTTCACCCCTTCAACTTTTTTTGAAATAGCCGTATACACCCCAGAGTGCAAGATTCACAAAAAATAAAGAATCACTGTACCTTGACAATAATATCTTTCGAGGATCCTAGTACCATGTTGAAGTATGCAATCTCTGGACTGAGACCTGTTGGCATTTGAGAATACATCTGATAGCAAGTTTCAATCATGTCTTCTGCAAACTTCATGTATTTTTTGTCCAGGCCATTGTGCGCAGCCAATGCCATGACTCCAGGAAGAAAACACACAAGGTGATCCTAGCCAAGATTACAATCACTATATTAAATATAGACACTTTCTCTGGTTCCTTTGGTGTCTGACTGGGGTTTTACTCTACAGTTGATGCTGCCTGGCTTTACAGACATCCACTTAACATGGACATCCCACTTATGGACACACTTGTTCCAATGGACTACATTTACTTAATCAGTCAGCTCAATATGGACACCCAGCTGTTAATACAGACACCTTCTCTGGTCCCTCTGGTGTCCAAATTATATTAATTGGTTTCCACTAACCTAGAAGTCGACTTACCATTTTAGGGCTGAAGGAGGTGCCGTGAAGTAGTTCGCCTACATAAAGTAACTTATTGGGTTCAGATCTTCTTGATAATAGAGAGATGACGCCATCCATAGCATCAATGAAGTCTGTTTTCAGCCTATGATGTCAGGAAAAAAGGATAAAAAGGTTCATAAATAAATCAACAATTATGGTGGTAAGAGTGCAAGCCTCTCGTCAAGGCAGCCTGAGTTAGATTACCAGACTTGGTGGTGTAAGAGAGTAGAGTCAGGGGCGGATTTAGGGGGGGGGCCGGGGGGGCCGCGGCCCCCTCTTTAGCTGCCGTTTTTTTTTTTTTTGCTTTTCTACTGCCTCATGCATTAAGGAAATTTATTTTATTTTTTAATTTGATCCTATCCGGCCCCCCCTTTTGAAATTAATGTGTTAAAACTTGGTAATAATTTATGGAACAGTGTCAACATTGTAGTGCGCCACGTTTTTTTTTTTTTTTTTTTGCTTCAGCGATTTTTTAGGTGTCTTATCAAAATGGCCACGCTACGCCCCTAATTTGATCCTGTCCGGCCCCCCCTTTTGAAAATTCCTGGATCCGCCCCTGAGAGCTGCTTGTTGGTTTTCTCCAGCGCTTTGAGGACTTTTCTTTGGGTTCCAAGGTTTTCCTCCCTCCATGAAAATCAACTTTTGAATTGTCTCTATGTTGGTGTCTCTCACTGCTGTTTGGTTTAGTTTTGGGTTGTTAGTTTGAGGTCTGCCTGAATTATGCATTTTAGTTGAAACAGAATTTGTTCTCTCTCATGAGTAGGGTTTATTTCTTCTACTGTATTGCACTTTTTGTTCCCTTGTAGTTCTCTCATAAGAGACCCTGTGGTCCTGGGCATTTCTCAGAGAGAGAGAGATGGACAGGCAGGCAGACAGACAAACTGACAGGGAGAGAGGAAGAGAAGCTTAAACCTTCCTGAGAAACAACAAACAATATCAAAGAAATTACAAAACCCTTACCAGTCTTCAGTCTTTCCAGTTTGTATCCACTGTTTCAAAAGGTATTCATAATAACTGTCTCCACGAGCACCAAGAGTTATAGTTGCTGATGGTCTAAAGTTCCCTGTATCTGCATTGACGAAGATCGGCACCAAACCATGCTTTTTTGGGAGGGTGTGCAGGTGCTGCATGACATTATCTACAGCAACCTAAGATGAAATAAGTATATAAGTGGTAGATTTGTGCATATTTCATGGGGACGAAAAGTCATAGACAGTATAGACCTCTTTTACTAGTTCCTAATCTGAGGGACAAAACAGAAAAATTCTCTTCTCTTGAGATTTGAGATCTTTTCTAGTGTTAAAATCTTTGTTTTGACCCCCTGGAGACATAGGCATAAGCATAAGAGTTTATGTGCAATCTGAGCTACATGTAGAGCCTGCTTTTCAAAGACATCAAAAAAGTCTTCTCTCTACACTTTTTTCTTGTTTTGTTGTTGTATTGTTTCCTCACTTCCTGCATGGTGTATTACTGAACAGAGCACAGAAAAAGCTAATTGTGATATCAATACCTCGTAATCAGGGTTTCCCGTGACATACGTAAGATCCTTGAATTCCAGCTGTATGGTACTAACTTCAGACACAGAACTATCAGGTCCCCATCTTGGAGGACGTGCACGTAAAGTTTTTAAGTTAACATCAGAGTAGGGGATGCCAGATGAAGATTTAAAGCAATTAAGCAAGCGGTCACCCAGATCAACCTGGAGATCATGTAACATAATACTCGTGTTAACACAAGACATTTGGGAAACTCACACTTGATTTGGTAGATTTTAGACACAGACTTTATAGCACTTTCTAATCACAAGAGTGAATCGCCGTCCCGACAAAATAAGGTTTTGGTGGGAATCAATCAAAGTGTTTCCATGACACTGTCGGTAAACACAAAGTTATATAGGCATGTGCCATGTAGAATGACGTGGAAACGCCTTGATTGAAGTCCACCAAAACCAACTTTGTCATGACAGCAAATTGTAAGATTTCGTGCGTGTGATTGGAAAGTGCTGTAACATGCCTAAGTCAACTGGCTTCCCAACAGGGGTAGGGTAGATTAAGTTTGTTGCAGATGAGATAATAGTTGCATTAATGGAAGTCAGTTCAATCGATTCTTTTCAATATTTTATAAAAGAGGCTTTACACCATCATGTGATGGCAGCCATGACAGGAGGCAAGAACAATTGAATCTGATCTAATCTGATTTACCTAAAAATAATTCAATTTCCTAGGGGAAAAATTATCATCTTTGTGCCTCCTGTCATGGCTGACATTACATGATGGTGCAAAGCCTCCATACTCAAGATGAATACCATGCAAAACCACAGGGTGCACAAATCCTCGGGTCCCATTGGGCATCTAAAATAGCATTTTAACTGCATGCAGACCTCTCTTATTGCTCATTCTTTAATGAAGCCTAAACACTGGTTAACATAACAGCCCACCCAACTCAACCCTCGGAAAATTTATGGTAAAAACTTTAGCCCACTTTTCACAATCATACAAATAAACTCTACTGTAAAAATTAAAATACTTACAGCCTTTTTGAGAAAAATATCATCATTGGACAGATGATACGCACTCAGTAATCCACCAAGAGCACGGATTGTTATCTCAAAAAGATTGACATCAATATGTTTATCAAAAGTTAAATCATTCGCAACCCAATGACGTGCTTCTTGGAACTCCTCCTTTAGGTTCATTAAAAGCATGGTATCAAGTGAATCAATGATCGTTAACCCAACTCCAAACCATTCACTGAATTTCTGTGATATCGGCTTTAGTTCATCATGGCCCCATGCATGTGCCTTATATCCCTTCCAAGCATGCTTAAATGCCGCAATAACAGCTTTCTGTCGATCATTAACTTCATTTTGTGGAAGTAGCTTAACGCCATTAATATCCAAAACTTGAGAATCTTTATTTGGTTTGTTAAGTTCACCATCGCCCGCAGTATCTCCAAGGCCCTCGACTGGCTTTATATCGTCATTATTATTGTTATCGCCATGAATTTGTCCATTTTCCAGCTCCGCTCCTCTAACATTAACAGCTTCATTAACTTTATTGTTTTCCTCTTGCTGACGTAGTTTTAACCTTTCTTGAAGCTTCGGAGGTCCTCTTTTTAGTACCACACCCTGCTTTCTAGCTAATTCTTTGAGCTCATCTAAATGTTGACGAACAAGGACATCTTTATTTGGTCTTCTTATAGGTAAAATATTTTGTTCTGATATTTTGTGAGGTCTGTGATCAAATATATCATTCTCTGTAGTTGTTTTGCTATCAGTTTTCTTATGCCAAATTATTAATGACAACATTAATAAAATACAGACTATCACTAACACTGATCTCTGAAGTGAAGAAAGTCTCTTCCATTTCTAAAAAATAAAATAAAATAAAATAATAAAAATATTTTACAGTAGATATTTTAATTACAAACTCAGAATTACTCTTCCATCTTTAGATTTAAAAGATACATCAAGACTACAAAGATACAAATTCGAGAGCTTTTAAATATTAACGATGTAAAAATGGCCTGCTGTTCTAACGTACATGAAAACAAAAAATAATGTGAAAATTTATCCAATTTGGGTATCGAAAATTATGTCTATTTTTCTACAAGGATGCATGAAATTTGGTCTCTTAACTTGGTTATTTGTTGCTTAGAAAGATAAAAAAATGTTGCAAATTGTCGACGTGGCCGAATAAAAGTGAAATAATTACAGGTAATAAGTTCTGCCAGTCTAACAACACTCCTTTGTTTTGTCAACTGGCGCCTTCACTAACACAAAAATTCATACACTTTCTTTTCAAAGTTTTTCTTTCCTGGAGAAAGAAAAATCTAACTAAAAGTCTATTTTATTCTCTCATTTCGATTCTTAAGAAAAATGAAGGTTTGAAGATTGTGTGATGACCATGCAGGCTAAATTTACAAAATTTTAATCTTACTGTAAATCTTGAGGAGAAATCAAGCTTACAGTAAGTTTATTCCTTGTGAAAAATTGGCAGAAGATAGATCAAGAAGGTTCTGTAGAGTCATTCTTTTTTAGAATTAATGCTTTCCAGCTTAGTGATAATTGATTATTCTTGGAGATGATTATTGTTGCTAAACATTACAAACACCGCCACTACATTAAAACTAGATACTCACCCGGTAAAT
Source organism: Anthopleura sola (assembly GCA_023349425.1). Taxonomy (NCBI): domain Eukaryota; kingdom Metazoa; phylum Cnidaria; class Anthozoa; order Actiniaria; family Actiniidae; genus Anthopleura; species Anthopleura sola. The sequence goes on along the minus strand of JALHLI010000010.1, from coordinate 7,761,433 downwards.
AGAAGTACTTCTCCGATTCTTACTATTATCATAATCACTATCTTTGGTAGGTATAGATACAGTTATAAAGTCCTGAGGCGATTTCCACTTGCCAGAGAATGCCATAATTCTAATTACATAAAATCGAAAGATTATAATTTCTTGTGAAAATCAAGTCTTTTCTTCCGCCATTTTGAATTTTTCTAGTGCCCAGTTCACTTAGGAAAGACGCGAATGAATGAGTTGGACTGTCGTAATTGGCTAGATTTTATTAATATATTCGTATGATTATTACCCCATGCCTTTCCTTCAGACATATGTTCGCTGATGACTACCGGGGTATCAATATTCAAATTCAAAGTATATTTAATTTAAAGCCAACAGTAAGCTACAGTAAGCAGTAAGGGGTTCCAAAACACTTTTCAGGGGGTGGGGGCAGGGGGTCCCGCATGAGAACTCGCTCAGCAGCGGAGATCTCTTTCCTGCCCTGCATCGCTCAGCCTAGAGAAAAATAACGTCTCATTAAAATCTCGAGCTAATTTAGCCTGAATAAGCAGCCCAAAGACTAAGGGGTTCGTCCTTCTCCAAACGATCCCCCTCCCCCCCCCCCCCCTCTTTACCCACCCACCTATTTGGGCAACTGCGCTAGGCTAGTAATTATAAGTCTTGATGAACGTTTTGCGCGCAAGTAATCAATATTGAACTGCATGCTTTTCTATTTTGTAACATTTATTTTCTTTGTTTCAATAATTCTTTGGATTATAACGTAGAGTTTATGTAAATATTTCAGTAATAGAGTAGTTTTCATATATGTAAGAATCTTACAATACTGACTTAAAGCACTAACAGTTACACTGAAATGACTTCTCATTGCTTTCCTACAATTAATCCAATCATAACACACGCTATTACGTGAAGATACAATATACAGTTACAAATACGACCACGATTTGCCGCATCGATTCTCTCTAATTTGAAAGCAACTCCAGTGATTACTGATTACTCGGCTTCGTACTAAAAAAAATTAAAGTCGTATGGCCAACGACGAAGTCTTGAAATTCTGCCATACGCTCTCGCTTGTATACTTTTTGGAGTATGAAAATAGGTGCTTGATGGTTGATTTCACAACTGGTTTCACTGAAGGGAGAAAATATCAGTTTGGAGTTAGTTTGGAATATAACGTACCATATACCAACGTGCGAAGCAACAACATATAAGAGCACAACGAGAGCAGCAGAAGATGCAGCAGAGGCGGATCCATGGGAGGGTGCAAAGGGTACGTAGCCGCATAGCACCATTCATCGACTTCGTGCCCCTATTTCAAAATAATGTTTTTTTTCTTTCTTTGGATATGAGGGTTGCACCCCTCCTGGGGCCCACTTTGTGCCCCTACTTTGGTTCGGCGTTTTCGCGGGTAGGTGCCCCTACAGCACTGAACCTCTTCCTGTACATGCAAAATCATGGATCCGCCCCTGAGCAGTAACATCATGCAACAACAGCAGTAGCAGCAACAACAGCAGTAGCAGCAAAAGCAGCAAAAGCAGCAACAACAGCAGTAGCAGCAACAACTGCAGAAGCAGCAACAACAGCAATAGAGTGCAGCAACAACAGCAGTAAGAAACAGCAGCAGCAGCAGCAGTAACAACAACAACAACAACAACAACAACAGAAGTATCAGCAACAACATCAGCAGCAAAAATACAACAGTTCATTACACTACGCCCAAGAACAGCAAGAGTCATGGAAACCACATGACAGATACAACAAACTTCAATACAAGAACAGATGCTTACAGTCTGTTTCAGATGCATCTGATTTAGATTCCATGACATGATGAGTCACATTTCTTGCAAGAGACTTGAATAAATCCTGCAGAAACAAAGATGGAGAAAAGAAAGTTTAATGAGCATCAAGCAACGGGTATTTAGACCTTTTTAGTTTGGGCATAATGTTTTCCCAGTTTCAGACCACGTGTACTTCCCTAGAGTATCATTTCTTTGTTTAACGGTTGCACATGAGAAGACATGAAAATGGATACAACTCAAACAAAGAATCTTATTCTCAAGGAAAAGGTCTGTCATTGAAAGAGTAAACGGTGTTGGATGGAATGAATTTCATATGCCTGTGAATCCTCAAGGCACTGAGGCAGCACCATCAAGGCACTGAGGCAGCACCCTTGAGGCACTGAGGCAGCACCCTCGACGCACTGAGGCAGCACCCTCAAGGCACTGAGGCAGCACCCTCGAGGCACTGAGGCAGCACCATCAAGGCACGGAATAGACCCCTTGCAGCACTTCGGAATACAGCTCAATTTGAAGGACCAAACAACAGGTTTCAAATTTTCAGGAGATGGAATTTTTTTTGTTTTGCCCCCCAAATTGAGCTGCTTTGACGTCACGTGCATGGGGTTATGGACTCAATGTCACCAACAGGTCACGTGACCCAAACGTGACTCAGAAAGGACATTGTGATTACTCGATAAGCACATTACTGAGCTCACCTTGTTTGATATTCGACCCTTCGTTAAGTATGGAGACAAGTGCTTCACCACGACGGCTGCCACTTGTTTTACGGGGCTTTTTGAAGATGAATGAACAGAATACGTGGTTTTCTTTGGAGTACCTGCAATCCTCTTTGATGTCATTACACAAGTTGTACTATTGGCTTTTGATTTAGAACAGACAGTGTGGTTCAAATATTTATTCATCTTTCTTGTTTCTTTGTGTATATGATGCTTTGATGAGTGGCTGTGATGATGATGATGTACCTTCTTAGAAACACTTTTATCTTTGCAGGTAACATAAATCCCCTTCTTAACGTTCCTCAAGGAGCCTTCTTTTTGTGACAACATTTCTGATGCAGTAACGAAAGCTGAAGTTTTCCCCGACGTCCTCTTCGATGTATCTTCACCCATGCTTCTCCCAGAAAGTGCATTACTTATTTTCTCTTCTTCTGGTTTTTGAGCGAAACCATTCATTTGACCAGCCGCCTCAAAATCATCATCCAACTCATCAAAATATTCACTACAACCCACAGTCGGGTTCCATTCACATTCCAAAGTTAACTTCGGCTTTTTGGAAGACCTGGAAGGTAAATGCCACGATTCTTTCGCTTCAGGAGAATCATTACAGTACAATGAACGTTTTCGAATTGAAAACTCTGATAACGAACTGGTTGGGGAAGACGGAGAAAGAGATGTTGGGCAAAGTGTCAGTGGGTCTTCGTGAAGTGTTGTTTCAAATTCTTTGGATATTGTAGTCGTTGTTGTTGTTGTTGTTGTAGTAGCTTTTGGCGAGTTTTTCGATTCTTTGGCGAAGAAACTCGTAATAGAAGCAGAAGGAACTGTATGTATAAACTTATTTTTTCTCTTCGTTTTTAGTTTTGTGTTGTTGCTCGACTTTTGACCATGTTTTTCTTTTTTGGAAGTCTTTTTGATCTCAAAGTCTACATCCAGGTGATTAGAGGTCTTATGTACGGACTCTTGACTAGAAGTAAAGTCTCCAATACGATTCTGTTTTGAATTAACTCCACGATTTTTCCCGTTATGGTCCTTTGAAAGCATTTGGCTAGCCTTGACGAATGCACCCTTAGATTTTCTGTATGTATCTTCCATAGATTTGAAGTCAAAATTATCTGAAGTACTGAATCCAAAATCATCATAGCTCAGACAATCTGAGTCATGGTCTGAGCTTGAAACTAGCTGACTAGCTGTTATAAATGGAGATGGCTTGATACTCCTTGATCTATCATTCTGTTCAGGTTTGTCTGAGAGTGTACTAGTATGAGATTCATTATCTAATGAAGCTTGACCACGTGACCAGTCCTCATCAACACCAAGTAGTAAGTCGGCATCATCAAGGTCATCAAATTCATCATCAAAATCATAAATGGTGTCCTCAGCGACGGGGAGTCTTCGTTTAGCAGGTTTCTGAACTGGTTCAGTCTTTTCTTTCTCAGTAGGCTTGTACAATTGGCCTTGTTTAGTGGCAGCTTTGATCTCGTTAGTTTTCTTCAAGATATTAGCCCGGTAAGTGGTATGGACCTTACTGGCACGAAAAATATCATATTCCAAGTCAACAGCCACAGAACTAGTGGCAAAAAGAAGATCGTTTAGATTTTCAACTGCGCCTTCTGCTCGAACATTTGCTTTTAAAGCTTCTTCTATCATTTTGAGGCAGTGAAGTCGCGCCTGTACAGATAGTCCAGTAATGTGGGCAAAATTTGAAGCCTCCTTTAAAGGGCAGCCCCAACCTGGTTCCTCAGGGACGGAGGGTGGAGCACGGGTTCGAGAAGTACTGCTACTGCGCCTTCTTTTCTTGAATTCCTTTCGAATGAGATTTTCTCGGAAGGATTTCTCGTCGTCGGAGTTATCTTTTTCTTGATCGCTGTAATCTCCGTCTCCCTCGAAATGTCTGGAATAAGGAAAGAAAACAGGTTGATGAGAATGGAAGTGTGTGTGTGTGTTTGTGTATGGGACGGGTGGGGATGGGAGGGGGCGCTATTATTCGGATTAAACTATTTTATTCTACACTCTGGGCGGAGACTCACGAACCCACCATCCAACCACGGCGCAAATGTTCCAACGAGCGGTATTCTTCGATTGCACGTTACGTCATCGCGGCCTCTCGGGGTAGCGTTGGTGCCATTTAACAAAAGGTTTCTCTTTAGCATCGATTGTTAACGGCACCAAAAATGGCCGCCATGTTTTTAACTTTTGACTCTCTTGAGAATGCTTGCAACCCATCAATATAAGAGACGCACCATCCAGTCTACACCGTCGCCTGATGAAGACTAGCAGCCTGCAGTCGAAACGTCGCGGTTCTCTACAAATGACCCTCAATCTCGAGACAAACGAATAAGTATCATTTCTTTAAATTATTCTACTTACTTGACTTCGTACCCTTTTCGACCTCCTCCATACAACTCAGGATCATTCCCATTTGTTGGTCCACGGCTGATGTATGTACTTCCTCGTCCACCACCTCCTGCGAACGCTCCTCTGTGCCAAAGTTCTAGTTGACAGGATACAAATCGAGCGTTCTTGCAGCAGTCACAACCCTTGTTACACTGAAAGAGAAATCGTAAAAAAATTCAACACTCAAGGAATACAGCAGTAACCTCGCGTAGATTCATGCAGCCCGCCCAGCATGAGAGATACAGTACAGGATAGAAACAGTACCTTTGGTTTGTTATCCCCAAAATAAGATGCAATCTTTCCATGTCTGCAACTGCGATAAAGAATAAAGATGTTTATGGTAAAGACTACGACGATGATGATGATGATGATGACTGATGATGATTGCTGATAGTGATTACTGATGATGTTTATGATAAAGACGCTGATGATGATGATGACTGGTGATGACTGATGATGATGATTACTGATGGTGATGACTGATGATGTTTATGATAAAGACGCTGATGATGATGATGACTGATGATGACTGATTATGATGATGACGATGACTGATGATGATGATGAAGATGATGATAATGATGCTTACCTTGGTTCTTCACAATATTTCACCATAGCTTCAAAACTTTTTTGCACAGCTTTGTTCTTCTGGGCAGCATTTTTCTTTTTCTGGAAAAAATAAGCAAAGCGCAACAGTTTTAAAAACTTGACAGCTCAATTTCTATAACCAGCCTCAAAAATGACAACTCAATTTCTATACAGATGGCATCAATATTTCACGTACTTCTCTCTTTTTCATGTCATTCTTGATTAGAAAGCAAACTTGGTCCCTATCAGACCTGTAAATAAAGCAAAGCACAGAGTTCAGTATTGGAATCTGTACCAGTTAATAGAGTCAAATACATCCATTACTCAAATGAGTGAATCCCCCGACTTGGAGATTTTTTGCATTTTTTTAAGGACTGAAGTGAAAATATGTCTCTCTATTACCTTGAGTAGTACAGCCGACAAAATGCTGGTTTTCCATCTCTTCCAGCCCTGCCAGATTCTTGGTAGTACCCCTCCATTGACTGCGGCATGTTCCAGTGAGCAATAAACCTTTACAATGAAAATCAGTTACATACAAATAATAATACCTTAATTTTGGGCAATAATAAAGAATGTAACCCCCAAATCAGTGTTGAAATGGAATCAACAGAGTACAGACACCCTACCGATAAATTTATATAATGATAGTTTACCACCTGATAATGGAATCCACCTTTGGCTATACATATTGGTATATATTGGTTGATGGCTCACCTAACATTCGCTTTATCCACACCCATTCCAAAACTGATGGTAGCACAAATCACTGCTACTTTACCATCCATCCATTCTTGTTGAACTTCTTCTCGTTTGCTTCCCTTTAGGCCTAAGACAAAAGATGAGGTGTTTTATAAAAAAAAAACTGTCTGATTCATGCTTTAATAGTCAACCCTTTCACAGTTCCCTGCACCATCTTGAAACATAGCCATGCCTTCTTATCCAAGGGAGACATGAGTTGACCTTGCAATGATAGAGACATGTGAATAAAAGTCCAAGGTGTCTACCTCATGTCTCGCTTCAATGCAAAGGCACGGCTACTTTTCTAGATGGTGCAGGGAACTGTGAAAGGGACTATTAGTCGTAAGAGCTAATGTTTCATGTTTCTGAAATCTTAACAAATTCAGAAAACATAACGAAAACAGAAGATATTTTATTGAAGTCTAGTGATTGTGCAATGTGCTACTTCTACTGAGCAGACCTTTTTGGCTTGGGCGTAATGTTTTTCCATTTCAGACCATGTGTCATTCTCTTGAGGATATAATTCTTTGTTTGAGTTGTCTGCTCATGTGCACTACTGCCAAACAAAGAAATGATACTATAGGGAATGACATGTGGTCTGAAATGGAAAAACATTACGCCCAAGGTAAAGAGCTCAAAATGGTTGCTTGAGCATGAAATATGCTACATTATTATGTGAAAATGATGTTTGTAAGGTAAAGTTGTTGTTGTTGTCCAACCTGCATGATAAGGTTTTGACAGCAGTCCCTTTCTTGTTAGCCTGGATGCAACTTCAACACATGCATCTCTCGTCCTACAGTAGACAATACCACTACCCTAATAACAAGCAAAAATTATTATTCAGTCATGATAAATCAATGATGATTAACGTTCGATGATACTAACCTTTGATGATTCTTGTGAATGAAGTGCTGACTCAGCAAAGGACTTCAGATCCTCATATGGTTCATTAAGCAGTTCTTTGAAACTATTAAATATATCAATGTAGAATCAATATATAAATAGAGAAATCCTTGCAGCCATGTTTGTGATATTCAACATAAGATTCCGCATTAAAATGCTGTTTATACCACCAACATGGCCGCCATGTCTTTGTCATTTGACTCTCTTTGGAATGGTTGCAAATTATCAATATTTATTTATTTATTTAAGGAATCAGTAAGTTTGGCAGAATTCACTAATATAGATGCATACAGCGATTCTCAATACTCTGCGAACTTGGTAGTTGCAAGTTGCTCATTGGAATTTGGACTGCCACCATTCAAAAATATATATAGGTACTGACTGAATAGCTTTGATTGACAGCAGTGAAAAACCAATTTTACAACAAGCCATTGAAATGTCTGAGTTGGCAGAAAATTGAGAATTGGAGCAAGTGTGTTTCCTGAACATAGTAGGTACCATCCTTAATGGTATATTATCATTATCATTTTTGTCATAGTAAAAATGATGGACCAAAGTAAGAACTCCGAAAAAACATGAGTTTTCTGGGTCACAAGAACATGAACAAAACAGCTCACCTAACATCATAGAAAAGGTTAGGTCTGTAGCATGGTGTCTTAAAAACTGCCGTGGATTGTGGATTAAAACTCAGAGAAGCCAAGATGTCTTCCTTGACACGAGGTGTTGCCGTCGCTGTCAATGCAATCCATGGCACATCTGAAAATGTAGTTTTTAGACTTCCTAACTTGAGATAATCTGGCCGAAAGTCATGTCCCCACTGCGAAACACAGTGGGCCTCATCTACTGCAAAATAGGACAAAACTTCTCTCCTGTGAAGTGAGCTTAGGATTTGTTGGAATCCAGGTGTTGCAGCAAGTTCTGGTGTTACATAAAGAAGTTTAACATTAGGACTTAGAGTAAAGAGATCTTTTGTGATTCTTTTCCGTTCGCTTTCTGGGATTTTGGAATTTAATGTTTCTACTTGGACACGGAGTGCCTTTAGGCTTGATACTTGGTCTTGAATAAGTGCGATGAGTGGTGAGAAGACGATAGTAATTCCTGAGGCTATGACTGCTGGGAGCTGGTAACATAGTGATTTGCCTGATCCTGTTGGCATGGATATGAACACATCTTTTTTACCTGAAATATATACATCGTCATATTTTACTTACAATAAATTTTATTATTATATATGCCATTTCGTATTGAGAGATGTGATGTCTAATGTGAATGAACTCTAACTACTACTACTAACTAAGTAAAATTTTGACTTCATTATTCACCAAAAACTTGACAGGAATGTTTTTAATAAATGAAAGAATGAAGGAATGAAGGAATGAATGTACAAAAGCGTAAAATAAAAGAACAAAAACCTATTGTGTATGTTTTATAAGTGTTTTCAATAGGGAATGCTCTAAATAGAGTGATATATTATTTACTGTACAAATCCAATAATCTTATTGTTGCTGAAGAGAGCTCACACATGCAACCAGATGCCATTCAAAGGTGACACAACAAGAAGTACTTTCATTTATTGCCACGTGGAAAAAACTGTTAAAATTTTTATGGTTAAATAAAATAGGCTTGAATAATAAAAGTATTAAAATTGTAGGTGTTTTTGACAACGCTGGAGTCAAAAATATTTTTTTTGAAAATACAAGACGACTCAGCAAAAGCGAACAATTTGATTGATCGAAATAATTTATAAAAAATATATTGGAATATTGCGGTATTGTTAAATCAAAAAGAATAAAAAATTAAATCTTGTTACATATATTTACCTTCATATACTGCTTTAATGGCGTTCTTCTGTAGCTCTGACTTAAAACCAGGGAATTTGAAGACATTTTTAAGAGTCGTTTCTAGCACAGAACCGGCCATCGAAATGTTTTGATCATAATACATGAACAGACAAATCGATAATGATTCGTAGAACCCTACGGAGCTGAATCGACCAGTAAGATTTCGCGTACCCTGACCACAGGAACCCCAATTTCGTAGAGATTGAAAACTCAATTCAAAATTCAAACCACAGCGCTTTTCTTAAATTTGATCATAGAGGTCTTAAACTTTCCTAAAGTGAAATCATTAGCTAAGAAATGATAGATAATATGGAGCAATTCGTAGGTTCTCAAACTAAGTTTCTTACATTGTTTGGGCTACCTTGGGTGTAATATCCTAATATGTAAAATGACGTCATGGATTAACTTTTGTTCTAAAATTAGAAACATTTGTAATTCACGCAGTTATAAAGAAAGAAGTGAAAGTGTCTTGCGATCATCTCGTCATATTGTGAGAAGAATACGTCCTTTTTGATTGTGATCATTCAAAGTTTAAAGTTTAAGCATTTTTGTGCTTTCTAACAGAATCGGATTACTCACAGTCGACTGTTTTGAGCTATTTTGAATACCTATCTAAGAGTTCTTATTCCATCGCTGAAAGCGTTTTATTATTAATCACTAATGGATCCAACCGCTTTTGCAACCGTCAAATACGAAGTCCGTCGTCTTCCTTGCATCGAAGATAAGATACAAGCTGTCGTTTATGCTCAAGGGAACTTATATGCCGAACAAGTCGCCGAGTTGCTGAACGAAACCAGTTTTGACGAAGACAAGATGAAACTGTTGCAATCAGCATGTCCCAAGATGCTCCCAGCATCCTGTATTGGAATTCTACCGATTCTCAGGACATTCAGGTCGGACAACAAAAGGGTACAGGCGGTGGAACTGGTTTCAAGGCAAGTCACAGATCCGTTAAACTTCCCTGTGTTGAACGAAGTATTTCCATATGCAAGGGAAAGGGACACTATCCGAGGCATCATGACAAGGCAAGCAAGCACTGCTCCCCCACCACCACCCCCTACAGTTGTGCATACAGTTGGTAACCCCTACCCCTATGGGAGGCCTACACCAAGAGTGGACCCCAATGATCCTGTATATAGGATGGCTGAAAAGACAGTGGATGTTGTCGCAGGAGGCATTGCATCTATGATTGCACCTCGCAGTCGACCTGGTGTAGTTGTCAATAGACCAGGTGCAGTTGTTTATCAGACAACCACTGTAGCAAGTGGCCCACCAGGAGTTCAGGTGATTCAAACAGGACCAGGCTACCAGCCGGCACCAGGTACACAGTATGTCTATACTACACAGCATGCACCACCTCCATATCCTCAGCAGCAATATTATCAGCGCAAGTAGATATAATGCAGGTGCTACTATATATATCAGGTCTTTAACATAGTCAAGATATATATAAATAGTTATGCATAAGGTAATAGTTTTGAGAACAAGGAACTCTTTGTTATACAATGCACGTCCTATTGTGAATTGTGAATTGTGAATCAATTAGAGAAACAATGGTAATGATTCAGAAGACACTTAGTTTTTCATTCATAGGATGTCACTTTTGTACAATTATACTAAATGTGATTGTTTTATAAAGCTTTGAAATAGTCCTGCTCATTTGCCATTTTTCATTTATCATTCTTAATTGAATAACTTTTTTAAAGACTGCATGCAGGGTTATGTAAACACTTAAAAACTACTACTACTGCTGTAGTTAGTTAGTAGCCAGAAATAGTTGGTTTTCATTCTGTAGAGACTGGGAATGTAGAAATTAGAGACCTTACGCATGAGGACAGCAAGACCAGGACAGCAACAACAGAGGATGACACTAGCTCATTTTGAAAATGGTTTTTTATGCACTTGCCATCATCCTCCACATTGTCATTCTTGCTAGAATTGAATGGGAAAAAGCACCAACTGACATGGTACACACTTGAAAAACCATTGTGAAAATGTGCTTGTGTCATTGTTCCAGCTTTGGCATCCTCAATGCATAAGCTAGGCCTCTATCAATTGTAGAGGGGATGTAAAACCTCTCGGTACCCCCTCTCAAATCCCCACAGAATGAGGGCCTGCCATGATGGATACCAACTACTAGAAGGAGGGAAACCAAAATCTTTGGTAATGCAATATTCCTTGTTATATGAATTCAATTCATTACTGTGATTATTAAAATTCTACAAAGTCTCAGACATTTCAATGACGACCCTAAAAACGGCTGTGGGGGAGACTAACATTTCAACAGCTTGTTGTGAAATTGGTTTTTCGCTGCTGCCAATCAAAATTAATCAGTTGGTACTTTTTATATTTTTGACTGGTGGCAGTGAAAAACCAAATTCCAATGGGCAACTGGCAACTACAGAGTTTGCAGAATATCGAGAATCACAGTAATTAATGATGTATTTCTGAAATATTTGATTATAGTTACTACATTTAAAATGAAAATTTAATATCACAAAATTGATAGAGAAGTTACATATAGATATTTATTATCACATTAGAAATAGAAAAATATTATTACAACCCATTGTTATTAATACAGAATGAAAATAAATGTATAGGTGTGCATTAAATTTTGACTAGAAATTAATGTGTAATAAATCACAAAGGGAGCCCACTAGGCTAGCTAGCCCACTTTTTTGAGGGGGAGGGGAAGGGTAATTCATCAATAAGTTCAAATTCTGGCCAGAAAGACAGTCGAGACATAAAACAGCTGAGTAGGAGGTGCTCGATGCTAAAATGGGAAGCCCTTTGCACTGGCTGGAATGACAATAGTGCTTTCCACGGATGACGTCACGATGATGCATTATGGGATTGATTAAACAATTTGATAAATTTTGTCTTGTACTTTTAAAGAGACATTTGTCCAGGTAATCTTGGTGTCCGGAATAAGACTTTACAAGTCAATCCTTCACCATTAATTCTTGACTACGAACAAAATCGCCGCAAAAAATTGCAAGTGTACACAGGTCTTTATAGATCCTTTTGATAAATCCTACAATGCTTTATTTTCCACGTTTGACATCAAATTTATTCTTTTCAAATTTATTCTTTTGAATCAAATTGAAAAGAATAGATTTTCACGTCAAACGCGGAAAATAAAGCATTGTAGGCTTCATTAAAAGGGTTCATACATGCGCTTTTCTTTCTTCCCTTTCAGATTTAATAATTAGATCGTATTTCACACCATCTTTTGGTATACATATGTGAAGAATATTTACTCAAAATGGGTCTTATCGACTAAGACCCATTTGATGTCACGATTTAGTATTCAAGCCATTTCTTGAGCCGTGTTTGAATTATCAGCTTGCAAATTTTTTCGACCAGAAAAAGATAGTTGTTAGTTGCAGCGTCTTTTGTTTTCTTTAGTCGGCAGCTTACTTTGATATCATCTGAGGATGTTGCCCTCCATCCTTTGTTAAGATAAGTAAACATCGATTCTGACTGATAATTGTGCATCTATTACAGTGCAGTTGTATTGTGTATACTTCGATGCTTTATGCTGCGCACCCTCCTCATTTGCCACCCTACTCTTTTCTTTTATCAGCGGCTGTGCTTTGTTATCATTTGCTTGCATTGTGTACCGTCCTTTGGAATGCATACAGCATGCAGCGTACATCACATACAGTAATTCTACTCATTCGTTACATCTTCTTTCCTAATGCATCGCGCATTTAGTCTTTTCGACCAGGTTCAAGATGATCAGCTTTTGTATCTATTTTCCCGTACAAGTTAATAATTTACGCATCATTATCAGCATTCACAAACTTATCAACCCTGGCCTTGAGACATTTGCGTAGGTTTTAAAAGGCTATGATAACTGACTCTTATTTCAGTGCGTCAGTTTATGAACCTTAATTTGTCAAAAAAAAATTGATTGATGTTTTGAAATCGTGTCTGTTTTCATTGCGTATATTTTTTGATAAGTGCAGCGTCTATTATTTTTCCCCAAACAATTAGATCGCATTGCACAAAAACCTTGATATGTTTATGCTTGCATTATTGAGTTTGATGTCGTTGCGCACCGCCTTTTTTCTAAAGTTGTAGCGTCTTTTGTTTTCTTTAGTCGGCAGGGCACTTTGATATCATTTGAGGATGTTGCCCTCCATCCTTCGTTAAGATAAGTAAACATATAATTATCTACTTATAATTGTGCATCTTGTGTATATTTCGATGCTTTATGTTGAGCACTGTCCTCATTTGCAGCATCTATTCATCGGCTGCAGTACTTTGATATCATTTGCTTGCGCATTGTGTAGCGTCCTTTGTAATGCATACGGCATTATATTCTTATTACGCGCTCTTCCTTTTTTCCTTTCGCATCTATTCATCGGCTGCCGTACTTTGATATCATTTGCTTGCGCATTGTGTAGCGTCCTTTGCAATGCATACGGCATCATATTCTCATTGCGCGCTCTTCATTTTTTCCTTACGCATCACGTCCAGTATTTTCTGGACACCATTCAAGATTATCATCTTTCATATCTATGTGTCCACACCAGTTGATAGTCTAGGCACTATTCCAGCATTTAAAAAGTTATAATCCCCTTGGGACATTTACGTAGGTTTCGAAAGGCTATGATTAGTGACCCTTATTCAAGTGCGTCAGAGTTCTTTAACCTTTATCAAAAAAATCTTTTAGAGTCTGTTTTAATTGCGGATATTTTTTGATAAGTGCAGCGTCTATTTTTTGCTTCTCGGTGTTCTCTTTCAAACAATTAGATCGCATTGCATATTATCCTCTGACATGTTTATGCTTGCATCGAGTCTGATGTCTTTGAGCCCCCGCCTATTTTTAGTTGTAGCGTTTATTCTGTTTCTCTTTTGTTTCGTTAATTTCTTTCTTTATATCATTTGATGGTTTTGCGCACCACCCTTTCGCGCTGACAAAGCAATTTCGGATTTTTGTTTCAGCAAATTATTGCAACGTCTGTGTATCGTACGAAGAAAGTTTCTGGGTCAAAATCAATATTAAGCTTAATATTTAGCTAGTCTGAATAGGATTATTGCATTGCGAGTGAAATGGGTGATAGACGCTGCAACGTAATATTCAGTTTTAGTTATTTTGTTTGAGGAGTGCAATATATTATCAAAATGATGTATGCAGAGAAAAGTTCAAACTTTTTGATTTTCTGCAACATTTTTTTTTTTTTGCGTTGCGAGACCTCGTTGCCGTCAACGTCGCAGGACATGAGACATGCTGAAATTGTGTCTCACACTCGCAACGCAGCAAAAAAACTGATTGAAATTGCATTGCCAGCGCTAGAAAAAAATGCATCGTGTATCGGAGGCTTAAGGATAAGGTACATCGAGTCATGTGCATGCTGTGTATTCTTTGATGCTTTATCATGCGCGCCGTCTTCCTTTTCTACGTGCCGCATCAATTCTTTTCTTTCGTCGGCTTCGTACATCGTTAACTTGCTTTGTGAACCGTCCTTTTGCATGCATACGGCGCGCATCGAGTCTGTTCCAATTAATTGCGCATATAAATTAAATACAGCGTCGCTTCTCTTTTCGGCTGTGCTGCAAACCATTGTTATGCCTTTGACTTGCCGCATTTTATTTTCATTCCGCGGAAAACCCTTTTTCCTAACGCTTCCCCATCTAGTCTTTTATTTTGACCAGCTTCAACTATCAACCTTCGTATCAATGTTCCCGCACCATTTGATAATCTACGCACCAATTATATTACCAGTATTTAAAAAAACTTATAATCCACTTGAGACATTTGCGCACGAAAGGCTATACCATTAGTGACCCCCTTAATTTCAGTGCGTCATTTTCTGAAATAACCTTATGAGGCAATTAACCTTGGAAGGCTGAGTGAGGATGAGATTTTCAACTGGGGACAACAAGAAACTGAAATCTTATATTAGACCTGAGATAAATAGAACAAACGGCTTAGGTTTGATAAATAGGATAGACCATATCTATATCTTTGCATTACAGTCGTTCTTCGTTGGGCTTTGACTGACATATAGAGAAGGAAAGAGGAGGAGAAAGGCGGGAACGCCTCCTGCAGTACCTTTGAATCTGTGCGGTATGATTCGTGATTAACACTCTACACTCTACTTGCACTTAACAAATACTGAGATTTATTGGAAGCCTCAGGTCTTTTAAAAGCACGTACTCAGTATATACGCAGAGAAATTCCAGCAAACGAAAATTTTCACTCCACATTTCTACCTTATCTGTCAAATAATCCAGTTTGAATAGTGATTCACGATCGACTTTTATTATAAGATAACGTTATAATGTATTTGAACTCTGGCTCAATTACGTCCACTATTGCTAGAGTGTTTGGCAAGCACGTGATCTCGTGCGTGGCTCCGCCAGATTTTATGATGTTAGATCGTGTTAAAGCTAACAGATACTCCAGTAACTGTCAAATGGCTTCTTATCTAACTGGCAGTTAGAATACCAAGAAAGTCCGTGCCAATTAAAATTCACGTGCTAGGAAAACCATTTCAATGCTGCAACTTTACATGAATCAATCATGTATCGTCTGCTACAGGCTACATTTTCTTAATAAATGCTGAGAATATTTAATATTTTTTGCTGCCAATAATCGTGATTCGTTAAATAAAACTCTGTGCAAGAACTGAAAGCCAAATTCTACTGAGGGAAATATGGTGTGACGCTGATGGTGGACAGAATAGAATCAAAGCACTTTGCCGCTTACCTTTGTCAGCATGGCAAGCTTTGCTGGAACCAGCCCAAGGGTTCCCCAGGGGTCTCAAGCATATAGACAGTACAGTACAGTTAATTAATGTTTGAAATTTAATTAACTATTAGAGGAATACTAATTTAAACATCGGATAAAACTCTGTGACAAGATAATCTTTAGCAAAGCAAAGACTTAAGATCTAGGTGAATACTGTTCGTTAACTTAGCTGCCTCAATATTAACTTGGTATTCGGAAAAGATCAATATTACGTAATTTTTAGGACGTCTCAAAGCTAGCAGTACTAAGCTTTATTTGAGTGTTCTTTTTCGTCTTGTCACGGTTTTACAACGCAGTGAATTCAATAAATCAGAATTTTATTCAAGATACAACATACGATAAAATTTCAAATAATTTGATTTTAATTCTTGACAAAGCTCATTGTTGTGACGTCAATGTAGTACGTTGTCTCATGGCTTATTCTTAAGTATAAAACCAAAGCTGAATAAAAATTTATTCGACTGACAATAAAAGCACTAAATCCGCATTGACAGCTTGCTATCACAATGATATCTTTGTAATAAGAGCGATAATAAAATCTCTGCAACACACGCAACGAAACTAGCTATACTGTCTGCAAGTGGCTTCAAAATTAACAGCTCACTTTTACAATCAACATTTCTCTTGATATTTGTCTTATTTCGGTTTGTTTATTCATTTTTTGTTTAACCATGTTGTTTTTTACGTAAGAGTAGGCTTATCTTGTTTAATTTTTGAAGAAATAATGGTCAAAAATCGCCTTCTCAAAATGGACCACTAAGGTGTCCAGAGAAATTTCCATGACAACGAAGCAACAAATTTTGCGGTTTCCTATTTTTTCAGTGTTGATTTCCCTCTGCACGTGGTGCCATGATTCAAATTTGACCCCTTTACCTCCTTCTAAAGCCGTACGTGATCCAGAATAAAACACTTCTATGGTGACATGACAATCAAATAAATATGGTAGCTTATTAATTTGCGACCCTGACTTAAAAAAAAGCTGCTGAATAATTTGAAGCCTTTTCGAAATTTTTTTTAAGCAGTTTCATAAATGTAATGCGTAATTTCTCGTTTCCTAAAGATTGCCCAACCTTTATATTTGATTGAAAAAAGGAAATTCGTAATGAAGAAAAAGACCCCTACAGCGAGTCGGCCCGAAGGAATGGTCCGGTTTTTTCAGCGATTACATTATCGAATAAAGTACCTTTTCGTTGATTGGTTAACGAGACAATGGCATTACGGTATTAGCCAATCAAAAACGTCCATATTAGAGCATGAGGGATCGCACGGAGAAAAAAAAATTATCACGTGTAGTAGTCTGTCATGGCGAAAGATCTAATGATCTTTCGAAACATTCTCGCCAAACAAATGCCTATATAGTAAGTATTTTCTAAGCTTTTCTACTGAAATATTCCATTTATACTCCTAGCTAACCTTCTTTCGTCTTTGTTTTTAAAAATTCTAGGCGTTAACTTTTTGTAGCGAAGGTTTGTACCCGCAAACTTTGGCGCTGTTTCTGTTGTGCTTTTTAGCCATTTTTCGAAGGTAAATAGTTTGATATTCAGAGTTTCTTTAAATGTTAGTCAGTTTGAATCGAATATGGGAGTTTTAATCGGGATTTCTCCGTATCATTCAGTCAAGCAAGAGGCAGAGTTTCAGGATATATGTATAAACAAATCGGGTGTTAAGGAAAAGTTGTGAGCTTATAAGCTTATAATGTTCAAACATTCATACTTTTAATTCAAATTTTAGGTTTTTAGAGCCATGGAACAAGCTGTAGTCCAGCAGTCTTTGCCCAAGCTGTCTTATTCCCAATCTGAACACTCGGCTATGGTTCTTAGAGAGCTAAACGAACAGCGAAGGTCGGGGAAATTTTGTGATGTCGTCCTCAAAGTTGAAGAAGTCGAAATCCCGCTTCACCGCGCGGTTGTAAGCTCCACATTCCCTAAGCTGAGAAGTAGTCTTCAAAATCACAAAGACTGCAGTATTTTCGAAATAGATGGGCTTAAATCTGAAGCGGTAGAGGCTCTAGTCGACTTTTCGTACACTTCGCAGCTCGATGTCCCGCCAGATTCAATTTTCCCCGTAATGGTTGCTGCTCGCAAGTTTGGCATGGCGGAACTTGAAAACGTTCTGGAAGCTTTCATCGTAGAATCCATCCTACCACAAAACTGGCTTTCTGTTTGGAAGTTTGCGGACCGCTTCGAATTTCCACTTTTGCGTTTAGCCGTAGAAAAGTTCCTTGCTGAGAATACGGCGGCTCTTTATCACAGACAAGATTTCCTTCGTCTACCCCATCTTCAAGTTGAACTGACCGGCCGTCAAGGGGACAGGAAAAACGACATGGACCCCAAAGATATATGTGAAAAATCTGTCCTTTGGATTCATACACAGCTCCAGGTTGGTTAACGATTGATTTTTTAATCTTTTACGTTATGAATTCTTGATGAATAGTCTTATTCCCTGTTCATTTTAAATATTTTGAATCGAAGTTATGTTCTTAATGCCCATATGCTATACATATTTAACAATAATTATTTCGGGAAGTGAAATTCTCTCCCCGATCCCTTTCCGTAAGTCCGATAAATTTGCCGGAAATCTTAATATTTTGTCACGAAATTTTCTATCGAAAGAAGCGAAATTAGTGACAAAATTTTGGCGGGTTAATATGCAGGTTTAGAAACGACCGAAGGAAAATCTGTTTGCTTTTCATCAAATAATTCATTGCCTTCCACATGCTATGTTAAGCTTATGTTATTTTAACATTGTTCTACTTTATGCTCTCTTCAAAACCAGTTCTTTTAAACTACGACTGTCTAAAGTCCACGACGGATTGCAAAATTTGATGTTAACTTTGTATATTTCAACATACTGTCATGTCCATTTCAACACGTTAATAATCGGGTTGGCTTTTTTCCCGCGAAAAATTTCGCGGTAAAACTGGATTGACTCTGTGGCAGTCCAAAAACACAGAATAGAAGATATTCTTGGGCATGTTATTACTGTTCGAATGTTTTAGAGTCTATCGATCTGACAGCCTCATATCTCTAACTCTTAAAATTTGGATGTAATTTGAGATTGAATAGGGCCAAGGTCATTTTGATGTGTGGGTGAGTACGCTTATGTACTTTATCTCAAAGTGGCTCTGAATATTCTAGGAAGGACGAGTTAATGTCCCTTGAAAGATCTGGATTATGCATTAGAGTGCCAAAGGCACCACACTGCTCTCTATATTTAGATGTATTTCTTTGGGCATGCAGCTGTTTCGGAGGTTTTTTCCCTAATTCATTTTCATAACTCAAGCTTTCATTTTATGTTGCATATTTTATGCACCATCAGAGAATGGCTATAAAACATATGAAAGTGAAAGATGTAGTAACTGTTTTGGAATCTAGTCAAAATGTGAGTTATTGTTCGACATCCATGACACACAGATTATTTTCAATATTTGAGTATTTATTAGTTTATTTACTTTATTTAGCATATTGTTCACAGTGCACAAATATCAAAGCTATATTGGTCATGATTAATAAATTTTATTCCTAGTTTTAGATTCATTAAATGATCCTTAATAATTGACGAATTCGTAGGTAAGACTGCAGGAAGACATGCAACAACTCTTGTCATTACTCTACCTTTAAAGAAAAACACAACTTTGAGTTTCACAAACATGTTTTCAAATTTCTGCTTCAAAAATCTTTGTATTTAACTTGAAATTTTTTTGTCCATTTAAAATGATTTGGTGTGAAAAGTTTGGGATAAATAACATTGCGCTAAAAATAGTTGTTGCAAATTATCTCGTTTAACATCGCCTTTACTCAAAACAAGTAGTATTAAATAAATGAATGTAAGTCTTGAATAATGACTTGTATGACAAAGAATTGCTTTCTTTTCCTTTTCCTCCACTGTGATCCAATAATTATTGTAATTTAGAAGATGATTTTTACTGAATGGGGAAGAACTGGAGAACCCAGAAAACCCCTTGAAGCGCAGGAGAGAACCAACAAACACTTCTACTCGCATACAAAACAAACCGAGAGTCGGGAAACAGGAATCTAACCCACGCTGCCTTGGTGAGAGCTGCAATCTCATCGCTACGCCACTTTCCGCTCAGAGAAATAAAAGCAGTGAAATGTGTGATAAAGTGATGTCTCATCACTAGTAGTGATAAAAGAACCTCAAGACTATTTCCCATTTGTGTCTGCTTCTGTCATAATAGCCTTTCACTGGTCTATCATGTGCCGCTCTAAAAGCATTATATTTAGAATAAGGAACATGATGGATATCAAAGCATGAAATATTGAAAATACGGCCCTTAGGCTTAAGTTATGGTTCTTATAATACTAGAAATATGTTCAGGGTTCTTACCAGACTGCAGCATTACCATGCTTTTTTAAGAAATGACGAGGTCGAAATAGCTTGAGGGGTCCAGAGTGCACATAGACTTTTCTTATGCAAATGAATTAATCTAGTGTTATCTTTCACCTTTTTGATAAAAGATCACAAATTCCACACAGCATCAAGATACGTTGTTATAAAATAGTTCAGATATAACGCGCGCTCTGATTGGCTGATAGCCGTGTTTACATGAGGCTATGTAAACACGGCAATTTCAATATTTTATAAAACAAATAGAAAACGTTTGCCGTGTTTACATAACCTGATATGAACACTCGGGAAAGTTTGTGGCCTGGTCTTACACCACAGCTCTCGACTTCTCCCAAACTTCCTTCGTGTTTATATCAAGTTATGTAAACACAGCAAACGTTTTTTATTTTTTGTTAGATATAAAGCATTGTTTTTCAATTTCTAACCTAATCACGTGTAGACCCTATCCTCTCTAAAATGACCCACTTTTGGATTCATTATGGGCCCTGAAACCCTAATTTTAAAATCCTGGTGCAAACACTCTACAATTTCAGATGGCAGTTCATTGTGTAGATACAATTCAACACTGTGAAGATTGCAGTCATAGTGCATTCAAGAAAATGTTGGGTATAGGCAATAACTGGCAAAATGCAACTTCTTCTCGCTACATCATCTTCTGGAAAAATCACTTTAAAGATACTTTAATTATCAATATAGGAAGTCTGCATAAGAGAAACACTAAAAGAAACACTTTGAAACTTTTATAAATGTTTTCTAGAGTAATTATTAAAAATTTCATGTCATATTGATAATTGCTTGCTTTACATTCATTAATTCCTGCTTGTGTGGATGACCTCAGGATACCGGACCACAAGCAGATACTGAGAAAATACCACTTGCTCAAACGGCCGATCAGGGAGCACAATTTTTAGGATACTGGACCAGAAAAAAAATAACTGTCTATATTTCATTCCTATATTGGTGGTTTGTGATCATTCCAAAGAGAAAAAGAATGAAAAAACAAAAGATAACAAAGCTTTGTTGCTTGAGACAAAAGAAACAAAATATAACGTTCAGATAAAAGTCTGAAAATGAATGATCAAGTCTGTGTTTATTGGAGCATACTTTCCTCAAAAAACGCTAACAGGAAGTCGAAAATCAATTTTTAAGGTGTCAGAGTTCTATTTTTAGGTTATAATGGCAGAGCAGAAAAACAACAAGGCACCCACTTACAAAAATCCTATTGAGCTAGAGTAAAGCTACTTGGAGATAGTTGTGATAAAAAGTTAAATTTTAAACTGAACTTTTAGTCTGTTGAAGGACTAGCGTCCGAAACGTCATTAAGTGATCTTTCTTATTTTTTACGGTGTAAAATTTAACTTTTTATCACAACTGTTTCATTAGAAACACTGACGCAGCCCACACTAGCTTACCGCTAGTTATCATCTACTTGGAGATATTTAATAAAGTGTCAGTTTTTCAGCTGATCAAAATATCAGCTCTCCCAAAGTTCATGGTGTTCTATTTCTAAACCTCATTCACTAAATTTGGTTCGCATTTGATATTTTTTCCATTGGCCCTAAAAGAGTGTGTTTACAAAATATTTAGATTAAGAACGTATAGCTGTCGTTATAGCAAGAGGCCAAAAACTGCTTTTCTTTTCTGTTGGTTATAAACCATTAGAAAACAGAGCTGTGTGTTGTGGATCCAAGTTCATCTTACAGTAACTGTTTCTCTTTCATGTCTGTCTTTAGAATAGATTCAAGGTCAATAGAGCTTTCCTGAATTCGCTTGAATGACCTTCCACAGAATAATAGATTCAAGGTGAGGCTGGAGAAGACAAAAATATGCAGTAAATGTATGGATTTGTAAACTCCAACCTGGACTTCAATATTTTCAGTTCGGTGGTCAGTCAAATGAATTCAGGAATGGTCTATATTGAGCTCAAATATGCAGGTTCAATCCATGGTTATAATGAACTGGTTATTTCACAGCTTGAACGATAATTCTAGGTATTCAGAATGTGACAACTATTATTCAAATAGTCTAAATATTAATATGATTTATGACTTATTTCCATATCAGTTAAATCTTCATTTGAAAAAAAAATTGAAAAAAATGATTTCCAACTGTGAGGACTCTAAAA
The DNA here is from genome assembly GCA_023349425.1 of Anthopleura sola. Classification (NCBI taxonomy): domain Eukaryota; kingdom Metazoa; phylum Cnidaria; class Anthozoa; order Actiniaria; family Actiniidae; genus Anthopleura; species Anthopleura sola. Next base: position 7,739,210 of record JALHLI010000010.1, on the reverse strand, counting down.
GCCTCATATCTGATATCGGTTCTACATTGTTCAAAGAATTTTCTTAATCACTAAAAACAGTCTATAACAGACAATGATATATTATATTAAAATCCTCCGATTTATTGAAAAGGCCTAATGTATTGCTTTCATTATCTTATGTCTGTAAATATCCTAAGCAATTTCAGGGTCATAAAAAGGATTTTACCCTCCTGCTGTTACTGTTTGACGTTAAAATATATTAATTTTAGTATAGAAGGAGTGAAAATGATTCTGTAACCTTAAGAAGTCATGCAAAATTCCAAATTGAAATTCAAAACCTGACAAAAACTTTCATAGAAAGAATTGACAAATATTTATTTACTTTTTTTCTTATTTATTTTTTTGTGGATTAATATTATTCTCGGAAGATATTTGTGTTTGTGCTTAGGAAGTGTAAACAGCTAGCTTATCAATTCACATTTGATTTTTTTGTTTTTGGGGCTTCATCTCTAATCTACATGTAACTCTTTATTACTAACTTCTTACTAGTTTCCTTGTTTTGAGGATATACGTACCAGTTGCAATATAAAAGTACTATACAAAAAGTTTTCTTATAAATATAAATCTTATGGCACTGGCCACACCTTGGTGTGACGTGTCAGTGCCATTCCGTGTTTGAAAACATTCCACATTTGGTGCTGTCTATGCATGCTGTGCTGTAACCATGCCGTGTGTATTGACTTTTCACACTGCTGAAATCTGCTCCAAAGCACACAGGAAATGACACGAACATAAAAAAAGTAGTGAAGAGAAGCACAAGCCGTAAGCAAGTGCTACTTACACTCAAGTGCTTTTGGCACTTCTTAAGTGCTTTATTACTAAACAGTGCAAGTAAAAAAGCTGTTTTATTTTTTATCATTTAGAAACAAAAAATCAGTTATAATTTTCAATACTATTCTTTTGCAGAATATGCATGAATTGCATTAGCAACCCTGCTCCATTCACTAATAATTAATAAAACACAGTTTTCGACAAATAAGTGTGCCTGTAATATCAACTAGTCTTTGAAAATATTACTTGAAATTTTAAAGTATATCCTTTCGCTCTGTTTTATAGGAAGACACCAACCTTAGTGTCCTGCTAGAACAGACCCACATCATGTACATAACACCTGAAGGAAACCTTAAAGAATGCACTGCCGAAGACCTTGGTGATATGGAAAAGTTTGTTGCAACAGATGCCCAGATGGAGTACATTCGACAGTCCTCAATTGAGCATTTGGCAAAGTTAGAGACACATGTCAGTGACGATGAGGGGATTATCATTGATAACAACAATGTTCGCAAAAGGAAGATCTCACCATTTTCAGGGGAATTCAAGGTGTTGTCTGCAATCCATAGTTCTGAGAGTGATTTCTTCGGCTTTGCCCTGGTTAATGGGAAGGTGACTGCCTTGTCGATACATCAGCAGATCCCAATATCGAGCCACCATTCTACTTCCTCCGAGTCATCTGGTTATGAAGACTGGTCACTGATTGCTTCAATGAGCAGAGGTAAGATGGCCCAGGTGTCCGGAGCACGCACGAACCGTCCAATCACAGCTCGATTCGATGCTTAGCCAAGCGGCCCTTGCTCCAAGTCTCTCCCCAATACAAAAACACGCGTTTCAAAGAATTTAGAGAAAAAAAGTTGAAGTATACGTGTTGTTTAAAAAATTAAAGTAAATGTTTACGATCCATCTCCTCAAATTCTGTGAGATATATGGCTTTTAAGACTCGGGCGAGGGCCGCTTGAATTACAACAACAATCCTTTTCGCGCTTAGTTTTTCGTACAGCTGGGCACACTGTCTTGTTAAATAGTCTGGAGTTTCATCTTTATTCTGCATTGGCCTTTTCTGAGATAGTGACCATGCTGCATTTTAGTTCATCTAAGAAGCATTGATTATTTGTACCCAACCTAGACCACAATGCATCATGTCAGGGATGGCAGAGAATATTTTTGAGTGGGAGGGGGCCAGAATATTTTTTTTGGGGAAAAAAGGAAGTAATTTAGCACTAGCATGTTTACTCTCTCTATAGCACTTTATAGGAAAGCACTTGGTACTGAAATTTTGTTATCTTGATAATAATTTCTCAATTTCAAGGAACTAAAATAAAAGAGAAATAAAGAAAACATGAAAGGGAAGCGAAAGGATAGAGGCATTATTTCAAAGCACTAGATTAAGCAAAGTGATAATCTTTTGATGTTATCATTCACAGGTCGGTGTAGTGTTGGTGCTGCTGAGCTGTCTGGAAAATTGTTTGCTGTAGGGGGATATGACAGAGGTGATTGCCTTGACACTGTTGAAGTATATGACCCTCAGACTAATGAATGGATGCCTGCCGCACACCTTCATTCCAATCGGGGACGCTTTGAGCTGTGTGTCCTCGGCAATGAGATTTATGCTATTGGAGGCTCCGATGGTCACAATGAGCTGAATACTGTGGAGTGCTACGACATAGGCTCAGACACCTGGTCCATTAAAGCATCAATGGGATACTGCCGCAGCAGCCTGGGGACTGCAGTATTGGATAACCAGCTGTACGCTATTGGTGGATACTCGGGTTCACATAACCTGAGAACAGTTGAAAGGTATGATCCATCTAGTGATAAATGGCAGCAGATCACATCCTTAAGCTGTGGTCGAGATAACCTCTGTGCCAAAGCCCTAGATGGAAAGCTGTATGCAATAGGAGGGTACAATGGATGGAGCTACTTTAACACAGTTGAATGTTACGACCCTGCGAAAGATGCTTGGACCTTTACAGCACCGATGAAGACTGCCCGCAGGGGTGCTAGTGCTGCTGCTATAGATGGGTGTCTGTACGTTGTGGGGGGCTATGACGGCACTTCTTTTCTGAATAGTGTTGAGTGCTATGATCCACAAACCAATACATGGACTACAGTGGCCAGTATGAACACAGCTCGGCATAATGTGGGTGTAGCTGTTGTCGGAGGCCAGATCTATGCAGTTGGAGGGTTTAATGGATCTGCTTTCCTCAAGACCATGGAGACTTATGATCCGAAGAGCAATAAATGGAAGTCTTTTGTGCTCGCCCAGTGACACACAAAATAATGTCAGCTGGTTTACTGACTGACACAAACCAGAGTTACTTTCTTCAGATTGTACATGTAGTTTATTAGAAAGAAGTGAACTAACCTGTACAGCATATACCTATTGATGGACCTCTCTTTCAAGTGTGTCAAGGCAATCCTAAAAGACATTATCTATCTTTGAAGAATGGGACAGTTATCGAGATGGATTAGATTATATGGTAGTGATAAATTAACAGAGGTGAGAAGCTGCAACTGACCTTATGATCATGACATGAGGTAGTTTTTCATGAGTGACTGACTTCATCAGTTATATTTTATTTAAATTATTATGTTCTTTAATATATTATTTGTGAACCTTCTCAATGAATCCCTAGGAAACAGTAGAATGAATGGCCCAGAGACTCTTCTTTCATTAAGTTTTGGGTTCAGAATGGTAACGCTGATTTTTTGTAAGCATTTTCTAAGAATGAAAACACAAAAGACATGGCTTCCATATGCATATTGAATAACGAAATCAAAGAAGCTAGTTCTAAATCTTTTGCTAAATTCATCAAGCATTGTTGAAGTGAAGCAAATTGTCTGCTTAGTATTAGTCGAAAAATCTTTTCATCGTCTTCATGATTGGCTTATTAGGGACAGCACTCTTGACTGGCAGTTTGTGGTTCAGTATTTAAGCCACTTCATGATTCGGAATCTTGCCATTTACATGTTACTCTGTAGGTTCAAAAACGAAATCTTGATGAAAGAATGTTTCTGGGGTAACCATGGTGATACCTGAAAAGATGCAATGAACTTGCCAGTCCTTTAATCCTTTCACATGCCGGTTTTCCGGCGAAAATTATAATTAATTGTTATGCCTGCCGTGTTTGGAAGGGAGAACCATAAGTAATAGCCAACGGGGAAATACTAACTCAGACTGTTGGAACTTTTAATGACAAAAGCCAAAAATCCAGACGTCTAAACAAAGTTTTATTACATGGTCACAATAGACCTTTCCCGTATTTGCTTTAGTGACCACAATAAAATGGCTCCAAGTTGAGAATGAACTTGATGGGTTCATAGAGATTATCACATGTTAAGAGCCTGATATCGTTTTTATTCACAGCTTTATTTCGTGGATATCAACCCTAAATGTGTAATAAATACATTTACTGTATGTATCAAGCTCAACCTTGTCTTGGAGCCATTGTTTTGTAGTCACCCAAGGGAATTTCGAAAAGGTCTATTTTACCCAGAAAATATAGGTTGTATATTCTATTTGACCCTATGACTACGTCTGTACATATCTGATAACAACAGTGTCTGCCACTAAAATTTCTCAAACTTTTTGTTGCAGCTCTAGGATGTAAATTTATGGATCAAACACAGGAAAGAGTGTTCCATCCAATATCAAACACTGAGAATCAGGTTGAAAAAAATGAGGCGCAGCTGAGTTTTTTTAACCGACTTCAAGGTGTTGTGATAGAAGATGAAACAATCAGGTGTTTGATCTATTACGTCTCAAATTCATGAATAATTTTAGGAGAAAATCAAAGCGAAAGTTGGCCAAATTATTGGTTGGCTAATTAAGATCACATATCCAAACCACTAATTTAGTTTTCTCCTCATTAATTATTCATGATTTGAGAAACTTTTTTTCAAAAATGAGTTCTCCAAAAGCTACACAGCTGAGACAGTATTTTAGGGGTAGATATAGTTCAAAACTTTTCTGACCAAAGTCTTTCCTTATTTACTGAGTTTCACCAGACCTGTTATCTTCTCTCACAATCTTTACATTTCAAGTGATTGTTCACTGGTCTCAGCTTTGAAGTTTTTTTTAGATGATCATAACTTCAATGTCGATAGACAATGTGCATCAAAGCACACAAAGCACTCTAGGAAACCGAGCCCTGCAAAAATGAAACAGGGAAATCTGATATATTTTCGTCTGTTGAAATACTTACATTTCCATAAAAAATGTCAGATGAAAAATTGTCAGATGAAATTTTAGAGGAGCCAAAAAAGCATGAGGACTCGGTTTCCCATCATGTTTTGTGCTAGAAAATCGAGTTTGTGCACATTGGCTATTAAATTATGTGATTTGAATTGAGTGGCATGTGTGAAGTGTGGATTATATACTAAGTAACTATCCCTTTTTATTTACGATTTTGTTGTTTTTGTTCTATTTAGAATCAGTCAGACATGTAGGAATGATTCTAATAAAACTATAATGACATTTGTATACACTGTAAAAATATGTGAATTTTTGGATAGATTTTACTAATGTTTCTCAGTTGTCGTGTCAGGATGAAAGTTTTGTCAATGTTTTGGCATCCAAACTTCAATTCCTCAAGGGTGATGGCCGTGATTATATGACTTATAGTACCGATGAGAATGAAGAAATGAGATTGGCTGTTTCCGTAAAATTGTGTCAATATGTCAGTTACCTTGTCCAGCTACCTTATTGATGTCTCTTTAAGATGTCTTGTACACCTGGACTCTAGCAATAGAAGTGAACTAGCTTGAGCAACTAGTGGATGATTGTTACACAAGGGTAAGCAATCGCAAAGAAATTTAGGGTGTTTTTTAATTTTCCCCTCTAAGTTTTCTTAAACGCCAAATTGGTATTTTCACAGCACCTATTTGAATTTGTAAACAGCTCAGCCTTCATTTTGGCTCATTAGTATTGGTTATATACTGGTCCATGATCTGTTCCCTAAATAGTATAAATGTTTATCTATAATTCATAGCTGAAACATTTGACAAAACAATCACCTCACACTCCGACAGTCAAGAAACATTTTTTCTCTTATTTATTCTATTGGTTAAAACAGACTTCTGCAAGACTTTTTTAAAGATTGACATTATCTTATAGCTTGCATCATTAATTGTGTGGACAAGAAAACCAACAATTATTGCAAGGCTAGTAAAAAATCCTTTTTGTACAGGGAAATCTCGTGCAGCAAACTTAAGAAAATTGCGAGGCTAGTTGGCATGTGCAGGAAACATTAACAAGTTAAGCTTTCTTTTCTAGACAGTGGAATTACAGCACTTTCCAATAATTATGAATGAAATCGGACAATTTGCTGTTGCAATGAAGTTGGTTTTGTTGGATCAAGGTATTTCAAACATTTCACATGGCATGTACTGTACACTTGATAACTTTGTGTTTTCCGACAATGTCATGGAAACACTTTGATTGATGTCTCCAAAAACCTTATTTTCTCACGACGGCAAATTGTATGATTTTGTGCATGTGATTGAGAAGTGCTGTAAACATTCATTATATCTATGTATAAACTAATTTAAATTCAGGGCTTTTGATATTTCTGTGACCTACTGACTCAAGACATCTGGCATTTAGGTTTCTGTCAATGAAGTTTACAACTGGCCAAGTTTATTCAGATAGCGAGCGATAAAGAAATTTCTGTGCGAAAAAGGCTATCTAGTCACAGGAGTTTCCTATAATCATATATGGCTCAATTGGAATTAACTCAGCCCATCATAAGTTTGGTTAATGGAACCCAAAATGCCAGACATCTGAAGTCAGTTAGGTCGCAGAGACATGAAAAGCACTGTACCAATATTATAGATATTAATTTATTTCATCCAAAGATGATTTATATTGATGCAAGTCTATCAGGAATAGACTTGCAGAATACATGAACCAACTTGCAGGTATATTCTTAGAATCAGCCCAAATGTGACCAGTTTTAATGTTTGGGGTGGTAATTCCACAGAAATTGGTGTGATGTCTTACAAATTTAGCAGATCTAGTAACTTTCCTTGAAGGGACAAAGTCCTGAATGAGCTAGGTAATTTTTGTTCTTTGGCACGTTTTTGCTGTGAGAGAATGCATGGCTTTCCGTCTCCCCAAGAAATAGTAGATTTTTATAAGAAATTTATTTCTTGTAAAGTCGACTATATAGTAGAGGGTTGTGGTTGTAGTCTCCATCTTCATCACTTCTGGAAGACCAGCCTTACATCAAAAATGGTCACTGATTCAACTTCAACTGCAATAAAATATAAAGCATACAAGGTTCTAAAAATTTAAACATTCTGTTGATCTTATTGACTACATTCCATAATAATTCTAAAATCATATGACCATGCATTCATTGAGTGAGAGTGAAAATCCTAATTATAATAAACAGTGTTTTTGATAACTTTGGCTTTGACTTCATATTTTTTACTCAGACCTATATGGAATTCCTGAAATATGCACCCCTTTCATGTAACATCAAATCAGCTCACTTTGGAGGACAAAACAAAAAATTAATAATCTCAATCTCCTGAGAATCGGATCCTATCGTTTTGTTGATCCTCCAAATTGAGCTGAATTGCGACGTGCTGCAAGGGATGTATTAACTCGGTGGCATACATCAGCAATGGACCTATTTACTTTGGCTGTAATGTTTTCGAATTTTAGACCAAAATAAGATTCTTTGTTTGAGTCATATCCATATTCATGTGTCTTCTCGTGCACAACCGTTAAACAAAGGAATGATACTCTAGGGAACAACTTGGTATGAAATGGGTCTGAGGATGGGTACTCGCTCCCCTTCCCCTTGCTGCCCAAAATAGCTACCTATCAGGAAGCGTTTACCTTGCGATGTTGTGTCAGAAAGGGCTGGGTAGTTGGTTTTATGTAAGGATCTTTGAAATTTAAGAAGAAATCCGGTTTAAAAAGCTTTATTTTGTTTCCAAGCATTACATAAATTATCTAGATTTCATTAATCATTATTAACGTCTACTAATATTGATCTACTAATTATAGCACTATACAGAGATTGATGTTTTCTATCAATAACGTTAGCCCTGGTAAACATCAGATCTCACAAGCCCAATACCATGGTTTGTTGTGAGGTCGTCATAATGCCAGCTGCCCGAAACTGTGGAAAGTGCTATCAATGAATGTATACATCTATGTACCATCAATGTATAATGCTTGTTGTGTAACCCTATGTCCAGTGTTAAGGACGGTCGTCGCTAGCGGACAAGCTAGTTATGCTTACGTCGCTGAATTTCCCATGAGGGCGTACGATCTTACAGTTATGCTTATGTCCCTAGTGAGGACCAGCCTTTATATTAATTTGCAAATTGGCATTATTCGACTAAATTTAAGACTTGCTAAGACTTTAGAAATTTTTCTTTCATTTTAGTAAATTATTCTGATTTGTATCCTTTCTGATTAAAGTAAAAGGTTAATTATGAGCAAATACAAGTATGAAACTTTTATGTATAGATAAATAAAATAAAATGTTAGGTTCAAAACATACCCATACCCCACCAAACGATGAAGGATAATTTAAAAAGGATCCCAACACCCCTCTGGAATTTCCACTTTTCTTCCATACAAAGCTTATAATTTTAATTTTTTCTCTGACCCCGCACCCCCCCGGGAATAACTGATTTCCTCCATGATGGGGTATGGATATGTCTTGGAATCACCAGATTATCTTCTTATAGAGCCATACACCAATTTCAAGCAGGGCTTGAAATAACAGCCATCTGGTTGTGATACTTGGCCAGATTAGTTTTAGCTTGGTTATACCCCATTTTTGCCTCAATGTTACTGGTCAAAATGACCAGCAAAGCAAAGATTTAACTGGACAAGTTCCAATTCTGGCCAGACATACTCCGTTGTCTGGCTGTTATTTTGAGCTCTGCTAGGTGTTCAAAGTTTTTAAACAATAAAAAATAGTCTATAATGATATGAAGCCACATAGCTGTTTCCATTCATCAATCCCCAAATGCCAGTTGTAAACAGGTTTAACAAGGGGATGTCATCACTGGAATAACGGTGCAGTTACTTCAATTCTTTAGTTAATACTAGTGAATCCATAGAAAAATCTAAGTTTGTAATTTTTCTGTTAAAAATTCTTCTACACTGTCAGTGTTCCATTTCTCAATACTGAAATAAAAAAATTAAATGATTAATAAAATTGAGGGAAATCGAGGTTGTATTCAAAACGTTATGGGCTTCCTGTGGTACAATGTACACAGGTAGCCCAAAAATCATTTTTTAAATTTTCCTTACTGAGATTCCTCAGGCAAGAGTGTTTTTGGTATGAACTTCTGATTTTTAAAGCAATCCAATCATAAATGACAAAATAGCAATTGCTTACTCATAAAGCACATATCTTAAACCAATCAGGAAGTGAGAATAATCTTCATTGATTACTAAATAGAATGAGAATTTATCATACCTGAGTTCTTCCTGAATGTTGCCATCTTCACCATGCAGCTTTAGAACTGGGTCCGCTCCCCTCACAAACTAAAAACAATAATAATAATATATAAGCCGCCCTTGTTTGAGTCCCATATCCAAGCTAGCACATGAGTTGAGTTTTTTTGATGTAGATATATATATGTTGGTCAGATTCGCGGTTAATAAATTGTGTATGAATATGATCATCGTGGAGTATTACAGTCAAACTAAGAAAACCGTGAACACCTAAAATATGTCTGGAATGTTTATGTGTTTGATCACAGCGCGGTCACGCAAAGTATTTTCCCGTTTAAAAGTTTCAAACTTCATATTTTAGTTTTACTCTCGTGAAATTAGAGATTTCTATTCGAGACAGACGGATACATGAGAGACAGATTCAATACCATCTTTTTTCATGGTGGTGGGAAACATCTTTTTTAGAAGCAACAGTCTAAATAAACATTCCAGACATATTTTAGGTGTTCACGGTTTTCTTAGTTTGACTGTAAGCAATTTAAGTAATTGCAAATATAGAAGCATGAAAAAAATTCCGGGGCTTTTCTTTTTTTTCAGGCTTCTATACTTACTTAAATTGCTTAATACTCTGCGATGATCATATTCATACACAATATGTTTGATGTGTTGTTCTCTCCTACTGTATGCTAAGAGGGTTTTACTTTGGGTTATCTGGTTTTCCTCCCTTGAGAGTTGCATGTACAGTATAGAATATTTGAATGTAGTAAAGAGTGTGTATAGAGAAAACATGGCACATGCTTCTAGCTTTAAAGCCTACCATAGATTAAAAAAAAAACGATTTCTTTTTATTGAATGTTGATTTTTAATAATATCTCAACAATCCACTCACACAATAATATCAAAACACTTACGTCAATCCTAAGGTTAGGAAATTTTTCAGGCCTTTCACTACGGACAAAAGCTGTGAAAACAAGAGTTGAGTAGATGAGATGAAAACCTGATGAAAGCATGGCTGGTATCATGGTCAGAGACCATGGAGATGGAGATCAGGGGGGACAGTACTTAAGCCTTCCCACTTTCATTGAGCTTTTGGACATAATTATTATAATCTATGGCAAAACTTTAAAATATTATTGATATGCACAGTAATCCCTTATTGTTCTTCTATTGTTATTGCATTCTCAAAAAGGGCAATGACGGAATATAACACTCAAGTACTAGAGCTGTTTTTGTAAGAGTGGGAAACATAAACATGTAACATTGAAATGGCTTCCCATTGTCTCCCAGTAACTTATCCAATCATGACACATAGTTATGGCTACGGTAAGTAATGGTACAGCTACCTTACAAATCTGCCATACTGTTTCCCAATCATACTAAAAGCGCTCTAAGAACAATATTGACTCCACATCCCCCCCTGGCACGAGGAACACTACATCACAAGTTATAGACAGCCTTACCCTGAATTTGAGGGAAGCGACCCAATTTTCAGGTACACACTTCAAGAGTTGCTGAAGCAAAACGCTGTAAGATGAATACAATGTTAGTAATTATCCTCAAGAATACCATCTTCACAAATGCACAATCTATAAGCTTAGTGTGAATCATCTTTATGATTGTAGTGATTATCACTGTTAAACTTGATTCTTTTAAAACTAGTAAAAAGTTCTTATTAAAGGTCCCCAGATAAGAGATCTAAGATTCTTAGAGTATAATCTCTTATCTGGGGACCTTAAAATCAGAACTTTTTACTAGTTTTAAGAGAATCAAGTTTAACAATGATTTCAATGTTAATGAAGTTTATAAGCTAAATATTTTGAAGTTTTGATTGTCGGAGGGTCAATCCACCACTACCGGTACCAAAAATGCTAAGTTTTCTTCGTTAGTTCTTAAGCTTCCTACTCTTTAATACTGAAATGAAGAGAGGGAATATTTTTTACCTTAGCCGCGTCTTGGCTGTGACCCCCTTCTTCATGACAACAGCTTCGACAATTCTCCATTAACTCGTCCATTTTAAACTGTTTAAGTTCATCACAGGATCCACAAAGTAAGTTAGCCGATAACCCTAGCTCTCTGCATTTCTCCGGCGTTAATTTAGCGTTTGAAATATGAAATAATGTAAAGAAAACTGATAGAATTGAAGAAAGACCAACTCGAAGGTCCATCTTGATTGAGTTGAAATAAAACAATACCGAGGAACGCTGAGAACTAGCCACGCAGCAACACAGGCAACCCAACGGAACATAATTTTTGTATTGTTCATAAAAGCAATATTTCTATTCATCCCTTTGAATTCATTCTTCATATTGTTTCAGAAAACGATATTTATTTTACTGAAAACTTTAATTGATTATTCTAACATTGAAAGCTTTCTTAGTTACGAAGACCGGGCACTAACCACGCATCAACACAGGGAACCCAAACTACCTAATTTTGTATTGATCATAAAAGCAATATTTTTATTCATCCTTATTGAATTCATCCCTTATTTTGTCTTAGAAGACGATTTTTATTATAGTGATATCTTTAACTGGTTATTTCAACATCGAAAGGTACTTTTTCAGAGCTTTTAAAATAAAGTAAAATACCACAGGCAACCCAAGCGTAAATAGCAACCATAGGCCATTGCGGCTGCGACTTGGGGCTCAAAATGTACAGATAGGAGTACCGTACATTCGTGTTCGCTTTGTCCCCAAAAATGGCCATAAATACTGCCAAAACAAAAGACTCATGACACCAAGGGGAACCTTGTAGATCAATTAATACATCAAGTTGGATAAAACGGCTTCAAAATGACGGTAGGCGAAGTGGCGTCGTTGTTAGAGTTGTGTATGGATACGTCTCTGATGTTCTTGGAGTCCAGCACCTTCAAAACCCAGAACCATGTCTTCCTCCCAGAAGATCTTTGCGAAGCTTTTATATCTAAAAGGCTAAAGTCTGGGGACTGTAATGATAACTTCTTGTCGTCGTTCTCAAACCCACAGACGAGCAGAATTGTACGACTTAACCTAAAAGGGGCTTCGATCACTGATAAGGGTTTGGAGCATATCGCTTGTCAACCTATACGAGAATTAAACATATCTTCCTGCACCAGAGTAACTCAAAATGGCCTTAAATATCTACACCGATGTAAAAACACCCTAATGTGTCTCAATCTAGGCCAATGTGTTCAGATCTGTGAGTTTACCGACGTTGGAGATTTCAGCCATTTGAAGTTTCTAGATTTGAGAAAAACACTTATCACTCAGGAACAATTTGAATGCATCTCACAAGGACTGACTGACTTGCTATTTTTAAATCTTTCGGAGACTTCTATAGTGGATCTCTCGCCTGTTGAATATCTGAGAAATCTTACTTCTCTGGATCTATCAGAATGCCGTGATCTCTCAAGTATTGCTCCCCTATCATGCTTAAAAAGGTAAGTTGTTAGTATAATTTATTTCTGAAAATATATTTCTGTATTGAGCATATTTTTTGTTGTAAATTTAAAAACTAATTGTTTATTAATGCCATATTTTCGTATTCTGAAATCTGGTTGGTCTAAATGTGTTAAAACCTGCTTTATAGGTGCATAACATTAACGAAAAATCTTCGCTAAAGTCAATCTTGTGCTGAAACAATTATAATGAAATTTAAGACCGAATTTCTGAATCCTTAGAATACTTTCTTTGTTGTTAAAAGATCCCCTTAAGAATTATGTTATGGTATTTTTGGAAAATGTTTTTCCAGGGTGTTCGTTCACATTCTATGAACAAAAATATATTCTTATTTCTATACTTTTCTATATTCAAAAAAACTTGGTAATTTTTTTAATAAGAAAGAAAAGAAAAGAAACTGTGAAAAATATTTTTTAAAACTGACTAAAGCTATAATAACTTTTTTCTGATAATTTCTATGTTATTATTCTATGCATTTATATCAGTATTGCAGTCATTATTCTTGATATTGTAGTGTAGCTAGAATCCATGGACGTCAGAAAATTCTTTTCTAATGATTGTTTGACATGCATCATTAGCCAAAGAATATTTTTGAATAGTTTTTTCCTTGTTCTAATAAAATTATCAGTGGTTCAGTGAAGCTCGTTCTATAAATTGAATATTCCCAGCTGATTTTTTGTTGGATGTAACAACTAAATCGAAGAAGAATCTCAGAAAAAACAGTAATTTTAAAATGTAAATCTAAAATTTTATGGATAAGTATTCTAAAAAAATAATTGCTTTTTTGTTTAGGTCAATAGGACAACTCTTAAGCCCCAATAATGAATTGTTAATATAATTTAGGAGAAGTACTTAGAAAAACACAGCAAAAAGGCCAAATTTGTCTTAAACTCTCTAGTTTTGTTGAGGTAGATTTTTGTGACTCAATTGGTATCAGTAAAGTGAAATATTGCTGACCCTGACAAGCCTCCAAATCTTTCCCCTTGCTGTATCAAGCTAATGTGACATAGCAGGGGTTCTGGCTCAGACTATATCAACTCAGTTGCTATAGCAACAGGTTTCCCAGTGGAATATAGATTTTTACCAGCCTTGGGCATATTTTTTTCCATTTCAGACCACATGCTATTCTCTAGAATAAGATTCTTTGTTTTTAAAAGTTGTATCCATAATTCATGTGACTTCTCATGCATAACCGTTAAACAAAGAGATGATATTCTAGAGAATGATATGTGATATGAAATGGGAAAACATTGCACTTAGCTAAGTCAGAAGGTTTTATCAATCATAGATCTTGTTCTACGAACAATTATTAGTAAAAAGAGTAGATTTTTTCTTTGTATTTTTTCATTGGAAACCAAAACCTTAAACAGAATTGTAAACTGTGTAAACTTTGTTGTTACGATATACTTTATCTGCTTTATTTAGCAATTATTCGCCTTAGGTGAATAATTGTTTTAGTATAAATAAAAAGGTGATTATTTCAAAAAAGAAAGAAGGAAACAACATTGAAAGTGAAAATATTTTATTTTTTAAAAGCGCGACAGCCATTTTGTCCGAAAAGGTGATTATCGGCTGATAATCCGAGATAGAAAACCAATCAGAGCGCGCGATTTCGTATAATCACCTTTGTATTTATACTAATAAGTGATATCTCCTTGAAGAGTTAACCTGCGTGTTTCTGTGTCTTTCTGGTAGAGACATATCCCCTATCAGATCTCGACCTAAACCAGCCCCAAAATCCACTCTCTCCAAGCTTGACCTAGCTCTTATACTCCTTACATTAACCCAACCCTCAAGGGAATCCTAAACACAAACACATTCACAAATACAAACATACACACAAACATGCACACACTCATTCATGCTACACTGTATTGCTGTGATCAGAGTTTTAAATTCTGAGATATTTCAAGCTAAATTCTCGAGTTTGTGAGACATAGCAACAGTAACTAAGGGCACTTGGAAAAATAATTTCATTTAATTAACACAAAAAATGATAGCAAGGATTTATGAAGAGAAATGGAAGAATTTTTTCTAGGTTCTCGGATTAAATTCCTTTCGAGGATCCATAAGATCATGTAAGCAACATGTAAGCTGAGAGCTGTACGCATAGAATATTGAATGTACTGGTAGTGAGTGTGACTAAAAGTAGGCCAAATTTGAAACCACTATCATACTGAATTCATTCGTCCACTATATGGTTGTTGTTTTCATCATCATCATCATTAACAAGTACCTTAAGTATGCTCAAGCATCAAGCAAGTGGACCCCCAAAAAATTGCGAGAGCACATTTCTAAAACTTTTTTTGGTCTGGGCGCCATCATCCTGGGCATTCCTGTTCTCTCTAGGACATGAAAAAGCACCAGGGACGATGGTGCGCACATGAAGATCTATTTTTAAAATGTGCTTGCGCCATTATTTTTTGCATTTGCGTCCTTGATGCTTAGCTATACTTAAGGTCCCTAATATCATGATTGTTGTAAGTTGCTGTTGTTGTTGTTTTGGCTACAAATCACAGCTCATTTGAATAACTTATATCTCTATCTTATAGGACCCTAACAAGACTGGTCATGTACAACTGCATAGGCCTGAGAGACTTCCATGAACCTTTAAAGACAATTGAGCAACTCCAACTGCTACAACACCTTGACTTGTCCAAAGACAGGAAAGAATACGATATGGACATGGAACCACCTTATATTGATGGGCCAATGTTCCGAACCTTGTCCAAAATGCCTTACCTACTTCATCTAGACATATCAGGTATGTATCTTTAAAGTAAAGCATTGTCTTCTCACAACTTATTCCAGGGGGGAACGTTGATTGGAAATGAGCAGGGATGCTTGCTGTACCTTTTAGGAGTCCAGTTCTGTGGTCTGGATGAACATGTTGACCGGTCATATCTAAAAAAAAAAAAAAATCAAACGTTGGACAACTTTTCCTGGTGTATGACTGGCCGTTATTTTGAGCCCTGCTTAGGATGTCATGTCTAAAAGGAACACTTGAGAGTAAGCTGATACCTTTTAGCTAGGGTATTTGATGTTTTGTTTGTTTGTTTATCATGTTGTTTGTTTCAATACACAAACAGGTACTGCCATCTTTGAGCAAGAAGATCTGTCTTTCTTTCAACCTCCACATCAAAGGTTACAGTTCCTGGGTCTGTGTATTACAGATGTGTGTTACTATCTCAATATACCCGCTGACGTGGTAGGTGTTATGAATTTTGATCTACACTACACTTACTTTACTATACACCAGGGCCATGTGAATAATTGTCCAAGGTGTTAAAAAAAGGTCTCTATCATTGCAAGATTTCCTTATGCCTTGCTTTGATGCAAAGGCACAGCTACCTTTTAGATGGCACAGGGAACTGTGAAGGGAACTATTGCCTAGCAAACCTGGCAACCAACCGCATATTGCTATCTTTCCTAGAGACGGCAATAATACTTCTGTCTTAAGCCTAAGTTCCTTATTTTTGTAGGTGACTGGAGAAGCTGGCGAAATGCAAGTTATTGCATCATTAAGGCATTATGTTAACAGGCCTCGATATCTCATCAATGCAATGAGAGAACTGTTCAACTTAGTTCGGAGCAACTTACAACAGATGGATTCTAGTACAATATGTGATGTAAGTTTTGTTGAAAAGCAATGCATCAGGGCTTGAAATAAGGGCCAGTCAGTCGCCAGTCATGATGACCGACCTATTTGGGTTTAGCTTGGTAATACCTTGTTTCTGGGTCAATGTTACTTCTGGTCAAAATGACTGGCTATTTTTAGCCCTGTGCATGTATGCACATATCATGACTTTTCCACCAACATCTAACCAACATCCTTCCATTTACTTACCTACGTCATACCACACCTTAATGATAATGTACCTCATACTTCACCAATACTCTGAACACCAATTTTGGGTTGCATCTTTTCCCTGGCCTCTCAACTGTAAATTATTCCTATTTTCTTGCAGTTGGTTCTTAATGCCATGCGGTGTAATATGGCTGATCACAAAATCCAAATTGCTGGAAGGTGAGTTGAGAAATTGTTGTACAGTCCCAGAAGTTTTTAACCACTCTTAAAACTCTAGTCTATGTGGGCTTAGCCTCAAATCCTGGAGTTGCTTGTTTTGTTACACTAATTTCAGCTTTTGTTTTCTGATGTCAGAAGTGAGGGTAAGCCCGTATACAGTAGAGTTTTAAGAGTTGTCAATACTTTTCTAGGTTCGTGCCTGGTTCGTGCATTCTTTTTCTTTGCTGAAATGGGTTTTTATTGAATCGTTTCAGTGCTTCATTGTATCATTTATCGAGAGATGAGGCAGAAAACAATGGCCAACCGCAGGTTCATGCAAAGGGTGTAACTGAACAACAGAGAAGGTATGTAAGCCAGAGGCCTCTTCTGAGATAGAACATTTATAGGAAGCATGGGTTGTGTGGTGGCAAGAATGCTTGCCTCTCACGAATGTGAGCTGGGTGCATTGTTGATTCTATTCCTTGGTTCAAGGGGTTTTCTCTGGCTTCTTCAGTTTTTCTTTCTCTGCAAAAATCAACATTGCTAAATTCCAGTTCAATTTTAGGAGATATTATAGATAGGGTTAACCTCTAATATTTCTATAAGATTATTGTTTAGTTTATCAGGGGAGGGGAGGGCTGACTTAGGTGCTTTTCCCATATGCTTTGTTGTTGTTGCTTGGACTTGGACTTGGCCATCCTTGATTCATATTATGTAAGAAACTGGTTAATACAGTATACTATGATTTATTTAATTTTTCAGGCAAATTGTTAATATTACATTGGATGCAATGGAAAATCACATTGCAGAAGAACAAGTAAGTGTGAAGAGAGCAGTTTAAGAAGCTTTTTGTTTCATTCTAAAATGATAAGAGACCCAATTTGCAAGCACGTCTCTTAAATAATTGAATATCTCATATCTTAGTATATTACCTATTTTTATTAGTTACAGAAAAACTGCTGCCTCACACTGTGCAATTTTAGAATCCCAGCTGAAGTGGTAGGTCTAAAAACATCTACCGGTATTTAAATTGTATTGTTAGTAAATTATATAGTTTATGACCAGCTGAAACATATAGGTCAAGGAGCGGCTGACTGTTGGTCAATCATTGGTTGACAGTCAGCCTGTCGTTGGCCAACAGTTGGCTGATTGTCAATCAGTAATCAGCTGATGCATGACCACTTTCAGCTGACTTTTTGAAACTCTATGTACAAGTCTAAAATTATACTAAAACTTGTTGTTGTCCATGAAGGAATTTGCTTATAAGAGAGTAGCAAGAGTACTGCTTAGTTCTGCTGTCAAACACAAGACTGACTTCATACAAAGAATAGCCATTGGCTTGTGTAACCTACTTGTCTGTCAGGTATGGAAAACTTCTGAGCACCTTTCATCACCTTCACTCTAGATTTATAAAATAACATGTTTCTTGCAACCCACAGTTATTATCCATTTAGATTTTGAAAACTTTCCTTGAAAAGATATATATTCAGACTTAGTCTAAACTTCCTTATGGTCTATCACAAATCCGGCGCTCTGATTGGCCTAGCTACAAAAAGCAAAACAAACTCATCTTTTCAACCTAATTTCAAAATTGTTTATTTGACTGATTACTGGTAGGTCTAGAAAAAATTAGACCTATCACCCTCAGCCCTGGGCCTTGTGGGCTATTGACTCGTACACCATTTGGGTTTCAGGTCAATTAGCTCTTGTGCACAAATTATCCACATTAGTGCAGGTCACTGGCCAAATTTTCTGCCAATGGCCAAAAGCCAGGCAAAACTTAAGGTTTGGCAGGCAAAAATAACGGTGAACTGCCAAATCGAAAATAAAAATAATAAAAAGGCAGGCAAAATTTACTGGACTGGCAGGCTATAATAATTATAACAATAATTATTGTTTCCTATTTTGAGCCCTGCATTGACAAGAGATAGGAGTAATTGGCTTTTAAACTTTTTTTTACTATTTAGGTACAGGATGATCAAAAGGTTACAGTGGGGCGGGACCTCGGAGGAGTAAAGGTCAGTAAAGGTCAAGATGTTTGAAGTATGATAAACAAGTTAGCATTGAAATGGTTTCTTTTTGTTTCTTAGATGGTTCTTCAAGTCATTAGACAAAAGCTTGAATCTGACAGACCAGTAAGTATCATCATCGTTATACACTTTTTCTGTCTGTCTGTCCACCCTTCTGTCTGTTTTTCTCTTTTTTCTGTCTGTCTGTCTGTCTGTCTGTCCATCAAGTCATAAGACAAAAATGTGAATCTGACAGAGCAGTATCATCATCATTGTACTGACTGTCTGTGTGTCGCTCTGTCCGTGTGCCAGTCTGTCCGTGTGTCTGTCTGTCCATGTGTCTGACTGACTGTATGTCCATCCATCAAGTGACAAGGTCTTTGTTTTAATTTTCAAATAATTCATTCCATTTTTTTCTATCAAACCAGGAGCAGGGTGGTGTTCTTGAGTGTTGCTGGAGCGCTTTGTGGAATGTAACAGGTAAAGACAATATTGACAATGACTTGTTTTAGTCATCTTTTCATTCATGTTTTGTTTTCTTTGTTCATGCTCACATTACATCATCTATCATCATCCATTTGTTCAGTCTACCCAATTAAACTCCCTCCCATCCCAAACAATCCCTTCCTCACTCACTTACTCGTTCATTCATTAGTTCATTCATTAGTTCTTTCATTTGTTCGTTCACTCATTCATTCGTTCATTCATTAATTCGTCGTTCATTCATCCATCCATCCGTCCGTCCGTCCATTCATTCATCCATTATTTCCTTTTTTCTTTCATTCACTTAATACTTATTTATTCACTCATTTTTAATCTACTTTCCCTAGACGAAACTCCAGACAACTGTTCCTTATTTATCGAAAATGGTGGCATGGAGCTCTTTATGGCATGTAAAACGGTAAGAATACGACAGCTAGTCATTAATAATATTACCTTCACTTCCTTATTCTCTTCTCTCTTATTCCTTTCTTCACAGAAACTTGGGCAACAGCGGGACTTACTGAGAAACATGCTTGGATTGATGGTATGTAGATAGTATCATCTGGTTTTCGACTTAAGGCCCTGTTGTATACACTATGCAATTTTCTCACCAACTTGTCTTGCAATACTTGAAAATCTAACGTCGCAGGTTGCCGCGAGGTGAGGTGTTACACTGCAACTCGATCTCAGCAACTTGCACAGACTTGAAAAATACTGCCTTATAATTGAGAATAAAGTTGCTGGAGGGGTGATACACTGTGCAATGGTGTTGCCAGTTGCTGCAATCGGTTACGAAAAGTAGAATTGAGTTTTCGTGCAACGCTACACGCAACAACAAAAAAATGTGAGACAACCGTCGCGATGCGAGTTGCTGAGAAAATTGCAGTGTAACAGGACCTTTAGTTATGCTCACCAAATTTTCTATGTCCTATTTTTGGATTCCGTCTTCTAGGGGTCCCCAAATTTTTCCCGGAAAATGTGAAAGTTCAGGTTTTTATTTCATATATTTTCTTGTCGTAGGGCAATGTTTCCGAAGTAGACTTCCTGAGGCCCCACCTGATGAAGTGTGCTGAGGTGTTCTAGTAAGTCTATAAATGTTAAGCTACGGACACACGGTGCAACATTGTGCGCAATGTTGCAGGCAATCGATATTGCGAGCCATGTCACACGATGAAATTTGTTGCACGCAATATTGCTGAAGTAGAAAACGATCCTACTTCAGCAACATTGCCTGAAATATTGCGCGCAATGTTGCACCATGCGCCTTAAAGGCTTTGTTACACGCGCAAGTTCCATTGCAACTTGGATCGCGAAAAATTACTTTTGTAAGTTGCACGTGTAATTTGGACAATTAGGAAATGAAAGCACTGGATGTAATGGAAAAACATCACAGAAAAGATTGGCGCTAGCTGTTCTTTGTGAAGAAATACTAAAACATTGTGATTCTCGCTTAGTTAAGAACATGTGTTGTGTCGTGAGACAAATTGCATGAAAATGTGAATTGTGTGAGTGTATGCCTATGCCATCCAACATGGCCGCCGTTACGTGATTGTACAAAGCCTCTCTAATAAACGTGTTGTATTGCTTTAGTGATCTTCTTGAACCAACCAATGAGCTTGAGGTCAGTTATAATGCCGCGGGTATCCTGTGTCACATAGCGTACGATGGACCGGAGGTCTGGACATGTGAATCAGTGTCTAGAGATGTGGCTCTTGAAAAACTCGTGAGTTTAGATTCAAACATACTTTGTTTATCTGATAATCTAATAAGATATTTATGGGTGGGATTTGCTACTACACCGTGTCCTTTTTTCACGCCTGAGGTCGCGGGTCCCGGATTCTCGACTGAACCGCATATGTGAGTTGAGTTTGTTTGATGTGTTGTTCTCTCCCTTGCCACAAGGGTTTTTCTCCAGGTTCTCCAGTTTTCCTCCCTCTGTAAAAATCAACATGTGAGTTGAGTGTTGTGTGTTGTAAATAGTGAATGTAGTCGTAATGTGCATGTGTGGAGTGAACCTCACAGAAGAGCCCCGTACGAGGAGTGATGATTGTAAAATGTAAAATTACAAACAATTCATCTTATCACAGGTTAACTGTATTGGACACTGGGACATAGGAGCAAGTCGCCAGATGAGCTATCGGTAAGGTTTTTAGCTGGTTCCAATGCCTCGAGATCATGTCTGCGCCTGCGATATTTTTGAAAGCGCTCGCACATCTAGAAAATGGTCTATTGGCTACCTTTGAGATATAAAAATTCTAGTACGATACCGAGACTCTCCGGAATAAAATGTTCAAAGTTGAATTAAACCTCAGAAGGATCAGTAGATATAGTGCTGTAGATTCGAATATAACGTTGTTGAGTAGTGAACTGAGTAGCATTTCTACCAAAATTTTCTTATTATTCCCGAAAGGTAGGAACGTCGTATATGAACATTATTATATTCCTATCAATAAATGTATTTGGTGATCCACATATTTGTACTATACATGAAGTACCATACGACTAAAGCCTCCCAATCAAGTCTGAATTTTAAGATATCGAATGTGGCCTGATTATTTTAGTTGGGTTAAACTGCACATGCGCAAACCAGCATTATTGCATTGCATTCAATACATCCTATTCTTGTAATGTTTACATTTTTTTTGGTCTTATTTTTAAATCATTTTTATTTTGTTTCAGTTCTTTTGCGCCTATCTTGCGTCTACTTCAAAAGTATGACACGCCGGCCATCCAACACTGGGGAACCTGGGCTCTAGCTAATCTATGTAACGTTGACCGTAAGTACATTGTTGTCTGTCTGTCTGTCTGTCTGTCTGTCTGTCTGTCTGTCTGTCTGTCTGTCTTCCTGTCTTCTCGTATTTGTCCAGTTTGTCTGTCTGTCTTTCTTGGTTTTGGTTTCGCTGCATGTTTGCATGACAGCTTTCACTGGGTGGATATTTGGGTGCCATTATCTTTACTTTTTTCGTCTCTACATCCATCCACCTTATCTCCTCTTCAATTCCATTCTTCATGTATCTTCTCCACTCACTATTTGGACTTCATCATTTTTCTTCATCTTTCAGCCGAGAAATATTGTGCCCTAGTCATGTCAGAGAACGGAGTACCTTTACTGGAAACCTTAATGCTTCATCCTGATGTTCCACTACGGGTTAAAGAATACTCACAGATCGTCCTCAAGAAATGTCAGCCCTTCCTTGACAACAGCTCCTTGACAAGCCCTTTCACAGCATCTGCGTTCAAGTAACATAACTGAAAAAAGTATTTTATCAGACATAGCGGTGAAACTAGCCCCTTTAGCTGGTTAATCAAACGAAATGATAATGGGCTACCTGTGGCAAAAGATAGGGAAAAGGAAACTGGGGCTATTTATCATTTTGCCACAGGAAACCCATATCCCATCTGAAATAAGCTGCGAGTAGATACATTGGTAGATACGATGTTAATAGAAATTAGCAGTGTGTGATTTTAATGTGCCAATCATTTTACACCTATTAATTCTCATAATTATGCAACTAACACAGCCGCAGGCGTCTGGGTTCGTTTTGGGCTTCCGTATATCACAAAAAAAATTTAACACACAGCTTCGAAATTTGAATGACAAAAAGATGATAGATTTTTTAACACTCTTTTTGGCAGTTTGTAGTGCCATCGCATCGAACTGTTATTGACTTATAAAGTGGATTTTGTTCTAGCTGGTGAAACGTAATAGCACGTGGCACCTCCACGCACGAGATAGATAACATTCGTGGAATCAAATTGGGCTTCCTGTGGAGCAGACCTTCTCTCACCTCGAAATTTTCACAGGAACCCCATCAGCGTGGCTCGGGCAACTTATAGACGAGAGTCGCCTGCGGGGGACGTGTGATCACGGCACGGTACAGTCATACTCGCCGTGAGTTTTGACTGTCATACGAGGTTGTTCTGTTCCTTTTCAGTACATCTTTAACACTTGTTGGCTGAATGTTTCCGCCAAAAAAATGCTACTTTCATTCTAGTATTTATTTCATTGATAGACTGAGTTTGAATGACCGTTCTGGGGCTGAGGGACAAACCTGGGTCGAGTTGGCACTGCAGTGCATTGTGGGACTGTTTTAGGGGACGAAATAGACGCCATCTTGGAAACGCCCCACAATGCACTGTAGTGCCAACTCAACCCAGTTTTTTCCTCGACCTCAGAACGGCTAAGAAGGACCAGCGCGTGTGTGTGACGTCACGTAACAAATATTTTAACGATAAAGGTATAGAGCGGGTAGTGGTGTGACGTCATTTGCTGATGTACGCGCGAGTGTTGTTCCTGTGTTTCATGGGTTGCTGTTGATAGGAAGAGATGATATACATATACCTTATAAATTCAATATTTTCCTTATCGATGATATCTGAATGAAGACGATATTTGATTGGTGCAAAGACGAGAAACAAAGGGAGTTCGTGTCACGTGATTACATATAATCCGTAGGCCCTAAAGCTATGTATTAGGTCCACCGGAAGTGAAATTTCTAGCTCCGCACTACCTGTATTTTTGGGTCCGCCTGAAGTAAAATTCTTGTCACCGCACTTTCAGTTTCTTGATATTTTTTATGACACAAAAGTGTGAATGATTTGAAATGATTTGAAATGATTTGAAAATCAAAAGAGTGACAATATCCAGACGAATGGCTTAGCTTAGCATAGAAAATTTGTAAACACTAATGCATAAAATAAAATGAAATAGAAGAATTAGCTCGTTTGAACAGTAGTGGAAAGGTACTTCCGGTAAATTATGAAGTTCGCACTTCCGGCGGAAATAGGAGTGGGGCGAAGATGGTGCTTTACTGATACAGTTGATATAGGAAGTATTTACTTTAACGATATATCATGGTGTTTACAAATGAAGATAGCCTAAAAATAGATTATGTAAAAAACTAAATTTAAATTTATAATCATGAATGATTTGCTTCAAGCGCTTTAGCATTGTTATCAATAACCAAGTTATTTGATGTAAATATTAATCTTATTGTCTAATAAAAATACTGGCGAAAATATTTTGTATCCGTTGATTATCGTGGCTGCAACGTGGTAGTTTTAACTTCTAAAAACGCATGTACCCGTATTGGAAACAAAACGAGTCAAAAAAGGAGATTTGAAAAGCAAATAATAAAAAAATAGAAATAAATCTTCCGGTGTGAGATAAAAACAAACTGTAACAAGGTCAAGATCACCACACACTTTCATTGGTAAAGAAAAGACATCCTCTCATTGGTTAAAACCGATATTGGTTCAGTTCTGCTACACCCGTCTATTCATTTTCTTATCCTGAGCCCGCGTACCTTTTGGAACGCTACCGTCTGTGGTCGTCACCAGTTTTTTTGAACTTTGGAAATTATATATTCAACTACTGATTTGATTGGCTAAGACGTTTGGCGGTATTCGGTTGTTTCAGATAGAGCGGAAGTCGTTTGAAATTCCTTGACTATAGGCAAACGCTCCTCAAGATTTTACTTTAAGTTATAACTCTGATCGAAAGTCTCTGAATGACTTCGAAACCTCGATTTCTTTTATTACATGCATGCTGTACTATAACACGTGCAAACCTTGTAGAACAATTAAGGGATCTCTGCTTCGTGGCGAGCTCCTTTGTCATCGACTGTTCAGATATAAAGTTGTTTCGAGTGAATGACAACAGGAGCTTATAGGCCTACAATAGCTTAATCACTTTCGTTCACAGGAGAACATATATTTCATTTCGCGCCCTGAATTTTTTTTTATTACAAAACTCTCTATAAGTATCTATTTGTTATTAATCATTTATTATTTACAAACAGTAAATAAATAAATTAAGTAAATAAATATTGAACTAAAAATAATAAATTTTACTTCCTTCGTTACACCAACCTAGCAACAGATCCGAGTGGTTAGAAAAGATTACTGTCCTCACCGCTTACGAATTTTTTTTTTCTTCTTAAATCATATTCTAAAATAAAAAAATATATAATCTTAATCTAACAGAATAATCTTAACTACTCAAGAATAATAGCCAAGACTTTCATCCGCTGCTATAAGAATGTGCTTTTGTCAACAAAGTAGGTGAACCCCCTCGCTCTATCAGTACCAACTGACCCATGCCGGCAATATTCCGATGTGACTCGACTTGTTGAAGAATTCAATAATATCGTACTTCAAATTAATTTATTCATATAATCTGTCATTATTGGAGCCTGCAAAGAAGAGAAATCATTAGGTACAAGAAAATAGATTATCAATAAACTTCTGTAAAAATAAATCCTAGATTTTTGACGCTAATTTAATGTTAGCCGCTGAGATTTTCTCTTTGTAATTTTTCCTTGTCTTTTATTTAAAGCTTTTTCGCTGTCATCCTAAGCTAAGATCTTTCGAACTTGATATTTGATAAATATTTATTCATTATATGTGCTTCTAAAATTAGAATTTGTATGTATCTTGGTGGGAATCATACAGCACTGTACTTACTCTGTACGATGACAATCGATTGGCTTTCGCTCACTCTGAACCAATCAAAAAGAACGAAATCTCACGCTGTCCAATGACAACGCTTGAATACGAAAACCATTTACGTACCAGTCACAGAAAGTACAGCTATGACTTTTTCCTACAAACGAGAAAGCTCAGATACGAAGTTACATCAAATACTTTATTACAGTCAGAGATCAACATCCTGTATGAGTTTCCAGTGTATAGGTGCTTAGACACTTAGGTAAACGCGGTCTGGCTGGGCGGGTGAAACCGTTGAGAGGTTTGTGTTCCGCTTTCAATATCGAGATAGTGTCACCTTAGCAGTTTATTAATCTGCGGAAATATTACACATATAACTGGCGTGAATTATCTACTTTCTTACTGAAAACTTTCTGGTTTGGAAGACCCAATAATGGTAATAACATTTCAAGGAACAAAAGAGCAATTCAAAAGGTATGTGTGTGCTTTTTTCATAAATTTCCTGGAGGTCTTTTTGTGGTGAAGACTTACAAAGCGTTCCGGAATGTTGAGTCAATCTTTTTAATTTTGATTTTTACGGCTTTTGCATCCTTTCTTGTGCGGAAAGATTAGGAAAAATTAAGAAACTTTGCTAAAATTAAACAGGTCACACGAGTTCAAGGTTAACTAGTATACGTTTGCATGGAAATAATTGGGCCTTAGATTCTAGACCGATATCTGGAGGAAGTGCTGGTTCCCTATGACTGTGATTACCATGTGTCTACGCTGATGTTGAGGCCGAGCAATAAGCGGTGAAATATCCTGCACATTGAATTGACTTCGTTACTATAAAACGCAATAAAACAACAGAGATTCAAAGTCCATCATCTTAAAACTGAAATTATAATTTCAATTTTCGAAAACTAAGTTTTTTCTTGGAAATCGTGCACCTGACACTTACATAATAGTGATTGATTATGAGCCAGTGGTCCTTGTAGTCTGCGGTTTCACCAGGAAAAGTAAGTTCCGATACAAATTTTTGTTTCTCAACAAAAAAAAATTCTATTTTTTTAGATTATTTTTCAGCAATTTTATTCACCAAATATTCATTTTATTTATTCTAAAGTGATCGAAAGGATTGTAATTTTCCTTTCTATGCATTGTTAGGCTTATGATGCTTCTATGGATTACTAAATATTATTTATAAGATATTTTTTATATTATAATTTGTTATGAATTATATTCTTCTTTATCAATCTCGTATTTTACGTAGTCCTGATGAACTTTAACTACATTTTGAATATCTCCTCTAGATTGAGATCAGTCAAATATTATTATTACTATTATTACATAATCATTATTGTTGTTGTTATTATCATAACTATATTTTTCTTCTTTCGCTTATCTGTCTTGTGAAAAATTATCCTCATCATCATACATTATTCTTCAGTCTGTGTTATCATCAGTGATAATTATTTTCTACTGAATCTTTGATTATAAGTTATATATTATATATTAAGTGAGAGAGTATAATTTATATAAATCTCGACTGACATGACTGAATTTTCAGCAGCACAATGACTTAAACTTTACTGTTTAATGAAGTAACCAAAATTTTATATTTCACAAAAAAAATCAGTTCAGTTTTTTTTTGACACATCGACATAACTAACTGTTTTCAACCAAAAATAGGTATCATCAAACTTCCTCACAATTTAACTCCACTCAAACCAGGAATTAAGTTTACTGTTGAAATGTCAAGTCTTTCTGGTCTTATCGGACCGAATTGAGGCGATATCTAGCAGATTTTTCGATTACAAAATGTTTTTAAATAAAAACTTCTGCTTGTCGGCCATATTGGAATAATTGAATATCGCTTTCCAAGGTTTTACAATAAGGTTTCTTCTGAAAACTTTGGAAAGTAGTACTAGCATAGGTATTTCTTATTTTCAAAGGCTTTCAGCATGAGTTTCTAGAATTAGAAAGGTCATGTTATCAAGGACAAGAAGTCCGTAACTTCTAGAGATAAAGTTAAGCGAAAGGCGGAAATGTGATAGAAGGAAATAATTTCCTAAGCTATAAACAATCATACTCAAATGCAAGCTGCTTAAATGCTGTATTTTTGAAGTGACAAGAATCAAAACTACGACAACAAGTAAGGAGGAAGACAATTTTAAGTATAAAATGCGGATGTTTTAGTTGGAAAGGAAAACCTTGAACTCACAAGGAAGCTAGAACGCTTCACTCAAACGCCCACACAAAAGCAACAAAATCTATCACAAATACAACTCACATTTTTATTGAATTATTACGTTACTAAGATTTCAGCAATTATTGAATTCCGTTGCTGGTTATTTTAGTCTCTTGCAAACTCTTTGTAGGTTTGTTCAAAGCTTTGTTGATCATGAATCGAAAATAAGCTTGTCTTGATCCCGGAAGCTATGGAAGTTGACCTTGAACAATAATCATGAACTTCACATTCAAGTATACATATATGTGTGCTATATGGATCTTAAACGAGCTTGGTCTCACTCGATTGCATGTCGCTCAAACACGTACATACTAGTCGTCATGCTATGTTCTATAAGCGCATGAAAGATGCTTATACTAGACTTGAAATCGAAGAAACAATTTGACTGATTCCTACGAATATGTTGAATAAATTTGACTGATTCCTACGAGTATAAATACGAGATGCTGAAGTTCAGTATCACTTCAAGACTGATCGATCCATCTATTCTAAGAGCAACGCCAGGAATTACATTGTTGAGTTTTGCGACTAAAGATTATCTTAATATATAGAATCTTATTAAATTAGATTTTTTTTTCCTTCTTTTTCTTAAAATTCAAAACGTTATTGTCCTTCTTCTACAATGGAAAGGAGAACTTCCTCCTGTTTCGTGAACGGGCGAAACGTCGTTCCGCCCGACACTTTTTCCACAGGAATCCCACATTAGATCGAGGTATTGATATCAAAACCATTATGGCGTCTTATTAGAAACGCACTTTTATTTTTTACTTTCGTTCTCCATTAGAAATCAGTTTTAAAATTATATAACTGACATCTACGAGATTTGTGCATACTTAACTAGCTATAGATATCCCACGCGTCAAAAACGCGGACAGGGTCGGATAGGCGCACCAAATCACAAGGAAATCAATAAGTACCATTAAACATAGGACATTTCAACTGAATAGATTGCTCACATGACCTCGCGTTATTTTTTCCCACTGATTTCCGGTAAAATAGGTTGCAGTACGCGTTTCTCTGTTCACCACCTGAAGGGGTGATTCTTCTGTAACTTGCAATCTCGCTTTTGCAGGTATAGAAATATAATAATCACCACATAGTCCATCAGATTGGTGGATGAAGTGATATAGCGGTAATCTCCGGGGTCTCCACCATCGTATATAACGTTCAGTAGAAATGCTTTTAGTTTGGAAAAGATCGAAGAAACGGAATAAAAAAAACAGCGCTTCCCAATCACACGGGCGAATTGCCGTTGCGACAAAATAGGGTTTTTGGTAGACATCAATCAAAGTGTTTCCATGACATTGTCGGAAAACACAAAGTTATCAAGGTACGTGCCAAGTGGAATGTTGTGGGAACACCTTGATGACGCCCACCAAAACCAACTTCGTCGCGCGGTCTAGAAAATTGTACGAATATTTCGCACGTGTGATTCGGAGGCGCTGTAATGACGTGAATAACATATTGATAGGAAGAGAGATTTTAATTAAAACATGGAATGATTAGCCTTGATAATATCCTTGAAATTTTTGAAAAAAACCTGAAAATCAAACGACATTGAAAAAAAACTGTTTCATAGCATTTCTTTCACCATAGCAGTTCTTTCACCATGCCTATCTAACCACACGTTCCCATGCTCTGAGTTTGGTTTTATCGATTCGTACTTTATTTAGAAAAGTTTAAATTATTAGAAGAGTAAAAATGGTTTAAACAGCAGTCTGATTCTTCACAGGTAGCCCAAGCTGGGTTTCTGTGGTGTCATATTATAAGAAAATGTATGGGAAACTGTAAAAAACCTCAATAAAATATGACACCACAGAAACCCAGCTTGGGCTACCTGTGGATTCTTTTGATTTTTTTTGTAGGAAAACCGCGCGCGCTTCTTGCTAAATGGCGATGCCGCTGGACATTCACAAAATGCGATAAACTTCGTGAAGGAACTAATCGACGTATATTAAGATAAGCGGTGAAAACGTCGACCTGACGATTTAAAATTCCCTCTAAAAAGTGTCGGTACGGGTTGTAAAATTGGCAACTTCGTTTTTCTCGCAAATTGGCGGTCCTTCCGCAAAACCAGGGTACATTTTATATTAACGTGCGTGCGTGTAACCATAAAATTCCCACGGCAGGTGATAACAATAAATAACACTTACATAAACTCCCATACTATGACGTCGCAAGCTAAAGCCCCACTTCATTTGAACTGACGTCATGTTCAAACTCATATGACGTCACATGTTCACTTCCGGTAATATAAAATATCAAAAACTTCCATTTCTGATAAATGATTTATGAAAAATTTTTTTAATGAATATAAAATTAGAATTAGACAGAGAAAAAAATTGATCAAGTGGTTTTTGTCGACCAAACACTTGAATCGAATTAGCTTTCGATTGAGACCAGGTCCAATAACCATGCAATAATAATTATAGTAATATTAGTATAGGAAATTACAAATGTAATTCATCGAAATTCAAACAGGGAATTTGATTGATTTTATTTATTGTACTTTCTGTCGGGTTTTTTTTTCCTTTATATTTTTCGTATGAAATCAGAAGTGAAAATCCCGCCCTTGGTCTCTCAATTCCGCGATGTAATACGATATTTACCATCGCTTTTCTTAGCAATTTACTCTTTATTTCTGATTGTAATAAGTACTTACGTCACGTTACATCTCATGTGAGAGGATGTTACGATAAAATGACGTTACACTATGTTCTATTAACGGAAATATTTTGATCAATTACTGACAATTAATGAAACCCCTATTGAATACAAGGGTATTGATGCATGCAAGTGCATCCGTAGTCATTGCTGTCGGTGACTTTAGTAATATCAGTCAACAAGACTAGCTTGTTTAATCATAGTTAATATAGGTTCCAACTTGAAAAAAAAATTATAATCATTTGCGGTTTACTGCATGAACACAGTGCTCACTAACTCAAGAAGCAATCAGTCAAGAAGTAATGTGCAATACGTAAGTGTTATTATATTTATTTTCATAAATATTTTGCATGGAGATTCTTTTTCTGCTGCCATTTTCTTGTGCATAGATTTACGATTGATTTCAATGTCAAAAGTGAGGAAATTTCATTCCATATAGGCGTCAAGTCAGTTTGCATGCATGTGTCAGTGTTGCATTAATTAAGAGCTCAAACCCAGTTCACTAACTCAGTCCAGTTCGATGCTTTGCCGGACATGCAGTCAGTCATGCCCTCACCAACATCAGCTCAGAGGATACGTGTCATAGCTAGGGTTCAAATAGATTGCTGCAGTGGCGTAGCGACACCACTGGATTGATAGTGTTTGAATCGCAGTTTTAAGGTTAGCAAATTAAACCAAAAATAATATAGCAATAATAGAAAGTTAATATATATAATACCTGTTATTCAGAGTTATGAAAATCAAAGACGATCCTTTAGACGTCAAGCTTCATATTTATACCCCCCCCCCCCCCCTTCATTTCAATCTCGTCTAAAAAAAATATTCATTCGGCGATCTGCTTTCACTTGGGCTTAATGTGTAGGGGGACGACACGTGGGCATGGTCTGAAATGGAAAACCAATGGGATTCATGGCTCTATTAGTACAGATATTCAAACATGTAACTAACTCTTACATAACTGACAATTACAGCGCGACGCGCAAAAGTATGACCACATTTAATGTATTTGCATACTTCTATGCACGGGATTTTTTTCTTTGAACAGACACATTTGATGCCAAGCTGTCTGGTTTTACCAAATAAGGTGTGTAAAAACCCGTTTGGTAGCAAAAACCCCGTGCAAAAAAGTATGCGAATATATTAAAAGTGGTCATACTTTTGCGCTTCGCGCTGTAAAGGTATAAAGTATGCGATGCGCACTAAGCATAAAACTGCTGCTGACCTCAAGGATCGCATATTCTGCTGTTTAATATAGTGATTCTACGTAATGTAACGTTAGTTTTATTTTCCCTATGAACTACACGTTTTAACGATAAGGTTACAAAAATACTACAGTTTCACATTCGGTGCATGGAAACCGCTGTTTTGAAGAACACAGACTCATTTGCACAGGCTTAGCCTCGTTTATAAGTCATCTATTCAAATACACCATTAAAAGTCCGTGGGGGTGGTATTATTCAACTTGCACATTCTTTACATTACAGTTGGCTGTTGCTAATGATTTGCAAAAGTCAACCGTAATGTAAAGAATGTGTAAGTTGAACAATACCAATGTTTTGAAATCCCACGGACTTTTAATAACGTCGTTGAATAGCTGACTTATAAACGAGGCTAAGCCTGTGCAAATGAGTCTAAGGTCTTCAAAAACAGCGGTTTCCATCGAATGTGAAACTGGTGTATTGCTACATCTTGTTCGATAGGGCATGACAATGTGACAAGCTCGTTGCAGGTACCCTGAAACCTCCGGTCACATCCGGTTCTATACTTGGTTTTAATTTTCCATCAACAAGCATGCATTAACTGAAACTAGAAAATCATTTTTCGATACTTCGAAACTTAGGAATGCTGCTAAGAAACGAAACTAGGTCTAATTTCATTGGAACTTTTTGAAATTCATGTTGATCGTAAGACCTTACTTTATGGTGGTGTAGACATCAAAGTGTTTTTCTTCACGACTCGGGGTTTCCATGGTAAGGGAAAAGACAGTGAATTCTGATTTTCTTCAAGGTCAGGGAATTGTCAGGGAATTTTGATATTGGGCCAGTGAATTTTCGAAATTTACCCAAAAGTCAGTGAAAAGTCAGGGAATTTCTGTCAGCCTTCAAAAAATCGTTTTAAATTTAGAATTCTCAGTTAGGCTTCCTTTGGACGAACTACCATAAAAACATAATTTTTGGTCAAATAAGTGCATAGTGTGGTCAGTGAAAAATGTTGTTTTGGTCAGGGAAATGTCAGGGGAATTTAAAGTCAGGGAATTTTCATTTTCCAAGTTGAGTGGGCAGCTTACAATTAATTACAGATCACATAAACCCAGTGTCGGGGGAAAACCGAGGATTAATTTCAAAAGTGATATTATTATAATTCCTAGCTAGATCCTCTTTGACTCTCTTTCTCTTTCGCTTCCATGCACGGAAAGTTAAAAGCTGCACACTAGGATTTCCTTTCGTCGATACTCTTTGATAAATTTATAATTCTTTTTGTTAAAGTATCTTCAATAAATTATAATCATAATTATTGCCATCATGATCATGATCATCATTTTTTATCTTCATAATTATCATTATTATTATTGTTATGATAGTATAAAACACTACTAAAATGCAGAAGTATATTTCAGGGTTTCATTTTTCATCGCGTTTCTATGTAGTTTGGCCGGTGCAGTTGCACCACCTGAAGTAACGCCAACTTTGCATGACAATTCCGCTAACGCGGTGTTTTTATGGTCCCAGTTTTACGAATTTATACTTGAATTAATTTGCTCATTCGATTCACTGTCTTTTTATTTCATTATATTTTATCTTTTTTTTTTTTTTTTTTTTTTTTTTTGATCGGATTTTTGCACCATTGGTCCTAACTTTGTGTAACGTAAATAGATTCAATAACAGTCGTGATCATGTTATTGGCACCATTATTCCCCAACCTGTTTTGGC
This sequence comes from Anthopleura sola, assembly GCA_023349425.1. Lineage (NCBI taxonomy): Eukaryota > Metazoa > Cnidaria > Anthozoa > Actiniaria > Actiniidae > Anthopleura > Anthopleura sola. The sequence continues at coordinate 7,705,781 of JALHLI010000010.1, read as the reverse complement.
TGGTTCACGTATGGCACACGAAATTAAAAACGCACAATTCCTCTTCGTATAAACCTTCGAAATTCCTCTCTTTTTTAACTAATTTTAGTAATTTTAGTAATTTTCTCATAAACATAAATTTTCGAGTTTACATGAAAAATCTCTTAAGTAAATAAACCAGGTATGATAAGGTCTGTAACTTTAGGTGTGAATTCTTTTAAATGTTTACCAGAACTACCTGTTGCTCAAAGATTGTTGATAATAAAGTCTAGTAGTTTCTAAAAAAAACGAAAAAGAATAAGTAGAAAACTTTATAATATGAAAGGAAATTTTCTCTTTTGACCTATGAAGTATTCAGTCTTTGATGACACTTGTTAGATATCTACTACTTATAGCTTTGCTCTCAAGAATTCATTCAAAATGTGTGATACAAGGTTGTTTATCAGAACTACCAGTTTGGGACCCACCCTAGTACCAGGCCCACTCTACTCAAGCAATTTAGACTTTGCCTCACATGTGGAATGTCGTAACTCGTTGGAAATAGCTATTAGCCCGCGAAGTAAGGGGAAAAGGGCGTCGTTAACCAGATGAATCCAGAGTTCCTTGTATAAGCTCAGACGGTGTTGACGGAATGGGTCGCGGATGAATTCACTCTAAAATCCACAAGAGAAATTTCAAATAATTTTACAACTCTAAACAGCTCTGAATCTTGCAAAGGGTGAGTAAATTAGTAACACAATCTGCAACATATTTACCTCCCATTTTAATATTAAGGGTGTGAAAACCTGCAGTGAGGTACACTCACCGAACGATGGATTTTAGTGCAACTTTATTACTTTGCAACTCGTGGTGCTCATTGAAAATCCGTTTTCTGCAATGCACACATGCTTAGCTTAACATTGCATGTATTTCATGAATGGTCGTTTTTTCTTCAATCTTTATTTGAAAAAAGAGACTTTGCAGGTGCTATTGTGTGTGCGTTTCCAGTTCGTTGCTTTAACAACTGAAGCGCAGTAACTCGTTCAAATAACCGTCACTCACTCGATAGGTCTTTGACCAATCTTATGTATACTTTTAGAATTGAAATATAAAATGAAATTTAATACTAAATTAGACGATAACACTTGTCTCGCAGTAAGTCTAAAGGCCTACCAGAGGCATTTTTGAGAATACACGACTTTGTGTTGTGCTTATCTAGCCCCATGCTCGTACACACCGCAGCGCAGAGCACGTGCAGGAAAACTCGTGTATGGATCTATCGCCTAGAATTTCGCAAAAATAACTACTTGGAAAGCAAAGAAATAATGAAATATCCTTACTATATGGAATTTATTCAGGGAAATAATAATCCATGGCGAACCATATTGTCAGTACTTCTGCCTTACAAAAATATTTTGGTTCGAGTTTGTAAACAAGTTTGTCACCCGTTATTGATATTTTCAAGTCAATTCTGTGCGTTTGCACACGTTCAAAATCATGCAAAATGTTCGCATCGCTTTTCGACAGTTTCTTGCTACCGAAGTTTGCATTTAACTCCTTAAATATACCAACATTTATATAACTTTTATTTGTGATTATGTTTACTACAAATGGAACGATTAAAACTGTTCAAAAGTAGAGGAGTTATTAAAGATTTGATGAGAATCGTATTAAGCTGAAAAATGTGCACAATTCAAATTTTTCAAACCTGTTTTTCTTTTCAACGAAAACAGCAGTACCTGTTTTATCTGTTGTGCAAAAAAACGACTTTAAATTAATCAATTGAGCAACAACACAACAAAGCAATACAAAAGGTTCAACACTTTAAACAAAAGAACACCATCCACATTATTTCTAATTGATAGAAATTAAAATACCTTTACTAAAAGACTGAATGACTTAGCACAACTTTCAAAAATCCGAGTTTCAATATTATATTTTCACTTGGAGCGGGCTCAAGTAAACAGTGATAAAGATAAAAATGTGCCAATTGTGAGTGAACTTTGAGCATTCTTTATGTTTTGAAGTATATAGCTCAGTGTTCTATTTTCGGCGGTGTTTTAATAGAACAGGACAGGTGTATAACCCCACCTACACACGACGGCCAGACCGGAAGTGACCGTGCCCGCTTTCTAAATATTATGATCATTGAACCTGGAAGAGCAGTGACTCAAAACGGAATACAAACGGCCGGCCTTTTTGTAGGCGTTTTAGGTTTTTATGGGGTTACACTTCCTAGTTTGACTGTAATATATTCAAATAACATTTAGGGAATTATGTTGTGATACGAGAATTTTTTATAATTGCTGAATTTTAATGAAAATTCGAATGAAAATAATACCAAAAAATATAGTACGGATGGTTGAGTTGCATGCATAGAAGCGACCAATTATAGCAAAAATGGCGGCAAATCGTAATATTTATATAGGATTATTTACCATATATAGAAATAGTACTTTTATAGCAAAATGCATGAGTAACTTCATAAGAGATTCTACATGTCTTGGCACCTCATCATATCGTTATTATTATTATTATCACTTCCCATCCCTCAACATTTGCATTGACATCAAAACAATTATCCGTCTGACGGGGTGGAAATACTTTCTTTTTAAAAGTATTTGCCTCGCCCTCACGCCTTCAGGCTCAGCGAGGACAACTTGTTGTTAGGGTGTCGTAGGGACTATTTTTGACTCACATGAGAAAGCAGACAGTCCCTCGATCATTAGTCAGCCAAAGAGCTGGTTTTCTAGGACAGAGACAATGATTTATAGGGAGTTTTTGTTGTTTTTCTTCTTACATGACCTTGAGCTCTCTAAGGTGAGGACAGGCCCGGGCATGTTTTGTAAACAATTTGACTTTGAAGCGCAAAACACCAAAATGGCAAAGTACAGCAGTTCGTGTCAAAACACGTAGATTGGATTAGTCCAGTACGTGTTCTAAGGCTACAACACTATGATAACTTCTCAAAGAGTCCGATAACAAATCGCCTCATAGGAAAACTGACTTTAAACTTAGAACACGCACAAATTCCAACTCATAAATTCCTTTGTCAAAAAATATCCCCATAGTACTCTCCTGGCAGCAATTTTGACAAAAATACACTTACTATACTCCTAGAAAGTATGAAATTGTAGTGACAAATTTGACTTTGGCTTCCCCTGAGGGAAAGCTGTTTTGATGATTCTTCCGTCACGTGTTAGTTGTTAGCCAATAGAAACGGAGGTGATGTCAGACCCGAGGGGAGATCCCACGTCATGACTTTTTCCGGTCATGGCGTTATAACAGAAACAGCACTCGGTCAGCAACTAATGGCGATTCTGATGGCCAAATATTCCCACTTTTTCGGGATACAAAAGCAAGCTGTTTACCCCATGCAATGATTTCATCATTTCTTCGCATTCTACTTCCACTGGGAGTGTGATAAAGATACTTAAAACGACATCTTTTGCGTGTCGAACGACTTGGATTTATAATTCCTTTTGCAAAGGAGAGAGAAAGACCCGACTTCCTTGATCAGGCGCGTTCTTGCTGCTTGGTTTGTCCGGGGAATTTTTGCTTTTTTCGGAGCTCGAAGTTTCCAAGAAGTTGTCAGACCTCTGGAGACGTGTATATATAAGCATTCAGCTAAGTTTAAGGTGAGTTGTTAGAGCATTATTGCGCACAATGTTCAACCCTTGCTCGCTCAATTCATGTCTGTATAGTTTTGCAATCCAAGGACGATACTTCTGTATTACGTCTGTCCTTTGGGAACCAGTTATTTTTTACCGATACCCACGGAGATTCCCCCCATTGAGACATCTAAGATCTGGCTTTTTAGAGATCAATTCTTTGAACTCCGAGTCTTTGGATTTAATTTTCTAGGACAAAGAAATCTTTTAAAGTTGATGACGGAATGGTCTTGTAACCTCTCATGTCCACTAAAGAATGCTAACCTTCTCATCAAATACCTTCACAAACCTTCCCTCTTGGGATAATTTTTGAATCCCTGGACGCTAAATCCACCTTGCTTTACATACTTAACCCTGGTATCATAAAGAATAAGAACTATTGTATAGATAGAAGAGAATTTTGCGAAGAAGAAAGGACTAGAATGGAATGTGGTCTTTTGTTTTGACCAAAATTCAAATCTACCCATACAATAATTGTTTCTAGCAATTGAAGAGGTCCCAAAAAACGAGCAGTGATTGAGCTGTTTACTTTCAATACGTTGGGGGATTTTTTGGCAGAATTAAAGTGAAACAACTCGTTAGAGATCCCATAGTAAATTTATATTTAGCGTTGTGTTTTGATTCGATTTTCGCCCCAGTTGGACAACAAAATGGCTTACTTCACGCGATCACTTCAAACCAAATTTTCTCCTAAGAATCCTGTTATTTTACAATCATAATAATATAGAGTCACGTAACACTAAATAGAGTCATCTGTTTTCTTAAATGAAGTTTTTAAGTCACGATTAAAGAACTTTATAAGTTAGAGATAGAAACCATTTGATTTTAGGGTCCACTGGTTATCGCTCCCAACGGCTCGTATGCTTTTTTCTTCTAGAAAAATTCCTATTCTTTTATGGATTTTTAAAAATGATATAAGCTTACATGATTAATTTTTTCAGCATTTATGTTAAAAACTTTTATTTTTAACTTAATTCAAGAGGGAAGATATATAATTTACTTTAACTTAATGCTATGCTTTGCCTCTTAAAATACGTATTATGCGACTCAATATTTACAATCGGTATTTTCTAGAATAATAAATAAATTTTATAATATTTGCACATTCCTTAAAGTTGTAGATGTGTTAGTTTTGTTAAAGATATTAAGAAAGTTGAGAAAAGTGGGGAAATTTGGAGGTTATTTGTAGTAGGTGGAGGAGTGATTTGGATATTGGCTCCAAATCTTTGCTGTGGCCTGTAAATAGTACCTCCGACATGCCTGAACATGTTTCATAAAACATTCGAGTCACAGCTCTACTTAGAACATTCACTTTCGAGTCTGTCACATCATTTTTTAGCATTTTAGTGATCCACAAATATTAGGGTATTCTGAAATAGTGTTTTACTAAATGAATATTTGCTAGAAAAAATGGTCTCCAAGGGAACTTTGAGTTCATAAATTTGACATTGAATATTTTAAAATTTATGCATGTCTAGATTTTTAATACTTGAGTCACTCGATGTATACCCAGGCTTAAAACTAACAATAGTCAAGTCACGGTTAGTACAAGAATGAGCGTCTGGCTAGGGGATATTATTTGACCAAATATGCGTATTTAGTTATTGGTAAATTGGATTTGCTGAGGATAGTGATCGTGATTATATTTAGAATGGAAAAAGCCACACTTGAAAATTAAGAATTCAATTTGAATATTTACCAACAAACTCTTTTTCATGATATTCTGATGCTATCTCTTTGCTTTTTTTGTGAGTCATAGATGACATCATATTGGTACAATATACCATGATATACTCATTTTACACCTGTACAATGATTTTAGTAATGATAATAGCATAGTAACGACATCTTAACTATCTGTAAAACATACACAGACCACAGATTTGTTTAATAACACCAAGGAAATTTTCATCATCATCTATGAGCTTTTTTGTGACAAATACAAGGCTGGGATATTCTGGCTATCAGAAGTAATCTATAAAAATGTGTTAACACATGGTTTGAAACTAGAATCGGAAAGAGCAAGGCAAATATATGCAAATATATTCTTACTTAAGTTTTGTTTATAGTACTTTTAAGAGAGTCATCAATGTATATAGCAGTTCAAGAGGTCACCTTTTGTTCGGAATGGATTCTCATCTATCAATGATGCCCTTAAAAGATACATCTTCAATGGTTTATTTTGGAAAATGAATACGTGAGAAGCAAAATAATTGACTCTTCTTTTGGTCAGCTTCTCAAAAGATCTAGAATTGAATTTAAATAATTTTGTGTGTTAGAACATGCACAAGAATATTGCTGCCTGGTTTATGTCTTGACAGTTATGTAATAACACCCCAAGGAAGATATATAGTATGTATACAGTGTATAGTACATATTTTATAAATGTATTCCAGTTACAATAGTCCCTTTCACATTTCCTTGTGCCATCTTGAAAGTTAGCCATGCCTTTGCAATGAAGTGAGACAAACGGTGAGCTTACAATGATAGAGACATGTAGATAAGGTAATCTCTATCATTACAAGCTCACTGTTCATCTTGCTTCGGTGCAAGGGCATGGTTACCTTTCAAGATAACTCAGGGAACTATGAGAGAGACTATTAGATTATATAATGACTTTGTAAGTAATGATACTGAGTTTCAAAGTAACCTTTACCTTTTACATTGCAAACTTTTACAGTATATCACTGTTTCAATATTATAAATTTATATAATTTTCTCTAAAACAAAAGTTATACATGACTCAACTACATATATAAGTTAGAATATCTAGATATAGATGTGACAACAAGCTTTAACAAATCTAAGACAAGTATAGATGCTAATTAGTTTGATATACGATACCTCTATAATTATAGCCCTGCTTCCCTGATGAGTCTCGATGTGTGAAAGCATGCGGAAAACTTGTTGCTTCACAGAGAATCACATGGATATACACGCTAATCATAGTCCTTATTTATCAGGCTTATATTTCACCTCTTACCTCATCATATTTAATTCCACATAAAATCTACTGGTATTTATACCATACATATCAGAAGATTGCAATTTTTATTGTCAAGACAAATATTTGAAATCATAATTACCAGTAGTTTCGTTCTGTTTCATATACTGTGTTCAAGGAACATATTTATTGGATTAATTTTAAATATACACTTCATGGCGATGCGTAGGATAAACAGATAGTGCTATTTATTATATATTATTTCTGTTAGTTGGTCATCAAAATTTCCTTCTGGTATTGATAGAAGAGAAGTAACACTAAGTTCAATATGTCTTTCCCAAAATACAATATTTTTGAGAACCTTATTTGTTCAGTAGAGCAGCATGTATGGACGTATAGCAGTCACATTTGTCATGTGATGATGTTCACTTACTTTCTAAAATTGTTTTTCTATACAGTGTATAGTTCATTGCACATAGAATCATTCCTTAGAAGTAACTTTATTCACTTATAATAGTACCTCTTCTTGAACTAGATGATATTATATTAAAATAAAGTATATTGTATTTTTAATATGAATAGGCAAATTTATATACATGTATTTATCAATGTAGATAACTTTGGATTTTATAATGAGCTTGAGAATTCTGAAACAACAACTTGTTCATTGGTGTCTTATAGAAATCAGTACACAAAGTACGCAACACAGATAATATGTATAATGAAAATAATTTTACCAAAGAGGCGTAAATGAAGTCTCGCAGTGGCACGAGAGGGATGGGGACAAACGACCGGTATTTTATTATAGCATTAAATGGGACCTGTTCTGACTAGGCTTCTCGTGTTTGTCCATTTTAACAGCAGGAGCCACTTATTGCTGTAAATATTACAAAGTAATTAGGGAAAACTTTACTTGCAATAACAGTTTATCTAAATTATTCAAAATTTTTGTCTTGACATGTAAATATATGCGTCAGTAGTAAAGGGGAATTTTGGATTCATCAACATCTTTTGGAAGGAAATTAAAATATTTGCTCATATGACAGCATTCAAGAAAACTAGTATACTTGGAAAATAGCAATGTGTTTTTAAAAAGTAAAAATTTTCTGAAAAAAAACAACAAATGAGCTGGATTTAGTGGTAAAAACGAAAATATTAATTAATATTCTCTAGTTGTCTTGAAATGCATAGTGATTTTACTTAAAATAATGTTTAACCATAAATGAAAACAGTAAACTTGACAGTACAAATGTCTGATCCATCCTTTACTTTGATGATTTAACCTTTTAAATTTATCTAAGGATGTTATCTTTATTTGTAGCAGCACACTTCATAAAATTTATCAAAATAAACTCCTATTTTGGTATGTTTTCTAAAAGAATTATTCTTGATGAATCAGTAAAGCTATGCTATTAGTGAAGCTAGTCTATCTTTTCATTTAATTTTTATTCGTGTGTGCTCAAAACCCTTCAGAAATTGAAAGAGGAAGTCATGTTTCTGCTTGCCCATCGCCAAGCTGAAAAACTGACAGGAAGTAATGCATGAGTTACCCATATCTTGCTGAGAGCACAAAATACAATTAATTTAATGTTAATCAGTTTGGCTTCATTGCACGAAATACTGTTCCAATGCATGAAGTCATCCCACAACCTCCTGATCAGTTACAGAGAAAATATTTCTTCGCTAAAAATGTGTTTAACGAGATGCACAGTGTTGTATGTATAAAGCTGTCGTTTAACTTTAAGCAAAAGTATAGTGTGATGATTTCAATATAATGAAGGTTTTCACTTTCACATCTTCGTATGTAAATTTAATTTTTCCTTCGTAAATTATTATTACTTGAATTTATCAAACAGTGTTTTCTAAAACTAAGGTTTAAAATGTATTAGAAAATAACTTAAGATTATTTTAAACATTTTGATACTTGATAAATCAAATTTTAAGTTCTTTGACAATTTTGTATCAGAATATGTGGGGTGGACTAAAGTTATATTGAGATGAAGGGGCTTTCTTGTTACTCTACGTACACGAGGCACTGAGATAGACCATATGCATGGTCGACTTGCATGTGGTGCGAGTTATTCTTACTCATGTATGTTTGTTTTTCTCTCTTGCAGCATACCAATGGTATAAGAGTTTCAGTTGTAGACAACTGTTTTTAGATTGACATCCAAGATGCCTATTCAAACACCACAGTGGACAGAATTCCTTACCTGTCCTATTTGTTGCAATGAATTTGAAAACAGCCTTCGACGACCCATCAGTTTAGGATGTGGCCATACGATGTGCAAGGCCTGTCTTTCAACTTTACATAAAACCCAGTGCCCATTCGATCAGGCAGCAGTCAGTATAGATATTGATAAGCTGCCAGTTAACACTGCCTTACTCCAGTTGGTTGGAGTACAGGATTTAGACGAGGGCATACCCGACATTGAGTGCATAAAGGAAAACAAAACCAAGTATCTCAATGCTAAAAGTAAAATCGAAGAACTTGCACTGTATCTAAAATCTGTCAGTGCCTCAAGCAATGGAGCTTCTGTGAATACCACAGGCAGTAATGGAGTTAACGGCAACACTGGATTAACTAGGCCAATGCAGAGGAAACTCGTCAATCTCGTTAATTGCCAGTTAGCTGAAGAGGAAGGTAGAACACGTGTAATGAGAGCTGCACGAAGTCTTGGCGAGCGCACAGTCACTGAACTCATGCTCTTGCATCAGAACCCTCAACAGCTGTCCGCAAATCTTTGGGCTGCTGTACGCAACCGTGGTTGCCAGTTTCTTGGACCAGCAATGCAAGAGGAGGCATTAAAACTGATATTGCTTGCACTGGAAGGTGGTGAGGCGTTATGCAGGAAGGTACTTGTGTTGTTTGTTGTCCAAAAACTGGAGTCAATGTTCCCACAGGCATCAAAGACAAGCATTGGTCATGTCGTACAGCTACTGTACAGAGCATCTTGCTTTGTGGTTACAAAAAGAGATGACGACTCTTCTCTAATGCAGCTAAAAGAACAGGTATGTCGAAAGGATTCTATCTAGTTCAACAAATGATTGCCAGGTTAAGTTAGAACTTGTCACCATTTTAATTAGAGCTATAACTCAAATAAACTCCAAGATTATTTCTTTTCTTTGTTGTTTGTAAGCATATTATTCAAAGTTTGGCTAACAAGTATTTAAATGCCTGGGTCATTAATAAATTTGAGCAAGTGCTCAATTATCTAACCAAAGCTATGTTCCTTTGGTTGCCGTCAACAATTCTGTATAGATAATAACCTGCGGCATAGTTTCAGCCCTCTTTGACTCCTACTAATATCATTAAAATATTAGCCATTAATTATCATTATAGAAAATCATTTATAGATAGTGTCCGTTTATACACTTTGAAAACTTATCATAGCTCTTATAACTTCATAACTAAATTGTTTATTTTTCAATTTCCTATTTGTGTAGTTCCGGACATATGATGCTCTACGCAGAGAGCACGATGCTCAGATAGTACAGATAGCGATGGAAGCAGGGCTTCGTATATCTCCTGAGCAATGGTCATCAGTGTTGTATGGTGATCTGGAACACAAGTCTCATATGCAGTCCATCATTGACAAGGTATGATTTACTTCATATTCTGAGTAATTTATACACAAAAGTGATTGATTTTCAAAATTGAAAGTTTCTTTCTCGCACATGCTCCATTGCTGTCTAGAGCGCTCGCCTCTCACCAATGCGACACAGGTTGGAGTGCCGTCAGGCTCAGTGTTGTATGTGATTAGAGTTGTTTCTTGATTCTCTCCTGTGCTTCAAAGGGTTTTTCCGATGTCTCCAATTTTCCTCCCTCTGCAAAAATCAACTTCTAAATTCCAATTGGAATTTCCGTGGATGAAGAACCACTTTGTGAAAATGCCACTGCTAAATCCTATTTTTTATTATTATGTATTTATGCTTTTTAAATATTTTTATCAATAATCACCTGATGAACACTGTTTTTCTTAACAGCTTCAAACACCACAGTCCTTCTCCCAAAGCATTGTAGAGCTGATATTTGCTTTACAAAGATCTAATGACCCTGGTGAACTCATCAAGCTCAGACCACATTTTGAACTGCTTTCAAACATTGATGCTTCTCCAGGTAATTTCTAACTTACTTTTGCACCCATTTTCATTATTATGCTACCAACACAACCCAAGATCTCTGGATTTTTGGCTGCCATTGATCAAAAGTTTACTAATTCAGACTGTTGAAAATTTGATTGACGGAAGCCGAAAACCTAGACAACTTGAATTATAGCTAGTTGTCTTGCTTGGGTAATTATGAAAATGGATGTAATTTGCATTTTTTTTATTAATATGCTTAATCTAGTGTGGTATATTGACTTACTTGCCGTCCAATAAACCATGCACCTAAATTGCTCATGAACGTCACTGGGCAATTACAGGCTATTATTGATCACTTGTTATGCATTAATATCGTCTTGCTAACCACTACTGACTACTTGCCCACCAGTCACTACTAACCACTTCCTAGCTCATTACAATCATGAGTTTGCAGTTTCACATGATGGTGTGATCTTCCTCGATGAGCCGTTTATCAGCTCTTGAAGAGAGCACAGAGAAAAAAAAATATGTTTAAATAAAAAATGAATAATTTTTTTGTGTGAGCAATATATGCCTGCATACAGCGTAGAGGACCCTCCTGAAAATATAATAATAAACAAAAAGATGTATGGAAATCAACCTTCCATACACCTATATGTTGTTCTGTATTTTTATGGCAGCAAATTATAAGCATTGTGTTTTTAAATTGTGCAGAGGCCAGGGCACCTACCTGGGATGAGCTGGAAGAAGCAATGAATGCTGTCCATGCTGTAGTCAGTGGACTAGTGAACTTTGCGAGGGTAAGCATTGATTGATTGACTGACTGAAAGGAAGGGTGGGCGGATAGAAGTAAGGAAGAGAAGTGGATATGAGGAAGCTAAAGGTGAAGGAAGAAAGAAAGGAATGGAGGAAGAATGGATAAAACAGTGAAACTAGAAGAAAGAGTGGATGAATGAAAGGATGAATAAATGAATATAATAGCCCACTTTCAATATTCTAGTTGAGTAAACACACAAAAAGCAATTCAAGGCAAGGCTCAAGGGAAATAAAAGAATACATTAGGATTACTTCATTGTTTCCACATAGCGTTGTCCTGAATTACTTTGTGCGTGATCACTGAACCAGAATATTGAAAGTGGGCAATATTACACAAGTATTGATCATCATTATGCAAAAACTGGCATTAGCACATTTGAATGAATGTAGTAATTCTGATGTAAGCCATTGAATTTCCCATCAGACATATGGCAACAAAATGAAAGGCTCAGTGGATCCACCTCAGGTAAATGATTCTTCCTAGTGAACTTTTATTCAGGATTCTTTCTTTGTTTTTTATGCAAACCTGTAGTTCTTCAATGGACCCCTTGCATGTTACATCAAAGCAGCTCAATTTGGAAGACAGAACAAAAGAATTTCAATCTCCTGAGAATTGTTTTCTACTGTTTTCGAAGAGAGCTAACAATTCAAATTCTAACTTTGTTGTTTTCTTTTCTCAAACACCTTAGCCAAACCACAATTACAGCAAATACAAGACCAGTATGTGTAGAGATCAGCAGAAAGCTGGAGGATGTCCCAGGGGATCACAGTGCTCCTTTGCACACTCTGAGGAAGAACTGGAAAAGTAGGTTTTCTCTTTCTATCTCTCTTTCACTCTCAAGCTATCTGAAATATTCTTAGAAAAAAGTAAAAAAGGTCTTTTTCATTGCAAGGCCACCTCATGTCTTGCTTCAATGCAAAGGCATGGCTATGTTTCAAGATGGCACAGGGAAAGACAGCTATCTATATGATTCTGCTTATTTTCATTTCAGATTTGGAAGGAGAAGAACCAAAAGTAAGAATAATGTTGTTGCAAGAGGTCCATCTTCCATGTCATCAGATATGCCGTACTCTTCCATGGAGAGTGGTTTGGACCAAGCTTCTAGTGGTCAGTCCCAGCAGATGAATGGGTCAGCAAGATCATCACCTTGTAAGTAATCATCAACACATGCGTATAGATACAACTCAAACAAAGAATCTTATTGTACTATATTTTCAAAATATTTCAGTAGGTGGTGAACTAGGAGCTAATTCCTTTGGACCTCCCCAACACCAGTACAGAAGGGTCAACCAAGAAAGTTTGCCAAGAATAAAGCAGATGAATATCCACACCAACGCACAGGGTTATTCTTCAGCGTCTTCTTTCGAGAACCAAAGAATGCCATACCCATCAAATGGGGAGAGAAGCAATGGCTACTATTATTCAAGTAACAGCTATCCTTCTGGATCTGTGCCTCTACCACCCCCAGGGATTGCTGATAAAGGTAAAGTGGTGTAGTTAGTCGAGAGAACAAAATCCTGAAGCAACAAATACTGTGGGAAAAGAGTTTCATGCAATATTTTAGGGTTCTGCCCTGTTGAAGTTCAAAATGTGTATGAATCCTCAATAATATTTTGAAGGTTATTATGTTGAAGTTTAAAATGTGTATGGTTGAAATCTCAATAAAATTTTGTAGTTTATCATGCAGTTTTTAGCATTTTTGTGTGTGTGTGCACATCGTAGGCTCAAATTGAACATTCATATACTAGGCAGTCATCTCAAGCCAGTTGTTTGAGTATCTTTATGTCTGTGTGTCCTCATACATATACTACATTCTTGTGTTGCATAGGTCCTCCACCAGGGTTACTAACATCACCTAGCAGCTCACCACTGACAATCCAGGATGACAGCATAAATGGATCTCGTGACAGCATGCTCAATGGGCATGCAGACAATGGAATGGTTCCACGCAGGGTGCGCCAGCATCAGTTTGATCATCAGATGCCGCCTCGTAGAACACCTGGGTACATGCCATCATATGATTCAGGATATGGAACGTACCAAGACACTTACTACAGGTAATTTATAGATATCATTAAATATTGCTTATAGACCATGAAGATAAGCGTTACACTTTCCCCCTGTCCATCTTTGTACTCCATATTACTCATTATAATCAATTATTCTTCCATTGAACTATGTCTCAACAGCAAAAGATTTTTAATAATTCTTATGAAGCTACCCAGCAACATAGCAGTATTGGATTTTTTTTATAATCAATTAATTCATTTTATTATCTGCTTTTAGTACACCAGGAAGTGTACACCCAGCAAGTTATGGAAGGTATCAATATGACAACATGCCATATAGCATGCAGCCTACATCGTGCCGTCCTGATGCAGCCGCATATGAATACTATCAGTATGGACCAGGGCCGTACCATAGGCCCGAGCTGTATGTCGACAACTATGCCATGCCAAATGGTGTTATGAATGCAAGGATGAGGGAAGGACTGAAGTATGTCAAAAGAAGTCCATACATTCCTGATGAAATGGAGGTAAGTTACTTACTGGACTTCATTCTCTTTCCAAGGGTCGACCAGAAATTTTGTGATGATTATATGACGTCACAGGTTGTTTATAAGGGTGACAGAATGGTGAAGAACAATAATTTTGACTAATTTGACTATGCAGCTGAATTAATAGATCTGATTTGTCTGGTTGTCAAACATTTTGAAAACCATTGTTTATCCTACAATGGTGATGACGATAATGATGATGATGACAATGATGGTGATGGTGATGATGATGATGATTAATATATGATATAGTATGTAAAAATATATTTATTTTTCAGCTTCAAGACTCTCCACGTACAAGCGACCTGGGTGAAGAAACAACTGACCACCTGACAAGGGATCATTACTATGACGACTGGCTACGAGACTACAAAGTATCCCAGAGAAAAGACACTGCCCTGTCTAATGGTAGTAGTGGAGTCAGCAGTAGTTCTCCTCTCAGTCGCTCACCAGCTGCCAGTCAGTCTTCATCTTCCAGTCTCTCACCTCGGCAAGAGAGTCCAGTTGGCTGGTGTCATGGTAGCGATGGGGATAAGATATTACAGACATATATCTTTGATAAGAATTCTACAGCCAAGTCATCATTAGCAGATCCCTCATCAATATGGAATGGAGAGGTAATCTTGCCAAGCCAGATTTGAATATTAGATTTGGTATTTACCAAGTGTGTAGCCATGTTTTGGAGTTTCTCATATATTTAAAAACAATGCTTTTGATTGCTTGATAGTATAGTATATTTAGATGATGTTTTGGTGGCCTTAATTATCTAAATGTGATGATTAATTTTAATTTTTTTATTTTGTTAAGATGAGAAAATTGTGGCACCAGCCCTTGGTTGACAACCGGCCAGGATTTGAAAGGTAAGATAGATGAAATATGAATTACTGAATATGTTTTCAGTTGTTTGGGGAAGGCACTACAAGGAATGGACTGCTTCGATGATATGGTGGTCATTTCGAATTGCAAGGCATTATGGGGGATCCAGGGGGGGAACAAAACAAATATGGCAGAAAATACATAGAGTTTTGAGCCTTTCTTTCATGTCCATCTTCTTAATTTATCTCTTGTCAAATTTTAATTGTGTTTTGAAAAATCCTTTTTACAGGATTGATGCAGAACAAATCCTCAAGGATGAACAGATTGCCCGTCGCCTTCAGGAAGAAGAAAACAAGACTTCTACACTTGACAGTAAAGCCATCGACAAGGGTGAAAGCTTGATCAGGCAGAGAAGAGAGCTTGAGGAGCAAGAACGTAGCAAGGCGAGAAGAGAACAGGTCTGCAGTTTTGACCGCGTGCAGCGTGCATTAGCGTGAAGCGCATGGCATCAAGCGAGTACAAGCGCAAACTATTTACCGTATGTATTAGTTACGAGTTAACTCATACGCTTAAGAGATTTAAGTTTGCTGTTTTTCTTTGTTGCTAGCGCCTTTTCACCTTGACAATTTTGTGATATGAAAGTCTTGTCACTACTCCAATTTATCCCTGACAAAGCAGTTGATGCTAATAATTGGCTTTAATGAAATTTATTGATGGGTGGGGGTTTGGTTCTGAATAATTTATTTCAAAGGCTTATGAAAACCAAAGCTTTGAGTGCACTAGCTATGTGAGATAGTTCAACACAATAGGCTTATCGGAGTTTTTCTGTGAATTGCAGGAGGAGAATGATCTACGTATTGCATTAGAAGCCCAGGCTTTGGAAGAGGAGGAAGAATTGAAGCGCAGTCGAAAATCTGAGCACGAGAGACTAATCAATGAACGACGCAAACTCCTTGCTAAACAAACTAAAGAGCAACAAGAACTCAAAGATCGACGATTAGCCCAGAAAATAGCCTATGAAGATGCCCAAAAGGCAGGGCTGGTGTCAACTCGCCAAATGAGCTACAGCTCTAAATTACATCCACGGACATCAACAAGTTGTCCATTTCACATGTCGTCTCGCATGAATGATGTCAGAACAGGAAATTTCAATGCATTTGGCAGCATTGGTTCCTACAGGAATGGGTGTGGGTCATATTTTGGAGGTGATGATGATGTCATAGATGGACCCAAGCTGACGCAGTGCCATTCATGTAGGAAAGACGATGTTATGACATATAATTGATGATGAATACAAGATATGGGTATTTTCGATATTGATGAATTTAAGAATAATTATTAATAATGTATCTAGCATCTAGTTTACACTGCTCTTTGTTTCAAAACATTTGATAGTGTTTTTTTAACAATATTATATACCATGTCCAAATTTATGACTCTAAACAGATATTATGCATGTCTTGAAGTGTGACACCAAGTTTTCCTCTCACTGCTTTCTTGCTGAGCGGAGCCTGGGAAACAGGAAGTGGTGTCCAGTCCTCCTCACACCACTCTTTTCCAGACTCCTCTGTGGCAAGAGAACATTGTTGGCAACATGAAGTAAGTCTGTTAAACATTTAATAAGATGATTGAGAATTGAATGATAGATTAAGTTAATCCTTTCAGAATAGATATGGGAACCATTGCTGTTTCTATTCTAAAATCACACTATAAATAATGTTCTTTGGCATATTTTCGCCGAATTACTTAATGTGCACGAGTACACAATTAAAATGGACACTTGCGATATGACTACAGGAAATGGAAGAGGGATGGGAAGATGGAAAGGAAGCTGGAATAACGCTCTTCTCCCCTAACAAGCAATGTCAATAATCAGAAGTGAGAAAAAATTTACGAATGCTTAGAAAATATAAAACCGTAGCAATCATTTGCTAGAGTCAAATGTAATGACAAAAAACTTTGCTGCCATTTTGGTTGTCAGAGCACAATTTACCATTGCCCCATTAGCCTCACTTTGATGACATTAAAGCCAAAATAATATTGACTGCAGATTCAACTGTTACACCAGCTTTTCCAACCCTCTTCTTCTCCTACGTCATACCGCTAGGTCCACCATGTACAGTAAGCAAATAATAATTCCAGTTTTACAAGTACTCTACTTGCTCTAGAATGTAGAATCTTGGCAAAGAAGTTGTGATCCTTTTTAGTGATCTTTTGATGTAAATTTATAATTGATATTGTCTAAAAAAAGATACAAATTTCCCCCTTATTTTGTGATTCCTAATGCAATTTAGTCTAGGAAAAAAATACAAAATGATTTTTAGGTGTTTTTTTTTTAACTTTTGAAAGTCTGGATTGTGTGTTGTCTGTTTAGGTATGCTAGTTGGACTGGTCTACATGTTGTGTTAGTGTTTGTCACAATGTGTGTGATTAGATTTGTGTGTATAGAACCCTTGCAGCACGTCAAAATGCAGCTCAATTTGAAGGGAAGTCAAAGCAATAGGTTCCAATTCTCTAGAGATTGAAAATTCTTTTGTTTTGTCCTCCAAATTGAGCAGCTTTGACGTCACGTGAAGGGGGATCTATTTTGTGTGTCTATAAGCAAGAAAAAAGTAGAATTCTAAAATGGTCTTCAGGAAAATTTCATTGCCCGAATATTGCTACCATAAGAAGTTATTCAAATAACAAAATCTAGCATGAGTTCCACTGTTAAGATGGTTGGTTTTATAAGATTTCAAAAAGAACAAATTTTTACATCTTTTTTCCTTAAAAAAAAATGAAAATGAGCCTCTTTAGTGATCACTTTAGTCGTTTTCTTGGACATTATTGTTTAGCTTTTTCCAGTTCAAACTGTTATTATATTTATAAAGGTTAAGTTGTTAGTTTGCACACATATCCATTACATACTTATTTTTTGCAAGTTACTGTTGTGTAAGTGGGTAGAATACGGTAAATGTATTTATGTCAACTTCTGACTTATCTTGAGATTGAGCAAATTGTCAGAGTTTTTGGTCTATTTTTCCTAAAGTCAGGATAAATTTCTGCCATAATATTTTTGAATTGCAAGCGATATTGAAATAGCTAAAAAAGTAAGTCTATTTTGTAATCTTTGTGGATTTTTAGGGGTAGTTTAGAAGATGGAGATAGTGCTTCAGTTACTGCCTATTTTCCAAAAGATTATTCATTTATAGAATTGTAGTTAGGTATTTTGTGGCATGCCCATAGACATGCACTCATCATTTTTTATAACTGTGTCGGCACTCCAATTGGGACCACTCTCAAAGTTAGCCAATCAAAATGTAGGCTGAAAAAAGAGCCCAATGAAAAGTGAGCAGCAAAGCCACGATTTCAGCAGAAACTTTGAGATTTTATTCTCAACCCATGAGAATAAGAAATATTTTCACTTTTTATTACATCATGATTAGTTAACTTTGTAGAGTAGTTTCAGATGGAATATCAACACAGTTACGGTTTCTTCAGCTATTGGCTGTTCATTTGTATGTAAATCTTGATTTTTATAATTACATCCCAAACACAGCTCAAGATGTCAGGGTTTTTGGCCACTGTCGATTAAAAATTTACTTGCTCAGACTGTTGAGAATTTAATTTACGGAAGCTAAAAGCCCAGTCGACTTGAAATATAGCTAGTCATCTGGGTCGCATAATTATGAAAATGGGTGTTTTACATACAAAGTACTATGATATGAGAACAGATGTTCAGCCATACTGTATGTAGCTCAATTCCATATTGTTAATTACAAATTAGAACTTATATACTTTAATGTAGATTAATTATCTTTAGAAAGAATCTCGGCATGCACTAATTCTTGATTCCCCCTATTACGCTTGATACCACTACTACTAGAATCCTTTTTGGTAGTTCCTTTTGTTGGACTAATTAACACCATTATCTTGCAACTCCCTAAATGAGTTCAAAAATTATAATCTGAAAAAGAATTCAAAAAGGATTCTGGTGGTAGTGGCATGAAGATGTAATAAGGGGACTGGTGGATTCCTTGAAATCTTTTGTGGAATGATGCAATATCTTTCCTATGGTTGTAAAACCAATATTGTAGATAAGTTTATGAATGGGGGAAAAGTTTCAATAACTAATGTTAACTGTGAATTTTTAACAGTTGTCTAGAATTTCATGAAAATTGTATCCACATTTGACAAATTGGAAGAAGAGATCCAAGCATTATGCTGCATGGCTCTTGGCAAACAGGGTAGCATTTTTAGGTGCTTTCACTCCTTGGATCTCTTAAATAATGACATTCAATTCAATATTATTGGATACATTGCAATTTTTTCATGAAATTATTCAATTAATTTTTGTTGATCCAATTGTAGATAATTTTATTATTTGATTCTAGGGAAGACCTTAGAATTCTTTCCACACAACAAACAATAGTGATTATTAAAGTAAATTGTGTAGTAACAGAATTCACCTAATGTAGTATTAATACATATTAATGATGTGTGATTGGCATTAGTAGCGTAGATAGTGATGCGCAGAAGAAATAGACCCCTTGCAGCATGTCGGAATGCAGCTCAATTTGGAGGACACAACAATAGGTTCCAACTCTCAGTAGATTGAAATTCTTTTATTTTGTCCTTCAAATTGAGCTGCTCTGATGTCACATGCAAGGGGTCTAGAGAATGGTGTTGGACTCAGGGTATGGAATGTTTTTTCCAATTCCCTTGTGACTCCCAAAGCCAAGCCCCTTCTCATTGCACTTCTATGCACAGACTATTGTAGAGTTCCTAAGGGTACAATATGCTTAAATTGTCTTGAGTGACTCGCAAGCGAGTGGCCTATCTGCCAGTAGCAGATAGAAAAGATATCTCTGTGTGATTAATTGATTTGTATAAATAAATTGTCCTTCTTATAGACCTTATATAGTGCAGGTATACCATTGGAATATTAGTTTTGTAAAAGATGGTAGTGACTGTTGATAAATAAACAGGTTATTCACATTGGTGCTGTTGTTGAAATTGACTTGTAGTTTTACCTTTTTTCAATCCTTAAAACATAATGTATATTTTCTGAAAAGGTGTCAAAATGGTCCAAAATCGATCAAAACCATGGGCATGCTTTTTGCCCCCAAATGGCCAAAAATGACGTATTTTCAATCCTTAAAATATAATGCATATTTTCTAAAAAGGTGTGAAAATGGTCCAAATCGATCAAAACCATGGGCTATAGCCCATGCTTTTTGCCCCAAAATGGCCAAAAATGACGTATTTTCAATCCTTAAAATATAATTCATATTTTCTAAAAAGGTGTGAAAATGGTCCAAAATCGATCAAAACCATGGGCTATAGCCCATGCTTTTTGCCCCAAAATGGCCAAAAATGACGTATTTTCAATCCTTAAAATATAATGCATATTTTCTAAAAAGGTGTGAAAATGGTCCAAAATCGATCAAAACCATGGGCTATAGCCCATGCTTTTTGCCCCAAAATGGCCAAAAATGACGTATTTTCAATCCTTAAAATATAATGCATATTTTCTAAACAGCTGTGAAAATGGTCCAAAATCGATCAAAACCATGGGCTATAGCCCATGCTTTTTGCCCCAAAATGGCCAAAAATGACGTATTTTCAATCCTTAAAATATAATGCATATTTTCTAAAAAGGTGTGAAAATGGTCCAAAATCGATCAAAACCATGGGCTATAGCCCATGCTTTTTGCCCCAAAATGGCCAAAAATGACGTATTTTCAATCCTTAAAATATAATGCATATTTTCTAAAAAGGTGTGAAAATGGTCCAAAATCGATCAAAACCATGGGCTATAGCCCATGCTTTTTGCCCCAAAATGGCCAAAAATGACGTATTTTCAATCCTTAAAATATAATTCATGTTTTCTAAAAAGGTGTGAAAATGGTCCAAAATCGATCAAAACCATGGGCTATAGCCCATGCTTTTTGCCCCAAAATGGCCAAAAATGACGTATTTTCAATCCTTAAAATATAATGCATATTTTCTAAACAGCTGTGAAAATGGTCCAAAATCGATCAAAACCATGGGCTATAGCCCATGCTTTTTGCCCCAAAATGGCCAAAAATGACGTATTTTCAATCCTTAAAATATAATGCATATTTTCTAAAAAGGTGTGAAAATGGTCCAAAATCGATCAAAACCATGGGCTATAGCCCATGCTTTTTGCCCCAAAATGGCCAAAAATGACGTATTTTCAATCCTTAAAATATAATGCATATTTTCTAAAAAGGTGTGAAAATGGTCCAAAATCGATCAAAACCATGGGCTATAGCCCATGCTTTTTGCCCCAAAATGGCCAAAAATGACGTATTTTCAATCCTTAAAATATAATGCATATTTTCTAAAAAGGTGTGAAAATGGTCCAAAATCGATCAAAACCATGGGCTATAGCCCATGCTTTTTGCCCCAAAATGGCCAAAAATGACGTATTTTCAATCCTTAAAATATAATTCATATTTTCTAAAAAGGTGTGAAAATGGTCCAAAATCGATCAAAACCATGGACTATAGCCCATGCTTTTTGCCCCAAAATGGCCAAAAATGACGTATTTTCAATCCTTAAAATATAATGCATATTTTCTAAAAAGGTGTGAAAATGGTCCAAAATCGATCAAAACCATGGGCTATAGCCCATGCTTTTTGCCCCAAAATGGCCAAAAATGACGTATTTTCAATCCTTAAAATATAATGCATATTTTCTAAACAGCAGTGAAAATGGTCCAAAATCTATAAAAACCATGGGCTATAGCCCATGCTTTTTGCCCCAAAATGGCTAAAAATGACGTATTTTCAATCCTTAAAATATAATGCATATTTTCTAAAAAGGTGTGAAAATGGTCCAAAATCGATCAAAACCATGGGCTATAGCCCATGCTTTTTGCCCCAAAATGGCCAAAAATGACGTATTTTCAATCCTTAAAATATAATGCATATTTTCTAAAAAGGTGTGAAAATGGTCCAAAATCGATCAAAACCATGGGCTATAGCCCATGCTTTTTGCCCCAAAATGGCCAAAAATGACGTATTTTCAATCCTTAAAATATAATGCATATTTTCTAAAAAGGTGTGAAAATGGTCCAAAATCGATCAAAACCATGGGCTATAGCCCATGCTTTTTGCCCCAAAATGGCTAAAAATGACGTATTTTCAATCCTTAAAATATATAAAGCATATTTTCTAAAAAGGTGTGAAAATGGTCCAAAATCGATCAAAACCATGGGCAATAGACCATTTTCACAACTTTTTAGAAAATATGCATTATATTTTAAGGATTGAAAATACGTCATTTTTGGCCATTTTGGGGTAAAAACCATGGGCTATAGCCCATGGTTTTGATGGATTTTGGACCATTTTCACACCTTTTTAGAAAATATGCATTATATTTTAAGGATTGAAAATACGTCATTTTTGGCCATTTTGGGGCAAAAAGCATGGGCTATAGCCCATGGTTTTGATCGATTTTGGACCATTTTCACACCTTTTTAGAAAATATGCATTATATTTTAAGGATTGAAAATACGTCATTTTTGGCCATTTTGGGGCAAAAAGCATGGGCTATAGCCCATGGTTTTGATCGATTTTGGACCATTTTCACACCTTTTTAGAAAATATGCATTATATTTTAAGGATTGAAAATACGTCATTTTTGGCCATTTTGGGGCAAAAAGCATGGGCTATAGCCCATGGTTTTGATCGATTTTGGACCATTTTCACACCTTTTTAGAAAATATGCATTATATTTTAAGGATTGAAAATACGTCATTTTTGGGCATTTTGGGGCAAAAAGCATGGGCTATAGCCCATGGTTTTGATCGATTTTGGACCATTTTCACACCTTTTTAGAAAATATGCATTATATTTTAAGGATTGAAAATACGTCATTTTTGGCCATTTTGGGGCAAAAAGCATGGGCTATAGCCCATGGTTTTGATCGATTTTGGACCATTTTCACACCTTTTTAGAAAATATGCATTATATTTTAAGGATTGAAAATACGTCATTTTTGGCCATTTTGGGGCAAAAAGCATGGGCTATAGCCCATGGTTTTGATCGATTTTGGACCATTTTCACACCTTTTTAGAAAATATGCATTATATTTTAAGGATTGAAAATACGTCATTTTTGGCCATTTTGGGGTAAAAACCATGGGCTATAGCCCATGGTTTTGATCGATTTTGGACCATTTTCACACCTTTTTAGAAAATATGCATTATATTTTAAGGATTGAAAATACGTCATTTTTGGCCATTTTGGGGCAAAAAGCATGGGCTATAGCCCATGGTTTTGATCGATTTTGGACCATTTTCACACCTTTTTAGAAAATATGCATTATATTTTAAGGATTGAAAATACGTCATTTTTGGCCATTTTGGGGCAAAAAGCATGGGCTATAGCCCATGGTTTTGATCGATTTTGGACCATTTTCACACCTTTTTAGAAAATATGCATTATATTTTAAGGATTGAAAATACGTCATTTTTGGCCATTTTGGGGCAAAAAGCATGGGCTATAGCCCATGGTTTTGATCGATTTTGGACCATTTTCACACCTTTTTAGAAAATATGCATTATATTTTAAGGATTGAAAATACGTCATTTTTGGGCATTTTGGGGCAAAAAGCATGGGCTATAGCCCATGGTTTTGATCGATTTTGGACCATTTTCACACCTTTTTAGAAAATATGCATTATATTTTAAGGATTGAAAATACGTCATTTTTGGCCATTTTGGGGCAAAAACCATGGGCTATAGCCCATGGTTTTGATCGATTTTGGACCATTTTCACACCTTTTTAGAAAATATGCATTTTGAAAATACGTCATTTTTGGCCATTTTGGGGCAAAAAGCATGGGCTATAGCCCATGGTTTTGATCGATTTTGGACCATTTTCACACCTTTTTAGAAAATATGCAGTACATTTTAAGGATTGAAAATACGTCATTTTTGGCCATTTTGGGGCAAAAAGCATGGGCTATAGCCCATGGTTTTGATCGATTTTGGACCATTTTCACACCTTTTTAGAAAATATGCATTATATTTTAAGGATTGAAAATACGTCATTTTTGGCCATTTTGGGGCAAAAAGCATGGGCTATAGCCCATGGTTTTGATCGATTTTGGACCATTTTCACACCTTTTTAGAAAATATGCATTATATTTTAAGGATTGGAAATACGTCATTTTTGGCCATTTTGGGGCAAAAAGCATGGGCTATAGCCCATGGTTTTGATCGATTTTGGACCATTTTCACACCTTTTTAGAAAATATGAATTATATTTTAAGGATTGAAAATACGTCCTTTTTGGCCATTTTGGGGCAAAAAGCATGGGCTATAGCCCATGGTTTTGATCGATTTTGGACCATTTTCACACCTTTTTAGAAAATATGCATTATATTTTAAGGATTGGAAATACGTCATTTTTGGCCATTTTGGGGCAAAAAGCATGGGCTATAGCCCATGGTTTTGATCGATTTTGGACCATTTTCACACCTTTTTAGAAAATATGAATTATATTTTAAGGATTGAAAATACGTCATTTTTGGCCATTTTGGGGCAAAAAGCATGGGCTATAGCCCATGGTTTTGATCGATTTTGGACCATTTTCACACCTTTTTAGAAAATATGCATTATATTTTAAGGATTGGAAATACGTCATTTTTGGCCATTTTGGGGCAAAAAGCATGGGCTATAGCCCATGGTTTTGATCGATTTTGGACCATTTTCACACCTTTTTAGAAAATATGCATTATATTTTAAGGATTGAAAATACGTCATTTTTGGCCATTTTGGGGCAAAAAGCATGGGCTATAGCCCATGGTTTTGATCGATTTTGGACCATTTTCACACCTTTTTAGAAAATATGCATTATATTTTAAGGATTGAAAATACGTCATTTTTGGCCATTTTGGGGTAAAAACCATGGGCTATAGCCCATGGTTTTGATCGATTTTGGACCATTTTCACACCTTTTTAGAAAATATGCATTATATTTTAAGGATTGAAAATACGTCATTTTTGGCCATTTTGGGGCAAAAAGCATGGGCTATAGCCCATGGTTTTGATCGATTTTGGACCATTTTCACACCTTTTTAGAAAATATGCATTATATTTTAAGGATTGAAAATACGTCATTTTTGGCCATTTTGGGGCAAAAAGCATGGGCTATAGCCCATGGTTTTGATCGATTTTGGACCATTTTCACACCTTTTTAGAAAATATGCATTATATTTTAAGGATTGAAAATACGTCATTTTTGGCCATTTTGGGGCAAAAACCATGGGCTATAGCCCATGGTTTTGATCGATTTTGGACCATTTTCACACCTTTTTAGAAAATATGCATTATATTTTAAGGATTGAAAATACGTCATTTTTGGCCATTTTGGGGTAAAAACCATGGGCTATAGCCCATGGTTTTGATCGATTTTGGACCATTTTCACACCTTTTTAGAAAATATGCATTATATTTTAAGGATTGAAAATACGTCATTTTTGGCCATTTTGGGGCAAAAAGCATGGGCTATAGCCCATGGTTTTGATCGATTTTGGACCATTTTCACACCTTTTTAGAAAATATGCATTATATTTTAAGGATTGAAAATACGTCATTTTTGGCCATTTTGGGGCAAAAAGCATGGGCTATAGCCCATGGTTTTGATCGATTTTGGACCATTTTCACACCTTTTTAGAAAATATGCATTATATTTTAAGGATTGAAAATACGTCATTTTTGGCCATTTTGGGGCAAAAAGCATGGGCTATAGCTCATGGTTTTGATCGATTTTGGACCATTTTCACACCTTTTTAGAAAATATGCATTATATTTTAAGGATTGAAAATACGTCATTTTTGACCATTTTGGGGCAAAAAGCATGGGCTATAGCCCATGGTTTTGATCGATTTTGGACCATTTTCACACCTTTTTAGAAAATATTCATTATATATTAAGGATTGAAAATACGTCATTTTTGACCATTTTGGGGCAAAAAGCATGGGCTATAGCCCATGGTTTTGATCGATTTTGGACCATTTTCACAGCTGTTTAGAAAATATGCATTATATTTTAAGGATTGAAAATACGTCATTTTTGGCCATTTTGGGGCAAAAAGCATGGGCTATAGCCCATGGTTTTGATCGATTTTGGACCATTTTCACACCTTTTTAGAAAATATGCATTATATTTTAAAGATTGAAAATACGTCATTTTTGGCCATTTTGGGGCAAAAAGCATGGGCTATAGCCCATGGTTTTGATCGATTTTGGACCATTTTCACACCTTTTTAGAAAATATGCATTTTGAAAATACGTCATTTTTGGCCATTTTGGGGCAAAAAGCATGGGCTATAGCCCATGGTTTTGATCGATTTTGGACCATTTTCACACCTTTTTAGAAAATATGCATTATATTTTAAGGATTGAAAATACGTCATTTTTGGCCATTTTGGGGCAAAAAGCATGGGCTATAGCCCATGGTTTTGATCGATTTTGGACCATTTTCACACCTTTTTAGAAAATATGCATTATATTTTAAGGATTGGAAATACGTCATTTTTGGCCATTTTGGGGCAAAAAGCATGGGCTATAGCCCATGGTTTTGATCGATTTTGGACCATTTTCACACCTTTTTAGAAAATATGCATTATATTTTAAGGATTGAAAATACGTCATTTTTGGCCATTTTGGGGCAAAAAGCATGGGCTATAGCCCATGGTTTTGATCGATTTTGGACCATTTTCACACCTTTATAGAAAATATGCATTATATTTTAAGGATAGAAAATACGTCCTTTTTGGGCATTTTTGGGAAAAAGGAGGCATATTTTCTAAAAAGGTGTGAAAATGGTCCAAAATCGATCAAAACCATGGGCTATAGCCCATGCTTTTTGCCCCAAAATGGTCAAAAATGACGTATTTTCAATCCTTAAAATATAATGCATAATATGGTTTGTTTTCACGTTTTTGGAATTATACACAAATTTATTGCTGTAGAAGAAAAAACCTTTGCACAATATTAAAATATTTCATAAGAAATATACACACAACCTCATATAATTTATGTTGAATAAATTATTTCCATTTCAAAATATATAATTATTGAGAATACTTAAAAAATTCTCACAGAAAAATATCAAATGAAACTTATTAACGAAATAATATTTAATACAAATTTTTAATAGTTTCAGTAGATCTTTGCCAGCTTTTACTCCAGTGAGCTTCATCGTCGAGTTCAGCATTTCTTTTCTCTTTTATGCTGACCAGTGCAGCAAAGAATTTAGATTTGTATTCCTAGAAAATAGCAGAATAGATTCTTTGAGCTTGGAATTTTTGCCATTATAGACCATGTGACATTCTCTTGAGAATATGATTCTTTGTTTGAGTTGTATCCATATTCATGTGTCTTCTCATGTGCAACAGTTAAACAAAGAAATAATATACTAGGAATACTTTCTTACCTCATAAGCCTTGTCACGTGCCTTAATAGCAGCCAAGTGCGCATGTGTGGTTTTGACAGTTTTTATTGTTGGGGTTCGTAAATCAAAAGTTAAGAAAAATGATATTGAAAACTTTGGACATAAGGTGAAACATGGATACAAACTTTTTAGAGGTGTTTTCTTACCCCAATCGCCTTGTTTCTCCCCTTGCCTCTCCCTTTGCCTCTCCCTTTGCCTCTCCCCTTGCCTCTCCCCTTGCCTCTCCCCTTGCCTCTCCCTTTGCCTCTCCCTTTGCCTCTCCCCTTGCCTCTCCCCTTGCCTCTCCCTTTGCCTCTCCCTTTGCCTCTCCCCTTGCCTCTCCCCTTGCCTCTCCCCTTGCCTCTCCCTTTGCCTCTCCCCTTGCCTCTCCCCTTGCCTCTCCCTTTGCCTCTCCCCTTGCCTCTCCCTTTGCCTCTCCCCAGTCCCTGAGGGGCCTCATTCATGGGCTACATACACCTTAAATGGAACAATGAATGACAACAATCATACCATGAATGCACAGTTATTCATAGTCATGTAAAATGTGCTCTCTGTAACCCTCTGTATTGTAAAGGATATTTGTTGTCTTCTCCATGCGTTGCTCTATTTCGAGTTCATTGGTTGGTAGACCATCCCATGTAGCACTGCCGGTAGGGAATGGCGCCAATTTATCTGCAATAAATTATTGGATTATTACTACTTTATCTAATAAAATAGCTTAATATATCAACACTTTCTTATAAAGTCACCTCGCTATGCGCTATCAGTTTGGTTCACAACTGTGCTTCCTCAGAGGATGCAGCACAGTGTTCATGATGTCATCTGTGCATCATCCCCCCACCCGGCTC
This sequence comes from Anthopleura sola, assembly GCA_023349425.1. Classification (NCBI taxonomy): domain Eukaryota; kingdom Metazoa; phylum Cnidaria; class Anthozoa; order Actiniaria; family Actiniidae; genus Anthopleura; species Anthopleura sola. The sequence continues at coordinate 7,677,633 of JALHLI010000010.1, read as the reverse complement.
TTTACCCTGATCCCAGAGGTATTTCACCTAGAGGTGCTTCATTGCTGCTTGCATGCTTTCTCACTGAATGGAGCATGGGAAAAAGCTGTTCTTTTTCTTCCGTCAAAGAGAACTAATAGAAGCATAATCACATACCTTTACTTTCTTCACCTCCTGCTAGTTTGTCTCTTAAAAGTTGCTTTGTGGTTTTGGGCTTTGGCTCTACAACTGAAATATAAAACAGAGTAACAAAAATGTGCTTTGTTTGTCTTATTGGTTTTGATACTCAGCTCAGGGCTGAGGGCTGAGGGCTGAGGGCTGAGGGCTGAGGGCTGAGGGCTGAGGGCTGAGGGCTGAGGGCTGAGGGCTGAGGGCTGAGGGCTGAGGGTTCAGCCAGGGCTCCACTACCCCGGCTCTATCCCTCACCTGTAGTGCCATACTCCCAGAGAGTGAGAGGACCTTTGGCAACCACGGTAGGGGTCCACCTCCTCTGGATGTGGGCCACAAATAGGGTGGTGCAGTAATAGTACAGTATGAGATTTCAGCTTCACCTTCTGTATTGTATGTCACATGTGAATATAATTTGTTAGGTTTTCCTTTGATTCTGAGGGTTTTTCTCCAGTTCTCTGGTTTCCACCCTCCACATAACCTAACCAGTAAATGATTCCAATAGACCTTTTCAGCTTTTAATATTTTCCCATTTTTGACCATGTGTTATTCTCTTGAGAATATAATTCTTTGTTTGAGTTGTACACATATTCATGTATCTCCTCATGTACAACTGTTTCACAAAGAAATGACACTCTAGAGAGTCATATACATGGTCTGAAGTGGAAAGAACATTACTCCCAAGCTAAAAGGGTCTATTTGATTTGTTTTACACATTTTGAAACCATCCCAATGTCCTCCCTTTTGAATACGGACATGAGAGACTTCTGTCCTGGGAGGGGGACTTCCATATATAGAAGGATAGTGGACTCTGTAAAGCCCTTGACGTAAAATGTATTGTATTAATAACTGCGTGTTTTTACCTCCTACTAGCACATCATCTATAGTTAGTACTGCGTCAAACTGCAGTAACATTGTCTCACAGATATGTGCCAGCTTCTCCACAAAAGATGCACCAGACTGTACTTCCATTTTCTGAAACATTTACACATTATAAAGGATGATTAAACCCCCTTGACTGACATCGTATAATGATCACGAAAGAAAAATTGATTAAACGAACAAATAAAGGAGCGGGCGAGTAAAGAAACAAACACATGTAGCGGTTACAGAATGTGACCAAAAACTAGATTGCACTGTGTGATCACCCGTGTGAAGTTGTGTTCAAACAGTGAGGTTCGTCACGTGTGACGAGGCATGCAATGTCACAGGGGTAACACAGCACAATCTCTTATATCACCATTAAAGTATCTCACCATTAAAGTATCAGCATGACCTCGGATAGCATTATTAGCTTTGCTTGTTCGCTGTATTTCTTGTTCACACAACGAGTTCATTTCCTCCCGGTTGTGAGGATGACCAAGGCTTGGTCGCATCTGGGACTGATGTTGTTGCTAAGCAATAGAAAAGCAATTAAACTATTTACCATTTTCCATATGGTTCACTGGTCACACACAAAGCATTAATTCGAGGCTTCAAGGTAGTTTCAAAGGATTACTCAAATTTGAACCTTGCAGCCTCGACTGAATGCTTTGTGTTTAACCAGTGAACCGATGTGTGAAAATTGGTGAATAGGAGGAAGTAATGGCTATTTCAAGAAAAAAAAATGTTTGTATTTGAGAGGTGGGGGCGTAATGCTATAAAAGATGTGTGGGGAAATTAGTAATTGGAAGAAAAGAAAGAATAAGAAAATTTCCAGAAGACAATGTTTTAAGGCCCGTTTATACTAAGAATTTTGTCGTGCGATTTAAGTATCAATTTCCATGGCGATTTTCTGGTGACGTTTGAGTGAAAATCGAATGTTCGAATTTGTTGCGACTTGGCTGCCATCTGTCGACGTAAAATTGTGGGGTGTTTACAAGTGCGATTTGGGAGTGTCTCAAGTCGCGTGGCAAAATAACTATTGTAAACGGGCTTTGGCAATTGTGCAAAGACAATCCTTCTGACATGGGGGCAATATTTTTAGAAATTTGAGGGGAAATGTGGCAGTACAATTGTAAATGAAAGCCGAGGGAAATAAAAGAAAAGAAAAAGGATAAAGCGTCTTCAGTATTTTGAGTGTGCTGACATACTTTTCTTTGATCCAGTTCGGCTCTATGTTGCTGATATTCTTTTCGCTTCTCTTCTCTTTTGTTCTCCAACTCTTTCATCTGTTCTTCCATGACAACGTTGATCGCAAGAGGCGGAACTCGCACAATCAGAGTAGAAAACTTCTGAAGTTGGCTTCGCAGTTCTTAAATATGAAATAATTAACATGGTCAGTTACCACTGTTTCCATTGGTACTTCAGTGGCGAATCCGAATCCTGAACGATTTCAGGGGGGGTGGCAGTTTCCTAGAGAGGGCATTACATAGCGTCCATTTCAGGTCTTACTTTACCCTTTATTCTTATCATTTTTCAACTCCAAATGCGGGTAGCCACCCATTCCACCCTCTGGATACACCTTTGTACTTGGTGAGAGAGACAACAGTTGCGACTGGGAAATCGTGTAATACACTCTCGTCAATCAGAGTATGCAAAGGTACTGAACAATTTGTTTGATTGACAGCAGTGTGTTGCCTGATTTCCATGTCGTGACGGTTGTCTCTCTCAGCGCAGAGCAACAAAAACTGTTGGTAAAACAAGTGCTTATCATTCACTGGAGCCCGTCTTGTCTCTAACATTCAGTTCCTTTCCCTCTTTTCAGTCCTTGACTACCTTTCCGTCTGCTTTCAGCACAGATGACGTCAAAGTGTAAAATATATACTTCCTAGAAGTCTTTCACGTAAACAGTGCGCAAAACCTGTGTGTCTGTTTTCTTATAATAGCACAGATGATGTCAAAACATGGTCTATACCTTGAATACAGGAATTATGGTACTCTTCTGCTTGAGTTTTGTATGATAACAACCGCTGGACAAGGATTTCGGCGCAGACGTCAAAATTCTCTTGTATGGCCTTGGGACGCGTGGGTACCCTTTGTGTACCTTTCTGTCTATAGTACATCTGGATAGAGAAGAGAAAGAAGAAATTAGGTTTACTCACTGGGTTTCCTGTGGTCATGGTCATTATTCTCAAGTTTTTTCTTTACACCAAGCATGCCACAGGATTCCCAAACGTCTAAAAGCAGACTGAATTGCCTGACAATTCATGGTTACAACTCGGACACCAATCACCGTTGCAGTAGTTTTCCCAGTGGAATTAGAATCTTGTCCCACAAGCAACTACACAGTATCTTGGACAAGTAAGGACAGCAAGCAATTGAAATAATTTATAATCGATTTTCAGCGAACATATTTATAAATTCTGAGATATTTTAGTTAATTTGTTGAGCTTGTGGGACATAGCAACGGTAACTAAGGGGAGTCGGGACCAACTCTCAGTTGTAATATGACACAGGCCATCCAATTCTGAATATCCAATTTTGAAGAGCAAGAAATCAGGAGGGGTGGGGTGGGTAGAGGAAGCAATGTCTTACCTCTGCTGTAGCTAGAAGACCTTCTAATCCTTCTCTCATGATATTGTTGATTTTAGCCAGGAAATGTCTTCAGAAATACAACAAACATGTATCAGGTTTGCACTATTTGGTTAAGGTTAGAACTAAATTAATAGCTCTGACTTTCACTAGTTAATACAGAAATACAAAACGCACGCGCGTGCTGTGTGCAGTCATAGAGCACACGTGGATTGGCACAACACTAGAGAAGTAGAGTGATTTAGTGTCAAGATACAAACGTGAAAAACGACGACGACACGAGCGATTTTTTTCATGCGCGCCTTGCTCTCAAAGTGTTGACGTCCTCGACAGGACATCATTTGCAGCGTTTTTTAGGTCCTATGGAGGACGTCAACCTGTTCTGCCAATCCCCAAGTGCCTTGAAACTGCACACAGAACAGCAAGTAAGTTTGTTATTTCTTGTGCGCGTAAGTGCGCGCGTATACTATATGCTCTCATAAAGCACACGTTCCCAACCAATCAGAACACGAGATTATAACAGTTATTCATATATGCCGGTATATTTTCAACTTACTCTCCATCGTCCGGAACTTCTCCGAAAACCAAGTACTTTTTATCGTATTTTGGTCCTTGTTCTTTCTTGTTTCCACTGGTCTTTCTCGTCCGGCTAAAAGAGTGACATTAACAAAATGAACATCTATTTTATCAAGCAATAAAACTAAGTCTGGTATGATCTAACATAGCAGTCTCGCAGACCGAATTCAGGAGGTTAGCGCACTGGGTTTTGGAGAGGGAGGAAAACCGATAAACCTTGAACCAAGGGAGAGCGAGTGTGACAGTGAGTCCAGGAATCAAACCCGAAACGCCAGGGGTGAGAGGCGAGTGTGCTACCATTACACCACCCTTGATTGAGTGATATATAACCAATATTGAGGTCAAATCTAACCGACCAGATTCAAGACCCGTCATCCACTGAGACTGTGAGTTTGGCGATAGTCGGTCGATCGGGTGATGTTAGTAGTTTCATTCCAACAGACTCCTCTTGAACCTCTACTCGCATATCTCGCCGCAAATCACTTGACTTACCCAGCACTCTTGGTTTTTTCGAAGTCTGTTCTCTTTAAAAGAAATAAGCAAAGGAAATTGATATTTAGTGATGAATCATATGTCAATCATTTGATAGCCCGACGAGTTTAGCTACTCAGACATTTGTCTGTCTGTCTGTTTGTCTGGGGCGTATCCAGGATTTCACATTAGTAAAGGGAGCAACTGCTCACTACCCTCAATCAGTCATCCAACCATCCCTCTCTCCCTCCCTCCAAAATGCATACATGTTATCAATGAAGAAACCAAATGCTGTGGAGAATAGACCATTTTCGAGAAGCGCGAGCGCTTTCAAAAATATCGCAGGCGCAGACACGTAAAAGAGGCATTTTCGGGCAATATCACGCGCGCTATTGACTCTGACGATTAAACGGCTAGAATGGTCGAGGGCTGAGTTTACTGCCCAAGATCATGTGCGCGTCTGCGATATTTTTGATAGCACTCGCGCATCTTGCTGTGGATAATTCGTCCTTGACTTCCCTAATGCACGATACCAAGTACTGGCCACTAACCTTCAAATCTGACGGGACAGTTTTTGGTCTACCTTCTTCATCTAGTCCTTTAGAGGATGTTCTGGATACAGCTGTGGAAAAAAAATGTCCTCGTAAATAACCGCACGGTGCAACTACTGTACACTTGCACTGTTTTCATACCTCCAAGAAACATACAGTACAAGAAATGCACGCGCAACGAAGCGGAAGTTATTCAGAAAAACTTTCTGAAAAATCAGTAATTTTCATTTCTTTTTTTAATGAGGACCATACCTCCAGACTCAGTGCTGAAGCGCAGTATGGCAGTGCGAAGCATTTACGACTATGCTGACACCGCTATCCATAATGACCTATAACCAGGGGCGAATGTCGTATTTCCCCGGTGACTAAGCTCCAACCGTCGCAATGGTCCATGTGGGATGCATGATCGTTACCCTTGTTAACAGGCATGTGCAAACGACAGCTTTTACATGCACAAATATACAGGTGATGTATCAGAGTACTTACGGCTTGTCTTGGGCTTGTTTTCTTCTTCGATGACGTCGATCTCTTGCATTGGTTTCTGTTTCTTTTTGGAACTTTTTCTTGATCTTAAATAAGTGAAGTATTAATACTGATTAATAAAAGAATAAACATGGCTGATAGATAGTCGTAGACTTATGTGCAAAGGACGTATATATACAGACCCCTTGCAGCACGTCAGAATGCAGCTCGATTTGGAGGACAAAACAATAGATTCCAATTCTCAGGAGATTGAAATAATTTTGTTTTGTTCTCCAAATTGAGCTGCTGTGACAGCAAAATCCTGTGAGCACTAGGATCCTCTACTGTGTGAAGGTTTCGTGGGTCGGAATTTGAAAAGAAAAAGAAATATACGACATAGACAAGATTGCACGAGAATGAGAGAGAAAGAGAAGTGTGTGAGAGAGAGGGAGGAAGGGAAAAAGAGGAAAGGTGAAATAGGAAAAATGGAAAAGATACATGTTTTCATTGAGAGATTTCGGTTGGAGAGGAAAGGAGAGGAGAGGAGAGGAGAAACAAATGAAAGAGGCGTAACACATGCGGAATAAACACATCCGAACTGAAGTTGTCATACTTTGGTTCTTGAGACTTCGAGTCTAAGTTCACAAACTCATTATCTGGTAGACACAACGGATCAATCCCACTAAGATATGAAGAAGGAGAAGGAAGATATCTATCATAGGACCGGCGCCAGGCAAGAATAGGCGCCTGGTCTGTAGTCTGTGAGATCTGAGTACCAGACAAGGCAAGATAAGAAGAAAGATCGTCACTAGAATAAGAAGAGTTCACGTCGAAGTCATCCTCTTCCTCCTCGAGGATAGAACTATGAGGAAAACAAGAGGAGTGAAGCAAAACAAAAGAACAGTTGAAGAATGAAAATGAGAAAAAAGATCATGGTAGAAGTGCTAAAAACAGAGGAAAATAGTTGTTTCCTACAAGCAAAAGCAAAATATCCCGGACTAGAAGACAGTAAAAGGAATAGCAATTCAAATTTGCGTGCGTTGACAGATGTTGTTCGATTCTTCCAAGACTTGCGTGGCAAGCTAGTGGTTAGTGTGATTTGTGCCGGGTTTTCTGAGTCTCTTTTAAGGAGCAGACACATGGTGCAACATTGCGCGCAATATTGCAGGCTATCCAAGGTTGCTGGAGTAGGATCGTTTTCTACTCAAACAACATTGTGCGCAAAAAATTGCGTCGTGTGACACGCTCGCAACATCGCTTGCCTGCAACTTTGCGCGCAACATTGTGAAAAAAAAAATTTTTTTAACTGAAATAATTCAGAAAAAGAATCTACTTACTTCAATTCTGGTCTACCAGCGCCCTGCTTGTCCTTTGTATTCTTCTCATCGCTAAATCCCACTTTAATACCCGATCTTAGGACGTTCAAGCTCGGTGTTGCATCGTTGAGTAAAGCGTTTAGATAGACACAACGTTCATGAAAAGCTTGTAAGATCGGGATTAAACTTGCTTGTACTTCACGAGCGGTAACTTGCTGTGGAGATGATGAGAACTCCAGTATTAGGGACGGACCATTTGATTTTTGTTTAGGGGGGGGGGGGGGTACAAGTGTTTGGTGTGCTCGATTTTTTTTATCAGCTATACAGTTAAATCGTACATGTGTCCACCATTTGCATACGTTCATCAATCAAACTTACAACTGACCGAGTTCATTTGCCAGACGTCTGGAGTACGTTAGGTCGCAGAAAAAAAAGAAAAGCGCTGTAATCTCGAAATCAGGACAAGAGAGCGAGGGTCTCTCTCCCGCCCTGCTGACAATTAAACGGCTAGGATGGTCGAGGGCTGAATTTACTCTCTGTGCATTGTTCATTCACGAGTACGCATGCAGCCATGTTTATGTATGGAACTGGGTGATACTTACGTCTTTATCGAGATTTGGTCTTTCAACAGCATCAATATGGCGGTCAAACGTTGTCATGAAGATAGCTAACTTCTTGGCCTGGGAGTTACTGAATGCCACCTTGGAATGAAGGAAGGAAGGTCATTAATGCCTCATCAAGGTATATAAAAACTCATATTGAGATCAACTTGCGACGAGTCTGATGAGAAAGGACCGTTATCTCACCTCACTTTTGACTTTGACTTGAATGTTTGTCAGCCATCGCGTGATTTTCTCGATGTACGTCAGGTCGAACAAGTGATGCTTGAATCTGATTAACAAGGTTTAATAAGAATACACATTATCACACTGGACAAAAGGATCGTTTTCTACTTCAGCAACACTGCGTGCAGTCAAATTGCGTCGTATGACATGGCTCGTAACATCGATTGCCTGCAACATTGCGCGCCATGTTGCAAAGTGTGTCCGTAGCTTTAAGACGGTGCAATTTTCTCTGCAACTTGTCTGCAAGTTGCAAGAGCGTTTACACGGTGCAACGGAGACGCAATCGTTGCCGAAAGTAGAAACGAATTCTACTTTTCGCAACGATTGCTGCAACTTGTCTCGCAACATTTCTCAAATTGCACTGTAGGTTACACGGTGCAATGCTTCGTGCAACTTGTGTGGCAACGCCGAGACAAGTTGCAGAGAAAATTGCACCGTGTATTCGCGCCTTTAGTGTGCTATGCAACTAACCTATCTTCTAGTTTTCCAGCATAATCAGTAGCAGCTTCCATTCGTTTAGTCTCCATTCCTTCTAGTTCTCCCATGAATAGACCTTCAGATGAGTCGATCCTGCTGGCCATCTTCTCCTGAGAATTGCCAAAATATCAAGTGTTTTTAACAATAATCAAGGCTTCCACTATTCAAAAAGCTTGGAGATGAAGCGCAGAGTGTAGTAGTGGTAGTGCGTATGTCTTCTATGAAGGTGGAGTTGGAGGGGAGCCAGGAATACTGAATGTAGTGGTAGTTTGTGTGAGTGGAAAGTGTCCCATTTAAAATCACATGATATTCCCTTGAGAAATGTTCTTTTGTTAAAATATTTACACATGAATGCTGAAATGCGCACACCAAACAACGAAGTTAAAAAGGTCTATTAGTGCGAAAGGGTGGAACAGCTAGACATATCATTATTTTCTATTTTACCAATCTTTTCCGGTATTCTTCAATTTCATCCGTCGAAAAGTTGCCACCATCAGAAAACACTCTAAGGTAGGGAAAAAAAGAAAGAAAAAGTGTTGAATGGCTAAGTAAATGTAATTGAACTTTTCGGCTTGGGCGTAATGATTACCCATTTCAGACCACGCGTCATTCCCTAGAATATCATTTCTTTGTTTAATGGTTGTGCACAAGAAGACACATGAATATGGATACAACTCAAACAAAGAATCTTAATCTCAAGAGAATGACACGTGGTCTGAAATGGGAAAACATTACGCCCAAGGTAAAGAAGTCTATCAAAATCTTGGGTAGCACCAGAGTGGCCAGAAGTGCTTTTATACTTACTTGAATGTTTTACGGAATCTCGCGTTAGAATTCCTCAAAGTACTGAGTATCCCATCAAGATCATGACGAAAACTTCGAATTGAACTCCGTATGACATCCATATACTGAAAGTAAGATAACAAACAAACCGGCATCAATTTTATCGAACCTAGATCGGAAACCTCTGGGATGGAACTCTAGACCCCAGTAGTACTACAGTGGTGAGAGATGAGAACTCTACATAACCCTCGAACCCTCCCCGCCACCCCCCAAAAAGAACATGGAAATCATAAACAGATACTTCTTGCATGCACAAGATAGATTAAGGGGCGGTGTACGTCGAACCCACGTAATGGGGGATTTAGATATTGGAAAGAACTTTATGAATGCCGAACGAACGTTTGCAAGGTTCAAATTTGAATAATCCTTTGAAATGATCTTGAAGCCTCGCTTGAGTGTATTTGTTTGATCGGTGGACTGATGGAAAGTGGTGAATGATCACCAGACCCCCGGATGCGCATGAGTGCAACAAAGAATCGTATTGTCAAAAGAAAGACAGGTGGTCTGAAATGAGAAACAATACGTGGCCCAGGGTAAAAGGGTTTATAGAATGAATGGCATAAATCAGACGTGTACCTGTTCTACTCGATTCGTCACTTGGTCCTGAATAGCAAGAAGTCTTGAGAAAAGAACAACAACAAAATATCAGAACAAAGATTATAATCACAGGGATCAGAGAAGTACTAAAGATGCGGACCCAAGATGCGATTTTTTAAATATCTAAAATCTAAAAAGTTCTAAAATCGCACCGTGTGACCACCCGTATGACGTTGCTCGTGCACGGTGAGATTCGTAACGCGCGACGTCGCAAAAGTAAAATACGTCGGACGGGTAGTCACATAGTCTAGACTAGAGCTGGACCCACTTTTATCGATGCGCGCGCGGCAAGAACGAACCGAGTAGTGAAAGGAGACTGTAAGAATCGTAAAGAAAAAATATTGAAGACACTGAAGAATTGAACGCAAAGTATATTGTCCATATATAATGTGTGTGGTGTGACTCACTCATGGGTTTTAGTGGCTGATACGAAGGTTGCCTCCAGTTCCTGGACTGATTGTTTGAAGTATTCCGTCTACAACAAGAGAATGTATATCATGAGTACTGAAATGAAGTAACACAGTTGTGACATAACTCTTGTCACACAAGTGAGTCAGTCACGTCACAGCAGGTACCGCGGAGGCTGGAGGGCTTTGGGGTAGGGGGGGGGGGAGACTTAGTCGCACCACGTTTTTAGCCAAAAATGATTTTCTGTTATGAGTTGCCTAAAGCTTTGACATGACTTTAATGCAATAAATATGTTGTATTACCCCTCAAAACCGCGGCACTGGAAACCGCATTTCCAAGAGCCTCAATTCCCAAGTTTCAGGGCGTAAGGGCGTTATCTCGGAAAGCCCTCCAGATTATCCCCCACCCACCCAGTTACATACCTCTTTATCATGTTCTTCGACCATCTCGTGAAATCTAGTTTTGAACTCGTTTAGTGTTGTGACAACGCCTTTACAGTGTTGGTCCACCCTCTCTTTATGTAGAATCAACTCAGCTGCGAATCAGAAGATAAACAGCATGTTAAGTTATGGTACTACGAGAAAATATACGCGTAGCGCTGATTGGTTGTTCCTACCTGCACGCACGTTATGGACATCTTGTTCAGCTCTTGCTGCTCTGGGTTCATGTAGATGGAGTCGTAGATCTAGCTCACTATTCAGCTCTTCCATCTGGTAAGAAAAGTTAAAGAAAACAAGATATAAAGACGCAAAGAACAAACGCAACTTCCTACCACAATTATGCGGAAAGCACAACGAATTTTGGAAATCAAACTATAAAAAAAACCCCAAACGACAAGAAACTGAAATCTAGTTTTGCGAGCTGTTAGAAGGAAAACAATACTCTCGGGTAAGTTGAAGTTGTTTTCTTTAGCCATTGAAAAACTGCGCGAAGAAAAACTCTGTGCTTTCAGCAGAAACCTTACCTTCGCTGATACAACACTGTTGGAGTGTTCCAGCGCCTGCTCTTTCCATTTCTCAAGATGTTCTAGGAACTCCATTCTTACGCTAAGTTGAAAAATATATAGCTAAAGTTAGCGCAGTTGAAAATATTTATACTTGTATTTTCAAATTTATACTAGTCTTACTGTTTTCTTAGATCAACAAAGAATTCTTCTTTAATCGCAATGGCATCTAAATAGGGCGATGCTGTGTCCTCTGCGTCTACAAGGAAACAAAATATGATGCATTTAAGTTATGATAGGTCATTATGAGACACCAAATCACTCACAGTAAACATTATGTAAAGCATGAGTATGAACAGATGATAACTAGCGGTAAGCTAGTGTGGGCTGCGTCGGTGTTTCTAATGAAACAGTTGTGATAAAAAGATAATTTTCACCGTAAAAAAATAACTTTTTTTACTCCGACGAAGGAGTAGCGTCCGAAACGTCAGTAAGTGATCTTTCTTATTTTTTATGGTGTAAGATTTATCTTTTTATCACAACTGTTTCATGAGTATGAACATGATACTTTTTAAAACTTTTTCTTGAACAGTAAGAATTTGTGTTTTTAATTGAGACGGGTAGGGTCGTAGAACATCACAATAAAAAGTTTAAACCTTTATAACTCGAAGACGCAACACTCAAATAAAAACATATTCCACCATTCAACTATTCACTTCATGTAGAATCAATACAAAGTATTGTCTCAGACTTTAATATCTTACCCGAGTTCTCAGTCAAGAACGTCATACAAGTCTTCATACTTCTAATACTCTCGGGTGTTTCAGGTAAGCCATGTTCACCCGGTTCTTTCAGGATGTAAAATGAGGTTCCATTTGACGTAGTCAAGATGTCTTCCAGTGCCTGGTGTCCAACCTTAGTTTGACGTTGTGGATGTGGAGAGATGGCTGCCTTTCCTTTACCAGGCTAAAACAAATACAGATTGAATATTTAGCAAAGGCATTGTTTCTCCATTTTAGGATTTTGTCAGGATTTTGTCTCCTTGGGAGGGGAGGGGGGGGGGGGCAAAACCCGTTTTCAGAACATCGGTAAGTTAAGTGAACTTAATACGCGACTACTCAACTTAAAAATCGCGACATTTCTATCCTCTGTCACTCGCGACAAGCTAATCTCTTTGCTATCAAGTGCGCTAAAAGAACTACCATGCAACGGGATGAGGATGACCGGCCACCCAGGTCCCTTCCCCCTCGCTACGCCCATGACATGTCATTTCTTGGGGATGAAATATTTTTCCTTTCAATTTATTTGTTAAACGGTTTTAAGAGATGTGCTGTTATTATCACACAAGTGCGCAGTCAGCAAAACAAGCCCTTGACTTGTAGTTGTCAATCTTACCTCCTTGGGTGGATTTCTGTTGACCTGGAAGTACTTGCAGATCTCACTATCATAAGTCTTTAACTCTTCTTGTACCATGGCTGGGTAGCTACATGCTGTCTCTACTTGGGTATTGTGAAAATCATGGTACCTAAGGGAAAGGGCAAAAAAGGAAATATATTTTACTTCGAAACCGCGGGGAGTGGTTGTCCAACTCTCCCAAGCCAGGGGCTCATGTAGAAAGCGTTTGAAGATGTGCATTTTACACCCTCAAACTATCAGTGCTCCTTATTACGGGTATTTAAAGCTAAAGCTACACAGAACAGAGTGAAGTCGAAACAGACGTGGAGATCCTGAGGATCGAACCGTGGACCTCTAGCTCCGAAGGCCGCGCACTAACCAACTGAGCTACGCCTGCTCCTATATGGTACCTTTGAAAATGGGAACAGGTTAACTCTACAGGTGTATACGGTAGTTGTTTTACACACATTGTAACATTTACTTACATTTGTTTTATAGTTTTAAGAAGAGCCATTGCTTGATTGAGACTCACAGTCAACGCCTGTGGAATATTAAAATCATACGAACGAGTTAATACCGCATTTCACTTCACTGTGTGCATTGAATCATTTCATTGTATACAGAAGATGTGTTTATTTGGAATCTTTTAAAATAGTGTACTGATGTTTGTAGGGTTAGGATGCCTTAGAGGACATTGGGGGGGGGGGGGGGGGGTGGATGAGAATGGGAAGGAAGGAAGAGCAAGACAGAAGAAGACACATATGAGGATGGGAGGGATGGGAGAGAAATGGATTAGAGGGGGAGGCAGTATGGTCCCTCCTACTCAAAGGTAGAAAGTGGTCCACCCCTCACTTCTCACACGGTAACCATAATGTAATTGAGATTTTTTGACTCGTTCTTCTTTCCCTTGCCGCGAGGGGTTTTCTACGGATTTGAAGGTTTTGTACATTGTAAATACTTTAATTAAATGTAACACGGGATGATCCCATCAGACAAAACAGACTCTAAGGTGAAGGCGTTCAGTTGCGAAAAACAAAACATTTGCACAGCAGTTGAAACGAAAAAAAACAACGCACTTTTACGTCTGATAACCTATCCTATTTTAGAAAAAACCTACTAATGGTCTATCACCAATCGAGCCCTGTGATTGGCTGAACTACTAGGGGTCTATTAGTGATAGACCTCTAGTAGCGAAAAGCGCTATCATCATCATCATCATCATCTATTTTTATTAATAGTTATGAACATCATGATAGTCACCGTTTGGGTCGAATCTTGTCTCATCTTGTCCATGATGATGTCAAGGTTTGCTTCCTTCACCTAACAGACATAGAAATACATAATCATAATTATTTTTAATACTCGCGTCAGTATCTTTAAAACCCAACAAGGGTTTGTACAATATGTACGATATATATTGTAGTGATCTCTGTGCTTATACAGTACCTGGTTAACAGCATCATGGTCTTGACGATTCTTCTCCAGTGATTCCTGAAATGAGATGTTTAAATCTATCATTAACAGACATCAGCAGATTTCGAATGACCGTGAAAATTCCCGGTACAGATGTGCCGTGACCGTGACGGTACTTTGTCTGGCACTTTGATTTAAGGAATCTACTAGAAAGAAGAAGGACGCGTCTACACTTGTTTTATCTAGTTATTCATACCAATAATTTCCTCATTTAGGAACGGCCTTATTAAGTCATTGATATTCTTGCAGGTAAATAGATGCTAAATTTAGACAAACGAAGGAGAAAGAGAAGGGAACAGGGGATGGAAGGGTAGAAAGAAAGACGATAGAAGGGAATAGAGATAGAGATTAAAAGGAGGGGGAGAGGAATATGAAAAGAGAGAGGAAGGAAGGGAGGAAGAAAGAAAGGAAGAGAGGGAGGAAGCAAGCAAGCAAGGAAGCAAAGAAAGAAGGAAGGAAGGAAGGGAGAAAGAAAGAAAGGAAGAGAGGGAGAAAGGAAGCAAGCAAGGAAGCAAGGAATCAAGGAAGGAAGCAAGCAAGCAAGGAAGTAAGCAAGCAAGGGAGGGAGGAAGGGAGGAAGGGAGGGAGGAAGGAAGGAAGGAAAAAGGGGCTGATGTGGGAAAGAAAAATACAGTTATTTCGTAACTGACCTGTAATGTCCTTTCTTGGTGTGCTAACCCAAGCTCATGTAAGTCCCACAAGTGGGCAGCACCCTGAACGAACTTGAACAACGACTTGATCAACATCTCTTGGAAGCTTGTTAGGTTCTCCAAGGAACGCTGGAAAACAAATAAACAACAAAATAAATAAGTAAATCTCTCGAGCAGATTTCGTCCGAGTATGAGTATTCTCTTTGAATGACCATTTAACTCTCAAGCTCTGCACATAGCTGAACAAATAGAATGGTTTTCGTATGAAAGAAAAATGATACGACAAACTATTGTAAAATAAAGGCACCGAAACCTACGGTACTGACTATCAGCCTGTACACTGTACGATATGCTGTGACATTGAAATGACTTTCCATTGTTTTCGTGCGCGTTATTCAATAGAAAAGCTTAGGTACGGGTAGAGTATAATAAGGTACAGCCGACTACAGTATACGGCTGCGAATTGTCGTATGGTTTCCCACTGCGAAGACCTCTCCGTGTTTGACTCGATGATGAAGCAGCGAAAACCAATAAAGCACGCCCAATAGTTCTCCTCTTCTTACCTCCATTTTTTCAATTTCGTATTCAAACTTGGTCTGCTTCTCGCCCACAAGGGGAAGAAAATGTTCGTTCAGCACCTGAAAATTCCAAGAGAATGTTGAAGCAACGAAAATAATAATACATGGGGTTTAGCAGTGGCATCTCTACAGAGTAGGTATTCGTCCACTGAAATTCCAGTTGGAATTTAGAGGTTTTGCAAAAGGGAGGAAAACCAGAGAACTTAATCTGGAGAAAAACCCTTGAAGCAAGGTAGGGAACCAACAAGCAACTCTACTCATATATGACACTGAGGCTGGCGGGACTCGATCCCGGGTCACATTGTTAAGAAGCGAGCGCTCTCACTGCTACGCCACCCGTGCTTCTCAACTAGTAACTAGTAAAGTTGCAAGTGCAGTAGAGAATCCCAGCTGGTTGCTTCGCTTACCTCATCAATCCGAACATCATCTAAAATGCCACTTGAAAGGAACTCTTCCTGCGAGAAAAATGTTTATTTTTAACAATATATAACAAAAACGGAGTAATCTTCTGAAGTGAGCACGCGGAAATGGAGAGTCTCAAGTCTTCTTTTCAAACTGCTCTCTTAATAATTTCTTTTCCCACAAAAAGTGTGTGTGAGTGTGTGGGATGTGGGGAGGATGTTGCTGGAGTGCTTGAATATCTCTGCACACTATTGACCCATGCTAATATTTATTATTTAATACGATAATCCACATACCTTATGTTTGCATACTTCTTCAAGACATCGTTGAATTACTTTCTCATACTCTTCATTCAGTACGGTTTTGTACTTTATATGCAGCTCCTCTGTAAAAGAAAACATTAGTAAGGTAAGATCAACTGACTGGTGATGATGATGCTGATGATACTACTAATGGTGATGATGATGGTGATGATGATGAGAGTGATGATGGTGATGATGATGCTGCTGCTGCTGCTGATGCTACTGGTGATGATGATGATGATAATAATGATGAGAGTGATGGTGGAGATGATGATGATGAGTGTTAATGGTGATGGTCATGATGCTGCTGCTGCTGCTGCTACTGCTGGTGATGATGATGATGATAATGATGATGATGATGATGATGATGATAATGATGATAGCGATGGTAGTGATGATGATGTGTGTTGACTACTAACCTAGATCATGTCCAAGAGAAACCAAGGAGTTATGCCACTGATAAACTGCTGACTTGGTAGAGTTTGGTGGCTTAAGATTTCTGAAACATAATATAAAATACGTTTCAAAAAAAGTATTTTGTCATGTAATCCTGGTAGGGCCACCCATGCCGGACAGGTGGAAGTGTAGGGGTCAGACGAAGAGTGATCCCCTGGTCCTCCAGGTTGGGTGTTGGGCTGAGGGCTGATGACTCACTCCAATAATAAAGGTTTATTACAGAAACCAGGAGGCCCTGAGTGCCACTTAGAGGTGCGAGGAAGATAGGTAACTACTCACCTCAAACTTTCAAGTATGTCCTGTCTTCTACTATTGATTGCCTTCTGCTCCAATGTAAAACACTCTAGTTCTCTTTGAACACCTGGTGGGTCTTTGATTGGAGAACTCTGCATAAATTCACTGTAAAAGATGAAAAACGTCCATAAAATATCAGTATAGGCATTAGATATAGACCCCTTGAAGCATGTTAGAATGCAGCTCAATTTAGAGGACAAAACAATAGACCTGTTCCAGTTCTCAGGAGATTGAAATTCTTTTGTTTTGTTCTCCAAATTGAGCTGCTTTGATGTCACATGCAAGGGGACTAAATACTTCACTTGCAAGTGTTATTTGATAAGAAATTTATATCTTTTTATCCCTCATTTTAAATAATGGCAGTTTCAATAGTCATTTCATTTGCCGTGATTAATAGTCCATTTCCATTTTTATCATCTTTTGATTTTCATGCATTCATTGTCTTCTGGAATTCCCATTTATTAGCCAAGGGAAATTTCCAAATCTATACATCTAGATGTTATAGTATTTTCTACTTTTTCTCTCATCCTTCCATATTTCATTATCATCTCATCCCAGTTATTTTTCCATTTGTTTCTCACCTAAACTTCCTGGTAGATTCCTTGCATATGAGCAGTCTCCAATCCTCAACTCTTGTTTGCCACTTGATGTAACATTTTCGTTCCCTCTCTATGTCAGCTGAAAGAATGATATGAAAATAGAAAATATGATAATATTCATACTTCAGGCATCATTCAGGCTCTGCTGGATGGTAAACAAACCTTAAATTGATTTGTTTCTTGAAATCAAAAAGTATCTTTAAGTTATGAAAAAAAGTTTTTAACATAGAGGAAGTCCGAATTTTTTTGCCATCCAGCAACAGTCTAGTCTCTTACGCAGCAGCTGTTAGGGTCATCTCTACTTTCTATCCCCTCTAGTGAGACTAGTAACAGTCACATGTTTGTTGCAAAAGGCCTATTGGTTGTTTGCATGTTAATATTTGAACTAAGGTGTCTGCGCAACTATGAAAATTGCAGTAACAATATTGCAGAGTCTATCATGTCCTTTGATACTTTCTGACACTTTTGCTTTGAGAAGTTACACACTACAACTTCCCCTCCCGTGAGCAGTGCAACCAAACAACACTGCCAACGAAAGGAAAAATTGCAGCATATATCTGCAGCTTCAAGTTCTTCATAATTACATGTACAGTGTACATCTTGATTGAAATCTTGATGCATCTATAAGGAGGCATATTTAAACTAATAAGGAAGACCACTTGACCTTCCTGCTAAGAGACAAAAGAGACTTTATGCATGAAGATGGCAAGACCAGGATGACGACACCAATATTATGACATGAGCTCAATGGTTTTTCATGCGGATGCTGTTGAGGTTTAAGCAAAGACAGCAATGCAGAGGACAATGACACACACATGAAAAACCATTTTGAAAACGTGCTTGTGTCATCATTTTGGCATCGCAATCCTCAATTCTTGTGGATGCATAAGGTCTCTATAAAAGGGGGCTACACAATAGTCTCTTTCACAGTTCGCTGCACCATATTGAAAGGTAACAATGCCTTTGCATCGAAGCGAGATGAACAATGAGCTTGCAATAATAGATACCTTTTTTGATACCTCGGACAATAATTATCATTCACATGTCTCTATCATTGCAAGGTCACCCTTCGTCTCGCTTTGATGCAAAGGCATGGCTACCTTTCAAGATGGCGCAGGGAACTGTTAGTCTTGCTATCATTACTGGACTATTTAGTTTTCCAGACGTCCTGACAACTCACCACTCAATAAATGAGAAATCAGATCAGCACATGCCCTTTTGTTTGTGAGAATAGTTGAGTTAATGTGTAGAGCTTCTTTTTCTAGCATCCTATGAACATCTGGTGGCATCAGGTGAGCTATTCTCTCCAGCATTTTGTCATAGCTTCGAAGAGTCTCTCGTAACTACAGATGTAATCATTTATGTTAGCTTTTTTTAATTTTTTGGGTGCAATTGATAGGTAAAAAATAGATGCAAATTAAATGGTGGATTCTACTTCCACCGGATTCCAATAAATTATGTACAAGTATATTTTTTGTGGAGGGAGGAAAAACTGGAGAAAAATGGGGGGAAACCCTCGAAGCACAGGAGAGAACCAACTAGGAACTCTACCCGACTCACATGACACAGAGCCCAGAGGGGTTCAAACCTGGGTTGCATTTGTTAGAGGTAAGCACTCTCTCCACTACCTCACCTAAGCTTCCCAATCAGTTATATCATGGTTTTAGTTGACCAACAAAACCATGCAACTATGTCCAGCTACAACGAGGGCTTTAATCCGACTCTCTTATTCTTACTTACCAAAGATGATCTGTCCAGTTCAACTTGTTCTAGGCGATTCCGCATATCTTTGATCCATGACTGTCTTACTGAAGAATGCTCAGCCACCTTAGCCCACAAGATATGAAGGTCCTTTATCTCATATTCTATTAAGTCCTACAATAGATTATGAATTATCATATATTACATAAAGACATAGAAAAAATGTGAACCTCACATGCCGTGTGCAGTTATAATAGCCAACTTTCAAGATATGCTTATCTTGTCATGCACAAAGGTTTCAGTATAAGGATCCATCCTAAATTCAATTTATTCTTTTCTCCTGTCACAAATCACTGAGTATTTAGCACAGAGCCTCACATTGAAACCTTTGTGTGTCACAAGTAAAGCATATCTTGGAAGCTGGTTATTAGGACACTGGGGTAGTCCGAACAGGAGAGATTAGTGTTAGGAGAAGCAAGAAGCATAGCAGAGTCAGCTACTCACTTCTCTCATGTCCTGCCAATCCCCAAGTGCTTTATAACTGCACACAGTACAGCAAATAAAGTTTCTTATTTCTTTAATAAAATACAATTTATCATAATTCTATCCAAAATAAGTTATTGTCAGTAATTTAAGAATCTCCTGAGAATAGGAAACCTATTGTTTTGTCCTCCAAATTGAGATGCATTCTGACGTGCTGCAAGGGGTCTACACATGTACACACCCTAAATATTACAGAAATAACGTCTCAAATAATTAAATTAAAATCATTGATTGTCACTTACATCATCCTTTTCTATCAACTGCATCAAGTAATCAATTTCTAGAAATGCAAATTAATGTAACAGTTATCAATTCATAATTTTGACACTACTATGTAGGTATTACCGGTAATATCAACCTAGTGTATGTTTGCAAACCTTTATCATTTCCTGCAAGTCTTTCTTGGAGAGTTTCACTGGCTTCAATAATCCTTGGTTCTAGGTCCTAACAGAGAATGGTAAATATAAATGGTAATTAATCCTTCTGGGAATAACTTGCCAAGCCTAGAGAAGGCCTAGGTTTGTACTATGTTAAAATATAGAAGGTGTCTGAATCTTCCATTAAGGACTGAGAGGTTTAAAAAAATAAATTTTTTTATTTTTAAATAAAGAAAAAAGTGTCTAGTCTTTCTAGCATTTTTGCACTAATTGGTGACCCTTTTCACTCATACACACTACCACTACATTCTATATTCTATGCACACAACACTCACTCACATGTTGATAGTTTTACTCACACACACTACCACTACATTCAATATTCTATGCACACAATGCTCAACTCACATGTTGATAGTTTTACTCACACACACTACCACTACATTCAATATTCTATGCACACAATACTCAACTCACATGTTGATAGTTTCACTCACACACACTACCACTACATTCTATATTCTATGCACACAACACTCACTCACATATTGATAGTTTTACTCATACACACTACCACTACATTCAATATTCTATCCACACAACACTCACTCACATGTTGATAGTTTCACTCATACACACTACCACTACATTCAATATTCTATGCACACAATGCTCAACTCACATGTTGATAGTTTTACTCACACACACTACCACTACATTCAATATTCTATGCACACAATACTCAACTCACATGTTGATAGTTTCACTCACACACACTACCACTACATTCTATATTCTATGCACACAACACTCACTCACATATTGATAGTTTTACTCATACACACTACCACTACATTCAATATTCTATCCACACAACACTCACTCACATGTTGATAGTTTCACTCATACACACTACCACTACATTCAATATTCTATGCACACAATGCTCAACTCACATGTTGATAGTTTTACTCACACACACTACCACTACATTCAATATTCTATGCACACAATACTCAACTCACATGTTGATAGTTTCACTCACACACACTACCACTACATTCAATATTCTATGCACACAATACTATAAAAATCACATGTGGATTTTTATGGAGGGAGGAAAAAAGCTAGATGATGCAATACTGAGGTTCGCAGAAAAACGAAACCCCCCTCTTGATGTTCTAGCGACGGACCTGGTCTATAAATAAATAATTATTTCCTGAATAAATTACAGAAAGGCAAAACTTACTGTACTTATCATAGCCAATTCCTGGTACATGTCTTCTAGGGTTGTTTCATGCCTCTCCTTTCTACTGACCTTTATCTTATCTATAATGTTGGATTTTGCTTGGGATTTTTCTGAATAAACAAATGAAGAAATGAATAAAGAAAACAAACAAATCAAAATATCCAGGAATATAGATAGGAAACATTAAATATTATAATGAAATAAATATTAAAAAATATGTCAATGATGTATTTAAAAAATGTATTTTTCACTGTACATAATTAACAGTGATGGGGTACTGGTAAATTCATTTGCTAAAACCTAAGCTACCCGTAGTTTCAATCATTTTTCAGTCTTCATGATTGGATGGGTCTACTATATATCACTCTATAATGATTTCTCTAAAACTATGAATAGGTGGATAGATTGATGGATGGCTGGTTGATTGATTGATTGATGGATGGATAGGATGGATGGAAGAATGGGTTGATGGATGGATGAGTGGATGGATGGAAGGATTGATGGATGGAAGGATAGATATATGGATGGATGGATGGAAGGGAGGATGAATGAAATAGATGAACAATAATCATAATAATTATCAGAGTAAATGTTCATACTTGGCAGGTCAGACATAAGGCCTCTGACTTCTTGAATAGCTTCATAGTTATCAGGCATAGAGTCCCTTTCTATTGCTTCCAATGCTGCATATCTACAATAAATATATCATTATCATCATAATATGATATCATGTGATTTCAATCCTAAAAGAGGACAACACATGACAGTTAATTGTAACTAAGCCAGGGCTCGAACTTTTTTCTTCTAGCAAAGTAAAATAGATCTCCATCATTGCAAGGTCACCTACATGTAATGTCTCGCTTCCATACAAAAGCATTGCTAACTACAAAATGGTGTAGGGAACTGTGAAGGGGACTATTTTCTACAATTTTGTACATGTACGACTTACTTGTAGTAGACAGGGTTTTCAATGTAAGAATCGTTCAGTCTGGCTTGAGTCCATTCTCTTTGTCTTCTTGATAAAATCCCATGTCCTGTCACAGATCTAGACTCCCTTACCAACGGTAGAACAGGAGCTGATTTAGACTTGTATTGTCTTCTTCCTTTTTCCAGCGATTCGACCAAGCTAACCTACAACGTTTATAAATCAACAACTTTAAACTTGATTCTCACAAAACTAGTAAAAAGTTCTTATTTCAATTACACTTTCAAAAACTTGATATATATAATCATGAATAACGCTAAAATATTTTTACAGCGTTGTCTAATAATTGCGTTAAACTCATTTGTTAATTTAAAGATTGTATGACTAACTGAAGCTCAGGAAAACAAACCATAACTTGAAGTGTAAAAACTATTGCATACTAGCTGACTATCAGCTGAATTTTATCAATAAATATCAGCCAAAATATAAGTCTTTCCTCACCTCAGCATCAAATATCTGACGATAAACCTGTTCTTCAGGAACGACTCTTTGCGAAGGCACTTCACTTTGAGCCATAAGTTGTTTATTAAGGTCTTAAAATCCCGGTAAAACTCTCGTAGTGAAGATTTTCTTGTCAGCCGCCATTTTGTTTCTTAGTTCGTTTGTTGTGGCAACAATACTAGTCACTAGTACTTCTCGGCCATTTGTTTGCAATCCCATCATGCAGTTGGGACCCGGGGGATTTTTATTTCCGGTTTTCACAGAATACATTGAAGCACATACAGCATGCTCATACAATATAAGATCTTTTTGTTTTAGATCTTTTATCAAAATGGTATTTCATTGGTCTCTCTTTGTATAAAAATGTACGAATATTTTGATCAGATTGGACCAGGTGAGCTCTTGAGAATTTATATTTTTGTCTGATTGTGACCCAGACGTCCTTGTGTTGATCTATCTGTCAGATGGGTCCACGAGAATAACCTCGTTCAAAACAGAGCTTTGAAATTGCTCTTGTTTACCTGCCAACAACGAGATATTAACCTTCCTGTTTGGCAAAGATAATAGATTTTAATGACTTTAATTTAAGATGATACCTCTTCTTGGTGAATCATTTGTTTTTTTTTATTTTTGAAAGGGAATATCTAACAACTAGCAAGCATCGACAAAACCTGCCTCAACGTGAAGAAGGAAATTATTCATCCCTGCGAAGTGAGCCAGGCAAGAGAACATTGTGCTTGTAAGTTTGATGTTTAATGCATTAGATTAATGTTTGAATACTTTGACCTCAGAATACCAGATGTCACATGAGAACAGCATTGCTTGTAGGCATAAAAGCACATCACGATACGAAGTGAAAGAGTGACTGAAAATGGAAAATTCCCGTGAAAAAACAAAACCGCATAAATTAATCATAAGGATTGATCCAAACAGCTAAGCGTCTCATATTGCTGATCGTCTATGATCGTATATCCTGTTGTGATCGATTGTGATCACGTGTAGCCCATTGTCACATGATGTTTGGTTGTCGTAACACGGGCGCCAGAGTCGCCTCCACGTTTGGAGTAAAACTAACGCTTTATTTTGTTTTCTTGAACGGTCTAATAATTCTGCTTTGGTATGGCTGACTTTAGTATTAAAATAATAAACATCTGTCCTCTTCTCTCCTTCGTGGCCTCGCTAAGTCGTTACCGATTAATTCCGAGTGACCCACGATCGGTTCTTAATATTAAACAGACAAACATCACGAAACTGAAACCGGAGCTAGATGTTTATTTTAGATGTTTATATTTATTTCCTTTCCTTTGCTTTCTTTTCTTTCCCTTCCCTTTGCCTTTGTTTTGCTTTACATTCCTTTCCTTTCCTTCCTTTCATTGCATTAATGATTTTGTTTTCTCAGTTCACAATGAACCAGTACAAGGTTGTTCTGATTGGAGATGTTGGAGTAGGAAAAAGTTCTCTTCTACGAACGCTTCGATCTCTTCAGCTTCACCAAGAGTACAAGCCAACAGTTGGGGTTACATGTACTTACATAACCTTCCCAAATGATACCCATTTTTACATCCTTGATGTCTCAGGATCTCCTACTAATGAACACCTTACACAGATATACCTCCGAAATCTTGATGCTGTGATATTAGTATTCGCGTTAAATGACCCAAAAAGCCTGCAAAACCTCAAAGAATGGAACGACAACTTTACCAAATCCTTTGAAGGTGATTCTAAAGCCGTTTCTAAGTTTGTTCTGGGAACCAAATTTGACGTTCAAAGTATCGAGCTTCAAAAAGAAGGACAAACTTTTGCAGAGAGTATCGGAGCGAAATTTAACATTACATCTTCCATGACTGGGACAAATGTTGAAGATTTCTTTACAGGTGTCTCAGAACAACTTGTTCAGCACAAAAGCTTGGTGTTTGAGTTTCGGGACGATTGTGACTCTAGCAAGCTAGCACCGCTGTACTTAAAAGATGCACCGATGGCCGGTAGTATCTTGGTTGAAACGTTCCTGGATCCCATACTGTTAGATACATCTGATGAGGAAGTTTCTTATATAAAGGTGGAATACGAAGGACTTTCGTTCGTAAATAAAGATAAGACCTTCGCTTGGAGGCCGTCACTAAACGACAGGTATTCTTCAATATTTACTTGTTTAATTTTTCGTATTTTAGAAAACTAAAATCACGCTTACAAGAAGGTAAAGCGACCCTATAGTATTTGTAACAAGGTGTATTTTTTCTTTCCCGGGTCTCTTGGTAATAGGGATATCAAAAACGAAAGAATTAGCCCTAGTAGTTACATAGAGTCTACCTATACTTTCATGTTAATGTGCCTTAGAATCCGAAGAGTATAAATACAAAATTCAATACTAGATTATAATGAGGATTTGCGTTAAAAAAGCGTCAAATGTCAGGTGTTATTAAATACGTACGCGCCCTTCCACTGCTAAGCTTCCACACACAGTAATCCATGGCAATTCTATTATTCGGCTAGCACACTTGTTTTTCTCGATTTTTAAATGTTTTGTAGTTGCTGTAGTTTCTTTGAGGATAAAATTGGTACATCGTCCCTGAAAACGACCGTTCGTCCAAATTCGCTCCTAAGAACCATTGAGATTCAAGAACCCGTAAGTGTGTGGCAACATGGATGGCTTGAAAATGTCTACGAAGCTGGTGCCGCTTTAAGAAGGCAACCAACGGTAACAGAGCTCAGAGGCATTCAGGATATGGTATTCTGCTCCAGTAAGTTTGTTCATTCATTTATCCATTCATCCATCCTATCCATTCATCCCTCCCTCCCTCCCTCCCTCCCTCCCTCCCTCCCTCCCTCCCTCCCATCCATCCCATCCATCCATACATCCATCCATGCATCCATGCATCCTCCCCCCATCCATCCATCCATCCATCCATCCATCCATCCATCCATCCATCCATCCATCCATCCATCCATCCATCCATCCATCCATCCATCCATCCATCCATCCATCCATCCATCCATCCATCCATCCATCCATCCATCCATCCATCCATCCATCCATCCATCCATCCATCCATCCATCCATCCATCCATCCATCCATCCATCCATCCATCCATCCATCCATCCATCCATCCATCCATCCATCCATCCATCCATCCATCCATCCATCCATCCATCCATCCATCCATCCATCCATCCATCCATCCATCCATCCATCCATCCATCCATCCACCCACCCACCCATCCACCCACGCATCCACGCATCCATCCATCCTTCCATCCATCGAAACAAATAACTATAATAAATTCTCTTTCAGGAACTGAAAGCGGACTAGAAAAAAAGAATGGCCTCTTCTACATGATCCAACTGACCGAAGACAACAATATTCTAGAAAGCGGTTTAAACTTTCCAAAACAACTGACTAGTAAAAAGGCCAACATTGTTCAAAATCATTTTGTAGCAAACCCAAAGCTAGTAAAGTTTGGAGGTGATATCCAAGCATCATCCATCAGCCTTACGAACGGTGTAGCGGTGATTTCCTTTGAAGATGGAACAGTACTTTCCTTAGGTTGCAATCTCTTAGGAGGGGACTTTATGGTGGACAAAAATCTTTCTAAACATTTTGGGTTTGGTGAAATCCCGACGCCAGTTCGACTGAAGGTAGAAATATCTCAGGTAGCATGTGGACTGAACTTTGTTCTGCTGTTGGCAAAAGATGGGAAAGTTTTTTCTCATGGTTCTCCTAAATGTGGTTGCCTTGGACACGGGGACTCAAAGAAACGATCTGGACCTGAAGTGGTAAGTAGAAAAGTGAGTGGGCAAAGTTTGGTGGAACTGTGAAAGACGTACCGTACGTACGTGCGCGCAGAGGTCGTGATCATGCAGGACTGGCATGTCTCATTATCCTGGTTAGATGAACAAGTATATGCATACAACAGTACGTCCAGACGTGCTAACACTGAATAGCTGTGAACTTGATACTGTCTTCATTTCTGATTGCATAATTAATGAGCAGTAGGGAGGTTTTCATATGATTGGGAAACGACACAGCAAATGTTAGCAGTACTGTATCCGTACTCTACAGTACCTACAGTACGTGTACACAATAGGAAAGTCATGGCATGTCGTTCAGTGTACGTGCTAGCCGTAAAATTGTGAAAATTCACGACACACGGCACGGTTACGGCGCGTCGCGGACACACAGTACCGAGTCTCGATTTTATACACGGCACGGCACTGACACATATACATACATATATTTATTTAGTGTCATTTTTTATTATTACATTACATTTACAAATAATTATAACATAACCTAAATTGAGACACAAGCTATCTATAATAACTATAAAAGTTAACCAAGATAGAAAACTGTTCTATAAAAAACGGTCTAGAGCAGGCAAACAGTCACCATGAATTATGAACTCTTACTCGTAGCTATCTTTTTTAACGTTTTGTCTTTTTTAATCACTACTGAAAATATTAGATAAAGAAGCTAAAGTACATCAAGAGCATAGCTACAGGCTATCACCATGCCTTGGCTTTGGACAAGTACGGATCGCTGTACTCCTGGGGCCTCAACGCTGGTACAGGAAAAACTGTTTCCAAACCTGAATCAGTGTACGCAATGAGTTATACTACAGTCAGTTCCATAGCATGTGGAGCATTTCACTCGTTGTGTATTGGCGAAGGATATGCCCCGAAAGGAAATTTCCGTAAGAGAGCGATCTTCTCGTGGGGCCTTGGAACAAATGGGGCCTTGGGGCATCTTGTTACTCAAGACGTTCCTGAACCAAGGTAAGAATAAAGCTGCATTACGGGCTTGCTAAGCAGCATGCAATAAAACCTTTTTAAAAAACATTTCTTTTATAGGCTTGTCCTGCACATATTTAACAAGCCAACTAAACTCATCAAGAGTGTTTCTGCGGGAAGAAACCATACTGCGTTTTTGACTGATGATGGCGTGCTTTACACCTGTGGGATGAATAACAATGGTCAACTGGGTTACTTTACAGAACGCGAACTCCAAGGACAACCAAAGAGGGTAGAACTTGGCAAAAATGCCATGGGGATAGAGACCAGGTAGGTGTAGTTAGTGATTGCCACTAAAGAAACATCTATTTCAAAAAAAAGTTGTCGGAACTAAATTAGGAGATAGGCAATTCACTGCATGGTTTCTTATTCTTGACTTTGAGGGGCACTTTGCATAAATACACTAGCTTGTTATCCTTGACTGCACATGAAAACTATGGTGTATATGCGAAGTGCCTCTCAAATGTTATGCAAATGAGCGAAATAGAAATACTTTATGGGTCGTAAGAAAACAGCGTATAGGTCATTCCAAGAAGTCAAGTGTTGACGTTAAGTTATATCAAAGCTTTAAGCAACTCATAAATCATTTTTAGCAAAAAACGTGGCGCCTCCGCGGTGCTTGAGAAATCCTTTTTTCGTACGCTATGCGAAACTGACAAACGAATTTCAAATTGCCTTCGTTCTGACTATTTCCGATTCCATATTTACAGAGCTCAAAGTGTCATTTGCTCTGAAGATTGTACAATGGTCACAACTGAAGAAAAACGTGTGATGGTCTGGGGCAAGTTTAGCTACGGTCCAAATACTTACGACCCCACCCCTCTACAAAATACTAGCTTAGACATCATTGACATAACTACTTGCATGATCCCCGAAACCAAAGGAAAAGCTTCATGCGAGCTGATAATCGCCTTGGCAAGTGGTAGCAAGATGGTGTTGTGTACGGGTGTAACACATAGTGCATCCTATGATTATCAGGATTTACCGTGGCCTGATAAAGCCGTTATTTCTTGTAACATCAGTAATTTAGTCCGAATCGTATCAGTTGGCGCAATGATACTAGCATTAGATAATAAGAATGATTGCTATCATGCTGATGTGCACAGTTGGCTGCAAGACTTGTTCGGAGAAGAGTTTCTTTCATCTAGTGAACACAGAATCATGCATAATATCTGTTGTGCAGTGGAAAAACTTGGGCCCCAAAAGATTCCTGCTATGGCCTTTAATCGCCTTGAATTTTCGTACCAAATCTTTCAGATAGAAGCTTCCTTGAATTCGTTTCTGTTACGGTCTGAAATGGGGGATGTTTTTAGCTGGAGTCCATACCAAGGTAAATGATTTGAAATCCTTATTGCTGTTGTTTTGTTTTGCTAAGGTCATGTAGTTCCTATCTTTACTCCATTACAACCCAAAAAGCAAACTGACAAGAAATAATGCCGAATATTAAAGCATGCCCGAGGGACCCGGGGAAAGATGCCGTTAATCTCTCGCCGCTAAGGAAAGTTAAGACTAAACTACCCTCGGAACACACTTGTGTTGGAGTGAGAACCTCTTCTAGTTCTACTGAATTCTGATTGGTCAATCATTTGTGGCCGGACCAATCAGAAACAACATCATAGACAAATAAAATACCTAGGCTGTTCTAATTTGTTACATTATGGAATAATTCTAAACTGACAATGTTGCCATTGTGTATAGTTTCTGTAATAACCTGATTCGAGTCTATTCCTTGGCTCTACTGTAGACACACGTAGATGACAAATTATACTGCCACAGAACTGAGAGGTCTCAGTAGCCCCCATCACAGTTCCCTGCGCCATCTTGAAAGGTAGCCGGGCCTTTGCATCGAAACGAGACGTACGGTAGGCTTGCAATGATAGAGGCATGTGAATAATTGTCCAAGGTGTTAAAAAAGGTCTCTATCATTGCAAGGTCACCAGAAAGATGAACTGTGAAGGGGACTATTTGGTACTCTTGAAATACCCACATGAAATGGTGGTCTTAATGAATTCTTGTAGGAAGTCCAGTGCATCGGCATATTGAACTGGACGGTCGAATAGTTGTTCAAGTTGGATGTGGGATGCAGCATTTTGCCGCCCTGACAGACACTGGTCTCTTGTTCACATGTGGCGTTGGGTGTCATGCTCAACTGGGACATGGAGACTTAAAGGACAGGAATATCTTTGTGATGATTCCTCTTTGTAAGTTCGAGAAAATCAAATCCGTTAGTTGTGGACAAGCCAGCACTGCAGTCATTTCTGTGTCAGGAAAGGTGAGTACTGTATCTTAACGTAGCCGTAACTACGCTTTGTGATTGGTTGAACAACTGGAAGACAATGGGAAGCCACATTTCAATATTACGGCATGTCGCGATCGTACCGTGTACGTGCTGTAAGTCAGTAACCGTTTGTTTCAGTTTGACAATATTAATGTGTTCTCTTTGACCCAGGTGTATTTCTGGGGTCAGCTTCAGGTTTCCAAAGAAGAAAAACAACACGAAGAAAGAATGCTTTTGAACTCCATGAAAACGTGCACGGAGATAAGCTCATCTTTGTGCCGGGATGTCTCTACCAAGGGAAGTGACACCTCACGAAGTTACAGAGTTTTTCCGAGGAAAGAGGAGTTAATCATAGTAGGGATACCATTTGAGTTTAACATCGAACATCAATCACCTGAGAAAGCCCCAGTGGATCCTAATATGGTATGCATATTTTATTTCGTTGCTTAATATACCAATTGCAGAACTTCAGAATGCAGTATAGGTTTCAAATTCTCAGGAGATTGAAGTTCTTTCGTCTTGTCCTCCAAATTGAGCTGCTTTGACGTCACGTGAAGTTCTTTATATATATATGCCAAAATATCCAAACGCCTTTGAGGAAGACGTACTCTTTGGAACTTGAAACTGAAAGCTGCAATGTAGAAAGGGACATTTTCATTTCTCTGAGGTGGTATATACTGTACATGATACAACATACTCTGCTGTCAGTTGTGGTTAGATGCGCTTTTTTCTAGTTTTTGATCAGTAATTTTACTAAATTTGTTTTTGTCTTGCAGGTTTTCAGGGTGCAAGCTGTATCGTCAACCAACGAAATCTTAAAAGGAAGAGTTGAATCCACTCAAACAAACACTTTTCAATCAACTCTGACTTTCCAAAAAGATGGAAAGTACAACGTTTCTGTCACCCGTAATGGCAACCACATCCTTGGAAGCCCATTTGCGGTGAATGTCGAGAAAGGAGTCCTTCTACCAACGCTTAAAATGACATTAGTTGGCTGTGATGTCGATAGTGTGAGGTCAGTCGCTTCGACCTTGACCACGTTATATGGTGATGGACAAGAAGGTTCTCCATCTTTGAAGTTTACGTTACCAGATGTTCGAGTTCAACTTTGGGGCCATCCTCCAGTCCATGGAGATCAAATTCTGTCCGATATTGTTGCTCTTTCATCTCTCAGTGATGGCGGAATATACCTTTACGTTTGGGACGGCAGTCTTAACGATTTTCCTGAAGAAAATGTAACGTTTTGGCTTCACCAGATTGCGATCAAAGCACCTCAAGCTCATGTTGTTATTCTCGGTGTCAACATGAGCTTGGAGCAGACGCACAGATTTGACTTGAAGGCGTATCAGAAAAGCAATCCCAATTTGAAAAAAGCGATCTTTGTTGCCTCGTTGGAAGCAGAGCCAGTGGCATTTTCCCAAGAAATCCAGGAAATCGTTGGAAAAAGAATCCTTAGTGAACCACAGAGAATTGTATGGTCAAAGCTTGTAACATTGGAAAACAGAATACGGGACAAAATAAATCAAGGAACCGAGGTCATGAGTCGAAAAGAGTTTGTTTGTTTGGCAAATGAATGTGGAATAAAAGACGAGAGGACAATCCATGCATCGATGCTTCACCTTGAGAAAGTAGGGTTGGTACTTGATGTTGGAGCAGAAGATGTCTTCATTGTTCTGAATCAATACTGGCTGACGAGGCAACTGTCTGAAATGATTCGGTGCTGCCCACGAGGTGCTGTTGACATGTGCCATCTTGGTGAGTACTGAGTAAATGATATTCATGTACTCTGCAGGTTTTCAGTAGTCCCTTTCACAGTTCCCTGCGCCATCTTGAAAGGTAGCCGTGCCTTTGCATCGAAGCGAGACATGAGGTGACCTTGCAATATTATAGAGGCGTGAATAATTGTCCAAGATCTTAAAAGAAATCTATCATTGCAAGCTCACCGTTGGTCTCGGTTCAAGGTAAAGGCACGGCTACCTTTCAAGATGGCGCAGGAAACTGTGATGGGAATTTATGATCACTTTCCATTCATCAGTCCATGAGGCAAGCGCGCATGTTCCCGTCACTTCCACTCCATCAGAATAAGCCACTGAGATAACACTCAGCTCGCAAAGTGCTTTTATAGTATTCGAAAAAGGCTTTCTACTAGTTCGTTTATTTTCCGGGATCCGCTTTATGTTTTTCAGATCAGCAAAAGGTTCAACTTTCAGACATGCTCATCAAGAAGAAACTGGCATTCACAAATAGCACTCAAACAAGGCTCTTCTTCGTTCCTTGCTTGGCAAGTGATGAAGTAACTACAGGAGACGAACCATCGTTTGTCGTGATTCGACATCTCGTTCTTGATTGCCCTCCTTCCAGTCTTCAAGTAGCTTTTCCGTTGCTGTCGGCACGACTATGCAGAGAGCACTTGGAGACCAGTTTCGGACCTTTTTTCTGTGTTATTCACGATGAAACCTTCAAGTGTCGTGTAGACTTTGGGCCATGTTTGATTAACAAGAACAAATCCGAAATTCGCTTCACGGTTCATTCTGAAGAACAACAATCTCTAGGCAAGTGTACTGTATCTTTAATCCAGGCAATGGGCGAATACCTTCGACAAGAGTGTCCACATTTGTTCGTTGATGCCCATGTACACATTTCATGCAACCATTGCTTGAGGTATTACTTTACATTGGAAGCAATTGAAGATGTAAATGCTGGGGTCGAGTCCATTTTAAAGTGTGGTGAATGCAAATCAACGATCGTTGGGCTTGAATTGTTGGAGGGTTTTGAGATACAGCGCCCGTTGCCAAAGTTGATGGAAAGAGTTGGAATTATCCCAGGTAAAACTACTTTAATTGTTCTTATAACCCGAAGTTATCAGTAGTAGTTATACCCACCACGACTGATATTGTTCGCATGTGAAACAAACGTGTTCGCATATAACTTCGATCCTCAAGTCATTAGCGCACGACGTCGGGGCTGAAATTTCCAGCTTATATTTTTTGCGCTGCACCCAACGTCTGGAGGTTCTGCTAAAAAGAAATACTTTAGCTAGTGAGAAATTCAATCTGGGAAGATTCAAAACAAGCTTACCGTTTCCTTTGTTTCCCCCCTAGAAAGACCACCTCTGAAGAGTTTCTCTTCCCGCCAAATTGTCCCACGCTTGGTGCACTACATGAACCAACAAGAAGAGAGGATTTTAAATGAAATGAATCTACAGTTCGAGACGATGGCCAAGTTTTTCTCTGATAATAAGGTTGGTTATAATTCTCTCTACTAGTACTCTTTCAGACATCAAAAAATGTGTTGGTAGCGCCTTCAGAATTACTTAGAGTTTTAGGTTGGTTCTGTCATGTTCAGTGAATGAACCTGCATGGAATCTCTTTGAGAATGCTGCCAACCCAAAATTGCCATACATACTCCGACAACTTAACCCTGTCTCCATCGCCAGCTTGACATTCCCGGGCATTCCTTTCCGAGGTGATCTGAGACCGATATTAATGACGGTCGGAGAGACATCCTTGAAATTGATGAAAACCCCATGAAGAATAACTGATGAATCATGCCCATCTATTAATTATTTGATATTCATTTCTAGTATGACGTACCACGTACGTTTTGCTTGTTGCCTGTCTTTGAAGAAGAATCAGGAATCAGCTGTGGTGACATCTTGGTTTCTCTCAAGCGCTATTTACTCCTCTATAAGCAACAGAAGTTCCGACTTCATTTGCTGTGCGAGGGGAATGGTGACGGCACAGGCATTCACTTTCTGGAACCTTCCAAGCACAAAGGCTATGAAATAACCGGTGTCAACGAGTTTATTTTGACGTCTGTTGGCCAACTGAGAAATAACTTACAGGTATAAAGTATTATTATACATTTTACTCACTATCTCGCTTCTGATGAAAAAACGTTCACTAGTTTTTCGAAAGCAGAATTAAATCTTTATTCTTAGTTTACAAAAAGTACTGAAAAATATACCACTCGTATTTTTCACACGAACTACATCCGGGACCTCAGTGACATATTTTCCATATCCTCACACATGAAAGTATCCATGACGTCACTTCCACTGTTTTCCCGCTCACTTTAACGCGCGTTGTGTAGATTTAATTCTTTGTGGATGTGTCTATATAATGAATAGGAAATTACAAGCTGGCTTGAAGATATGAAATATTTTCACCACTCGAAGATAAACTTCATATCTTCGCGCAACTGTGTAATATCCTCTATATACTACTACTACCAGTACCCCTAGCGCAATTGTTAGAATTGACCGGGTAATTTGCCTCTCCGAGATGACTACAGCTATGGTATGGTAGAGCCTTCTATTGTAATATTATATAAAAGTATACATTTTTTCAGATGGTACTGCAGCTTCTGCAAATTACTGGGGCGATAGCACCATTCTTGCAACCATTTGGTTATGGTTCTGTGTTCCTTACATCGTCAGCCTTGAGTGCAGTGTTAGGATTTGCAGCCAAGAAGATGAAGGAAATAGACTTGATTCGTTACTTTGCACAGGTAAGGACACATTTCATTTACTCCTAGCTGTTAGTTGCCACTCATAGACGTCATTTTCGAGATGCGCGAGCGCTTTCAAAAATATCGCAGGCACAGGCATGAAAAAGAGGCGTTTTCGGGCAAGATTACGCGCACTATTGACGCTGCCCGAAAATGCCTCGAGATCATGTCTGCGCCTGCGATATTTTTGAAAGCGCCCGCGCATCTCGAAAATGGTCTATTTTTGTCAGCTCAATGATTATTTGGCATGGATAGCAGTGTTTGGCTGTCGTTTTAGGCTGGTAATGAGATTCATGAGATTCATTTAGCTGATTGATACCAAGCAATAAAATACTCTCTGGTTGATAGCACATGACGGGCAGTGTTTGCCTGTCATTGTAGGCTGGTAATAAGATTCATGAGATTCATTCAGTTGATTGATACCAAATCAAACCACCAAAAAATCATTAGAATAAATATGAATCAAGGAAATTTTTGTTTTAGATGGACAAGTTTCTCAAAGGATTTCAAGAAACCGCAAAGACCATGCCACAACCAGAGCATCTCGGCGCATGCTCCAAAGATCAGATCGCTTACAAAACGTCTGGCTGTGACTACAAACAACTAAGGGCGGTCGTCAAGTCGTTTGAAGGAATAGACCAATTTGGAGGGCTGACTCAAGAGATGCGTAAAGGAATTGGCGGCGTGTGGGTTTGCGAAGAGCATGCGAAGTACACGAGCAGTACAAAGACATTTGAAATGCCACAAAATAGCCCCAATAACTTAAAGAAGAGTGCTGGATTGTGAATTGACCTTGAAAATCGCAGATTTTTAAGTATTTTTAAGCTCAAGTATTTTTAAGCTCAACTCAAGGCTCAAAAGAAAAGAATGAGCGCGCACGAAAATTAGTAATGAAATTAGTGCTTCTCTGGTTGCGCGAGTAAAATTAATGCAAAAGTCATTCAAGCAGCTGTGATTCAAACGCAGGACAAAATGATTAAAGAAACAGAGGATCTGAACACATTGTGTTATCGATTTATCTGTAGTGTTTTCATACTGCCCTAAGTCGATATCCAACGTGATTTCCAAATAGTGCGCACAAATAATCGTATCCGGGTAACGCGCGCGCAAACTAGCACTGACATTTCTCCACCTAGCCTCGAGCACTAAGCAAGAGGATGGCTTCCAAGAAATCTTAGGATTAAAAGGGCGAGACCAGCCTCTACATAATTAGAATTCAATTTTTATGCTTCTATGAGACATAAGTAGTAAGAAATAATAAGTTGAAATATTTATCTTTTCTTTCTCTTCAAGCTAACTCAATGACCTTAATCACAGCATTTCAAAATAACTCTGCCAGCGTTTAGACTACAGTTTTAAATTAGTACTTTGTTAGTCAATGCAGTACCTAGCCTTTCACATAAAATGCTTTCTCTCTCTTAAAACTTGTCAGTGACTGATGCAGGATGATTTCAGGGTTTGGCTGTTATCCACAAAGAAATTTTATTCTTGGGGTGCAATCATACGACTCAAAATCCCTTGAGATATTACTACGGCATTTGCGAGCTTCCGTGAGGCTTGATCCGAGAATTAAGTTTTGAAAAGTTTATGTCACATAGTTCGCAGTATAGTTCGTGTTTTATTAGTCTGCTCCTTCAAAAGCAACAGCGGATTCCGCTCTTGCAAAGAAGGGCCCTTCACGCTCATACTCCCTTAACTTCAATAAGTATGGCATGCCAAAGACTTGCTTTGCTGAAGGGGAATGTGCGAGCTCAACAATCAGCTCATACTTGAGCTCCTTGCCTGATTTCTCGGGCTCTGTTCGGCGATCAAGAAGATATTCTAGATATCCTGAAAATCAAATAAAAATATTTGAGGGATTTTATTCAGCCCGTGAAGGAAAGATGACTATTTAGTTTTATAAAATAACTGTTATAAATCTCGCTTTCTGATTATAAAACACGTGGAGATTGGCAGAACACGAGTCTTCTACGCGGCATGCTTCTACTAACACTTCTCTCGTGTTCTGCCAATCCTCGCGTGCTTTGTATCTGCACACAGCACTGACGCGTTTTATTTTTTTTATTTTTTCACTAGTTGAAAAAGAAGAAAAGAAAACAATCGATGTAAAGTTTACTAATAGCTCAATTTTCAAAAACATTTCTCACGGATTGAGTAAAATCACTCTATGTAGAGATAAAAGGTTAAAAATACCAAATGTCTGTAATAGTAGATGAAAAAGGATAATAAACAGTGTAATTACACACAATTTTGTTAATGTTTCATGAATCAGTCTACCCATAATTCCATCGAGGGACGAGTGGTACTGGGAACGAGCGCGCGCATTACATCATCAATCAGATAATCAACCTTGCGCGCGCTTTTGATGAAGATGTTCAGCGAGAGAAAAGAAGCGAAAGAAAGTGATAAAAGATTTAACGAGTAAAAAACTGTTCAGCAGATTATTTTCAGACTAGATTATCACAGATCAAGAGTTTCAGGTAAGTACTTTGACATTCTCGTGTGGTTTTATTATAATTTTCGGGCTCATTTATGTGGAAATTAATCAAGCAAGCTTTGGCAGTAAAACATCGAACTGCATGTGTAAATTGAAAAGAAATGAAAAACTTTGCGCACACAAAAAACTGGAACCAGATCATGAAGGCAGATTTCTTTATCTAAAGTGGTTGAAACTAAGAGAAAACAGAAAAACGAAAAGCAAAAAACAACAAACAAAACAAAACAGAAAAGAAAGTTCAAGTAAGACGAAAACTAAAGTAACAAAATTGTTTAGCAGTGCAATTAAATTGATCCCAAAAATAAGAAAACGAGCGTCGCTCAATTCCTGTGAGTAAGACTTATTTTAAAGGCATTTGATCAAAAAAAAAAAAAAAAGAAAAGAAAGAAAGAAAAAAGAAAAAAAAGAGAAGCGAAGATAATGCGACTAATTTTTACTCGTTATAAATCTTGTTTTTTTTCCCGACAATGTACGAGAGTACGCAGGAAGACATACTGCGTGTACGAATTTACGGCTCTTTTGTCCAGGATGCATCATAATCGTTCCATTCATTTTCAGGTTTGTCATGGAATTACCAATCCATTACCAGAAAACCGCCCATTACCTATGGTATATAACAACTTTTGGATATGTCTTCCAGTGCAAAAAGTCTCATCCTTTGATGTTTGTCCTGTTTTCACCTCTCATCATACCTGGTTGCTTATTCAAGGCCTTGTTGGCTTGTCTGGTCGTTTTCAAAGCCGTCTTTGTCCTCTCTGGTTTGGGAGTGAACCTGCTTATGTTCGCTCTACCTTTGATGCTACAAGTATCAGGACATTTAGTACTGGGGGTTGCCTCGCTTTGCATTTGTTACCTTATCTACAAAGCAATCCTGCAGGTCTGTCGTAGTTTTGAGTTCGAGCCATGCACCGCAAGAACACTACTTACCTATATTATCTGGCTGATATACGAGGAGTGTTACATAGTACTACACATCTGTGGTCTAGTAATTTACGCCATGTTGTACCTTATGCTGTCCTATCTACCATACATGCTGGTACTAATGCCGTGGCTTGGTCAGGACGCGATCAAGCAAGTTATTGCCATTACATTACTTGCATATGACCGATGGTGTTGCTTGGCATCTGATAATTACAAGCAGTTCTACTGTTGCGAAACGACAGAAATATTTCCTATACGCCCAGAAGAAGAAAGAGAGATTCTGAAGAACCAGGAGAAAAAGACGAGTGAAGTGAAGGAAAAAACAGAGAAGCAACAATTGGCCGATGAAACAACTGTTGAGCCACGCCCTGTCACAAGCCAGCAGGCAACCAGAGAGAAGGAGATTGAGAACATTAGGAGAAGGTAAGTTTTTTGCAACATACGAAGTGAAAAATAAATTTGCCATTGAAGAATTGACTCTCAAAAGGCTTTCAAAAGCATGCATTGTGATTGGATGACCAATATTTTCTTGCTACCTGATTGGTCCAAAGTGGAAACCATTTGGGTATCGCGGTACGGTATACAGTAGTATTTGAATGTGAATCAGATCAATTAATGGTGCATCTCTCTTGATTGTTTATCCACAGCATACTGACAACAAATCTGACCAAGGAAAATGTCAAGGACATGTGGCTTAAGAAACAACAGTCAAGGAGAGGACGTCGAAGGTGGTCCAGGATGAGTAACAATGCTCTCTCTGTCAGTGTGTCTCGTGTGTCTAACGACTGGTAGATCACATGTGTCTCGATCTCTGAGCTTGACTTGTGTCATAATTTATGACTCACAAACTGACCAATCATTGAATTTGAAATTGCAATATCATAAAATAAAAAAATAACAAAACATAAAATTGACTCAATTCTGTGGTGTATAAAAACTTTGCACCATCACACGATGGCAGCCATGACAGGAGGCAGGAACAATAGAGTCTTCCCCCCCCCCCCCCCCCTGGGAAACTGAACTTTTTCTCATGTAAATCATATTAGACCAGATTCAATTGTTCCTGCCTCCTGTCATGGCTGCTATCACATGATGGTGCAAAGCCTCTATTATTGTACATTACCTGGACATGCTACCATATCTTGCTGAGCCCATTCATATTTAGCCAGACATTTCATCAGCCTCAAACAGCTACACCTCAGTGACTCAAATGGTTGCTTGGCAACAGAAACAAATGCTTCAAGGGGTTTGTTTGTCATTGCTGTATATAACTCCCTCAAAAAACTTGAAATCTCCTCTGAAACACTTTCTTGGGAGAAAAAGATTGATGACAAAGTTTCAAAGGCACGAAGACGGAGATCTGACTCGGAGCCCATCGCATGTGAAAACAGCACTTTCATGACATGTTTGTTTCTTGCAGGGTTATTAAACACGGCACCTAGACCTGTATCAGTATGAGCTATAACCCCAATAGTTTCTACTGCAATTGGCATTAGTCTTGGGTCACCGCAGCTTACTTGACTGTATAACTGCTCCATGAATTGTGGGTACTTTTGGGTAACCTCTAGAGGTCTTAAGTGTGCCACGTGACCAAAGAACTTTACAATACCTGGGAAAAGGACAACTATGGTCACAAATATTTCTTTTTTCCCCAATGGTTTATCATTGTCTTCATTGCTATGCACTGATCAAGACAACAGTCACAACATGAAATCGGGCAATACACTGCCGTCAATCAGAGTATGTAAAGATACTAGACAATTTGTTTGATTGATGGCAATGTATAACCCAATTACCATGTTGTGACTGATGTCTCAATCAGTGTATAGCAATAAAAAGTGGTAACTTAATGTTGGAAAACTTCCCCCAATCCTTTCCCTTCCCAAAATGTAACACTCAAAATTCTCTCACAGCACTCCATCACTTAGTGGGAAGGGATGGAGTACTGTGTTCCTTGATTACAGATTCATTTGCTTAGGGTTGGTCTTACTTCAACATCTGAAGTCAAATTTAACTGGAGTGTTAAATCTGTAGTTATGTATCCAGTTGGGGGGGGGGGGGGGGGAAGAATCATCAAAAAATGTGGGGGTGATGAAAAAGGGAACATGGCAGACATAACTTTGCACCACCCCCTAGAGCCCCCTCAAAATGATGACTATCAGATTCACAGAAGCTGGTCCCTAAGAACGTCCCTAGGCCCCTCACTCTTTAGGTTGCTCTGGGGTTCTTGATGTGTAACATTCATTCCTGAATTGAGCCCCTAGCTTAGAATCCTAGGTCTGCCCCCAGATGATGTTTATAGTTTGATACAACATACCTGGTACAGCAAGCTCCATTAAAGGATTTTTGTCAGCGCTTAGCAACATGTTGTAAAGTTTAACCACCACTCCATGTTCTTCTAGGTAAAGCAGACCTCTCTCGCTAGAACTAGCCAGGTTTGTAAGCAGCTCAAAGCAATTCATTTGTACAAGAATATCATCTCCTTCAAGCTCCTTCAAGAGTTTTTCAAAGATCCCTGAAAGCTTACAAGCTTCAAAAGCTTCATCAGATTGTTTCTGGATATCAATAAAGATGTCAAAAACTCTGAAACGAATAATGTCTTTCTTCCGAAGAAGTTCAGTGAACTCACTTTGCAGCTGGTGCTGGAAAAGAACTGCCAGTCCGGACTCGTGTTTTGATAGATTTGTTAGCACTTTGCAAGCCATTTTAGCACAAATGAGATTTTCATCTGCAATGCACCTTGCAACGTAGGACAACAAGTCAACATTATCTACAAGAGCAAGCACTCCGTTCACAGTCTTTGAACAACGTTCAACCTCACTCAAACACAGCTCTCGTATCTCAAAGTAAGGGTGATTCAAACCCTCAATAACATAGTCGTTGTATTTTAAAACAATCGCGTCTGGCTTTTCGAATTGAAGGATTTTCTTCAAAATTCTTTTGCAGTGGAGATTCTGTTCATCGTTTGACGATTTAAGGCAGTGGAACAAGAGCTGAACAGGAATAAGTGAGACCATCTCACTAGCACCTTGAGAACTATTGATTAGAATACTTAAATCTTTCAGATAGTGAATAAGATCCTCGCCTGAGGAGTTAGAAATGTTCTCCACGAGTTCCATGCACTTCTGCTGGGCCGCCATTTTGAATTTGAATCTGCAATATGATGTGTCAGCGTGACTCAGCATTAGCATTACCCATGATGCAACTTTACAAAAAACTTTTTAGAAAGAAAGAAGAAAGAAAGAAAGAAAGAAAGAAAGAAAGAAAGAAAGAAAGAAGAAAGAAAGAAAGAAAGAAAGAAAGAAAGAAAGAAAGAAAGAAAGAAAGAAAAGAAAGAAAGAAAGAAAAGAAGAAGAAAGAAAGAAAGAAAGAAAGAAAGAAAGAAAGAAAGAAAGAAAGAAAGAAAGAAAGAAAGAAAGAAAGAAAGAAAGAAAGAAAGAAAGAAGAAAGAAAGAAGAAAGAAAGAAAGAAAGAAAGAAAGAAAGAAAGAAAGAAAGAAAGAAAGAAAGAAAGAAAGAAAGAAAGAAAGAAAGAAAGAAAGAAAGAAAGAAAGAAAGAAAGAAAGAAAGAAAGAAAGAAAGAAAGAAAGAAAGAAAGAAAGAAAGAAAAGAAAGAAAGAAAGAAAGAAAGAAAGAAAGAAAGAAAGAAAGAAGAAAGAAAGAAAGAAAGAAAGAAAGAAAGAAAGAAAGAAAGAAAGAAAGAAACAGACAGTGAAAATGGTCAATCCATCTAGAGAAAATATTAGTTAAAAACTAGTATTTCGTAAAATATATTTCTCGCATAAAACTGTAAGCTAGAACTTTCTTGAGGGGGAGGTGTGGGGAGCGTTCAAACAGTGGTGTCATTAGCTCGAAGCGCTAAGTCAACAAAAGCTAGGATTAAAAACCGAATAATGCAAACATCACCAGCAAACAATACACTGTACTCACAACCTTTCATTCATCAAGTCGTGATTGGTTTGTCAACAGCTCTTCAAAACAATTAATTTTCAATTATATGTTTTTATTTAATCCCGACTTCTTTGAAGTTCTTTGATATCTTCACGATATGACGCTCGAAGTTAAATCTAAGCTGCCAGTTTTACTTGAAATTTAGACATAAAACTGGCTTCATATTTCTTTATTTGAAAAGGATACTCACTGGTGTAGCTAGACACAAAAGGAAAGTATTCTCTGAGTTCTATCGCGTGGTTTAGATGAACAGTAGTTATCTCAGAGATAAAAAGGCGTCTGAAAACAATCGTAAACAAACAGACCTCGTGGATTGATATTATTACCTATTGATCTAATCAATCAAGTCCAACAAAGTTCCAAAGTTTCATCGAACATTTTGAGTGAAGTATTATGGCTTTGAGTTGGAGAAGTAACCTCAAGTCTCCACGAAAGCAACCTTCTCTAAATCCAGCCCAAACAACGCTCGCTTCACCAAGAGAACAACTTTCAAACTTTTCTCCAAGACAGGATTTAAAACTGGTTTCTCCAAGAGATGAGAAGAATGTCGTCAAGTCAAGATGGTCTCATCTTAGCGCTTCGTCTCCAAAGAGCAAATCACCAAGAAAAGAAAGCTTAAGCCCTCGAGTAAAAAGCAAACTACGGATAACAGCTGATGAACTAATCGCACGAAAATTCTCTCCAGAAAAGAAGCCAGCCTCAAGGCAGCGTTCTCAAGGGTTTCTTAAAGCAGTGCAGAAGTTTGAAGGAGAAATACCTGGAAAGTTATTAAAAACAGAAGAAGCACAAAGGAATTTAGCAGATGAACAACTGGATTTTTGTTCCAACGAGTTAGTAGATATGAGAGAATTTCTTGAACAAATAGAAACGGATTTTTCGGTCATTAGGCAACGAATTGATAAGGCAAAGGAAGGGGTCTCAGATATAAGAAAGTCCAATCGCGCCTTCGTCGAAACTGGTTAATTATCAGATCTCAGTTGAACTTGCGGAAAATATTATTTTGTTGGAACATGAATGAACACCAAACTCGTACGACATCTGAATATTACGATTCCTAAATAAGCAAGGCACTTGAGAGTTTGGGAGTTTTTTTAAACTAGCGAGAGTGCCGTGATTTGTGAAACCTTTTTTAGGGGTGCTTTCTCTTGAGTTTTTAACACAATTTAAATGAAACTATATATCATGGTAAAAATAAGGCAGGCAAAGGGGAAAGCAAGTGGAAACATGCATGAAGCAAAAGCCTTCAAGAAAACCAAGAAAAAAGCAGGTAAAACTGCGGTAAAAATATATGGAAACCAGACTTTGTAGCATGTACACGATAACGGTAAGACACGCGCGTGTGTTACTCAGTGTAACAGTGAAATGGCTTCCCATTGTTTTTTGGTTGCTTTGTGTTTTTTTTTTGTGTAAGTGAGTTATCCAATCAGAACGCTAAAAAATACGCTAATCATGGCTATATACAGAACGAGTCCCAAGAGTTTGTCTACGTATGGTTTGCTACTCAAAATTAGTCTAAAAGAAATTTGGCTAAGTTTTCAAACTAAAATCCAATCTCAGGGAACGAACTGACTTTAGAACTGACAAATTGAGTAAACAATAAATACTATATTTTTAGAAATAAAAATTCAGCTAATTTGACAGTGGGGGCCTTGATAGTGTCGTTTGTTTGTTTTTTAAATCTAATATTGTTTAAAATATTCAATAACATTTCTTCCCTCATTGATGATTTATAATGCTAGGATCTTGTTTGCTTCTTTACCCAGCAATCATCCAAAAAAAAAAAAAAAACATTCTTTAGGGTTTATCCTTATCCCCAGGCTACTCTCTTCGGTGTTCGGATTGACGTCTCCTACCAAGATGAGCGCCGTATCCTCGAAGTACATAGTCTATTGAACCTGCGCAGCATCAGGAACTGGCTGCTCCTTTAATCTTTAACTAGCCATTACAGTCTTCTTTCTTTCTTTCTTTCTTTTCCCCTCTCTTCTAAAATTGCACATGCTTTCTTCCTCAAATTTCCTTCCTTATTCAACAGTTGCCGAGTATACGATAAAACTTGAACTGAGGTTTTTGAAAATTTGAATACCACTATTTCTTATGAACTGAGTGACCATATTCGCAATCATGAAATTTAACATTTATAACATTTATGATTGATGTGGTGAGATGTAGGAATTCACAAATCGCCGGAAAAGATGAGCCAGTGGAATTAAGACTTGCTTATGGGTCATCCACAGTTTCGAGAGTGCTGTGTTGCAGGCAAAAGGGTCAGTTT
Organism: Anthopleura sola; assembly: GCA_023349425.1. Classification (NCBI taxonomy): domain Eukaryota; kingdom Metazoa; phylum Cnidaria; class Anthozoa; order Actiniaria; family Actiniidae; genus Anthopleura; species Anthopleura sola. Next base: position 7,633,885 of record JALHLI010000010.1, on the reverse strand, counting down.
GATTTGATTCATTCAGTCAAAATTTGAAAGCGATACTAGACAAATATGTCAGCTTCGATAGTTTTAAAAAGAAAAAGACGTCTACCAATGGTGCCTTCGATGTCACTTCAAGATATTTTTTCGAGAAAAGAGATCCCGAAAAACAAAGAAGACGCCGCGGAGAGAGAAAAGAACGAGGAACCAAAGAACGGACTCGAAACCCCAAGTGAAACTCAAAATAATTCACGTAAGAAGGAAATCGAAAAAGATTTTCACAAAAGATTATTTTTCATAACAGCACCGTCAAAGAGTCTTCCACTCACTGAACATCATGCTCCACATCTTTACATACAGAATAAGTATGAACCCAGTGAGGTCCTTGAAGTAACACTCGACTATCTTGAAGAACAACTGAACGATTTGAAGCTACAGGCTTTGAGCATCGAACAAGAACTCGCTTCAATTAAAGTGAAAACTGAAAAAATGAAATCTGGAATGAAAGACATTCTGAACATGGCTAAATGAACATCTAAGAAGAACTAAATGGCAAAAAATAAAATTTCAGGCCTGTGAGGTGTGATGTATATCATGGCCAGCCAGAAGTCGTAAGACACAAGAGTCTAATTTCCCTGGCCAAAGGAGCAAAGTTTTATTGATTTGCCCATCAAATTCGCTGTCGTAAAACCCCTCTTCTCATATTTTTTTTTACCGGGTATCAGTGCTGGACATAATAAAGATTTCACCAAAGAGAGGACGACGAGGAAAACACTATAAAACTACGATTTTTGCGCCAAACACCTCTCTTACTTAGTCGCGAAAAAAATAAATTTTGTGGAAATACATTTATTGTCAAGTGATTTCAAATTTAGCGGCTAACATTTGAAAAACGCTAAACTAATGAAGAAATCTAGAACCGAAGAACTTGTATGGAAGTAACTTTGCAATTATTCAGCTAAAATACGAATGAATCTGTCTGAGGATGATCTTACACTGCCATACCCGGACGCATTTTTAACCGTTCGAAAAGTTGTACATTTAGGCGTTCCGTTTACATGGAACTGTGCTATCCGAACAAAAATTCAAACGCCTAGCCGTGTAAATAAAGAAAAGGTTACGACTAAATAGTACGTACTGAGAACTGAATTTTTTAACGGTTAAAAATTCGTCTTGTACCGCGTAAGGCCGGCTATATAGGCGGAGGTGATGAACAGTAGTAGTAACAGTAGTGATGAAATGCCCGTTTGTCACTTAGCAATAAAACTGACAAAGAACCATGTAATATACTGAGAGCCCTGATATTTTGTATTTCATTTTCTTCGCTAATTATATTCATACTAGGAAAAGACAGCACCGCAAATAAAGAGCAACTATAATAATTCGACCAAACAACAGCAATTTAAGAAAAGATAAGAAAACATCTACCATGGCCAGGTTAATTACACCATCGAACGACAAATACAGGAAAACGTCGGAAATAACAATTACTTTTATCGTTTACACAGCTGTTAAATAAAAGAATATTGCGCTGTATTTTTAAATTGATTCATCTTACGAATTACTTGTTTTTGCCGATTTTAATCAACTTTTATTGAGAACAAGATGCGATAAGAATGTTTTGGCCAATCTTGTACAATCATTAATAAAAAAAATATTTTAAATTAAGTTTAAGATTTATGATTAATTAACTCTTTTCAGGATTTTGGTTTGATTGTTATACTTCTAAAGTGACACCGGAAAAAAAGGACAATGTTCTTATAAAAACAATTATTAAAACTATTTAAATATAAATAAAGAAGCACTTTGCTGTTAATTATAAATCTTAGATGCACCGATTTCTAAAATGCCGATTGACTTAGCAAAATGAATTGTAGCTTATATTTTCATCCCAGCTCATGAAAAAACTTTATTTATTTTTTTAGTTTTAACAGTTGCATTTGTTTAAGAGTTATTATGAAGACTATGAAGGTGTTTTTAATTATGAATATAATGATTTTCAAGTTTGATAAAGAGCATAAGTTAAAAAACTGCACAACTATCAAGTAATGAATTACATATTATTGAAGTATGTTTTGAAAACTTTGCCGTCATATTTATTCCTGGCAAGGATGGCCAAATAGATTAAAATGATTCACTTGGTTCATAGATAAAAAAGTTAATAAATAAATAAATCTGTCATGTACAAACAACAACAGACAGACAGCTACACCAATAACATCTCTGGTTTGATAACAATCAATACAAAGACGTGCTCAGCCAACCTTGAGGTGCATATACAGCTGTTCTTCTTGCCGTAACGACGAGCTAGAAGCTAAAAGTTGTCTTAAATATTTAGCCTATTATTTGCCCGAAAAAACGAGATCTTAGAACCTAATTTCGAGGATAATTCTTCATAATTGATGAGCTTTATTTACGAAGGCCGAGATGCTCCTGTTTATCAAGTTCAAAGCATTGTTCTTGTTGTTTGTGGCTTTAAGTTCTTTGCAAAGCGATACGGAGGCCAGTTCTGGAAACAATAATGCTGATGATACAGAAAAGATTCATGTGGAAGCAGATAGCGGTGAGATACGATACCATCATAATGATAATGGCGAAGAAGTCCTTCCGTCAATAAGGGAAGCAAAACATGAACAAAGAGAGTTTCCTGATGAAGGAGCTTCAATGAATATTGAGAAGGTGAACGGATTTCCGCATCAAGTATTCTCAGAAGTTTTTCCTAATAGAAAGTTAACGATGGCTGGATCGGCTTCTGGGAAGACCTCAGAAACAACAAGACATCGCCGTAATGTTCTTTCTCCTGCTAAACGACCTCTCCTAAAATCACGAGCACCACCATCATCTAAAGATCCTCTAACGATATCATCAATCACACCACAACCGACAACAAATCTTGTCTCATCATCCACGACTTCCAGTCCTCCAATGCCACCGCTCATCCCCCCACCATTACCTCCACCCCCTCCCAAACAGTTTTCTCCAAACTGTTCATCATTTCTGTCTTGCCGAGGAAGATGTCAAAATAATCAAAATCAGAATCCAAACAAGGACGCAGAATACTTGTGCTACTGCGATGACCATTGTGAAATATTTCAAGATTGTTGCGCAGACCTTGACATGTTCTGTCCATTGGTCAACATCGGTCTTCACAGCTCGGCTTCTTCTCTTTGGAATTGTCATTCTGATATCTGGATGATCGATCAGTGCCCTCGAAACTGGCCATTGAATGAAGTGAATTCCAAATGCATCACCACGGACTCTTCATTGACTAAGGATAATTACGCTGATGTCATCCCAGTGGTGAGCAGAAGTGGAAAGACGTACCGAAATCGTTTCTGCGCACAGTGTCACGGAGAACACAGTGATAACATCGAGCATTATGGTCTATACTTCGACTGCGAACTGTCCCCGCCACAAGGATACTCAACTCGAGAAGCCATAGAGTTTTTGTTTCAATACTGTACTAAAATACGATGGCAAACAAAGCGAGGCCAGCCTAAAAGGATATGCATAAAATCTGAAAACGATTGCACTTTTGACCACGACTTCCCAGATCTCTTAAAGTGCCACGAAAGTCCCACGAGATTGGTCTACTATGAGCCGCTCAATGTCAACTACAGAAATGTTTACTGCGCTAGCTGCAGCATACCCAGCGAAGACATCTCGTCCCTTGAATGTGGACCCATGATTTATCCACCCATCAATAAACTGCCGGGTTCTTTCTCCATAGTCATGAACATTGGTGGAGAAGACAAGGATAGTAAGCATAAAACTAAGGAGATCCAGGTTGACTGCAGTAATTACGAAGTCTATGACATTTTCTTAGAACTTTGTCGGCCAGTCTATCAAAACCCATCAATACTGACATCATCTCAGATCGTTAAGTATCGCATTGCATTGTGGATAAAATCTCACATGTCACTCATGATCAACGGCGACGATGTCGTCCTCAACTTTCTGAGGAATTCTCTTGATATGGATAACAATACGAAGATAGATATCATTGATTGGCAACACGTTAAAGACCAGTTTGACATAGAGATATTGATTTTTGAGGTGCAACTTTGGGAAAGGGTACAACCTCGTCGATCAAGACGTAGCTATGAACAAATGAGCATAGGGTCGCTTTTGAATTTCACTCGGCCAGTAAGGTTTGTCTTTCAAAATAATACTTTCATCATCATCAAAGCAACGTCAAGACTCTTGACATGTGTTCGCCTACAGTACTTTACACCCGAAGATTATGTAGTTGTACACGGTTCAAGCAGCATCTACATCAACCAGACACAAGAACTACTGACCGAAAAGCAATATCTTGCTAACTCAACCAAAAACCACAACGGATACCAAATTCCCGTGGGTTCGATTGCAGTTTGTAGGCAACATCTTCAAAGTACTTCACCGTGCAATGGTACGTACATTAGTCTAGACAAAGACGAGTATGTCATGTTACCAAACAACTCAGTCTACAGAAATGCCTCCAATACAGTCTACAACCAAGGTGAATACAGCATCATCAATGGAAGCGTGGTTGTGTGTACTGAGTACTCGAACAAGTACACCAAAACACAACCAACTGACGAGTCACAGAATGACCAAGCCCTGCGTATCCTGACATGCATTGGTCTGTCCTTGTCTGTTGTCTGTCTCGTGATTGTACTTGTCACTTATCTGTTGTTTGGAGAACTCAGGACATTACCAGGTATAAACCTGATGAATCTATCGTCAGCTTTACTGGTGGCCCATTTGTTCTGGCTGATTGGATCAGGCCAGACAGGTTCTCACGGCGCATGCGTAGCCATTGCAGTAATTCTTCACTATTCTTTCCTTGCTTCGTTTGCCTGGATGTCCATCATCGCTTTCTATACTTGGAAAATATTCTCTTCGATGCGAAGTGCTGGCGCATCATCTGATAATGAAAGCAGAAGAAAGAAGATACGTTGCACACTTGCAGTTGGATGGCTTCCTGTTCTCGCATTGGTTCTTATTTGTATCGCCCTCGACCAATCAGGAACTGTTGAAATTGGGTACGGTGGTCCCAATGGATGCTGGATCAACAATGGTCGTGCCAACCTCTTCACCTTTGTGTTACCAGTCGCAGCGTCAGTGGTGTGGAATGCCGTGTTCTTTGGTCTGACAGTGAAAGCCTTTCGTAAAGTGACAGAGCAAACACGAATGGTCAAAGAGCATCGTGACTACAATTCAGTGTACGTCAAGATTGCAGTGCTGATGGGGTTCACGTGGATCTTTGGCTTTTTAGCTCCATTTGTGTCTTCTTATTTTCTGTACCCGTTTGTTGCATTGAATACCATTCAAGGGGTGTACATCGCTGTATGCTTCACCTTCACAAGACGAGTAAAGAACCTGTATCTGACACTGATCGCCGAGTCGAAGATCAATAGAAAGAACACGAAGGAAACACAAGACACAAATCATATGTCCACTGATACTACAAGGCTGTAAACCCATACTGGGACACTTGAATATATATATCGATGAAATTTATGGACAGTAATTACTAAAACCCTTATATCTGAAACAATTTTTCCGAGAGAAAAACCCACACAAAAATAAGAACAAATTATGAAAAATGTAATTTACTTGTGGCGCGTAAACACGAAATGTTTCTGCCATACTGTTTCTCCCGTATTTTGCTTCTCGGAAGCGCGGCGAGTAGGAATGTTTCCCAAGTGGCTAAACTCGGAAACAACGAAGAAGCATGTACGTGGTAAACATGTTTCTTGAAATATGTTTCCTAAGTTTAGCCAGGGCTTTACCTTTGTACTTTTTCCTTTGTCTATGGCTATGTTCATTACCTGTGTTCCTTGTTCTTTTTCTAATGCTATGTCAGCCTTACCTATTTAACTTTGAATATGGTCTTAGTACCTAGTTTTTACCTATCGTTAATTATGTTCTTTGCTTACCATTGGTGGCTTTCTGCTTAAAATAGGTTTGCCGGGATGTTACGTTATGTAATCTTATATTCAAAAAAATGACTGTTCAATTAATGTTTATTAATTTACTGTTCAATTAAAGTTTCTTCTGCAAATCATCAACATTATTGATAGTGACTAAATTTTGATGTTTTTATGGGCTAATTTGACGATACGTAATTTGACGATATATAATTTCTAAGACTTGCAATGTGGTATCATTATTATTACCTATGTGTTTGAGCAAAGGGTTTGACTTTAATTATAAATATTAGTACAGATAAGGTTAACAGGATGGCTTGTATTCATATTTGACATAAATACCATCCAGATTTAGCTTCTCAGGCCGAAGGAATTAGCCAATTAGCGAACATTTTGTTCGTAGCTCAATGTTTCTACGGTTCCCGGTTTTCTGCTCGATTTACAACAGCTTTTGCCCGAAAATAAAGAAAATAAAACTAATCCGTGCAAAGAGTCACCAAATACCTTTTAGAAAAAGCATATTTCGTCGTTTTATTGTGGAAAATATCTCATTTTGACAAGAGATAATAGAAATCATTTGGAAATTTTCACTGTGACAAACAATGCATTGGGCGCCTAGATTTCAGATCCAGATCACCCATACTGCATTTCGGGTTTGATATGCAACTAGCAACAAGCAACAAAACCTTCACCAACCTTTTTTCAAATAGCTTTATACCTTAAATACCACATGGTCAGTTAGGCCACTACCTGCATTCTTCTCTACTCCCACTCCCCTCCTAGAGCGTTCTTTTTTGGCCTGAAATACGATTTCGTGTTCTTACACTGGTTTTAATTTAATTTCAAACGGAGCAATTATAACGTATGAAGCAGAAATCGAAAATTCAGAATTGGTTACAGAACTTCAATTTTCAATTAATTTGTTGAAAAATTGAAAACTTATAAATTGGTGCCAATTTAATGCGTGTACCTTATGGCCATTCAACTTTTTGATAAATAGAAACAGTAATTAAATACACAAATTTTGAACTTAATTTTTAATTTTTTAACGCATTGAATGACCCACGGACCTCCCATCAGCTCTTTAGCACCTTGAAAATGATTACATAATTTTGTTTTAAAAAAAATGTAACTGCAAATTACTTTTCTAAATTTTGAAATTGACTAATCCTGTTATAAAGAGATGATAACTATATGCTAGCGGTAAGCTAGTGTGGGCTGCGTCGGTGTTTCTAATGAAACAGTATGGATAAAAAGTTAAATTTTACACCGTAAAAAATAAGAGAGATCACTTACTGACGTTTCGGACGCTAGTCCTTCGTCGGAGTAAAAAAAGCAATGAAAAATGATAAAAAGACAAAAGAATAGATTAATTAAAAGCGAAGCGTTCATTCATCCCATTGGGATTATTTGGCAAAAATAACAACAGGTTCAAAAGTTTCGACACTAGCGTCGTAATCGTAAGAACATGCGCAGACTCAGTAGCTTACTGCTCATTAAGTCAGTAATAAACGCAATACTGAGTCTGTGTATGTTGCTTACAACTGACTACGACGCTTGTTTGTGAACTAGTGAAAACCAGGCTTCATAAACTTACATTATAATTTGAAAAGAGATTGTAGATTTTAATCAGTTACAAGCCAAGGTTGTAAAACAAGTCACAAGTCAATTTACTTTACAAGAAGTTTCCAATTTTTTTTTTTTGAATATTTAAACATTTCGTAAATGTTCAAAAATCTAAAAATTTAATTCACAGTCTATTTGCATAGAAATAAGAAATTATTTTCAAAGTATATCAGATTATAAAAGCTTCCAGTGAAGTAAATAAATGATATGGGGAAATATGAGGACTATTACGGATACCAATTTAGCGGTATTAGTGTTTCCCCCCTCCCTAACTTCGCACACCTATCTTTTATTAAACGCCTTCTTGAGTAATAACTGGTAATGAAAAATTCATGAATTTAGCTTTAAAGATCAAGCCAGCTTCGCTAGATTGTGACTAGTTGAACTAGCTGTCGTCAGTGACACAGTGTAGAGAATATAGAAGAGAATATATATGGTAAAGCAGATAACTGGCCTGGTAAAAAGATGCACACTCTAGTTTTATTTGTGCTGACGACTTGCTTTGCCACTTGTTTAATTTTCGGCTTCAAAGAAAAAGGTGAACGTATTGACGAAATGATCGATGAAGATCGATATCCAACCAGCAACGACGCCAAAGGCCGAGAAAAAAGTCCATTCGAAAACAAGCAAACTCCGCGACAAGTGAATCTAAAACAAACTGCAGGTGGTGGTGACGATGGAAAACTGCGAGAAAAACCTATTCAAACCAGGCTGGAAGGGTCTTCATTTTCTAGGAGAGGACAGATAGCGAGGAGGGAAGTGTTGACTGTACCGCGAAAGCGTCGAGGTTTATCAATCGAAAATTTGACGCCCATTACAAAATCACCGACATCACTTCAGAATACTACTTCAAAAAATGTTCTAACAAAAGCTCCCAGTAAAGGACCGTTTCTTCCCAACTGTTCGTCATCTTTCTCATGCCGAGGAAGATGTCAAAAGAATCGAAATGGGTTTAATTTAAACGAGGAAGAAAAACATTTCTGTTACTGCGATGATTATTGTGAAATATTTCAAGATTGCTGCGCAGACTTTGACATGTTCTGTCCATTGCCCAACATCAGTCTTTCTAGCTCGGCTTCTTCTCATTGGAATTGTCATTCTGAGTTGTGGATGATCGACCAGTGCCCTCAAAACTGGTCAATCACCGAAGTGAATTCCAAATGCATCGCTATTACTTGGACATTAACTATGGATAATTACGTTGATGTCATCCCAGTGGTGAGCAGAAGTGGAAAGACGTACCGAAATCGTTTCTGCGCACAGTGTCACGGAGAACACAATCATGACATTGAACATTATGGTCTATACTTCAAGGAATGCCAACTGTCCCCACCACAATTGCAAGATTACTCAACTCGAGAAGCTCTGGAGCTTCTGTTTGAATACTGCATTAAAATAGGATGGCAACCGAAAAATGGTCAACTTAAGAGAAGCTGTTTGAACATGTATAAGAAATGTTATGCGCCAGCCGATGTAGAAGTCTCTGAAAAATGCATTCAAAGTCCCACAAGATTGTTGGCTACCGAGGACACGAAAAAAACATATAAAAATATCTATTGCGCCAAATGTTACATGAGTGATCAAGAAATTAAGTCCTTGACATGTGGGCCAGATAATTACGATGAACCGCGAGGAAAACCCTTGGCTCCCTTCTCCTTATTAATGGACATCGGAGATGGTAAATTGGCAACCAAATTCAACTCTAACAATCACCAAATCAAGGTTAGTTGCCTTAAAAGTGAAGTCTACGACATATTCTTAGAGCTTTGCCGTCCATTGTCACATGCACCATCCACTCTCATCTCATCTCACTTCGATAGGTATCGTCTTGCATTATGGGTAACGGCCGGTTTTACGTTTGCCAGTCGAATAGAAAACTATGATACTGGTAACGTTACTACCTTTTTTGGTATCAGCCTTGGGTTGAACTTAGAAGATATTGAAATCAAAGAAATTAAAAGAATCTGGAAACTCAGCATCTTGATACTTGAAATACGACTTGAGAAAAGATTTGGACTCCGTCGATCAAGACGTCGCTATGAACAAATGAGCATAGGGTCGCTTTTGAATTTCACTCGGCCAGTAAGGTTTGTCTTTCAAAATAATACTTTCATCATCATCAAAGCAACATCAAGGCTCTTAACATGTGTTCACCTACAGTACTTTACACCTAAAGATTACGTAGTTTTACACGGTTCAAGCAGCATCTACATCAACCAGACACAAGAACTACTGACCGAAAAGCAATACTTTGCTAACTCCACCAAAATCCACAACGGATACGTAATTCCCGTCGGTTCGATTGCAGTTTGTAGGCAACATCTTCAAAGTACTTCACCGTGCAATGGTACGTACATTAGTCTAGACAAAGACGAGTATGTCATGTTACCAAACAACTCAGTCTACAGAAATGCCTCCAATACAGTCTACAACCAAGGTGAATACAGCATCATCAATGGAAGCGTAGTTGTGTGTACTGAGTACTCGAACAAGTACACCAAAACACAACCAACTGACGAGTCACAGAATGACCAAGCCCTGCGTATCCTGACATGCATTGGTCTGTCCTTGTCTGTTGTCTGTCTCGTGATTGTACTCGTCACCTATCTGTTGTTTGGAGAACTCAGGACATTACCAGGTATAAACCTGATGAATCTATCGTCAGCTTTACTGATTGCCCATTTGTTCTGGCTGATTGGATCAGGCCAGACAGGTTCTCGCGGCGCATGCGTAGCCATTGCAGTAATTCTTCACTATTCTTTCCTTGCTTCGTTTGCCTGGATGTCCATCATCGCTTTCTATACTTGGAAAATATTCTCTTCGATGCGAAGTGCTGGCGCATCCTCTGATAATGAAAGCAGAAGAAAGAAGATACGTTGCACACTTGCAGTTGGATGGCTTCCTGTTCTCGCATTGGTTCTTATTTGTGTCGCCCTCGACCAATCAGGAACTGTTGAAATTGGGTACGGTGGTCCCAATGGATGCTGGATCAACAATGGTCGTGCCAACCTCTTCACCTTTGTGTTACCAGTCGCAGCGTCAGTGGTGTGGAATGCCGTGTTCTTTGGTCTGACAGTGAAAGCCTTTCGTAAAGTGACAGAGCAAACACGAATGGTCAAGGAGCATCGTGACTACAATTCAGTGTACATCAAGATTGCAGTGCTGATGGGGTTCACGTGGATCTTTGGCTTTTTAGCTCCATTTGTGTCTTCTTATTTTCTGTACCCGTTTGTTGCATTGAATACCATTCAAGGGGTGTACATCGCTGTGTGCTTCACTTTCACAAGACGAGTAAAGAACCTGTTCGTGGCCTTGATTTCTGAATCCAAAGTCGAACCGAGAAGATCGCAACCGCAAGGTCCCCAAGTTAGAAACACACAAAGTCAGAGCACAGGATTTTAATCTCTTGTTTAAAATTACATGCAGTACAAGTAGTATATATATCTATTAAATGTACAGAATCATTGCAATGTAAATTCTTTATGCAGACATTTAGCCGTGTATCATTTTAAAACTTTTTCTTTAGTGATCATAGATATTTGACCATGTATTTTGAAGGTCGGTTATGTATGTTGCAAAGTCAATTCTTAGTAAAGATATTTGGTCATGTGTTTTGAAGGCCGGTTAAAGACTTTCCATGTAAACCCTTTTTCCCCCCAGATATTGAGCCATTTATTTACAGGTTATTAGTATATTGCGCATGTTATTTCTCCTAACAAAAATTGATTATATTAAGTTCAGTATGACCTAGAAGGATCTCTTGAAATACAGCTATTTGAAAATAGATTGAAGGGGCAAACGGCCCCTGACAACATGCACTTTTCAACGACAAAATTTCGTGACAAAATTTCGGTCGTTCCAAGTTTAACTAAGAAGCGTAGTAATGCCAGCACCATTCAGTGAAGAGATGGCGAGTAGTATGGCTCGTTCATGTTGTGGGTTTTCAGTTGAAAAGGTTTCATTTTACTTGGTTATTTTACAGAATAAAAATCGTCATTCGCCCCTTCAACGTATTTTGAAACAGCTGTATACTTTCAACGAGATCATATAACTATAAGAGTTCAAAAGTATGGCCAGTTTGGTGATCATTACTGATCACTCCAATCCCTGATAGCAGAATCTCCCGTGTACTGAGACGAATCCTGGCAGAGAAAATGGGCTTTCTTTGTTGCGCATGCGTTTGGTAACTTAGCAACCCTGTCATAATAAGTACCGTAGACTCAAAAAATATTAAGCGGGGTTCGACATTTGCTCATGCCTATTACCTATTTCCGGTTAAAACCGGTTTAAAAACCTGTTTGGTTCGTCCATGGTTGTGGACGGCGGTATATCAAAGAATACGGACTGGACGTTGCTCGTATACACCTATTTCTCAAAGGTTGTCGGAGCTAAAGGAGATAGGTGCTTGGCGATAGGTCAATCCAAGATGGAAAGAAATTATGGACATACCTCTAAACACGAATGAAAATGGTTTCATCGACTAGGACAGCACTAAATATCTCAACAATAACCTTTGTTCTTGATATAAGAATGAAAAGTCAGTCAAAAAAACCTATCATTCCAGCTGTTCTTGGATCTTGTAACAACCTATCTCCTATCAAGTATTGCCTATCGCTTTTGACAACGACGTTTTTCGAAATACGTGTATGTTAAAACGTAAGCCTGACGTCTCCTTATCGCAATCGCTTCAATTTTTTTAAGATTCCTCTATAATAAAACGTGGTTCGGAAAAACCCTCAGTCAAGTGTATAGAATGACATTTTTCTTTCAAGGTCTAATGGTATTTATCAGTACCATCATTGAACTAATAGGTCTTCTTACATTGGGTATCATTCCTAGACTCTTTGTTTGGATGCAAATGAAACAAAGAAACCTATTTTCAAAGGAATGACAACGGTAAAACAAACGCCCAAGCTAAGGCTAGTAGATCTATTAACGTTAACCACCGACCATCAAAAAGAAGATTAATGGCTGGACAATTAATCATTGGCACTGAAAAGTCGAACTAATTGATAAAACAGAAGAACGACAATGAAAGGAAGAAACCGAAGAATAAAAGAACCTAAAGGTACTCCAGTTACGAAATAACGCCGGAATAATCGCGATAGCAGCAATGAAAAGGCTTGATTGATCGTAAAGTAGGGAAAATTGGAAAGGAGAGTGTACTTTTATGAAAACGTTATTTAAAACTGCGCGAGTGGTCTCTTGGTGCTTGGAAGCCCCACCTGCATAAGTGAATGTTGGTTCTGGCTTTTCTAATAATGAATAAAGATTATTAATAGATCATTAAGATCGAGCCCTGATGACTTCTAAGATTCTGCTCCTATCTGTGCAATTCACAGCCTTTCAGTAGATTGTAGAGTCTTTTGGTAACAATGGATTTGTCGTGCAGTTTTTTGTGCATCGGGTTTTAAAGTTCAAAATGATGTTGAAGAACCACAATGTAAACTAATAGATTTCTAGTAATTATGTTTAACCATTGAAATTGTTGTAAGTTGTTCTTGTTGTTGTTGTGGTGGTGGTGGTGGTGATGACGAAGACGATGACGATGACGAAGATTATTGGAATAAACAATTCGTTCTTAAGCTGCTGCTTTGCTTCTGAAGATTTTCATCAAACTTTTTATAGCTTTTACTCGCAGTTCTTTGATTCTCCAGCAATAAATGATTGGATTCAGAACCCCATTCAACATGACAAGGGTTTCGGCTATGGCGTATACGTAATTTGGTTGAAAAAGCTTTCTGATTGCCGTTGTAGAAGCATAGACAATTGCATAAGGTACATAGCAGAGTACGAAAGCACCAATCACATAGTACATGGTGTTGACAGATTTCTTGTACCTGGGCATGTCTATGGACTGTTGTACTGATTGCTGTTGGGCTTGGATCTGCAATGAGTGTCGCCGAATCACTCGAGAGATTTTGAAGATCAGATATGCGTTAAGGAGTAAAAGGGATAAAAACAATAGGACCGATAACACAGTAAGTACACGTAAAGTTTCTTTTTTCTTAACTAGTTCTCTACACAAACCAACTGAAATGCTACAGACCAAGATACAGAAAAGAGTGACATAGCAGCGTCTGCTTGTAACGATTTCCTTGTACCGCAAGTGTAGCAGGAGAGCGAGGAATCGATCAATAGTGATGCTCGTTAGTATGAGAAAAGAACTGGCTCCAATGATGGTGAGGCTGAGGTAGTACATCCAAATAACTTTGTGGAAGAAGTGGAGATCCTCTTTGACCGCAGACACCAAAGCAGCAAAAAAACAAGGTTGAGAAAAGGCACCACAACAGAGATCAGACATCGATAAACCAAGAATTAAGATGTTAGAGGGTATTCGCAATGACGAAGTTCTTGAAATGGTGAACAGAACTAGGACGTTACTTAAAATCGCTATTACGGCAATCAAAGCATTGGCAACTAGTAGAAAGACCAAAACGCTGTAATGTAAAGAAAATAATGACATAGCAATACATTTACTTCGTGGCCTTCTACTGCTCGATGAAATCGTTTAAAGTTGTTGTTCAAGTAGATTGTGCGAAGGCTTATGACTCTGTCGGGGCTAGCTCCTCAAAGTGAGAGACAATTACCGGCTCACTTGACAGCACTCTCAGTCCCGGAAGTACTCGAGGCAAATGTACTCTTTAAAGAAAATAAGTCATGAAAGAAGCTGTCTTCTTCTCAAATTATTCTCCAAATGATCGGAAATTGCTTATATGTTGCTTGAAGTGTGTGTAAAGCTGCCTCCCCAGCAAAGTACTATAGAATCCACGTGCCCCCAAATAATTTTAAAACAAGCATATAAACATATAGCCTGCGTAGCTAGGGGAAGGGACTGAGACAGTCCCCCTCTCTCGCTCCTCACCCCCTCTCCCCAAAACTCCAAAAATGCGCCGCTACGCAGGCTAATATACATACGGACTGATTGAAAAAGTGGGCCACTTCCCCTACTATTTAAGCATAGTTCTTGCTAGATCCCGTTTTTTTGATTCGGTGTTTTTGGCAATTTTGGGTTAGCGGGCTCATGATCAGCAAGGGGTTTTCTAAAAAGACCTTCTTGGGCATTCTGTGGATGAGCTGACCGAGAGCTTGGGTACAAGCTAGGCCAGCACCTCCGTGTTCGCTATCAAAGGAATAGAGCTGCTAAGTTGTGACGTATTTCCGGGTCCAACCGCTCATATAAATCAAAAATGTCCTCATTGATTTAACCTCCACTTGAAACAGTTAATCGTTTTCATGCTAAATTTTTTGGCATATTTTGATTGCGAGTAACTCTAGAGATGGTCGCCTTCTTAGTTTGAAACAATTCATATTTAATAATTCACTTGTGGTCTTCCATTTGATTTATGCAAGTTAGAACCCCATCCTTTTGCACAAGGTCTACTCTCCCTCCCTCCCTCCCTCCCTCCCTCCCTCCCTCCTACCTGGTGGGTACCTTGAAGCGCGTTTCGATGCTTAGCCAAGCGGCCCTTGCTCCAAGTCTTTTCCCAATACAAAAACACGCGTTTCAAAGAATTTAGAGAAAAAAAAAGTTGAAGTATACGTGTTGTTTAAAAAATTAAAGTAAATCTTTGCGATCCATCTCCTCAAATTCTGTGAGATATATAACTTTTAAGACTCGGGCGAGGGCCGCTTGAATTACAACAACAATCCTTTTCGCGCTCAGTTTTTCGTACAGCTGGAGAGGGAAACTTCTTAATACCTCGCGCGCCATGTGAATTCCCATTTGGGCTATTTTTAGCATCCGTGTACAAACAATTTTCGCCATACCCTACTCATGTGCGTCAAAAATTGTGTGCTTCATCCAAACCTGAAAGTAGCGAAAGCATGTTAAGATTTTTGGGGGAAAAGAAAAATTCACGTCTTTTTGAGTGTTCAACAGCCTCTGTCGTGTTTTATCAGAGAACAGAACATAGCCAATCCTGATCTTTTTGCTTTATCTAATAGATTTTGTCGAAAAAAGCGAGAAAAATTGACGAAAAGTATGTTGTTTTTGAGCGTGCTCGCACACGTCTACGCCATCTAAAAATTAAAAACAAACGAATTTGGATGGTAAAAATAGCCCAACCGGGAATTCACATGGCGCGCGTGGTATTAAGAAGTTTCCCTCTCTTATTTATGCTATCTTGTTTTAATCTTGCTCTTCAGTCCACATGCAGTAAGATCAATACCAGGAAACCTTTATATATTATAATTTACGATCAAGTATGGACGTTTGTTTTAACGGCCCAACATCTGGTGTTTTAGCGGAAACGACTTCAATTCGCTTTAATCCGGCACGTGTGGCCATATGATTGGTTAAACTAATGTTTTGAATCCCTTGGGTCCCCTTGCCATCCCTTTGTGGCGTTTCAGGAGCCGGTTGTACGAAGCCTGAATAGCGCTATCCACCGGATAAATCCTTATCCAGTGGATAAAACCTATACAAATTCTATACACTGGATAACTTTTATCCGGTGAATAACTTTATCCAGGCTTCGTACAACCGGCCCCAGAACATTCCAAAAAAGGTTTTTGCTCTCATGGGAATAGAAATGGCCGACGTGTGATTAAAGGTCGTGCATGAGGGGGAATTAGGATGGCGCGGTGGTAAAACACTCGCCTCTCACCTCTGAGGTCCGGGGTTTGATTCACAGTCTCCCCATGTGAACTGAGTTGGTTGGTTCTAACTCCGAGCTAGGGTTTTCAAACCAACCCTAACTAATTCAAACTGGTTAGAGCTGTGCTCCGGGGTCATACACGACTGTATAGCGGCTGCCAGAGGAGCCTTCTCATGCTTTCAGTTCGACCCCGTTGAACTGCGCCACTCTTGTACTTGCGATGGTGATTAGCGATGACATCAAGTTTTTTTTTGTTTTTGAGCACATGCACTTTTCCCGCGCGGTCTTTTCTCCTTGCTGTTTCGTTTCTCAACTAGCCAGCCTTGAAAGCCCAAACAGAGCATGTTCACATGGATAGAGTTTATACCGAATCGTTATCCATAGCGGACCAGAATGCTCCCCGCTTGCACAAAATAAGGAAAAGAGACTATACTTCCTTGACTTGCTTTTTTCTTGCGGTCACTTTAGTTTGGCGTTATGTTTTCCTGTTACAGACCACGTATCCTTCCACCTTGAATAATTATCTTTCCTACACGGTAGCACTTGAGAAGATTAACGAACATGAAGTTAGAAAACTGACTGGCTTTGCGGGCTGAACTGATGCTGGGGAGTCAAAGGTGGTGTAGCAGCCTACATGCAGCTGCACGTGTTCGGGGTGTCTTTCTTTAAGTTTGACTTCAGTGGACTCGGCTTCACATACGAGTCTAGTTAGCTGGGTCTCTATAGCTTCGAGGGGCTTTTATTGCTAATTCCATGCAGCACACTAGTTAGGGTTCTGTGGGGTCTTGCTCTACAGATCTTCGTAAAAGTGTGACAATCGCGTTACGTATTTCTCCAACTCGCAAACAGTAAATGATAGGATTTAAAATACTGTCTAACATCACGAGGGTCCATCTTCCTCCATCTAAAAACACCTCGTTTCTCTCCCAGACATCATTGAAAAACAAATGCAGAATTCCAAACGCAAAAGAACAAGTAAAGCTCAATAAAAACGCCCCAATAATATAGTACATAGTTTTCACAGTTTTCTTGTATCTGGGCATGTCTATGGACTGTTGTACTGATAACTGTTGGGCTCGGATCTGCATTGAGTGTCGGCGGACGACAGCAGAAATTGTAACCAGAAGAAAGATGTTTAGGATTCCTAAAGCCATATACAACGTTAGAAGTAGTATATATCTTTCATAAAAATCAAGTATGAAAATACTAGTCACCAACACCAAGCAAAACACCCAAATGCAAGCCAATACTATACGATATCTTTTGGTGGTGACAAGTTCGTTGTATCGCAAGTGAAGATGAATAGCCAGGAATCGATCTACAGTGATGGCAATTATATTCAGAAATGACACTGAAAGTATTATCTCAGATATTGCGTCGAAGACGTCCGATACAGTTTTTTGACTTGTCTCAATTTCATCGTCACTGGCCGATAAGAAATATATTTGCAATGAAATAAAAACGGGCTGTGCAATGACCCCAGCACTGAAGTCAGCGATGGCCAAACCAAGAACCAGAACATTCGAAGGTGTTTCGCACAGGGACGCTTTCTTTACGAAAGTATAGATAATCAAGAAGTTGAGAGAAGCCGCTAAGAAGGCCATCAAAGTATTGATAGCAATCATTGCCTGAAGAAAATGGACAGCAGAAGTCATAATGCTCGTTTGCTGTAGTCGATGTGAGATTAAAAATCGCCGAAAAGTTTGTGATCGTCATTCGTTTTTTATCAAAACTTTTAGTGAACCAATTTGAAGTATAGTTCCATATAAAGTGATCAAGATACGAGGAGACACCTGGGACGGCAAAATAGGAGAGATAAATAAGGCTTGTTATGAGGTAGGAAGTAGTTATTTCCCCTCTGACGAGCAAAAAAACAAATTGTATGGCAGATGTTTCAACCAGCTTAGACTTCGTGACACATGCAATGGCAAGCTATATCAGAACAGCTTGAGTCCACATATTCCATATATATATTATGACAAAAACGGTGCTATTGTACCCTTAAATAATGAGTAAAAAGTCTTTCTAAATAACAAAGGAATCACACAATTTACCATGGGAACATTTGGTGGACGTTCAAAATACCATACTTTGTCGACCGCGCGCGAAAAGTGAAAACGAATACATATAAACAAGTGCAAATATTTTCGAAAAGGGAAGCCGAAATTTTTAAGAATTTTTATATATTTATAAATTTCTTTTAATCATGTATTTTGGGAGCCAAGATGTTATACTAATTGTCCTTATTTATCATATTTATTTGTTATATATATTAGCAGGAAAAGTATTATTTACTAGGTAGGGCTTTCTCCATATTAAAAACATATTGCTCCGGGAATTTTCAATTTTAAACGTCCCCAACAAAAGGCAAGCCGAAAACAAATATGTCAATTGAATTATATTATTACTTCTTACTTTTAGATATTAATTTTTTCTGCATATCAAACGATTCTCGTAAAAGAATGGCGTTTAGTCGGTTTAGTCAGAAAAGTCAACAGCAGGTCCTAATAACTGGCAATTGTCTGGTGCAAAGTTTGATTACATTTGTCCCACAAAGACTAAATTATTCAAATATACTACTACTAATAATAGAGTAGACAAGCAAGTTGATGAGCGAAGAGTTGAGAGACAGCCAACAGACCAAGGGGCAAAATATTTTGGCGAAATATTGAGCGATAAAATTCAAGGATTAGGCTTTTTTTTATCAAAGATGATTTTTCTTTATTACATACTCGAACTAAACTTAATATTCCTCTAAAATAATGGGAGTATTTTTTGTTTTATACTGGTTTTAGGTCATTTGTCTCATATAATTTATACACAAGACAGCCTTTTTTATTTGCACCTTGTCAAATCATATACGGACAAGATGTCATAAACCACAGAAATTCGAAGTATTTTTAAAATTATTATTAAATTTTGCATGCGAGAAATCTAAATTCAGGGCAGTGCTTGGAATAGTTCTTATTTGTTAGATCAAACTTAGAACTGCAGAACAAGCATCAAAATAAACAGCACAGTAGATGGCAATCGCCATGCTCGAGCTCACATACTTTGGAGAACAAAATATTTGGAACTGACTTGAAGTACTTTGACTTTCAAATGAACCAATAGAAAAAGGCCAAATTTCTTGAACTGATGAGGAAGCCATTTGAAAGTCAAGGTAGCGTGTCTGAGTCCCCTCAATAGTATGTGTCAGATTATTAACATAATAATGAATTCTGATTGGTTAATATATGAAATAATTTTGAAAAACCAAATAATTGCAAAGTTTTGAAGATAAAGTGGTTCATTATTGACGTAACCTAAGCATTTTCTTCTACGAACCATTCACCATTTTTCATACTTCGGTTCACTGGTCACAGAAAGCATTCAGTCGAGGCTGATGCGTTCAAATTTGAATAATCCTTTTAAACTACCTTGCAGTCTCGATTGAATGCTTTGTCTGTGACCACTGAACTGATGTATGGAAAATGGTGAATAAAGGACCTTGTAGAAGAGTTTTGGCCGAATTCTTAAATCAACATTTTTATTAACTTGGTATATTAGATAATGACAATTGTCAGAACGAAAGAAAATATTGAATTTGATATGCATTGGACTATTATATTGACAATATTATTCAACTCGGTAATTTTTCTTTGAGCCAGCAGGCGACATCAACGTCTGTTTTCTCGTAATGAAGGATAAATGGATGTTTCTGAAATAATGAAAATAAAAAATGTCGGCCCTTAAATGTTTTAAAAAACGGTTATTTATCGTTTCTTGCAGAAAAAAAATGTCGTTTTTTGAAGGAGCGTTGTTACACCAACCGAAATATTTAGCGATTATTTCAGTTTTTGTGGCTGCTACACGAAGACTATTTTCAACCAACTCGATTAGTTTCGCGGTCAATGGCTCCGATTCACAGGAAGCGTCTTATTCAACAGTTCAACATTTTTGGGGACCGTTTATTATTTGTCAGAAGGAGGGGAGGGGGAGGGGGAGGGGGAGGGGGAGGGGGAGGGGGGAGAATGAGAAAATGGGTAAATTTTAGTGACTCTGAAAGGGGGTCTTGAAATAGTGATAAATAAATCTATGAATTTAGGGAGTCCTAAAAAATTACTTTCATTGTCGGGGGGGGGGGGGGGGGGGGCTTAAAAAAGAGGAAAATTTGAAAATTTGCTTATTTCTCATCCACCCCCCCCTCCTCTATAAATAACGAACTGTCCCTTAGACATCCAGCTTTCATGTACGTGGGATAAAAATTCAGTCGAAAGAAAGTTCTAATTACATGTATATTACTGACGAATTCCCCGTTTTAATAAAGTGCACAGTAAGCACAATACAGCTAGAGAACAGATGTTAGCAGCAGTTATAGAAAGAGTTAATAACACTATAAAAAGAAAACCAAGTTGAAGGCTGAAGCTTGTAGTAATAAAGTAAGCAAACTTACCAGGAGTTTATCGTATTTTGGTCTGTATTGGTAATCTTTTATTAAGCTGAAAATTCAAATAGACAGAGAAAAGTAAATAAAAATTGAAATTAAGATAAACGAAATTAACTAAGCTATATATTAAGTTCTGAAAAGAATAAGGAAAAAAGGGAAGGGAATTGAAAGAAAGAGAATGGAAGGGAAAAAAGGATTTTTCATTTTAAAATTGGTTTAAAACTGACCTGACAAACTAAACAGTAAAACGGAATTTTCAAAAAAAACAAAAACAGAAAGGGAAGTTCTAAACTACAGTTTATGTCCATCATGATGTGTTTTGAATACAGAAAAAAAAAATGGTTGAAACTGACCTGACAAACTGTAAAACGGAATTTTGAAAACAATCGAAAAGGGAAGTTCTAAATTATGTCCATCATGATGCAAAACGTTAAGGCAGATTTACACGGTACAAGTTTTGCTTACAACATAACTGTCGCATGCAATCTGCTTAAGCAACACTTACAACACAAATTGCGTCATGTAAATCAACCCTACAACTTGCTACAACAGTTGGGACCAAGTTGTAGGGTTGATTTACATGAAAAAAATTGTAATTTGTAATTTGTGTTGTAAGTGTTGTTTAAAGGGGCACTTGGATGAAAATCGATGAAAATTGGAAATGCCTTGAAACTTGGTTAAACTAATCTATATGGCTCCAATAGTAGCCAAGCAACATATTTTCTTCACAGTCAAAATTTGAGGATAAAAATTATAGATTTTTTTCAGCATCTAAATTGTGAGTAAATGACGTCATTTACTCAACCCTAATGTTCTTTTAGTTTTTAAACCAAAATTTCTCAACTGCGAGTGGCTCCCAGGCTAAAATTTTTGCCAATCTGGTTTTCATAATCATGATTGAGTCATATTATTAGTTAAATATACTTGGAACTATTCGGACTTTCAAAATATGGGGCATTTTCATTCAAGTGCCCCTTTAAGCAGATTGCATGCAACAGTTGTAAGCAAATGTTGTAGCGTGTAAATCAGCCTTTAGATATCTCTGAACCTGATACTATGATAATATGATGGTTAACCCTTACCATTCATTAACAAAGGAACAGAATTCTTCTGAAAATCCTTGGTCACTAGGAAGACAAGGTGGATCTTCATTCATAACCCGAGAAAGAACTTCAAATTCAGTTGTGCATTCTCGGTAGGGAAACTTTCCGGTAGCAAGTTCAACCTGGGAAACGAATTTAGAGAAGCAAAGTTTAATTCAGTGAAGTTTGATTTAGACCCCATTAACAACATTATAGGTCATTATGTTGGCTTCCATGTATGCTTACTAGTGATAATCCAAGGCTCCACACATCAGCTCGTACATCATAATCAGGGTGCATTGGGTCTGGTGGATCTATTCTTTCAGGCTAAAAAAAAGGAAGAAAGAAATTAGAACTGTTTGCATTGAAGTGCGACCTGCAACATTTGACGACCTGCAATGTTTTCGTCGGCCATCAATAAAAGGAACTAAACTAAGAAACGTATTTTCGACAGGGCCTTGACCTAAAGTGGAAATTTTAAAGGCTTTGAAAAAATCTGTAGTGAATTTTAGACACAGCCCAAAAAAACTGCTTTACTGAAAAGTTTCCCTATAACTGATTAATATGGAAAATCATATGACTGTTCTGCCACACCCATTATTCAAAATTTCAATCCTTTAGTAATCAAATCTGTAAATGTGTTTAAACTGCTAAGAGAAGAACATGTTTTTTTAGTACATCAAAAAAATAACCTCTATCCAGACATACATTAAGTATGAAAACCATCAAGTCCATGGGCTAACCTGTGGCCAAGGTTTGGTGAGGCACAGGTAGCCCAAAATTCACTTTGGTAGTGATAACAGTTCCCTTCACAGTTCCCTGTGCCATCTTGAAAGGTAGCTGTCCCTTTGCATCAAAGTGAAACATGAGGTGAACTTGCAATGATAGAGACATGTGAATAATTGTCCAAGGTGTTTACATCATTGCAAGCTCACTGTTTGTCTCGCTGATGCAAAAGCACAGCTAGTTTTCAAGATGGGGCAGGGAAGTGGACAGTGATAATTCTTTACTTACAGATAAATATGCAGCACAGCCAGCACCTTTGGTTTTTGCCTTGGAATCTACCAGCCGTCCACTAATACTAAAGTCACAAAGCTTTACACAACCATTACAGTCTAGTAACATATTTGATGGCTTGACATCTAGTGCAAAAAGAAAATTAAAGAAAATAAATATAGAATGGAGTTGACATTTATTTTGGCATCACATTCAAAACAATCTACTGTCAAACCTCCAACAATGGTCACCTCCCTAAAACAGCCACCTTTACCCAATGGCCAGGAAATTTTGTCCCAGTTACAACTGAGTTAATACATTATACTATAGTACAACTGAAATCTCTCCACAATGGCCACCTCTTTATAACGACCACAAAATCTTGTCCCGACTGTGGCTGTTGTGTAGAGGTTCAAATGTATTGTTTTAACATTAAGGGTCAGGGTTGCCAGAGGGAACAAAATAGCAACAACACAAATGATATCATAATATAACTTGGTTCGTGAGATTGCGAAAAGTGAGAGCAGCTAAGTATTACACTAAGCATCCCAAACAAAAGAAGATTTAGCCTAATTTCTATTATTCTTACCCATGTAAACAAGCCACTACATCAGGTGAAATAGGGCAATTCAATACTGCGATTCTCAATATTCTGCAAGGTCAGCCATTTCAATGGCTTTTTGTGGAATTGGTTTTTTGCTGCCGTCAATCAAAACTAATCAGTCGGTATATTTTATATTTTTGACTGGCGGCAGCAAAAAACCAAATTCCAATGCGAAATTCGCAACTCCCAAGTTCGCAGAATATTGAGAATCACAGTAAGTGTTAATGTTTCAAGTATGGGCTGTTTAGTCAAGGCATGGCTTTACATATTATCTTTTTTCATCACTAAAGACATGCAAACACCCAGCTTTACTTTACCTCTGTGCATGACTCCATGCTGTTCTTTTAAATAATGTAAGGCATTCACAATCTAAGGGGAAAAAGTACTTAAATATTAGGCAACTCAAATATCACATACTACAGATTTCAGATGTTAGTCTACATTCCTTTCTCTATGTGTCTGCATACTTTTGATAATTTTCTGCCAAATAATTTTTGAAAAGGATGTCAACCCTTGGAGAAAGAATGCAGAGGCACTGCTACCTTTCATGATGGCACAGGACGATGTGAAGGGGACTACTATGTTATGTTGTACTTACAGCAACAGCCATTTTACCAAGAATGTGTTCAGGTATTGGGCCTTGTAGTCTCTTGATCAACTTGTCTAAACATGTTGACATTAGCTCCATACAGATGAAAACGTCTGACTGTGTTATCAAAGCAAAGTCACAATTAGAGTGATATTATTTGGTCCATGAAGCAAAGTTCTCGTTTATACTACGGATGTCAACGAAGTGTTTTTACACTTTAGAAAAACATGTGACGGTCATGCCCTAAAACGTCTACAACTCCATGGACAAATATCAATGTTTTAGTCTGCATTCCTTTCTCCATCTGTTGGTATCCGTTTGATAATACTGTAGACCTTTTCAGTTTGGGTGTAATGTTTTCCCATTTCAGACCACGTGCCATTCTCTTGAGAATAAGATTCTTTGTTTAAGTTGTATCCATATTCATGTGTCTTCTCATGCACAACTGTTAGACAATGAAATGATACTCTGGGGAATGACACATGGTCTGAAATGGGAAAACATTACGCCCAAGCTGAATAGGTCTATTTTCTTCTCTACCTCTACCAAAAGGATGTCGACCCGTGGAGAAAAGAATGCGGACTGTGGGTTTGGTCATGGATGTTTTAGAGCGTAACTGTGACACATTTTTCTGGCATAAGAAAAACACATCAGTGACATCCTTAGTATTTTCATTGATAGAGAAAATTACTCTAGTTACAACTAAAAGCCCACTTTTGATATTCTGGTTGAGTGATCACATACAAAACAATTCAAGACAAGTCTCCAGGAAAAGAATGAAGTAATCTGAATGTATTCTTTTATTACCTCGAAGCCTCACTTCCACTCCCACTCCTCGCCCCAAGTTCCTCGGCCCCCTCACCAGAGGGCTGCTACGCAGGCTACACTCAACCAGAATATTGAAAGTGGACTATTTCTTAAACTCATACCACCTTACCCGAGATATGTAACAGCCGATGCAATTAACAATATATGGACAGTCATGGCTTTTCATAACAACTTCAAGGTCCATTAATACTCTTTTTTGTTCTTCTTTGTTGTGGCTTCGTGCCATTTTCTGGAAAAAAAAGAGCAAATAAATCAGACAGAAATCCAATTACTATTTTATGCACAAAATCTGGGGGTAACATGCCTGTGCACAGCATTTGTATGTTTACCCCTGATAACAATTCATGGTTCTGACTTGGACAATAGCCAACTTCCAAGATATGCTTATCTTGTTACACACAGAGGTTTCAGTATAAGGCTCAGTGCTGAATTAAATTTATTCTTTTCTCCTGCACAAATATTTTATCACTGAGTCCAAATCACTGAGCATTTAGCATGGAGCCTCATATCGAAATCTTTGTGCATGACAAGTGAAGCATATCTCAGAAGTGAGCTGTATTAAATAAATATCTTTATTCAAGAGTGTCTAGTCGTTCTATCGCTCTTGCACTAATAAGTTTACAGCAATTTTCTAGTGGAATTATACATCTTATCCCACAAACAACTAACAAAATATACTTTTGACCACCTCCTGTTTGCTTTGGTTGGGTACCAGACTGTTGTGGGAGGTTGTGGGTTAAAATCCCCGCAACTAATATAACCCTCATTCAGGGTCTTCAAATATCTGGGTAGAAGGTGCTACTACCTTTGCTCTTAAAATATCTGCAAATGGTAGTTTGACCTTCATCCTGGCTCAGATGAACATGTGTGTTGTCCACATGGCTCGAACCAGCGACCCGACCCGTTGGACTCACAGCAGTGAAAGAAAGCACATTAGCAGCGTAATTTGCCAACTATGTCACCTAGTTTATCATTACCTTGACTGCCATGACTTGACCTGATTTTCTGTGTCTCATCTTGAACACCTGACCAGAGGTGCCGCACCCAATCTCATCTTCTGTTTCCAAGTCATCAAGTGTGAACTCATATTTCTATGTATGAATGATTAAAAATGTTTCAGTTGACATTATATTTTTTATTTGAGTATGGAAACATTCCAGGTGATTCACAATAGAGATTTTTGGCTTAAGCGTAATGTTGTTGCATTTAATTCAGACCATGTGTTATTCCCTAGAGTATCATTCATTTGTTTGATGGTTAAGCATTGAGAAGACATGTGAATCTGGATACTGATAAGCAAAGCTTATTTAAGAGAATACCATGTGGTTTCAAATGGGACAACATTATGCCCCATTAGTATTTTTAATCATTATGCCCAATTGCTTCATTATTATAATTTTGGCAATAGTCCCTTTCACAGTTCCCTGCGTCATCTTGAAAGGTTAAGCCATGCCTTTGCATCCAAGCGAGACAAATGGTGAGTTTGCAATGATAGAGACCTTTCTTTAACATCTTAATTGGACAATTACTCACATGTCTCTATCATTGCAAGCTCACCATTCTTCTCGCTTCGATGCAAAGGTACTGTATGGCTACACTGTACCTTTCAAGATGGCGCAAGAAACTGTGAAGGGGCCTATTTCAAAGTCAAGTTATCAAATATTGTTCAAAAACTGAGATGAAAATAAACTTTTACGTTACCTTATCTCCTAGTTTAAGGATTCCAGTTTGCTTGTTTATTTCATTCAACTTTTTCTCAATGTGCGCACTACAAAAAATGTCAAGGAAACATATAGATATGTTAAATAATAAAGAAAACATGAGATAAGACAATAGGTAATAAAGATTATTTATAATAATATTATGATATTTATAGAGCACATATATCAAATGTTTTTTGTTTGTTTTATTCTTAAAAAACCAAGTCAACAGTCTATAATGGCAGGGTTAGAATTTCAATTTTTTAATGACAAGATAAACTTAGCTTGTGCATTGAGCAGCTCTACAAGATAAATGAATTGAATGCAAATAAAAAATTTTTCTTTGCATTATCATTATTTTCTTAAAATTTCTTTTCACTTGATATTTGTGATTTTCAACACATATTAAAATTAAATTTTATTCAATTATCTTGTGGGTTTTTCAAACCCTGTAATGGTGGATTTAATGTTTATAAACATTGTCATTGTGATGTTAATGTGCCAACCATTTTAACATTAATACCTGTCATCATCTCTGTTGCTGTGCTTCCTCACATGTAGAAATCTTCTTCTTGGTTTAAAAGATCCATCGACCATTAAATTATCTAAGTAAAAAACACAACAATACTGTTATAGCAACGAAAACAGTGGTAACATAATGTGAAGTGGAGGTTAATTAAAGCAAAACTCTCAACCCTTTACCGTGAGGACCACTCGAACCATGAACACTCGATATTTTTTTCATTTTATGAACTTTCTACTGCTTCAAACCTTCTGAAAATGAAGCACTGAACTCAAATAATGTTATTGTTCAAAATAAATCATATTTCCAATCGATTCACACAAGGGATAAAGGAGAAAAAAAGTATGAAAAAACCTCAAAGTGTTCACGGTTCGAGTGTCCTCACTGTAATTACCTCACCGTAGTCCCTATAACATTCTTTCTAACGTATATGTATATTATTTAGTGTACATTTTTAGGGTTCCTTATGTTCTACACATAGGTTTCCACAGTGGGAGTTTAAACAATGGAGAAATACTGGTTGGTGAGTGTTCATTTTTTGAAGAATATCTTGCACATTCATACATGCATAAGCACCAGTTAGCTTGGTCCTTGTGCTTGTTTCTTCATTGCATTTGTGACAGTAGTCAACCCCAGACTTACACCCATTTTCATAATTATACAACCAAAAAGACATATCTGGGTTTTTGGCTGCTGGTGATCAAAAATCTACTTACTCAGCCCACTGGAAATTTGATTGACACTCGACCAAAAGCCCGTGCAATTTTATCTATAGCTAGTATTCTGGGTGGCATAATTTTGAAAATGGACATAAAACTGTACATGTGACCTTCACGACTTAAGGTTGCATATTTTGACATCATCTGTCAATCAAACAACTATCTACTTGTGAACCTGTCAACATGATGATATGAATACAAAACATGTAAATCGTGCTGTATATGAAGATGTTGCATTTGATTCTACCGCTATAGCAATGAACTTAACCCCATCTTGCTTCAAGACTACACAACTGCATATTTTTATCAATAGCTGCTGTAATATTGAAACTTTATAATATACATCAGCCCTAACCTGTCAGTATTTAACCTGTATTTCCCACCTTTACTAGTACTAAAAAATAGAGCTCTTTTTTATGAGTGGGAAATTATATGGCAAATTCATAGCCGTACTGTATCTCACCATGGCCATAACTAAGCATTGTGATTGGACGAATTACTGAAAGATAATGGGAATCCATTTCAATGTTCTGGCATGCCGTAACGTGTACAAGCTGTAAGTTATTTCTGTATGTTTTTCACTCATATGAAAATTGCTTCATATGGCTCCAGGGCTCAAATTTGGTACTTGACTGGTCAAATAAGGTTTTGAACGGACATTGTTGACCGGTCAAAAACTAAAATAAAATATCTTACGCTGGACATCTTGACCGGCTTATGACTGGCTGTTATTTTGAGTCCTGGGCTCAGTCGAATTTAATCTTCTGCTGCACTAATCAAATCTGTTGAATTCAAATGATTCAGACTTCACACTTGTCATGTATAGAAATGCAACTCTTAGATTTGATGTGGCAAACGTTTAACATCTGAACTGGACCTTACAGTAGCAGAATGTTTAATAGGCATAGTTTATTGATTAATGAAACTTCAGGCTTTGGTAAAATAATCAAATCCCACCAAGAGCTCTGATTTTTTTACAAGAAAAGTTTGCTTGAAGAAACACATAACTTCTAATATATTATCTTTATTTCTTGGACAGTTTCCCTAATCTATAAATCATCGTTGATTCACTGTATTTTTCTTACTATTGCAAGTTAAAACAAATAACACATTTGAACACTTTCGAACTTCAAGACTACTTATATCACATTTTGTAGGATTTAAAATAAGCTTTGTTGAGAGGGTGAGAACACAAGCTCAGACAATTATCCATCTAAGAATGCTAAGTGGTGAAATTAAAGAAAAAATAATCATCAAATAATTGAAAACAAACAAATATTTGTATTTTCATATCGGAGATGATTTCTACATCAAGAAGTGTAAAAATTTGTCAAAATTCAAATATTTTAACGAAAAAAAAAGTAAAAAAATACTTAAGCTTATATAGAAGAATTATAAGAATAAGCTTTCAAAACGTTTAAGCTTGCCATAGATGACAGCCTGAGGATAAATTCCCATAAATTACAAATCAAAATTTATAAAAAAAAATTTGCGTGGATCATTATGGAATAAATTTCCTATAATTTGTGAGGTTATAAGGAAAATACCTAACCAAAACCACTAAATACAAGTCAAATTATTGCGTTTAGTCAACGAACTCATTTAAATTCGTAAAATTTACGTCTTTGGCTTTAATACGTCTAAAAGGACGTAAGCTTAATGCTTAGCTTGTACTTTGTACATGCACGAACAGCGACAACTTTAGACAGATTCTTATCGAAGAATTGACGGAAAAGCGAAGAATTAGCGACGAAAGAACCCTTATTAGCCTCAAAGATTGAAGTATTTTGATAAATTCAGCGATATTAGTGAGTTGAGGGACGAAGGTTGAGAAAATAAGATTGACAAACACAACAAGGACAACAACACGAAGTTCAAAGATATTACGTTGCAGTTTTTTGAGTCTTTGATTGTTTTCCCCGTTTAGACATAAAGCAGACAAATAAATACCCTCTAGAATCGCTTAAAAACGTTGTAAGAAGAACCAGGTACAAGTTATAGGGGTGACAACAATAATCAACGAACAAATACGAGACCAGTTCGATTTCTGGTACGATATCTGGTGCCATATACAAAACTCTCAAGTGAAATACCTGGTCGTTGTTTTCTTGTCCCAGAGCTAATGTTGAGCCCCAGGAGAGCTCTGGTCGGTGGTTTAGTCTTCTCACTATCCGTGTCAAGTAAATCAGGCGATTTCGAGTTATATTCTTCTTTCAATCGCTGGCCAAGACTGTGTATTTTAGCTTGTAAGTCCTTCGCCATTCCCCATATTTACAATAAGACTATGTCAAAGCAAAGGACATGTGGCACCTACCACACATGCGCATTAAATATTTATCCGCCATTACCCAGCGAACACCGCGAGCAAACGCACCGTTCCGTGTCTTTGAAGTGCCTTCAGTTATGGACAAAATCAAAACCATAAAAACTTAACACCATCCAATCACAGGTGCTTCATTTGAGAAGCTATTTGGAGAGCCACACTAATAAAGCAAGCTCAGGGACAGCTGGTGCCAGGGGCCTTTAGCCCTCACTTTGTACTATTTTTTAGTAAAAAAAAATTACCCCCCCCCCCCCCCCCCCACTCACACACACACACACATCTTAAGATGTCTCCAAGAAAAGAAGAAAAAATTCTAGGCCCCTCACTTAAAAGACTTTTAGTGTGCTCTGCTGTCCCTGAAGATTTATGAAAGCTGCAACTACACCACAAAGGCCGTCACTCGTGCTTCCTCCAATCATAACCCATGCCCTGATCTTACTACTAACCAATGAGTCTCAAATACAAGAGCCATTTGAATGTGGAAGACTCTCATTTTTTTCTATCAGTTTCATAGAATACTAGTAATTGTCCTTGCATGAACCTTGCATGTCAAGATAATGTTTTGGATGTTTTAAAGTTGAAAGGGGTGTGGCTGGTCACAGGTGGTTAAAAATAGACCAGAAGCTTCTATAAATAACAAAGGTTATAAATAACAATTGAAAAGGTCACCATATCAAAATATGTCAACCTGACAACTAAATTTTAAACATATTTAGACTATATTTCATAATATATTTTAGCTATAAAATGGAAAAAAAGCCTCATGACTTTTATGAGAGCAATTGATTGCTATGCCAATATTTTAACCATGCAGGCCTCTGAAAAAATAACATCATAAAACAATGCCTGCAATAATATTCTAATTTCTTGCCAAAACATTTTTTCCATATTTCTTTTTACCAAGGTAAAAATTCCTCAAGCAATTAATTGTATGACTGAAATAAAATTTTTCAGCCTATTTCGATTCAGCAAAATAAAAAAGTTCATTCAAATAATTTTTTTAGCAAAATGAAAAGTTCAACTAATTTCTATAATAGGAACTTTTTTCCACAATTTCTTAATTACCAGTCCTGCATCCCTGATAGATAATGAAGTGGCAATGAAATATATTTTTCCAGGAAGACCCTGTTACACAATGAAACATTTAGCTGAAAGTTGTGTGGAACAATGTTGTGAAACAAGTTTCCGAATGAATCTCACCATGTAGAACTGCTTTCTACTCAAAACTGCAGTGTAACACTGCAGCTACTACCTCTACAAATTATCAACAAAATGTAGATTTGTAAGTATTTCTTGGTACGTTTGTGCTATGATGAAATATCCCAGTAAATTCTTCAATCTTTCATAAAAATTTCCAATCCAGTAAGATCAATTTTTCACAAAAGTGGAATATTTTCTATATCATAAACTGTATTCCTGGATTATGATTGAGTTTATATCAGTGTGATCTGTAGAACAGGACGAGAAAATATTTTTTTAAATAATTATTCTGGGTAGTTAATATCCTGGGCATTTGGAGAGTGTTTGCATACAGTTACATGCATGAAGATCAAGTAACAAAACATTTTGATCTGTAACTTGAATATTGTTCAATGGCTGAACTGAAATATGCATAATATTAGTCTCATTAAATGTTTACCCAGAACACTTTTCCCTCTTGACTTCTATAGACCCCTTACACGTGACGTCAGAGCAGCTCAATTAGGAGGACAAAACAAAAGAATTTCAATCTCCTGATAATTGGAATCTATTGTTTTGCCCTCCAAATTGAGCTGCATTCCAATATGCTGCAAGGGGTCTATTGTTGAACCTTTTGGACAGACAAAAATTTTTGAGTTTTAATAGTGTATTTAAATTTATCTATAGGTAAATAGCAAATGACAAGGCAGAACTTCTCAGCAGCTTTTTATTGTTATGCTGTAAAATTATTACACATATTTTCTTAACGATTGGACTTGGCTACACGCTCCAATTCATCTTTCTTCTTGATGGCATAAGAGTTAGATGAACCCTGTAAGAAAAAAAACAAGTGTAAGTATCACATAAACTAAGGTACGGTGAATCTCTATCAAAAATTATAGTTTGAAAACACTTTGGTATAGAATCAAATAAAAACGGAATTTTTTTGTTTTGATTTTGATTAAAAAGGACCAAACCAAAATGCATTTCAAAAATATCAGTTGAGTACTAGAACTCATCATTTTATTTGTATTGAAAATGGGTAAACCATGCATGTCTCAAATAATATGCATGTCTTAAATACCAGTAAGTACTACATCTGTGACAAGTGCAGTCTACAAGTGATATTCACTGGTTTCTTATTCTTGACTTTGAGGGGCAATTTGCATAAATACAATAGCTTGTTTCCCTTTCACTGCTTATGTAAAGTGCCCCTCAAATTTGATGCAAATGAGCCAAATCAAAATGCTTTATAATTCACAAGAAAGCAGATCCACACACTTGGCAAGATATTCACAGACTGAGAAACTCAAATACAATCCTTGAGTCAAAAAAAATTCAAAATTTATACCAACCTTGGCAGCATTGATCAGTTCATCAGCCAAGCATTCAGCAATGGATTTGATGTTCCTGAAAGCAGCTTCCCTGGCTCCAGTACACAGAAGCCAGATGGCCTGGTTCACACGTCGGAGAGGAGACACATCAACAGCCTGTCGGCGAACAGTACCGGCACGTCCAATACGGGTAGAGTCCTCACGAGGTCCACTGTTGATGATGGCATTAACAAGGACCTGAAGAGGGTTCTTAAAAGAATATGTACAACGGTGGTAAGTAGATGATTCTTGATCTAAATAGACCTCTTTATCTTCCTTGTTTGTTGTGCTTTCAGACCATGTGATGCCTGCATCCTCACTCAGCACTGATACCATGTACATTTATCTTTACACA
Organism: Anthopleura sola; assembly: GCA_023349425.1. Classification (NCBI taxonomy): domain Eukaryota; kingdom Metazoa; phylum Cnidaria; class Anthozoa; order Actiniaria; family Actiniidae; genus Anthopleura; species Anthopleura sola. The sequence goes on along the minus strand of JALHLI010000010.1, from coordinate 7,601,071 downwards.
AGAACCATTAGATAGGTCAAACATTAGACCTTCATTCATTAGGGTGTCATAAAATATTTAATTACCTCTCCAGTGAGAAGATGGATGATTTCAAAGGAATGCTTGAGAATCCTGACTGTCATGAGTTTCTTGCCATTGTTACGCCCATGCATCATCATAGAGTTGGTGATACGCTCAACAATAGGGCACTGAAAACACAAGTATTCATGTCATACATCATTATCTAGAGATGAAGATTACCATATACACTTCTATAGTGATACTTTATGTGATGTAAGCCTTTGTTATTCATGTGCCAACCACAGATTGATTGGCTGGTGAGGCAGAGAAAATTGATATGGGATTTTGTGAAACTGGTTGGCATATTATCATTGCCAGGGCTTGAAAAAATAGTCAGTCAGTCACCAGTCATGATGACTGGCCACATTATTTTAGCTTGGTCATAACCCATTTCTGGTTCAATGTTACTGGTCAAAATGACTAGCAAGGCAAAGTTTTGACCGGACAAGTTCTAATTCTGGCCAGACATTGTCGGCGTTGACCAGCTGTTATTTCAAGCCCTTATAACAACTAATCTTGAAATAACAGACATTTTGCATAGAGATTTTTCTTACCTGAGCCTTTCTGAACCTCTTGGCAGCATAACGACCAGCTGTGTGGGGAAGGTATGTAGAATACTTTTCTTTGACAGCAATGTAGTCCTAGAGGTACAAAATATGGTAAAGTTCTGTTATTTTTGTGGTTAGAAGTCAAAGGTCACTATCACATTTGAGTAACAAGGCAGGGCTAAAAATAATGACTGGTCTGGCACGGGTCATATTGACCGGCCAAATTAGCATTAGCTTGATCATCATTTCTGGCTCAACATTAATGGTCAAAATGACCTGCAAAGCAAAAATTTGACCAGACATTTGACCGTTTCAAAAATTTGACCATTTCAATTCTGGCCTGACATTTTCCAATGACCAATAAGGAAAATAATTTTCCAATAAGACCAATAGACTTCTTTATCTTGGGCATGTTTCCCCATTTCAACCATGTGTCATTCTCCAGAGGATCATTTCTTCATTTGAGTTGTATCCATATTCATGTGTCTTCTCATGTGCAACCGTTAAACGAAGAAATGATGCTCTAGGATTGACATGTGGTCTGAAATGGGAAAATACGTCCAAAGTAAAGATGTCTGATTAGCTCTGCAAAGCTAATTTCTAACTCAATGCAAGGTCTTATTTCTTCATGAATTACTGTAGCACTAATCTATCGGCATGTGCTGAGTTTTTCACCGACGGTTGTCGAAGCACAAACTACTTACAGTTAAACTGATATCACTGACTTGAACATCTTCAGTACTCCATTTGCCAAACAGTTTGATATCTGGTACTTCTGGTGCGATCACAGCAGGAGCGTCGTCTGATTCTCCCCAATCATCAGCCATGATGGAGACCTGAAGAAAAAGAAACCAAGAGCTTTACCACTGCTTTCATTACTATGTGCTGATCGAGACAACAGTTGTGAAATTAGGTAAAAACACTTCCGTCAATCAAATATATTGTGGCAGCTGAGTGACACATAGATGAGGGTGCTAGCCTTGAAAACTATAATCTTACAGTACTTTTCATATTTCTGTGACCTACTGACTCCAGACGTCTGGTGTTTGGCTTCTGTCAATCAAATTTATGACTGGCTGAGGTTGTTCCGATTGCTAGTAATAAAGAAATTCCAGTGTAAAATGGCTCTTTATATCACTTCATCAGAATGAACTTGGCCAATAGTAAGTTTGATTGATGGAAGCCAAAATGCCAGTCATCTGGTTTCAGTTACGATTTCGAATTTTCAATTCAAACTTGTATAAAGCTTCTGTAAAAGGTTGCTTTGCATGACTTTCTGAAAGTTCGTGTCTAGAAGCAAGCAGTGGTTTCATAGAGTATACTTCTGATATGTATAAACCATGCAAAGCATTAGGACAGAACCTTTATCAAGAACAATATACATGTGAAGACCTTAAACTAAACCTGTCACATGGGATAGGCAATCAAAGCCTATAGCCATGATTTTGCACACATTATCAACTACTTCAGCACTTCTAGGAGAAAGTATTACCACAAAAATCCTTGGAACGGGTGTTTTGGAATTATAACTAATATCAAGGGAAGTGTTATTCAACTTTGATCAAGAACCACCCAGTATTTTATTGGGAAACGAAAAAAGACTCGCCGGTTTGAACGCGACCATTCTTCGATAGCCTCAACAAACACAAAAAATAATTGATTATTAGGACCCGACCAACAAAAAAACTTAACACTGTTAGAAAGAGAAATATCTAATGGAGCTAACGAACTCAGAACTAGGCTCGAAAACTCGTCTTTTGATGCTTAAATTACGGTTAAAAGTGAATCAACGATTTCATCCGCCATCTTACCTGAGCAGTACGTGTAAGAGAAAGAAGAAGCCTCGGCACGTGGGTATCATTCACGGGGTGGACCCGAGCCACTTCGAAAAAACAGGGCAAAGTTCCGATAAAATATCGATTGAAAATCGAAGAATGATCGACTTGCTTGGGGTGTGGGAGGAGAGGTCACGTGATCAGGAGGGACGGCCATATTTGTGGTGTAACAAAAACAAGTGCATCGCTTGTGTCAACCGGATTTTTAGCTGCTATTTTCACCGGTAAAAATGGTGTTCTTCGAGACTTGTGGACCCAATGAGGCTATGGTAGTCTCAGGTGAGCTTTGATCTTGTGTATAAGCTGTTTTAAGGGAAATAATTATCGCGTAAATGTATATTTGAAATGAACTAGAAAATCGTGAAATCAACATGTTGATTTGATCTCTCTTCTTTCTTTCTTTAGGGATGTGCCATGCAAGGCCAGCTCTTGTCACTGGAGGTCGTATTTTTGTGTGGCCTATTTGCCAGAAGCTACAAAAGTAAGTTGTCTGTCTTTCTTAAGCATTTTTCATTGAATATTTCCAAGTTGTAAGCATGAGTTATGAAGGGATCGTAACGCGTTCTGATCACCAGATATGCCTTTGCAAGAACAGATGTTTTGACCTGTATTTCTCGTATGCTCAGTTGTAATTGAACTTCTTGTCCATTTTTTCATTCTCCAGTTTTTAATAAAAGTTATGGAATAAGATCACTTAACTTATGATACTAAGTCATTTTATCTTATAGTAATTTTTGTGCTGAAAATCGTAATTGCTTTGTATGTAAAGTTCCTATGATGTCATAAAACGAAAATAAGCTTCGTAGCATCGTCACATCTCTTTGTGCATTTGTTCAAACTTTCCTTCTTTAAAGCTTCTTTAATATATTTTTCTAAGAGTCAGAAACATTCTATTGTATCTTGTATATTCAAAATCATCTATCTTATGACAAACTTGTTTAAGATTTCGACTTCATTTTGAGGACTTGTACTTCAACATGGGTTATTACTGGCATCATAAAACAATGCATTATATAACTTCATTTATGCATGGCTTCATATGTTATTTATTTACCTCCTTAGGATATCATTAAACACAATGACTCTCAATGTCGAGTCACCAAAGGTATACACCAGACATGGAGTACCTATATCAGTGACTGGGATAGCACAGGTGAGCTACAGTACAGACAACTTGATAATTTTTCTTATCTATATAAGCCTATAGTAGTTATCTTTGGTATAGTTTTGATCTTTGGTTTTCAATAGCAATACTTGCATAATATAATCACAGACTTTTAGAATTATCTAAGGGCCCTGTTACATGTTGAAACTTTTATCTGAAACTTTTGTGCAACAGCATTGTGAGACAAGTTTTAGAACGAATTGCAGTGTGCACACCCCTGTGAAACTTATTTTGCAACACTGTTGCACACAAGTTTAAGCTAAAAGTTTCAATGTGTAATGGAAAAATACAAAAGAAAGGGCACAAATTCCATTTAGAAAGAGTACGCATGATTTCCACATGAGAGTGGTCTGACTAGTACCAGCACCAGCAAAGTACAGTGTATTATCATAGACCCCTTTCATGTGACCTCAAAGCAGCTCATTTTGGAGGACAACACAAAAGAATTTCAATCTCTTGAGAATTAAAAGCTTTTGATTTGTCCTTCACAATGAAATTAACTAAATTATAAATTAAAGTCAAAAATCATAATCACAGTTGGAGTCGAAAATTTGTAGTTAGTAAATTTTGGATCTGATTTATACACATTTTATTTATTATGACCACAGATTGCCCTAACACTAATCATAATCTTATTTACCTATAATTATTGAACATAAAAATATCGAATCGTTGAGTCCTTTGATTAAGATTTGGATAGAACAAAAATGATTGACATTAAATTAATAGAGGTGATGTACTGAAACTATTATGTGTGCTATTAAGCATATGGTTTCACTATTGAAAAATAGTGGAACCATATAAGTCTGAGAACTAATGGACAGATCCCTGAACACATGAAAATAACCATCTTTCAAACACTAATATTACCTTTAGAACTAGAATACTCATTTAAGGCAAAATTTAAAATATTCCCCCTAAGAACCAGTGGATATTTAGGGGAAATTGAGAATCAATCCAATTTTGAGATTCCATAGATCTATATTCAGTTCTGAAAGTGAGGATAAAAATGCGCATTATGTTATTATTGTATGCAGGGCTCAAAATTAACGCTCGCAAAATGCTAGTGCTTTTTCGGAATTTGTGAGTGAAAACAATATGTGCTAGCAAACACTCTCGAGTAAGAAAAAAATCTTACTAGCAAGATTTTGCTAATGGACGAAAAAGTTAAGTTTGAGCCCTGGTATGTTTTTAAAATCTGGATCATTATTGAAGTGTATAGTGTTTGATTCCATTATACAGATAAAGATTCAAGGACAAAACCAAGAAATGCTTCACGCAGCATGTCAGCAGTTCCTTGGCAAGTCTACACAACAGATGGAACACATTGCTTTGGAGACGCTTGAGGGTCATCAACGTGCTATCATGGGGACAATGACAGTTGAGGTACTTATAAATACATGTTTTTTTTTGTTTACTTTCTTCTTTAGTCCACATCTTTATTTCCTTTCGATGATAGGAACCTTTATCAGGATGGCATGCAATGTACTGTAGGATGATGATGATGATGTGAGCATATTTTCAAATTTTTTTTCATGCTCACACTGTCATCCTTGCCGTTGCCATACTCACTAGAATTTCAGTTGATGCTTTTTTACATCCTAGCATAGAGCGAATGATAACAACAAGGATGATTTGGAAAACTATTTTGAAAAAGTGCAAGCATAATCTTCCCCATGTCGCTGTCCCCAGTGCTTCTAGATTCTTGAAGTCCCTGATCTCTGATTTTAATGAAGAATAATCATTTTGAATAAATCTCTCTCTTAGGAGTCCATTTTCAATGACCTAGTCATTATCAAAAATAATGCGAAAATCTTTGTTCTTTCAGGAAATCTACAGAGATCGTAAAAAGTTCTCAAAGAGTGTGTTTGAGGTAAAACAAGTTAAAAAATTATTGTGATTATAAATTTAATAAGTAGTGTTTTCCCATTTCAGACCATTTTCTTAAGAATACGAATAATTGTTTGAGTTATTAATGTGTCTTCTCACATGCATGTGCAACTGTTAAATAAAGAAATGATACTCTAGGGAATGACATGTGGTCTAAAATGGGAAAACATTATGTCCAAGATAAGAAGGTCTATTCTGAAAACTGTTTGTGTATTTGTGCATGGTTCATGTTGATTTCTTTTGTATGTTTTCTGTCGTACTTAACTCTAAAAGCCTTTGTAATAAAATAACATGCTTTGACCACCCCCATAGGTTGCTTCATCAGATCTTGTGAACATGGGAATCAGTATTGTCAGCTACACAATCAAGGACATTCGTGATGACGAGGTACTGTATATATGATTCTGATGTGTTTTATGTCGACATCTATTGATTCATTAGTTTGTATATTAAATGTTATCTGATCCATACTTCTAGGGTTATCTACATGCTCTTGGTATGGCTAGGACTGCTCAGGTCAAGAGAGATGCTCGTATTGGTGAAGCTGAGGCTCACAGGGATTCAGGAACAAAGGTGCAGTGCCTATCAGACAGACATACATTAGTATTGCAGATGTAGTGAACCAATAAGACCCAAGACCACATCACTCCCTTGAGCATAAAATTCTTTGTTCGGGTCTCAACCCCCTAGTGTTTCTTCTAAAGCATTGTGATAAACAAAGAAATCATACTCAAGGGATTGACAAACAGCTTGAATGGCAAAATAGTGGATTTTGTCTAATGGCTTCTGAATTAAATTTAGCCCCTTGTTGTTTGAATTAGCTCATGTATGTCACCTACTACCTTCTCGTGGTTGTATAGCATGTAGTACAACTTGATGACATATTCTTGTTTTTATGTGGTTCTTAGGAAGCACTTGCTGAAGAAGCAAGAATGAAGGCAAAATATGAAAATGAAACAGAGATTGCCAAATCCAAGAGAGACTTTGAGCTAAAGAAAGCTGGGTATGACATTGAAGTTCAAACAAAGGTATGAAAAATGAGAAATAATGGACTGCATTTTCATGGGACAGTTGTAAAATATGGTGTAATATGGGTCAGTCACTTCTGATCAAGAATTGAGCTTCATGTACTTGTAGGTACATATTGTATGCAGGTCCTTGTTCAAAAACTACTTGAATTTGAATTGTTTTCAGGTTTTCATCCTTGAAAAATTTCTAATTGCACAGTTGCATCCACAATGAGATGAATTTGTCTTTAACCTTCATCCCCCTAGTTAAAAATAACCAAGATATGCAATCCGCAGTGACATGACTTGTCATATCAAACTAGTGTCAGTTTAAATCTTAATGTGGTTAAAATCTTTTTAATCTCAGAAAGCCCAATCCCAGCTTGCTTATGATCTTCAAGCTGCTGTGACCAAGCAGAAAATCAAAGAGGAGGAGATGCAGATTAAAGTTATTGAGAGAGGACAACAAATCAAAGTTCAGGAACAGGTACTGAATGAATGGAACAGAATAGAAAAAACTTTATAGACCTTTATTTATGCATAAAGTCTTTAGCCTCACGTTCATGCAGCTCATTAAATGTTACAGCACAACATGCAAAGATGTGACCATATGAAATGTATTTGCATACTTCCATGCACCGCCTTTATAAGGGGGTCCTGAAGGGGTAAAATGGGAGCTGGGATTTGCCTTTTTTTGGGCTGGGAAAATGGGGTTTTATGCACTGGGACTGAGATTTAGCCATTACTGGGAATGGGATTTTGCAAAATCTCTCACTATACACAATATCAGTTTGAGGGCCTTTTATTAATGTTTATAACCTCTGTGTATACCTTGCTTGTTAGGAAATTTCTCGACGTGAGAGAGAACTAGAGGCCATGGTCAGACAGCCGGCTGAAGCTGAGAAGTACAAACTAGAAAAACTTGCTGAAGCTAACAGGTATAGGAAAAGGCATCTGAAATATCATAGATTACTAAAATCATTGCCATTAGGATTATAGACTTTGTACTTTTGCACTAAATAAGGTAAATTGTAAGGAAATTTTAGTTTTATAAAAGGCTATGTAAATCACTGAGCTGTGAGTTCTTTGATTGCAGAAATCGTGTTGTTCTTGAGGCAGAAGCTAGTGCTGAGGCTATCAAGGTATGTGCAATGTTCTGTAATGCAAAAGCTTGTATGTGTCAGTTTGATGACAGTTGGCAAGTTTTGTCTGGGCTTTGTTTGACCCACTGGATGCATTAATTCTCTCGCATTTTCCAATTGTACTATATATTGTAATATATTATCTGACCGTGAAAACTATAGTTTTTAGAAATAATCCTTGTGTTTTTTATGTGTTTAGGTGAAGGGAGAAGCAGAAGCTTTTGCCATTGAAGCCAAGGCTAAAGCAGAAGCAGAACAGATGGCAAAGAAAGCTGATGCTTGGAAAGAATATCGTGAAGCCGCTGTTGTTGACATGGTCTTGGAGACAATGCCTAAGGTATGCAAACCCTGGGTTTACTTGTAGTTTATAGAGCCATTCAGTTGCACAGGGCTTTTCTGTCATCCCAGCATGGAAGAAAATACAAATTCCCAACTTCATATTTTTGGCTTTTTGTGCAAGAATTGATAAGTACAAATGCACTGTTTGAAATGCAATGAACCTTCATTCACATGTTCTGTTGTTATAAGGATAGATCTGTTCTTCAGAGAGCTGCTGCTTTCTTTTCCCCTTGCCCATAAAACCATTTTCATAATAACATGACCCAGATGACTACCTATGGTTGGCTTCTGTCGAGAGAATTTCAATGGTAGCTGAGCTAGTAATTTTTTGATCGGCTGCAGCTAAAAACTCAGATGTCTTGGGCTGTGATGGTTGCTTAATTATGAAAATTGGTGTAACCCTCCAACACTGGTCATTTTCTTAGGTGTTTACTTCCTCTCACTGTTGCATGTTGTTTCTCTGTCATCGTAGATTGCTGCTGAGGTTGCAGCACCTATCTCACAATGTAACAAGATCACCATGGTTTCCAATGGAAAGGGAGAAATTGGTGCTAGCAAACTGACTGGTGAAATCTTGGATATCGTAGCCAGGTTACCTAAGGCAGTAGAAAGCCTGACTGGAATTGACATCAGCAAGGTAAGATTGATTGAATGATTCAACCACCATAATATTAAAGGTGCAACATTGTGTACTATGTTGGAGGCAATTGATGTTTCGAGCAGTGTCACAGGATGCAATTTGTTGCATGCTATGTTACTGAAGTAGAAAATGATCCTACTTAATAATAAATCTTTATTTAATGTGTGTAACAAATACAGCAGAATATACTGAGCTGGTTTCCAACTTATGATTAAATGAATGAATACTTGATTGAATGAGTGGGAGAGATGGTCAGGACATGAGATTAAATGAATAGATAGCATGTGTTCATACTCAGGCCAGCTAAATTTGGATTTTCAGGAGAGGTTTTTGATATTTTGTATACATGTACTATGATATTCATTATTGAACCTGTTTTGCGAGTCGCCAGGCTACTCCAGGTGATCTGAAATAGTGATGTAGAAATGACTTCACTGCAAAACTGAGGTGACATGAAGCCAGCAAAAACATGACTTATAAAATTTTATACTAGTATCTGAGATAATTCTAGATTTTGATATTTTGTATAGACTTATTATGATATTCATTATGGAGTGGAAAGTAAGATAAAGAAATAAACGTTTCACGATTCGCTAGGCTACTAAGGATGACACCTCAGTTTTGCAAATTTCCTCGATTCTGATTGGTTAATTTTTTTTTCTCAGATCAGCTGGGTACCCTAATCTGCTAATATTAACTTTTAAAAAAATCTCATTAAAATTTTCTCATTCTTGCTTTTTTTTTGTATTTTCAGGCAATGATGTTAGGTAACCGTGTATAACATTCTTCGCTCAAGAATCTATAATTATAACAATATTCATGAATCCTAATCGTTTTCAAAAAATATTCTAACTGCACTTGTCTCATCACATTTCCTTCAACTGATTGCATACTTCACTATGCGATGCACGATTTCTTGAGTACGATCATTTCTCGTCGTTCGACAAAAATCGTACACCATAAATCTCGTGTATTGCTATGTAATCCTAGAAAAATCGATAAATTTTTTTTTATCTTGTATCAATGCATTAAAGTCCGATTACTATTTAACAATTATTCACCAAAGACGAAGTAAATAATCATGAATATTTACCAAGACAGTAGAGGTTAATATTCACCATATTCTCTGAGCCAGAGGTGAATATTTTTTTAGTATAATTTTAGTATTGAATATCAGATAAAAGACCAAATTCAGGATTAAAAAAAAACCCTTAAGTGTTACTTCCAGTCTTGCAAACTTTGGTAAACTTCATAATCACCAATTGCTCGACCAATCACAGAGCACGAAACTCTATTCACTACTTTCACATTCCCATAATGCTTTGCGTTTTGGGGGGCAACAACGAGAAAAAATCGTTAATATTACCATGAAGATTAATGAGAATTGAAGAAAAAACATCTAAAAACACTTATGCATCTGATTCTATCAGAATTCACAAAAACCAGAAAGAAAGAAATTTGGTTTACTAGCAAAAGTCATGACGTTTCTTGGTAAGTCCATACGTTGTCTGTAACACCAAACGTTTCATTCTCTCATGCGTGTGGAATTAACTCTGATTAAACTGATACTCGATTTTTCAATGATACTTATCATCTGCAAGAAAAGTTTTGAATTTTCAAATAATTTTTGCTATTGTTGCCCCCAAAACACGCAAAGTATCATGGGAATGTGAAAGTGGAATATTCAGTTCTAAAATTATACTAATAACATTTGGATAGCAAAATAGGGCGAAAATGATTCACTTGTAGGTTTTCTTCCCCTTGCAAATTTTACATTGCATTTAAAAAATGTTCATTTTACGTATCTTGTATTTTTTACAATTGTGCGAAGGACTGCACCAAAGCAAGTACTGGATGGTAAATAATCAATTGAGAATCATTTATATAATGTATTTTCTTTTCAATCAGATAAACCTAAGTAGTCACGACTCTGGTAACTGGAGGTTTTGTAAATTATGTTGCGAAAGCTGAATTAAAGTTGTGCTAAAGCTGTGTGGTTAATGTATATAATGTATAGTTGTGTGTGCTACAACTGGTCGAATTTCCAATCGAAACGCCCGGGTTTTTATTCAAATAGCTTCCGGTCAAGTATTCACGTGAAAATTGGACCTTTTCGATTGCGTACTCAAATGATTTCCAATCGAAACGAAGAGGTTTTCATTAAAATGGCTTTCCACCCAAACGACGAGGTTTTCATTCAAATGGCTTCCCATCCAAACGTTTTTTTTTTCATTCAAATGGCTTCCCACCCAAACGACGAGGTTTTCATTCAAATGGCTTCCCTTCCCGGATTTTGCAACAAACTTCTATTGTTCACCACGCGCCTCAAAAAGTAGTTTTTTTTTTGCACAAGATATATTTTCACTTTTGTTTTTGTTATTTTAGTATTCAGTTATTTTGCTTTAGTTCGGTTTTTTCTTAAACTGAAGTTAACTAGTGAATCATAAAATGTTTGGGGATAAGCTAGGGGGATTTCTTAAGGCTTGTTTTATGGAAGATTTTCCCACGGCTGTCCCTAACTCTGACACCCAGAATAAGCCATGACAAAATAATCAATTGGGGAATTTTTCTTTCTTATCAGTTCAGCTTTACAAAAAAGATATTATTAGTCATCGTTATTTAATGAGAAAATCAATATTTAGAGCAAGTTTACTAAAAAAATTTCTGTTTTCGAGTTAGTTGAGAAGAAAAGTTTTGCGGACCGCAAACAGGTACCTTGCATAGATAGAATAATTAATACTTTGATTACAAATCCCAGCAGGATCAACGTCTTTAAGTTCTGTGGTCTTATATTCTAGAATACCCTTTGCAACAGGAGTTTATTTTATTAACTTTCGAAAGCGGAGAATTGCGAGAAAACGAGCCAACTAGAGTAAGAATTCAAAAAAAGAATTCAAAAAAAAATTCTGATATTTTTCAGGGACTTCTATCCACTAGTTTCCATTCTAGTGTAGCGAAATGATGTAAGTCTTCAATTTAAGATATGCTAATAATGAATTAACGTCACGAATGACCAAAATAAACCAAAAATAGCAAGAAATCACGACGGGCTGTAATATTAGTATTTAAGCCGCGGTTGACTGGTTCGAAAATATAGCAGAATTGTCCTCGATATTGACAGGTTGGATTCATGCAGGCATAAATATCGTGTACTTTGTGAAGACGTATTATAGTAGAGTTCTCTGTGATGAGAAGCTAGTCGAAGTTGAAGCTCCTACTTCATTTTAAGAGAGAACGAAAGAATGACTTGGTTCAGAAGTGAAAGGACGTCTGAAACAAAGATATCTGGTTGATATAGAGACTTGTTATGATTTTCCGTGCACAATGACTCTAATGAGAGCCACAAATCGAGTCATCTGAGCCAGAAAGATCAGTTCTGTAATTTTCAAGCAATGGATGGCCTACTAAAAAGCTTGAATTCTCAAAGGCAATTGAATATACTTTGTGATGTGGTGTTGGTAGTAAAAAATGAAGAATTTCCCGCCCACAAAGGCATCTTAGCAGCGAATAGTAATTATTTCATGGCGATGTTCACGACGAACATGCTAGAGAAAAAACAAGCTCGAATCGACTTGAAAGAAATGGACCCTTTGGCTATCAAATCTATTCTGGATTTTATTTACACCGGAGACTTGAAAATAGACGAAAGAAATGTCCGAGTTTTATTAGAAGCTTCGAATTTTCTTTTTATTTCAGCTGTCAAAGACGCTTGTTGTCAATATTTGGGAAGCATTCTTGAAGCAGAAAATTGCTTGACGATAATGTCTATTGCAGATGAATTTTTCTGCGGGAAACTTCATCAGAAAGCTTTGAATTTCTTTTACAAGGAATTTTTAACCGTAGCAAAACATGAAGACTTTATGAATTTGCATCTGGATGAGATAATTGAGCTGCTATCAAGCGATGAATTACACGTTGAGAGTGAAGATCAGCTGTTTGAAGTTCTTGCCAACTGGATAGCATACGACGTGAAGAAGAGGAAGGAGTATCTCGTGCAACTTATGCCACTAGTTCGTGTGGATTTTATTGAACCCGGACTGGTTGAGGACAACTTAATGTATAAAGCAATTGCAGAGGATATTTCTACTGTCTTTTCTAGAGGAATGGAACCTGCAAATCCGAGAAAATCGTACAGTAATGTTACTGTTATTTTGGTCGTCGGTGGTGTGGATGGAACCAGGATTTTGGAAACTGTTTCTTGTTACATCCCGAGTGTAAATAAATGGTGTGAAGTTGGAAAAATGAATGTACCACGTTGGAGGTAAGAAAAAACAAGAACATTAAGTAAAAGGAAGAATACAAAAGTTCTTAAATCAAAATAGTTAGAGGGGATGAAGTGTTTGGAACAGACGTTTCCGCCACTCAAGGCAATAATAAGGGAAAAATTTTGGGTTGCAACAAGACACAAATGTTGCATCATTAAACATTGATTTCCTTAAGGAAAAAAAATTAAGGCAACTCATAAAATAAAAGTTCAAAACGACAGTAACATAATAATAATTAAGGTTTTGGCCAAAATGCAAACAGGTGGATGTAGAGAACAATCACTTACTCATTAAATTTTTAAGCGACATCAATTATAATTCGAGACTTCTAAAAATAGTCACTTGAAAAAGAGATCAGTAATTCGTTGAGCAAAAAACCTTTTATACAGCCTAGTTGATTAAGATTGTCTTCAGTAAAGTCATTTTTTTAATAACTACCTATAAAAATTATAATAATTTGGTTTATATTTTCTGCAAGACAAATATTTGTTTTGGATTCATTTAGAACGTGAAACTGCAGCGCCTGCCTGTTCCAGGAACTAGTGATAGTTGACTGGTTTATCATTTCTCAAGATAGAAGAAACGGTTGAATTGAAAACGTGTTTTCAATAAAGGAAGTTTTCTAATTGAAATACCATTAGGTAACGAGAAATTGAAGAAAAAAAAAAAAACACAAAATGATATATATATATATGTATTATATTGAGTGGTTACTGAATTTTCTAAATGACGGCAAAATTGGAAAATGTACCGATAGATTGAATTGCATAGATTAATTATAAGCGGTTACAGTTTTGACAAGCTATCGATATTGAACTATAATCAAAACCTCCCTTATAAACATCAGGTAGACAAAAATGGCTTGAAAGTTCTCAAGGACTCTTCAAAATTTTGGTTCAGTTCATCGATTCATCGATTTTCAAGCAGTGGCTTCATAAACTGCAATATTACAAGACAGTTGGGACAGTTGAAAAATGTACGAAAAATGCCCTTATTCAACCTCTTCTGATTGGATATATTTTAAGTCGCCCTTTTTAGTTACAGATCAAGTTTTATTTCTGATTGGATGATTTTAGTGCTTTATGATTGGCTCATAGCTGAAGCCAGAAGTATAGTTTACAGTGCACTCAGTTTACTTCTGTGGAAAAACACCAATGCCAATACTACCTGTCCGTTATTCTGTTGCGCAAGAAAACATGGTTAAAATATGCGATATCATGTAACGCACCTGTTACATAATTTTTTGAAGTTATAGTTGCAGATCTAGGGTGTGAAGGAGAAGCATGGACTTCCCTCAACAACCAGTGAATTTTTAAGAAAAAATGCATAAATTAGAACAGCGAAAATAAAAGGCACTAACCTATAGATCCCTTGTAGCATGTAGTTCAATTTTGGAGGATAAAACAATAGGTTCCAATTCTCAGGAGATTGAATTTCTTTTGTTTTGTCCTCCAAATTGAGCTGCTTTGACGTCACGTGTACGGGGTGTATTCGATGGACTTTCAACAAATTCTCCAATCTTTTTTAGGCTGAGCATGACAAAGGCAGACTCGACAGTCCTTGCGGTCGGCGGTCTTCAAGAAGTTTCAACAACCCAACAAGAAGTACCATATATGGAAAAATACGACCCTAAAACCGACCAATGGGAAACGCTCTCTACTCCAAATCTCCCGTTTCCAGTCGACTGCAGTTCTTACAAAGCTGTGGGGCTTGGTAACGAAGTTATTTTCATTCAAAGTCTTGACTCAAGACAGCAATATCCGACTTCAAGTGTAATAAGTTTGAAGGACATAAACAGGAAGCCTGCTTTCATTCCTTTGGCGGCAATTCCACGTAGACGTGCAGGGCATTGTATTGCTGCCACTTCCGGTCACGTGTACGTCATTGGAGGCTCGTCCCAGGTCATTAATCATGGTAGTCCTCTCGGTGAAAATACCGTCGACAGATATGACAGAGAATCAGGTAATACAGCAATAAAGCTGTAGGCAATAGACCCTTTCAGCACGTCGGAATGCAGCTCAATTTGAAGGACAAAGCAATAGGTTTTCATTAATTCTCAGGAAATTGAAATTCTATTGTTTTGTCCTCCAAATTGAGCTGCTTTGATGTTACAAGAAAAGATTCGCATTAAACTAATTTCGCATCTAAATCTACCCTTGGCCTGTTTTCAGATTCTTGGAATACAGTGGCACCAACGAACCAACCAAGGTGTGATGCTGCATCAGTTTCATCCAATGGTAAAATCCTTGTATTCGGTGGTTGCCATGGAACCCAAGCATTACGTTCAGCCGAGCTTTATGACCCTGAAACTAATCAATGGACACCTATTGCGCCAATGAGCACACCTCGAATTAATGCTGGGATCGCAGAGCACTATGGGAAGATTTGGGTAATCGGAGGAAAGAGCGGTCCAAGAGGGTCTATACTTAGTTCTATTGAGTGCTACGATCCGTCTGTTGATGAATGGACCAATGGCGCATCTCTTCCTTATAAGAGACAAGACTTTGTGTGCTGTACGACAGAAGTCGCTTATAAGACTGTTGCTTCAATTATAGAGGAAGAGCAATAGAGAAAAGAATATGCTATAGGTTGGAGAATGGAATAACTTCTTGATTGTTCATGTCCCGAGTAAGAAAATACTAATCCAGTGTAATGCACTGATAGAAGCTAATATAATGTATATATCTTATCCAGCTGATCTGAAATAGTGACGTAGAAATGACGTCATAGCAAAACTGAGGTGTCATGGAGCCTGCAAAAATTGACTTATAAAAGTTTATAACTGAGATAAATCTAGATTTTCTAGAGGTTTTTGATATTTTTTTGGACTGACTGCCCATGACAGTGACAAGCAACCTTCTATAGAAGTATAAAAGTCCA
Organism: Anthopleura sola; assembly: GCA_023349425.1. NCBI lineage: Eukaryota > Metazoa > Cnidaria > Anthozoa > Actiniaria > Actiniidae > Anthopleura > Anthopleura sola. Next base: position 7,585,300 of record JALHLI010000010.1, on the reverse strand, counting down.
TGTCCATGACGTGTATGGTTGCTCTAATTCGATAAATTATTTATTAAGTTCTTAAAGCTGTGCAATAGATCCCTTGCAGCACGTCGGAATGTAGGTGCGTACGAAACCCCGACGGCAGCTCAATTTGGAGGGCAAAACAATAGGTTTTCAATTCTCAGAAGTTTAAAATTCTTTTGTTTTGCCCTCCAAATTGAGCTGCTTTGACGTCACGTGCAAGGGGTCTATAAACTAACAGATCGTATTTTATCAGGCTTAAAACCACTCGGCTACGCCTCATGCAAACACTTCCGCTCGTTTACTAAAAATACCACTTACACACAAGTGTATCAGTGCTTGACGCGCTGCAACCGTGTCATCCTAACTAAATAAAGTATTAGGTCGAATATGTACCGTGCGGTTGCCGATATTCGAACATACGTACGTTTTCGTACGTTTTATCGCTTCTAATAAAAAACTTTTTTAATGGGAGACAATGAACGATTATTGCCTAGCGCCTTAGAATTATCCCCTCCACAGTTCCCTGCGCCATCTTGAAAGGTAGTCGTGCCTTTGCATCGAAGCAAGACGAACGATGACCTTCCAATGGCAGAGACCTTTTTTAACACCTTGGACAATAGGCCCTTTGTAACAACAGGTCACGTGACCCTACCCCCTTAAATCGAGTAGCTGTGTCAAAATGAACACCAGAAATAAAAAGAGCACGATACGCGATAGGGCACGGTATCGCGTATCGTGCACTATCGCGTATCGTAACTTCGCGTTCTGATTGGATGAATTAATGGAACACAACGTAACACCCAATGCTGTCATTACCGTATATTTCAGATTCAAACGAAAACCGCTATAAAGCAAGTCAAAGATCCTCTCGAAATTTTTTGTTCGGATTGATCGGATTTTCCTCTCCCAAAAATTCACAGTTTTTAAATTAAGTGGAGCATGAGCCACACTGTAGAGCTAATGTGAAATCCTACCATATGCATCTTATTCAGCCTCTTACTGAGTTTTGTAGCGGTCTCTGGGCAGTTTAACTAGTATCCAAGGTAGTTTTCTTCGTACAGAGATTGCTCTTGGCCTACTTTCATCCAGACTCTATGCAAGCTTTGTTCTTCCAAATAAAAGAGCTATCTGCCATTCTAGCACGTTTTGATAGCACGAGTCTCTCGCTTAAGAGTACATTTATATGCTTATTTATACTTGCCTCTCATGTCTTTTATAGTGTCTTTTATTTGTTTATATAATTTCTCTTCCAACTACAATTAAGCATATAATACAATAACAATAGATATACCAGAAATGACTGCGATATGCAGAAATTATGACGCCTTTTGATATATATGCAAGTATATCAAAACTATATCAGAAATTATGGGATATCATCGCTGATATTTTTTACGACTTGCCTATCACTAGGGCTTTATTTCTGAAAAAAATATCAGAGATGACATCCCATAAATTCTGATATACTTTTGATATACTTGCATATATATCAGAAGGATCATAATTTCTGTATATCCTGTACAATTAGTAAAGTATATAATATTAACCAATAGATATACCAGAAATCACTTCAAACGTTTTTGCGTATATAACGTATGAATGACTGTTAAATCATATTCAATCAGACTTACTACTACTTGTTCTATCCATTACAGTTTGATATATACAAAAAAGAGTACAAAACCAATCTTATTCAAAGATTTGTTTTATCCTAAAACGTCAATTACTAATTTTTACTGTTTTTAAAGTCGCTGAATCTATCAATATTTTCTTTCGTGTGGTTATATATATCAAAGCCTTCAGTATCATACTGGGGCGGGAAAATTATATTACAAACAAGCAGAACATGGCAACTTTTAACTTAGATAGGCTATTGGCGGAATTACCAAACGTTATACTTCTTACCAGTTCACCAGAAAACGATTCTGTGACGTATCTCTATGGCAACTGTCGCCACGCAACTATCCTTTCAAAGTATGCACATCTCACAAACAAGTTATATATCAGTGATATATAATGCAATGTTTCGATTATTTCTTTCTTAAATTATTTTACTCTGTTAAAGTTTTATTCTATTGATTCTGATTAATCAACTGTTCAAATGCCTGTGAGAGCCAATGCAACGTTAGGACTTAAGAGCAAGTGTCTGTAAATCTCGCCTAGAGTGGTGCAAAATGTGAAAAATCGAAATCCCCCAAACTTTGTCAGTTTGTATGTATAGATAAGCTATAACTATTGGTGTAATTTTGAACTCATTCCGATTATTATTTGGGGAGAAAATAATATGTTTCTGTTGGGCCGTTCTCAAGCTGGTTTCAGAGCTCATTACCATATCGTACATCGAGCAAATTTCAGAACAAACCAGAAAAACAATGGCAACAATAATAGCATTTATGAAGAGAAGAGATGTTAACAAACAATCTCAGTGAGTTTTGTTTCAATACCTTGCAAAATGAATATTTTTGAGATTTTTGAATTTTAACTATTTTTAGGTCATTTATCATACGCAAATATTACCTAACTTTAAAGGCCAAAATCTCACACTGTCATATGACTAGAAGCTCTAAAACTGTATCCAAGTGAAAGAGCATTGTTTCTACTTGCTAAATGTGAAATAAATTTTTTGGGCTATTCAAATGTCGAAATTTTAGAAGACCCCGAACGCGTGACACTTACGTTAAAAATTGCCGTGACTTCTTCAGGGTCAGAGAAGATAAACATCAAATATGACTGAATAAACTCCAGATACTTACATTCATTGAGCTAATTTCATCTTTTCTATAGTCTAGAACCTCAAAATTGAGCTGTAGATTGGATGTATCTTTAAATTAGCAACATTTGACATTTTCAAAGCGAGATTTTTTAACTGACTGACCTGAAATTGTTGTCATGAAGTATGTGTCAAACGATGGTCTTCAATTTGTCACGAAATATCGACCCATTTTATCACTGTAGTCTCATAGATCATATATAATTGCTATTGCTTAACATTAAAGTAGATTTGGTAATAAAATAATGCTTTACATGCATGTTTTTTCTCTATGTAGACCACCACTAATGCACTAATGCTGAGAATGTTATCATATGTTACTGATGTCATTGTGTGCGTGACACACAGGGTGACCAAACAATCATATTTTTACAGGGGAGGGGAGGACTCTGGTGTAAAATTCAAGGATGCCCGTCTGAAATTTTCAAAAATACCCCTAAAATAAAAGATACCTCTAGGCTCTAGGCTCTCGTGTCGCCGTAATAAATCATGGGTTTAGAGACTAGTCTAATCACTGCTGGATCCGTTGAAGAACTGGCTTCTTGAGTTGACATTTGATCATTTCATGTTTTACACAGCTAATTTATTGAGAAGAGCTGGAGAACTTGGTATTTTAAAAAGCGTAATTTTGATTGGGAGGGGGACTAAGGACCGGCTAAGGCGGGATAACCTAAAAAAAAGGAAATTGAGACCCTCGAAAATATGATTTCCCGCCGGTAATTTGAGGGGCCGGCATTCCAAACATAATACATAGATTTAGGCACTGCCTAAAAGCGGAGCTCCCATAAATAGTATATTTAGTGCTAAAAGCTTATATTCACTTGAACTTCACATGAAACAAGAGGCATGTTCATTAATGCAAGATAAATTTTTTTTTTTGCTAGTAAGTTGATCTTGATTTATTCTTAACTTTATTATCGAGCGAAATACCTTACAAAAACATAAGCTTATCCATAAAAAAAAACAAGCTCATCATTTTTGCGATTGTGTAATAGTAAGTCGCTAAAGTCGAAAAATTGTTTTTGTTCACTTTAAGACAGACATGACTTCGATTAAACGTATTTTTCGTATTGTAAGAATAAGAAAAAATACTTCTTGATCCATCTTTGAATACATTTCTGTGCATTTGTGAGTAAGCAAAGCGCGTGGGAACCCTGTGCAAAGTGGTACAAGGACGGACGTATGTATGTATGTACGTACGTATGTATGTATGTATGTATGTATGTATGTATGTATGTATGTATGTATGTATGTATGTATGTATGTATGTATGTATGTATGTATGTATGTATGTATGTATGTATGGACAATAGAATGACGTAATCAAGCCATGAAAAAATCAACTCGATGGATTACCATTTTTTCTTAAGTATGGTGCTCCGCTCACGAGGGCCTTCGGCCCGCGCGGGAGCTCCGCTATTAATAGGTCTAATAATTATTGCATACCATTATCCTTGACCTGTGCTTGCTAGATTTGGTTTTCTGCACAGAAGAGGCTGCGCAATATATTTTTTTGCACAGAAGAGGTTGCGCGATATAATTAGGAGGTTAGCTTGTTCGATATATTTTATATTTTAGGGAAGGGACAGGAAATTTCATTCCCATCGCTAGGGAGGTCACATCATTTTCAAGGCACAATTAAAAATCTTCACACACACCCTCCCTCCCGCTAATTTCTGATAAGTTTTCAATCACATTTATACAACCACTGTCGAACTTCTGGTATCCTTAACTTAAGGGGTATTTGTGAAAATTTCAGACGGGCATCCTTTTTACACCAGAGTCCTCCCCGAGGCACCGTAAATTTACGCCGGATCTTGTTAGCAGGCTGTAAAAATATATGATAACTAGCGGTAAGCTCGTGTGGGATGCGTTGGTATTTCTAATGAAACAGTTGGACGAAGGACTAGCGTCCAAAACGTCAGTAAGTGATCTTTCTTATTTTTTACGGTGTAAAATTGAACTTTTTATCACAACCGTAAAAATATATAATTGTTTGGTCACCCTGTGTGTCACGCACACAATGACATCAGTAACATATGATATCATTCTCAGCATTAGTGCATTAGTGGTGGTCTACATAGAGAAAAAACATGCATGTAAAGCATTATTTTATTACCAAATCCACTTTAATGTTAAGCAATAGCAATTGGAGTAACTGTAGAATACCCCGCATCCTAAAAAGCATCCTATGATTTGATCATAGCAACGCGTCGAATTGAATGTATTGTGTGCAACGCGTCGAATTTTCTTTTAATGTACACTTTCAAATCTTTATAGAACGAGAAATTCTTATATGTAGTGGCTACGCGTCAACGCGTGCTACGCGTCAAAAATGTTGTTTCGGTATACCTGTGTCTATAGACTTATACATATCTTTAGGGAACGAGAAATTCTTATATGTAGTGGCTACGCGTCAACGCGTGCTACGCGTCAAAAATGTTGTTTCGGTATACCTGTGTCTATAGACTTATAGATATCTTTAGAGAACGAGAAATTCTTATATGTAGTGGCTACGCGTCAACGCGTGCTACGCGTCAAAAATGTTGTTTCGGTATACCTGTGTCTATAGACTTATACATATCTTTAGAGAACGAGAAATTCTTATATGTAGTGGCTACGCGTCAACGCGTGCTACGCGTCAAAACGTTGACGCGTTGACGCGTAGCCAAAAAAATATGTCTATACTAAGGTGGCTACGCGTCAACACGTTGACGCGTAGACAGCTCCGCTTTAGTTGTCCGAGGTGCGGGGTATTCGATAGTTGTACCGACACTTACTTCATGACAACAATTTCAGGTCAGTCAGTTAAAAAATCTCGCTTTGAAAATGTCAAATGTTGCTAATTTAAAGATACATCCAATCTACAGCTCAATTTTGAGGTTCTAGACTATAGAAAAGATGAAATTAGCTCAATGAATGTAAGTATCTAGAGTTTATTCAGTCATATTTGATGTTTATCTTCTCTGACCCTGAAGAAGTCACGGCAATTTTTAACGTAAGTGTCACGCGTTCGGGGTCTTCTAAAATTTCGACATTTGAATAGCCCAAAAAATTTATTTCACATTTAGCAAGTAGAAACAATGCTCTTTCACTTGGATACAGTTTTAGAGCTTCTAGTCATATGCCAGTGTGAGATTTTGGCCTTTAAAGTTAGGTAATATTTGCGTATGATAAATGACCTAAAAATAATTAAAATTCAAAAATCTCAAAAATATTCATTTTGCAAGGTATTGAAACAAAACTCACTGAGATTGTTTGTTAACATCTCTTCTCTTCATAAATGCTATTATTGTTGCCATTGTTTTTCTGGTTTGTTCTGAAATTTGCTCGATGTACGATATGGTAATGAGCTCTGAAACCCGCTTGAGAACGGCCCAACAGAAAAATATTATTTTCTCCCCAAATAATAATCGGAATGAGTTCAAAATTACACCAATAGTTATAGCTTATCTATACCTACAAACTGACAAAGTTTGGGGGATTTCGATTTTTCACATTTTGCACCACTCCAGGCGAGATTTACAGACACTTGCTCTTAAGGTCCCTCACAAAGATCAGCCTTCTACTGGACGTACTTTCTGTCAAAGTTTTTCATTGCTTTGTTTCGTAGCATCTTTTGGTAGGTGTTTGACTTGTTTTAGAGTTTTGTATCGGCACTGCCTCTGTTGTATTCTGTGTCATCTGTCTTTGCTTTTGGGACAGAAGTATTTGATGTTTCATTCGATGGAGAGCGACCTTTGAACAATCTTTTATAGAGGCTTCTTGCTCTTTTGTTGAAGGCAAAAGCCAAGGCAATGTACAGCCCTTGTAAACCGTTCAGGATGACGAAAGGGTACCACAAGAACTCCCAACCAAACGGAGCAGCAAATCCAAAGATCCACGTCAAGGCCATCAGAGATGCGATACGTACGTAGATACCAAAGTTCTCCTTGGTATCATGATCTGAGGCAGCTCTTGCTTGTGCTGTTGTGACTTTGATCGCTCTAAATGTCATGACGCCGAACACCATGTTGATTACGAGAAGCAGAAAGACTGGGATAGCAAAGAAATACAGGATAGCCCATTTATCAGCTATCCAGCATGCTATCCTGTTTTTGTGTCCTATGTCTAACGTATCTGTGAAGCCAAGAATGACACAAATGCCCACATAAATCAGGGTGAAAAGCCATCCAACTGCCACATGACAAACAACTTGTATCTCAGAGTCAGAAAATGCTTGGTTTTCTGAGGACAACGCCCTCCAAGTGTCAAAGGCGATGATTGACGTCCACATAAAAGAGACAAGGAAGAGGTAATGAAGGATGACAGCGATCACAGTACAAGCCATGGGTGTGTCTGTCTGTCCACTTCCAAGTATCCACAAGAACTGTGCCAGCACAATAGAAACACTGAGGTTCATCAGGTTGATTCCTGGTGGTGTTCGTAGCTCACTGAACAAGGAATAAGTCACGAGGACAAACACCAGGCAAATGATCGACAAGGACATGCAGACTAAGGTTATGGTGGTCAGTAGTGGATCGTCATTCGATACGACTTTGGATTTGTAATAAGTTTTGGAGACGTTTTCACAGACCAACACACTCTTGTTTATCCATGTGTATTCTGACCGATCATAAACTTGTTTTGAAGCGTTCACCAATATAGACTTGTTCATCAGAACTCTAAAGTCCCCTTCATTAATCAGTATATACACCCCTGAACAGGTAGATATCTGGGGTCGACGACACACAAAAATAGCTTGGCTGTCATTGGCTGATGTTGATGTTTCAGTTGTATTGATGTAGTAATCTGTATACTGGAAGACTTCACCTGTCTTTTTGATGGAGACCGCTGACGAACCATCTTGTAATACTGTGTATTCACTCCTGTCGTACTTTTGACGATTGGCACAACTTAATACTCGTTTAGCAGCTTTGATAATGGTATAATTGCTTAATTTATCGAACGTGACGTTAAAGGGGGATATGAAATCTAAAATATTCCGCAAGTTTCCTTGAATGCGTTCGTTTTTCGGAATTTGAAGGGTAAACATGCAATCGTCTAAACCTACAAGTTTCAGATTTCGCACATACTGAGAGGGAACAGCTAGCAATTTTGCAATTTTTCCCTCTAATGTCAATGACCAATCATATTCGCCTGTGAAATATACCTTATGAAGCAATATAATAACTTCGTATTCGTAAAATTCTGCAACGCTTGGTAAAGCTGGCATAGCGTCTCTACAGATATCCAAGTAATGATCATACACTGTTTCACCAGAACAACGTGGTTTGATTTGCATCGAATTAAGTCCTCTAGAATCAGTGTTATTGTTTAAGTCAAAAACGATTGATAAAGTTTTGTACATCGAAGGTATATATCCTTCCCAGTCAGATGCTGTAATGTTTGGACCACAAGATATATGATTCATTTGATTATCACATTTTGCACAGTCGATATTACGGTAAAAGTTTTTACTGGTCACTATTCTTGGTTTGCCTGACAAGCACTTAGTAAAGGTCCTGTTCAAATCGATATTGAATGTAGTGGAAAGGCAGCCACTGAACCGAAAAAGGAATCTAAGACAGTATCTTCTTGGGTCTCCTTTCTTTGGTGACCATCTTATCGTGTGTAATGGGCGTTTTTTTTGACAATAGGAAAAAAGATAGGACATAGCGCTGTCAAAGCTCATCTGGCGAGGAGGGGTAAAATCGCATTCAATGGATAAGGAAAATTTTCTCAAGTTCTTTGGAGAAACTCCGTTACACTGAGCACAGAAACGATTGTGGTACACTCTGCCATTGCTGGTGTACACAGGAAGATATCGATAGTTATCTATGGTGATCTTGTTGGCGATGGAAAGATTCCTGCACCGATACAAGACATCATCTTCTGGCCAAGAACTTGGACACGATCCAATCATCCAGACGCCATAGGCTCCTCTTACCTCTTCTCCACTCTGACATATCCACAGATCTCTGTTTTGCTGGTTAATCAGATTTTCTGCTGTACTTGTATTTTGTGTTGTGCTGTTTGTCACGTTCTGTCCATTTGTACCACAAAACTCATCGTAGTCTGCACAGCAGTCCTCAAAGAATTCACAATCTTCGTCACAAAAGCATGATAACTGTGTTTGGTACAAGACTGTACGAGGGTTTTGACATCTGTTTCTACATGAAAGCTCGTCTTGACAGACCAGCTTTGTTTCTGGTGTCTGAACGGTCCTTCGTTGCCTGGAAGATCGCACTTTTATCAAGTCTGATTGCTCTTGATGCTGTCTTGTTTTGTGTGAATTTTTGAGCTGGCTTCCAACGTCGTTGGTCTTTCTATAATCTTCAAGATCTTCAAAGATATTCGGTTCACTTTTTGTAGGTGTTTTGCTTTTCATTGCCGAAAGGCCCATGTCTTTTGCAACAAATGTCTTCGCTTGTGGTCCTTTTGGATGCTCTTCGTCTCTTACATTTTCGATATGGGTGCGGTATTCAGCGTCTGCTTGAAGAAACTCTGCTTGACCTTTATCTCTCCAATTCTTACTAGGATCTTGATTCTCAGGTGTTGACTCCATTTTCGTCTTTTTTAGGTTGTTTTTGTTGTTGGCATAAAAGGTATTCGTTCCTTCATCGATTCTTGCATCAGTTCGAGGCATTTGCAAGAACAACACGAAAAAGAGGCCAGCAAGTCGAATGCCTTCCATCCTAGCCATCGAAAGTAATTCCTTCCTCTCTTAGGTATGCATCACAGACCTCTCTTTTCTAACTCCATCTCATAGACTATGAAACTTTGGACAAAGTGTGCCTATTATATAGACATTTTGTGCCATAGAATTGGCTTGTTTATCGACAACAAATTGTCTTCCTGTCAATCGACTTAGCGTGAAATATTAAGCTTTTTAGCAAGAAAAACGCACTTTTTTACACAAATCCCTACTGCGTCTGAGTTGAGGATAGTATTTTCTGGAAGTCCTGCAGTGGCTAAATTGAATTTACCCCACAAAGATATCATTAAGGCAGCTCAACTGGCAAGAACTTTCTTTATCTCCTACAAAGGTAGATGCACTTAAGAGAAAGTGCAATTTTATGATCTAGGGTGATAAGAACCACCGCTAGGAATGGAAACTGACCATGGTGACATAATTGTCAAAATCTCAAAATGCAAAGCCCCAAAGTCTGGTTAATCGTTGGATTTGGTCTTGTGCAAGTTATGAATGCAGTGTAGCTATAAATCATTTCGATTATTACAATAAATCTTTTATTTGACATTATACAGCTTTAATTAATTAAATTTGAATTATTATATATTAAATAAAAACAATTCTTGTCAGCTATGAAAAAGACCTGTAAATTTTGTAATAACAATTTACCCACGGCGTACTAAAGCGGTTTTCGTGGGAGTAGTAAATGACTGATACGGCAGATTCATAGCCCTAGTGTAGGCGCGGCTGTACCGTATCATACCTTAACCTAACTTGTTGTAATGCATTAAATATTCGTTTTTAACAAAGTCTTTAGTAGAACGGTTCGAGAAGTTTTCTCCGGATTTCCACCCTCCTCAGAACTTGAAAGCTTTTTTTCAATTAGCTTTTTTTCCGATTAATTTCAGTGGACGAAGAGCAACCCTGTGTAGCTAATGTGAAATCCTAGGTTCACTCGTAGAAAGGAAGTCTTGGGGGGTGGAATTCAGTAAGAAACTGTGGTCGGAGAGATCCCGTTAAATTTGTCATAGTGTTGGCAAGACCAACAGTCTCTAATCAGTTTCAGAGGACGAAGAGCAACCCTGTGGAGCTAATGCGAAATCCTAGGTTCATTCAAAAAAGAAAGTCTTGGGGGTGGATTTCACTAAGAAACTGTGGTCGAGCAGATCCTGTTAAATTTGTCATAGTGTTTGCAAGACCAACAGCCTCTAATTAATTTCAGTGGACGAAGAGCCACTCTGTGGAGTTAATATGAAACCCTAGGTTCATTCGTAGAAAGGAACTATCTATCCATGTCACAAACAACCTTTGTACATTCTAAACGTTTTGTTTATAGTAAAACGGATTCCGTGACATGTTAATTCTAAAGAGACTGTCGCTAAACAACTCTTTTTACGATGTATTTACAATCACATATACAACCTGCATCATGCTCAATCAAAACGTTCCTAATATCAAATACAATATTTAGGTTATATCTTTCTTCATCTACTCTTTTGTATATACAATCTTAATCATAGTTCAAAAGACACAGCGAAACGCCGTGCATGTTAGGAACCCGGGTTTCAGGTCCCTCACCAAGATCAGCCTTCTGCTGTGCATGTTCGTTTGTTATATTTCTATCAAAGTTTTCCAGTGCTTTGTTTTGTAGCATCTTTTTGTAGGTGTTTGCCTTGTTTCAGAGTTTTGTATCGGCACTGCTTCTGTTCAATTCTGTATGACTTGTCTTTGCTTTTGAGCCAGCAGTATTTGATGTTTCATTCGATGGAGAGCGACCTTTGAACAATCTTTTATAGAGGCACCGGCCTCGTTTACTGAGAGGAAAAGCCAAGGCAATGTACACACCTTGCAGACCGTTCAGAATAACGAAAGGATACCACAAGAACTGCCAACCAAACGGAGCAGCAAATCCAAAAATCCACGTGAAGCCCATCAGTGATGCGATACGTACGTAGATACCAAAGTTCTTGGTGTGATGATCTGAGGCAGCTCTTGCTTGTGCTGTTGTGACTTTGATCGCTCTAAATGTCATGACGCAGAACACCATGTTGAATACCAGAAACATGAAGACTGGGACAGCAAAGAAATACAGGATGGCCCATTTATCAGCCATCCAGCATGCTATCCTGGACTTGTATCCAATATTCACAGTATCTGTTATGTCAAGTACGACACAGATGCCCACATAGACCAGGGCGGGAAGCCATCCGACTGCCACATGACGAAGAACTTGTAAATATTTCTCATGGTTAGAGGCAGAAAATGTGCGGTTTTCTGCCGAGAAAGCCCTCCAAGTGTCAAAGGCGATGATTGACGTCCACATAAAAGAGACAAGGAAGAGGTAATGAAGGATGACAGCGATGACAGTACAAGCCATGGGTGTGTCTGTCTGTCCACTTCCAAGTATCCACAAGAGCTGTGCCAGCAGAATAGAAACACTGAGGTTCATCACGTTGATTCCTGGTGGTGTTCGTAGCTCACTGAACAAGGAATAAGTCACGATGACAAACACCAGGCCGATGATGGACAAGGACATGCAGACTAAGGTTATGGTGGTCAGTACTGGATCGTCATTCGATACGACTTTGGAATTGTAATAAGTTGTGGAGAAGTTTTCACAGACCAACACACTCTTGTTTATCCATGTGTATTCTGACCGATCATAGACTTGTTTTGAAGCGTTCACAAATATGAACTTGTTCATCAGAACTCTAAAGTCCCCTTCATTAATCAGTATATACACCCCTGAACAGTTAGATATCTGGTGTTGACGACACACAAAAATAGCTTGGCTGTCATTGGCTGATGTTGATGTTTCAGTTGTATTGATGTAGTAATCTGTATACTGGAAGACTTCACCTGTCTTTTTGATGGAGACCGCTGATGAACCATCTCGTAGTACTGTGTACTCACTCCTGTCGTACTTCTGTCGATTAACACAACTTAGTATCCGTGCCGTGGCTTTAATAACGGTATATAAGATTCCAGTCATGTTGATACCGAATGGTGATTTGAAGTCTAAAAGATTCAGCACGTTCGCTTGCAGGCTTTCGTTTTTCCAAATTTGGAGGGTAAACGAAATACTTTTCTTTGCTTTTTCTATATTATTGACATCCTGAAAAGGAACAGCTAGTGCTTGTGCAATGGCTTGACGATATACGTCATCTGCGTGGAATGTTTTAAGAGGTGGTTGCAGCCACAGGACAACTTGGTACTTGTAAAAATCTGAAGAGCTTGGTAAAGCTGGTATAGCGTCTCTACAAATATCCAAGTAATGATCATACACTGTTTGAGAAGGACAACGTGTTATGATTTGCATTAAGTTGAATTCTTTTGAGTTGTCATTGTTGAAGTCATAAATGAATGAGAAAGGTTTAGGTCGCGAAAAATGTACCGTGATTTCTTTTTCGCCGAATCCAGATGCTGTAATGTTTGGACCACAAGATATTTGATTCATTTGATTGTCACATTTTGCACAGTCGATATTACGGTAAAAGTATTTACTGGTCACTATTCTTGGTTTGCCTGACAAACACTGAGCAAGGGTCATGTTCACATCGATATTGAATGTAGAGTAGCAGTTAGATACAGGAATAATGCCAAGACAATATCTTCTTGGATCTCCTTTCTTTGGTGACCAGGATATCATGTTTGACTGACAATATGAAAAAAGGAAAGATATTTTGCTCTCCAAGCTCAGATGGCGAGGAGGGGTAAAATCGCATTCAATAGGCAAGGCAAAACTGTTCAAGTGTTTCAGAGAAACTCCGTTACACTGAGCACAGAAACGATTGTGGTACACTCTGCCATCGCTGGTGTACACAGGAAGATAGCGGTAGTTATCTATAGTGATCTTGTTGGCGATGGAAAGATTCCTGCACCGATACAAGACATCATCTTCTGGCCAAGAACTTGGACACGATCCAATCATCCAGACTCCTTTCGTTCCTTTCACCTCTTTTCCACTGTAGCATTTCCACAGATCTCTGTTTTGCTGGTTGACTAGATTTTCTGCTTTACTTGTATTTTGTGTTGTGCTGTTTGTTACGTTCTGTCCATTTGTACCACAAAAGTCATCGTAGTCTGCACAGCAGTCCTCAAAGAATTCGCAATCTTCATCACAAAAGCATGATAACTGTGTTTGGTACGAAGCCGTACGAGGGTTTTGACATCTCTTTCTACACGAAAGCTCGTCTTGACAGGCCAGCTTTGTTTCTGGTGTCTGAACTGTCCTTCGTTGCCTGGAAGATCGCACTTTTGACACGTCTGATTGCTGTTGATGCTGTCTCGTTTTGTATGAATTGAGTTGGCTTTCATGATCGTTGGTCTCTGTATAATCTTCAAGATCTTCAAGGATATTCGGTTGACTTTTAAAAGATGTTTTCCTTTTCGTTATCCAAAAGTCCTCATGGCTTGCAAAAAACGTCTTCTCTCTCGGATTTTCTTTGTTTCTTAAATCTTTGATGTCAGTGACGTCTTCAGCGCCGTCTTGAACAAAATCTTCAGTATTGCCGCGGTGCAGTTTTTCTCTCCAATTCTTACTACGATATGGAATCTTTAACTTGTTGTTGGCATAAGTGGTATTCGTTCCTTTACATTTATGGATTCTTGCATCAGTTTGATGTGAATTCAAAAGGATCAGCAAAAGGGAGCCAGCAAGTAGAAGTACAATACCTTGCATTCTACGTTTGGAATGTATTTCGTTGTACATTTCTGCTATTTTTTCCAACCTAACTTCATCTCAGAGATTCCTGTTATATATAGAATTTTATGCCATAAAATTCTTTTGTTTTATTATTAGAACCAATAGTGTTTCTGTTAATCGGGTGGAGAAATTTCGAGTCTCATATTGATAGAGTTATCATAAGAATTCCTTTTCTCAAATCCATGCTGTGTTTAAGTTCTAAAGGACAGTGTTTTCTAGAGGTCCTGCAGTGACTAATGTGAATTAATGAATCCCGCAAAGAAAAGGTACACCGACTATGGAAACTCGACTGAACTGAATTACCTCTCAAATCGTCAACGAAGTCTGCTGCATTTAACAGACAACAAAATTTAGCGTTTAGGAGAAGAAAGAACCACATCTAGAAAGTGTCGAAATGTCTACAAGTGTCAAAATTCCAAAATTCTAAGCCCTAAAGTGTTGCTTATTTTGGTCTCACGAAAGTCAGTTTGAATGCAATATGGCAGTACACCACCTCCATTGTATATAATATAAAAAGGTTTATTTGATTTGATTATAATTCCTTTATATCAAACAAAGCAATTTTTATCAAATATTGATGGAGAACATCTGGTTATGTGGTACGAACTCCACTTATTAGATCAACTTCTTTTGTACTAAACCAACATCTTTCAAAATATTAATAACAGTATTGGACTTCAAGGTGTTTGAATTTTGATTGTTTTAGGATTTAAAACAAAATATTTGTTTTCTTGGCGGTGTTTGTAATAAACAATATGCACGACAAAAGTCATGTTATTATCATTAATATACAAGACCAAATTATACAAAGTCTTCAATATCAAGAAGTTAGAATTTTAATAAAACATTTTCATTCAAAAATAAAGTTTTCATACAAAACAAGAAAACATCAAACGCACACGCTTTGAAATGGTTTCCTTAAAATCTGATTGGCTGACAGCAGTGGTAAGACATTCTCTCAACTAATCAGATCGAAGCAGGGTGGTAAATGCATTTGCATCAAACGCACACGCTTTGAAATAGTTTCCTTAAGATCTGATTGGCTGCAGCAGCCGTAAGACATTCTCTCAATAAATCAGATCGAAGCAGGGTGGTAAATGCATTTGCAGCCCCCTGCCCATTGGAAACCGCGTAACTTGATAAATTGTGTATCTCCTACAAAGTTCCTTTTAAGGGTTTTCCAATTTTTTGTTATAAATGTGAAAGTATCAAATGTTCGAAAGAAGGAAATATAGGTATTTCATTGATAATCATATAATAAATATTGATATTATAATATGTTGAACGAATATATCTAAATTTATTATATGAAATAGAGTGTGATATTGAGTGACATCAAAATGATAAAATTGATATCCCCACTCCCACCAGTGGCCAGTGGGGATACGATTTATATCAACACTGGTGGTGTCAAATTTCGACTTTTTGCTCAGCAAAAAGGTATAATATATCGCTCACTCGTGAGAGATAATATCTACACTCGAAGATAAAATTCGTATCTCCGCGCGACCATGTAATATCCTATATATATATCTTATATATTTGAGTGAAAAATTTGAGTACAAAGCACAACCTTACTACAATACCAGACGTATTTTCATGAAATGGTATAATTCTAATAAATCTATAATTCATAATTCTGATAAAAGTGGATGAAAGTGTATATGCAAGTGTCTCAACAGTTTCGTCCAAGATTGTAGCTCGAGAAAATTAGAAAACAAATCCATTATGACTAGTTATTGTTAAGTATTTTTCCTGCTGTGACTGGGCCGGAAAGTGATGAACTTCTCAAAGAAATGCGTTCACAATAAAATTCAAAAGGCCCCACTGAGGATATAAATATTTAGCTGAACAACTTATAATTTTGATTTCAATGCCAGACAGGTGCATAGTTTTAGATTAGATTTTCTAGGTTTATTTAGCCACATATAATTTTCACAATACGAAATATTTTTTCAAAATGTTCCATTTCCAGTAAAAAAACATAAATCTTTTGCTATCCTTTCCAGAACGTTTTTTCCTTTTCCTCCAGTCCTCGAGAAAGCATTGCCGCGTAACACGTCAGAATAAACTGCTTAAAATCATTCAAGTAATTAAAAAAGGTGCGAAAAAATATTTTTGAAAGTGACACATAGACTTTATTTTATTTGGTCGAACTAAAAAGCAAAATTCAATTTTTAATTTCATGAAATGGAAGAAGACTTTTGAAGGAGTTTTTAACTAAAACAGATGTCATGAGTTAAAATAGTTTCCAGAACAATAATAATATTTGTATAAATTTTTTTTTTTTTTTCTATTTGCTGCAGGTCATATTTTTCCAACCTTCGTAAAATAATGGAAAATTAGGATGCCGGAAACATAACCGTACCAACTATAAATCTACCTTAGAAGAGAGCGTTCATAATTAATTTGGAGAGAGAGAGAGAGAGAGAGAGAGATTGGTAACGGTGACTTGTATGGTTCTTTTCAGACAGACAGGCTACTTCTGATGAGTTTATGCAAGAATGTTAAAACAACAACGACAAAGAATAGAGATAATTAATTTGATAATTCATTAATAATAATTAATAATTAAATTTGAAGAAAAAAGAGAGAGATAATTAATTAATAATAATTAATAATTAATTTGAAGAAAGAACAAGAGAGAGAGAGACAGAGAGTAGACTTCTGATGAGTTTATGCAAGAATGTTACAACAACAAGGACAAAGAACAGAGAGAGTGTGTGGTCAGTATAAGTGAGTGTTTTGAAAGGGAGACCTTGAAATGCTGAAAATAATATTCCTCAAAAACTAACTCCTATTATATAATGCACTTTCTTCTTCTAATAATAATTACTTCCTTATTACTGTCTTGTCCTTGCCTTCAGCAAACAAGTGTTCATTTGGATCATAGTCGAGTGTGAAAAGTTAATTAATCTGTCATCTTTGTTGCGGTGCGTTTTCTTACGTCAAAATAACCTGCCAGTACAGATGTTGTTTTCGAATCCATCCTCAAAGCCGCTCCTGAGTATATTGTTTTATTTTTATTTTTGCTTCTCTGAAAATGTATTCCATTCAAGGAAATAAACTCTCAAACCCATGCAGTTTTACAGTGAGGACACTCGATCCATGAACACTTGATATTTTTGTATTTTTTATTTATGAACTTTCTACTGCTTCAAACCTTCTGAAAATGAAGCACTGAACTTAAATAATCTTATTGTTCGAAATAAATCATCTTTCCAATCGATTCACACAAGGGATAAAGGAGAAAAAAAGTATGAAAAAACCTCAACCGTGTTCACGGTTCGAGTGTCCTCACTGTAAAATGCACGAGAAAAAATAGTTCAAGAACAGACCGAATTGCGGAAAAGCGGGTAGAGAGGGGACAATCTAGTAAAATTAATACAATCGAAAAGATCAAATACTTCAGTTGAAACGGATCCTGACCCTGTTTCACGATATTATCTTGTGATCTTATCTCTTTCCCCTAATGAACACATGTAGTATTTTTAGCTAGTTTTTACAGTGTCAGTATTTATTGCATATTTAAACTACTTTTTTGAATTGATTAGTAGTTATTGATTGCATATAGATATAAATATCTTTATTCTTATTATTACTAGGAAGAAACAAATGGAAATAAACATTATTATTATTATTAATTATTATTTTTATTTTTATTAATTATTATTATTATTATTACTATTATTTGTATATATAAATTACGTAATTCAGCTCATAGATCTATCTATCTAAATTTTTTTTTTTTTTTCAGTCGCCAAGGCATTCTTTTGGTCATAAAATTACAAAAAAAAAAGTATAATTTAATTTATGCCAAACTTGTTTTCCTTGATTGATTTTCACTCGAATTGATTTTTTCCAACACTTCGAGAAGCACTTTAGTTTTAGAATAAGTCAAGTGTTGCAGGTATAGGTCATTTATTTTTTCTAAAAAGAACGATTTATTTTACTAAAAAATATAGTCAATACATCGATTGTAAAAATGGCGATTTTTCACTTTTCTATTTGAACTTCGTCAATCAAATATGTTATCAGTATATCACTTTTATCTGAAAATGCATCCAAAAATGAGTGAACAGGAAAAGTTTGAATGCTGTTTTTTTTTTCTTTTAAGTTATTACGGAATGAATTTACAGATATAAGTATGAGATTTTGCTGATCAATACTGACTAGCCTCGTTTTGGTGTCATTCACACACTTTACACTGCAGTAACTCCTAAAATAATCACTTCTTTGTCCCAGATTTTTCACAGAATCTTTATTTATATTATCGTCTTTCAATTAACATGTTTTGTCCCTCTTGAAGTATTAAAGTTGAGATAAATGTGTACATTAAAGCGGCCATTTTTCGAATGGGTCTATTCGCCTTTCCGGAATTGAGTAAGGGACTGGGAACGAGTGTAGAAACATTAATCTACGATAGTTATTAAGAAAAAAAAAAACCCATCACAAGAAAACTCACAGTAAAATTATTAAGTTTACCTAGTTTTAGGATTTTTTGGGCAAATATTGACTGACTCAAAAATTGACTGTAAATTAAGAATTACTTGGAACGAACGTCGCAACGACAATCTGTTCTTCCACCATGAAAGACTTGTCTAAATGCCGTACAGTTATCATAAACACAGGTCGAGTTCTGAGGAGATATCGATGGAGTTTCTCTGAAGGTCTTAGAATTAATTTTAACTGTTTAGTCCTAAGTTCTTTTTCGGTCAAAACAACGTACTTTCTATTTTAAATCCAAAACTCAACTATCTAGTAAGAGTGTGATTGATTGAGTTTTTTTGGTTTCATTAGGCAATTCATTACGGCTGCAAACAAGGCTTCCAGACATTCATTCCTTATATTTCGACAATCTCTGATTTTAAGTTGATATAGGGCTTAAAAATTCAAAGGGGCACTTAGGTGCAAACGCCCCATTCTTTGAAAAACCGAATAAATCAACTATTTGAGGATAACATGACGCAATTATGATTATGAAATCCAGATCATTTCCAATTTTCATTAATTTTCATCCAAGTGCCCCTTTAAACATTAAGTACAATCCAAGTTTTTTTTTTTTTTTTCCGCTCACCAGTTGAGACTAAAGAATTAAGAGAAAAATATCATATGCCCTTGGCAGGACTCGAACCCACGGTTTCGACTAGTTGAGACTAGTTGATTATGAATTGGAAACCTTCAGGTCTTAATTAAGATGCATAATTACACTAACTGGCTAAGAGAATGCACAGTACAGCTTGTAGACTGATGAACAGATATCCCACGTTTTTGTCATACCTACAAAATGTGGCTAATGTGCCACAAACGCCTAAAAAACCTTAATAACTTTGTGGGTCATATTCGTATTTAATCATGCAGCTTTCTAAAATCATGACAGCCTTTCTAAAATCATGACAGCCATTGCCGGTGGGCATTAGGGTGTTTGTCAACCTCGGAAAAACAGCTGTGAATCTTATATCTAGCTATGACTTTCTTAGTACCGGTGCTTGTGAAATTAATTTGTTCATTTGGAAAGCATATAAGCTGTCAAAATTAAAGTTTGGGTGACACTTCTTTTCAAATAGTCGCTTGAAAGAAATCGGCTAATTCTATCTACGGCACCTTCTTAAACCCCAGGAAGAAAGCGTAAGCGTGTGTTTTGATATCTGTTTCAAGATGGGTGTTCTTGAATTTGTCATAGGTATCTTTGGCGCGTTTCTTGTCTTTTGGAGTCATAAGAGTAACGTGATTCAAGGGTCGAGAGATGTTGACATAGGAAATATAAATAATTGGAGTCAAGAAAATTTGAAAGAGTATAAGTATGAAGAAAAATATGGGACGGAAAAACGCATCAGGAAAATCGGTCACTCGACATATGGAACCGCTTTGTTTGGAAGATTGAAAAGAAGTAATGGAATAGAGCAGTTAGGCGAGGAACGTCAAATTGTTGGCAAGAAGAGTTCACGAAGTTCACAGAAAATAAGAATGATCAAAGTAAACAGCCAAAAAGGCACAATATTACAAGATGGAAATGATTCCAAAAACCTTAAGAGAAACTCTTTTGAAGACAAAAATGGCATGTCTACAGACCAAGATTATTTACGAAATGGGAGTATTAAGAGAACAAGAGCGAAGCGGCATCTTCAGCGAGATAAAGAGGCGAATTTGAAAGAGAATTTTACCCAAAGTACCTACAGAGAAACTCCATCGATATCTCCCCAGAACTCGACCTGTGTTTATGATAATTGTACGGCATTTAGACAAGTCTTTCATGGTGGAAGAACAGATTGTCGTTGCGACGTTCGTTGTTCCAAGGCTTCTAATGAATGTTGTTTGAAGCAAAACTCACTTGGCTTTGGCAACTATACAATTCAAATCTCTCCAAGTCACTGTAATTGTTCTCAGAAATCTTCAAATCCAAAACACACGAAAGAGGATATCGTTCGCTTTGAGTGTGTAAACAACTACTGGATGATAACAAGTTGCCCCAGTTCTTGGACTCAAGACGACATTTCATACAAATGTGTAAATGGCACTACTGGTTTTCCTAGCAAGGCAACACTCAAGGTTTCTGTGCCCGTCTTTACGCCAGATCGTAAAGTTTTTCGCAACCGGTACTGTGCATTGTGTAACAATGAAACTAGTTTTGAACCTTATAAAGTTGTCATTGAATGTGAAACGTCTCCTCCAGCAAGTTACAGTCCGAAGAAAGCGATTGAATTCCTGTTTTCACGCTGCAGCAAGCCCAGATGGCAACCTCAAAGCAATCACATATCTCGGCCTTGTCCCCGAATACATCTCTCTTGTTCAGTTAGTGGAGTTCATGTTAGGGAAGACAACCATTCATCCAGGATACCCAGTGATGATTTTAATGTGACAATAAGTTCGAGAGACTCACGTTCATATTGTGCAAAATGCAAAAAATTAGAACCTAAAGACGGCAGTTTCGTCTCGAAGAATTCGAAAAACCACTTTCTAAACACCGTCTCACTTTCTTTCACTTTTGACCTTACAGATGATACAGAAGAACCGGTACTCGTGAAAATCTCATGCCCGAAAGAAAAGCAAGTGTATGATCCATATTTGGAAGAATGTCGTTATGGTTTGATTCCTTCACCCAAAAACGCACTTTTCGACTCCTATCGAATACGTTTATTCATCGAGAACTTTACCTTGACTGTCGCACCAGCTTTGAAAGATGCCAGAGTATTCCTTGAGAAGGAGTTTGGCTTTGGAGTGTTTCAGATAAGATATTTTACGCAAGGCTTTCAGTTTGAGATACGTATTGGGAGGCTATCAAATAACAGCGCGAAAAACGTTAAGAATTATCTGAATTTCACACATCAGTTTAACATTGCTATTAACAATGTTCAACTAAATGTCTACAAAGTGACATACAGAATTCTAACTTGCACTAATTTAGAGTACTACGAAAAGTATGAGTATGCAATATTCCACGGGTACATGCCAGCGGTTTATCTAAATAATTCACATGAAATAATCAGCTACTTCAACTATTATTCTGGGAGAAACGATACGATTAGTGTGTGTAGGTTAAGACTGAGTAATTGCACAGGCGTATATATATCTTTGGAGAAAGAGGAGTATGCGATGTTAAAAAATAACTCGATTGCTGTTAAAGATTCTGGGACGATTTACAATTCGAATCAATATGACATTTATAATGAGACTCTATGGATCTGTGTTGACTTTTTAAGTTCTTACAGTACGAACAAAATATCAAGAAAACCTATGCCACTTGCCCTATCAGTACTTACATTCGTTTTCAAGTCCTTGTCGATCATTTGCCTGGTGTTTGTCCTCGTGACTTATTCCTTGTTCAGTGAGCTACGAACACCACCAGGAATCAACCTGATGAACCTCAGTGTTTCTATTCTGCTGGCACAGCTCTTGTGGATACTTGGAAGTGGACAGACAGATACACCCATGGCTTGTACTGTCATCGCTGTCATCCTTCATTACCTCTTCCTTGTCTCTTTTATGTGGACATCAATCATCGCCTTTGACACTTGGAGGGCTTTCTCTGGTAAGGGAAGAAGACCATTGGCTGATTCAAAAGTTCAAAGAATGAAGCACTGCCTACGTCATATGGCAGTTGGATGGCTTCCTGTCATGGTATATGTCGGTGTATGCGTTGGCTTAGACGATTTGGACATTATGAGGATAGGATATGGCTCCGATGTCAGTTGCTTTATCGCCGGCAGCAAAGCCAAGTTATACTTTTTCATTGTTCCTGTTATTTCCTTTATCATGTTCAACTTTGTCTTCTTCGTCATGACAGTAAAAGCCATCAAGCAAACACGTGAACAAACAAAACTCATTGGTCATCATTTAGACAAGAAGCATGAATTCCGAATTTACGTGCGTATCGCATCACTGATGGGCTTCACGTGGATCTTTGGATTTGCTGCTCCGTTTGGTTGGCGGTTCTTGTGGTACCCTTTCGTCATCCTGAATGGCTTGCAAGGGCTGTACATTGCCTTGGCTTTTGGGTTTAGTAAACATGCTAGAAAATTGTATTATGACTTGTATCATGGTAACCGTAGAGGAATCAGGAATCGACAGTCAACTAGTCGAAGTGGAAGGCGAGAGCGAAGCACTAAGGAATCACTGCTTTGAGGGTTTCAATCAGCTGATAAAAGTCTTTGAATCTCATTATCTGCTCAAAATGGTGGTCAAACACTGACCACCATGTGCTGTCAGCCAGAAAGAATTCTCTAGAAAACTTGTGATTCAGCTGATAAACATTCCGCACGAGACAGGAAATGACGTCAAGTGAAACCCAGCTATATGTACAAATCCCTTTGTATAAACGAGTTGGAGTTGGACACCTATTTTACTTTACTTTGATAGTTTCCAGTTACAAATAACATACGGAACTGAGAAGAACATGGAAACAGGACAATATAATTCTCTCAATAAAAGGCTACGTTAGTGAAGCAGAAAAATGATTCTTTATACCATTCAGATATAACATGAAATATAAAGTATATAAAGGATATTACACGGTGTAATTTTCTTTTTTTATACAGACACCCTGATTTAGAAAAGATTGGATATGACATCATCGATATCTTCACGTGTGTGTGGATAATAATAATAATAATAATAATAATAATAATAATTTATTGAATTCACAGTATACATAATAATAAAATATATAGAAATAATACAATATATAAAACAATATAAATATAGATAAATGTTTATGATGCATACAAGCATAAAATTATAATATATTTTCTTGTCACAGTAAAAAATTTGAAAAGACATTTTCATGAAACAAAATGTCATAAGTAAGTTCACAAGGATATAGAAAATATATCACTGAGGTCCCGGATGTAGTTCGTATGGAAGATACGAGTGGCGTATTTCTCAGTAAAACACTAAAACACTAATAACAATAATGGGTTCTTATATAGCGCATTTCACATCGTCTCAATGTGCTTTACAATTTTTGACCAATGGAGGACTTTACGGGCTGCATATTAAGGCGCTATTAGCAGCCGTGCAGCTTACAATCATGAGTGAATTGTTAGTAATTAGTGTTATGCCACCAAATTGGGATAGGCTGTTGAACCGGGAGACAATCCCCTACTCTTACACGAATAATTCAACAGGTTCTTTTATGTCCCCCATTTACAGGTTAAGGAAGGGTTAGGAGACAGGGCCTACGGTTTAAAGTCCTTATCCGAGAAATATATACACTAGTGTATATATAATAAAACACTAATATAATAGAAATGTAAATACAAGTATAAATATAATAATGATAAAAATAAAAAACCTCACATTCAAAATTACTTGTAGAGCCAGTCTTTTTTAATTTTAGAGACAAGTACTTAACTACGCGATGATTCTATGAGAACTTCAATTAACCCCTTTTGAAACGAGCAAGAGAATTGGGCGAATCTTGAATTTTAATCATTAGCAAAAAATTGTTATCTGATAAAGTATCTCGAGATTAGTAAGTCTGGCAAATTTAAACATGATTGAATGAAAAGAACTAGAATTGCAGACTTTCAAATGTGTCAAAAATTCGTTACAGCATATTTATTTTCAAAGCTATGGCTGTGCTATTTTTTTGGAATCGTTGCCCAGCCTAGTAACTTAGTTAAGAGTGTTTGTGTATAAACTAATTATAAAACCTAGTGTAAACTGCTTGACTGATTCATTCTTCGCCAGGTTTGCAACCATCTGCTTTTTGTTGGTGCCAAAAAACTTTTTTCGGTGCCAATCAAAAAACAATCCTTATGACCATGTAGAGCTATAGCAAAAAATTGGAGCATTACGGTATTTCTAAAACGAGCGAAGTTACAGATTTTTTAGTGTAAATGTATGGCGAAAACTCGCAGGAAGACAATGTTGGTCTTCCAAGATGGCGGCTAAAATGTCAAAATATTATTTCATGAATAGAATTTGTCAAACTCGCTTTCGACATTTATAAATCGAATTTACAAACATTTATAACACTAGAAATGTTTGATTTTGCAAAAAAAAAAAAAAAAAAAAAAAAAATCATCTCTATGACTTTTTTCAGGCAAGTAATCAGCGTACAAGGTCAGCCGAATAACGTGAAGAAACTAATATTTACACAACGATCTGCAATTTTCTACAGTACTGAGTTACATTAGAGCTTTCTAAAACATATCAAAGAGTCAAGAGTCTAGCATTCAAAATGAATTTTAAGTTTTTTTTTCTTGGTCTCTGATGTTAATTAGAAAGGAAAAATAAATTCAAAGATTTATAAAGTCTCGTTACACATAATGAGCTTCATCAAGTTTTCATTTAGTCTAGAGCTTATAAAGCCTATAAGACAATTAAGCTAACTTTTTATTAAAGTTTGAGTTCTGAGGAAATTGCACCTGCTAAAACGGATACTTAAGCAAGATTAGAAGAAAACTCAAGCATCTTTAACAAAGATATCTAAGTAATTACCAAGAGAGAATTCTCTCATTGTTGTACTTACCAAATTCTGATTGACTTCGCGGCTTGAGTAATGAAGCCAACTCTAGAAATGAAATAAGCAATCCCTCTCGTTCGCCGTCTCTATAGGATCAAAACAGTAATAATCAATACCATTATACATTCTTTCTCTCTTGTTTTGTTTGGAAATAGAAAGAACCAAAAATTCTCAATTGTTACATTTTTTGTAGTTATCCATTTGTTTTGCTTACAACGAGCTGAATAAAATGGGTAAATTGATTGCCTGTCCAAAAGTAATACAGATAGGGGGCGTATCCAGGGATTTGTTGAGAGGGGGTCCAAATGTAAACTTCATACAAAATTTACTTCAAACCTGTGGCAAAAACTACACTTTAAGATAAAATAAACTATGGAATTTTAGGTATGACAGGGGGTCTGGACCCCCCTGACCCTCCCCTGGATCCCCCCTTGATCACAGAAAATATATAAAATTAAAATAAGGCTACAAGAGATTGAAAAAAAAAAAAAAAAATGAAAAAAACAATAATATTTCAAAGACAGAAAAAACTATTCAAGAGTCTGAAAAGTAATTTAGCTTAACCACACACGAAGACCTTTTATTTAGCATCATTAAAGTAATTATATTTTCTCGTTTTCAAAATGACTTATAGAGTTCTTGCCTCTTTTCAATCTGGTGTTCAGAACAAAAGAATAAAATTGAACTTCTTTGATGCGTTTATATTTATTGGTTTCATCTCCAGCTGGGGATTTCGTGATTAAGTTTTGAGTCACAGAAACTTTTCAGGCAAGTGAGACGCAAACAGCAACCTAGCTAGGTTCATGAGGCGGATTCTCCTAAACGAAGCCCAAAGACCTGGTAAAAATTGGATACCTAATTTTGTTCTCTATTTATCAATTTCAAGTTACACTTAGTGAAGAGAATTCCATCTTGTCTTGCCATGGAGAGCTGTCCTGTTTGTGGGGTAAGTTCCCTTTAGCCACTGCAGGACTTCCAGAAAACACTGTCCTCAATTCAGACGCAGTAGGTATTGGTGGAAAAAAGCGTTTTTCTTGCTAAAAAGCTTAATATTTCACGCTAAATCGATTCAGAGAGGAAAACAATTTGTTGTCAATGAACAAGCCAATTCTATGGCACAAAATGTCTATATAATCGGCACACTTTGTCCAAAGTTTTATAGTCTATGAGATGAAGTTAGAAAGAGAGCTCTGTGATACATACCTAAGAGAGGAAGGAATTACTTTCGATGGCTAGGATGGAAGGCATTCGACTTGCTGGCCTCTTTTTCGTATTTTTCTTGCAAATGCCTCGAACTGATGCAAGAATCGATGAAGGAACGAATACATTTTATGCCAACAACAAAAACAACCTAAAAAAGACGAAAATGGAGTCAACACCTGAGAATCAAGATCCTAGTAAGAATTGGAGAGATCAAGGTCAAGCAGAGTTTCTTCAAGCAGACGCTGAATACCGCACCCATATCGAAAATGTAAGAGACGAAGAGCATCCAAAAGGACCACAAGCGAAGACATTTGTTGCAAAAGACATGGGCCTTTCGGCAATGAAAAACAAAACACCTACAAAAAGTGAACCGAATATCTTTGAAGATCTTGAAGATTATAGAAAGACCAACGACGTTGGAAGCCAGCTCAAAAATTCACACAAAACAGGACAGCATCAAGAGCAATCAGACATGACAAAAGTGCGATCTTCCAGGCAACGAAGGACAGTTCAGACGCCAGAAACAAAGCTGGTCTGTCAAGACGAGCTTTCATGTAGAAACAGATGTCAAAACCCTCGTACGGTTTCGTACCAAACACAGTTATCGTGCTTTTGTGATGAAGATTGTGAATTCTTTGAGGACTGCTGTGCAGACTACGATGACTTTTGTGGTACAAATGGACAGAACGTGACAAACGGCACAACACAAAATACAAGTACAGCAGAAAATCTAGTTAACCAGCAAAACAGAGATCTGTGGAGTTGTTACGAAGGAGAAGAGGTGAAAGGAACGAAAGGAGTCTGGATGATTGGATCGTGTCCAAGTTCTTGGCCAGAAGGTGATGTCTTGTATCGGTGCCGGAATCTTTCCATCGCCAACAAGATCACTATAGATAACTACCGCTATCTTCCTGTGTACACCAGCGATGGCAGAGTGTATCACAATCGTTTCTGTGCTCAGTGTAACGGAGTTTCTCTGAAACACTTAAAACATTTTACCTTGCCTCGTATTGAATGCGAATTTACCCCTCCTCGCCATCTGAGCTTGGAGAGCAAAATATCCTTCCTTTTTTCATATTGTCAGTCAAACAAGATATCCTGGTCACCAAAGAAAATAGATCCAAGAAGATATTGTCTCGACATTTTTTCTGTATTTTACTGCTCCTCTACATTCAATATCGATGTAAACATGACCCTTCCTAAGTGCGTGTCAGGCAAACCAAGAATAGTGACCGGTAAATACTTTTACCGTAATACCGACTGTGCAAAATGTGATAATCAAATGAATCAAATATCTTGTGGTCCAAACATTACAGCATCTGAATACGACGGAAAAGGACACTTGGGAGATTTATTGCCTCCTAAACCTTTCTCATTCATTTTTGACTTCAACAATGACAATTCAAAAGAATTCAACTTAATGCAAATCATAACACCTTGTCCTTATCAAACAGTGTATGATCATTACTTGGATATCTGTAGAGACGCTATACCAGCTTTACCAAGCTCTTCAGATTTTTACAAGTACCAAGTTGTCCTGTGGCTGCAACCACCTCTTACAACATTCCACGAAAATGACGTATATCGTCAATCCATTGCACAAGCACTAGCTGTTCCTTTTCAGGATGTCAATAATATAGAAAAAGCATGGAAAAGTATTTTGTTTACCCTCCAAATTTGGAAAAACAAAAGCCTGCAAGCAAACGTGCTGAATCTTTTACAGTTCAAATCACCATTCGATATCAACATGACTGGAAGCTTACACACCGTTATTAAAGCCACGGCACGAATACTAAGTTGTATCAATCGGCAGAAGTACGACAGGAGTGAGTACACAGTACTACGAGATGGTTCATCAGCGGTCTCTATCAAAAAGACAGGTGAAGTCTTCCAGTATACAGATTACTACATCAATACAACTGAAACATCAACATCAGCCAATGACAGCCAAGCTATTTTTGTGTGTCGTCAACACCAGATATCTAACTGTTCAGGGGTGTATATACTGATTAATGAAGGGGACTTTAGAGTTCTGATGAACAAGTCCATATTTGTGAACGCTTCAAAACAAGTTTATCATTGGTCAGAATACACATGGATAAACAAGAGTGTGTTGGTCTGTGAAAACTTCTCCACAACTTATTACAAATCCAAAGTCGTATCGAACGACGATCCACTACTGACCACCATAACCTTAGTCTGCATGTCCTTGTCCATCATCGGCCTGGTGTTTGTCCTCGTGACTTATTCCTTGTTCAGTGAGCTACGAACACCACCAGGAATCAACCTGATGAACCTCAGTGTTTCTATTGTGCTGGCACAGCTCTTGTGGATACTTGGAAGTGGACAGACAGACACACCCATGGCTTGTACTGTCATCGCTGTCATCCTTCATTACCTCTTCCTTGTCTCTTTTATGTGGACGTCAATCATCGCCTTTGACACTTGGAGGGCTTTCTCTGATAAAGGAAGAAGACCATTGGCTGATTCAAAAGTTCAAAGAATGAAGCACTGCTTACGTCATATGGCAGTCGGATGGCTTCCCGCCCTGGTCTATGTGGGCATCTGTGTCGTACTTGACATAACAGATACTGTGAACATTGGATACAAGTCCAGGATAGCATGCTGGATGGCTGATAAATGGGCCATCCTGTATTTCTTTGCTGTCCCAGTCTTCATGTTTCTGGTATTCAACATGGTGTTTTGTGTCATGATATTTAGAGCGATCAAAGCCACAACAGCACAAGCAAGAGCTGCCACAGAGCATGACACCAAGAAGAACTTTGGTATCTACGTACGTATCGCATCACTGATGGGCTTCACGTGGATCTTTGGATTTGCTGCTCCGTTTGGTTGGCAGTTCTTGTGGTACCCTTTCGTCATTCTGAACGGCCTGCAGGGTGTGTACATTGCCTTGGCTTTTCCTCTCAGTAAACGAGCCCGGTGCCTCTATAAAAGATTGTTCAAAGGTCGCTCTCCATCGAATGAAGAATCAAATACTTCTGTCTCAAAACCAAAGACAAGTCATACAGAATTGAACAGAAGCAGCGCCGATACAAAACTCTAAAACAGGACAAACAGCTATCAAAAGATGTTACGAAACAAAGCACTGAAAAACTTTAGTTGACAGAAATATAACAAAAGAACAGTAGAAGGCTGATCTTGATTATGGACCTCATGTCCTAACGCTGTGTTGCACTGTGCCCTTTGAACAGTTGATGAATAGATCAGCAGAAAAAAATGAAGACAATATATGCATTGAGTAGATTAGATTAAGTAGATACATAACCTAGAAATTGTACTCTATTCTACTGAAACTGAGATTTCTCAATATGCAAAGTTGCTCGTTCGTACACATCACAAGTACGACGGTCGCTAAAGCAGAATTTGTCAACACGGTTTCTAGTGAATGTCTAGTACGAAGTATTAAGTTTGGTACTTGGATAAACAACGTATAGCTTATCTATTCATTTAAATTGCATTTACTTGGCATTCTTATACAGCTATTTCAAAAAGGCTGAAGGGGCGAACGGCGAATGCCTATCGGTGATTGGAGAAGGCACGAGAGAGAGAGAGAGAGAGAGAGAGAGAGAGAGAGAGAGAGAGAGAGAGAGAGAGAGAGAGAGAGAGAGAGAGAGAGAGTGGGGCAATTATAAGAATTTCTTAATACTTATACCTAGCCTCGTTCGCAGGCTACTCTTTTCGCTGTTCGGCATGACGTCATGAATGTGCCTCTCAGATAAGTAGCCTGGCCAAATTCTCGATTTCGATGAATCAAGCGGTCTAGTGGAAGGGTAATTTTTCAAGAGAAACAATGAAAAAAAAAAACGACTAAAAAAGTTTAGCAAATAAATATATCCGATTCGTGTATTTTGAAACTGAGATAAGTCCGAGTATTTTCCCAGGATATGGATGTTAGTTCTGTAGCTTCCGCCATTTTGGAATTGGGAGAGTTGACAAAAAGTAGCCTGGGAACGAGGCTAATTCATACCTAAACGATGCTTTCACCATTCAACGAAGTTCTTGGCGAGTAGTGTGGCTCGTTCATCTTGTGAATTAACATTTGGAAATATCTCATTTTAATTGGTTATTTTACCTCGCCAATAGCCAATCACCGATTGCCAATCGCTGTTCGGCCATTTTGAATCTTCTTTTGAAATAGCTGCATTACTGTACATTAATTAGGAATTGCCTATTGAAGGATAGCAAAATCATTGAATAATTTTGATTTCCCCTGTTTTTCTTCGTATATACTAACTGTAGTGAATACAATAGAAGTTGTAAATATGCATGAATATGTTTTCACAGTTATTTACTATGAATTGTCTAAAGCTAATATATTAAAACTATAATATTTACAAACTATTGATCATTAAAATGATTACTATTAATGAATTTATACATTATTTAATGTATTTAAACATGAAGAAGACTTCGGCTCTTTTGGTTCTGCATTTAGTTAAGTTGCTATAAAGATATACATGGTCTTGTTTAGATCTTAGGTTGTAAGTAACGTTCCTAGTAATATATAGATTTAGGCACTGCCTAAAAGCGGAGCTCCCATAAATAGTATATTTAGTGCGTGACAATTGTGTGACGCGGCATAACGCTGGTTATGGCGTTACCACATTGTTTGATTTTACCAGAATTCAGGAGGAAAAACTAAAAGAAAAACCATTATTTTAAGCCTTCAAAAGCCTTAGAGAACTTTTCAATTCGAAGAATAATAATTATAGATTGTAGAACATATGAATACATGTATAGAACGAAGGATTTTATTCAGCAAATCTTAGTAATCAAAGTTGTAAGTTTTTTAGGTGGAAAGTAAACTACACTGAAAATTGTCGAAAAATATTACTGATAAGCTTAAGCTTACATTCACTTGAACTTCACACGTAAAAAGAGACATATTCATTAATGCAAGATAATAATTTTCTTTGTTAGTAAGTTGGTCTTTGAAAAGTATTTTTTTTTAGATTTATTCTTAACTTTATTATCGAGCGAAAAATCTTACAAAGACTAAAGCTTATCCATAAAAAAAAACAAGCTCATCATTTTTGCGATTGTGTAATAGTAATAGCTGGAAAAGCCCGATAAATAGTAAATATTTGGTGTCATATGTATTTCTTTTTCATATTTCATTCAACATTAGAATAAATTATCTATAAAAATGTCAAAATATTCATATGATTATGAAACTGGAATCTTGTTTTGACTTCGCGTAAGGTTCGCTGGCCGTCAAATATATTTTTTCAAAGAACCAAGTCTTTTTACTAAGTCTTAGCCTTTTTTCTTGAAATGGGATCAAAAACAAATAATCAAAGCTTCAAATATCGCTTTTTTGGTTCACAAGTAATGAAGAAAAAGATGATAAAAATCTAGAATGCAGTAAAAACGACAAACTATCCAAGTTTCTCTGACAATGTTTGCCGAACCAACGTCCTTGGCTTGTCTGAGAGTTTCTTCAGCTAGTTTACACATTTCTTGTCGATTTTTTACGAAATATTAGTTAAAATTAATGAATTTACCTTCTATGAAGTGTTTTCTACGAAACTGAAATATCACTCTTGCAGTATAATCAGGTTTTTCTGGTCTACAGGCCACTTTTTCTCTCACTGAAGTTTCAGTCACGAAACTTAATTCATCGTAAGATTAAGAATCTTCCCTCGCTTTCCCTCGCTAAATCTTCTTTAACAAGTCGCTAAAGTCGAAAAACTGTTTTTGTTCACTTTAAGACATACATGACTTCGATTAAACGTATTTTTCGCATTGCAAAAATAAGAAAAAAAATACTTCTTGATCCATTGACTACATTATTGCAATTTTTCTGTGCATTTGTGAGTAAGCAAAGCGCGCGGGAACCCTGTGCAAAGTGGTACACGGACGTATGTACGTATGTATGTATGTATGTATGTATGTATGTATGTATGGACAAATCAAGCCATGAAAAATCAAGTCGATGGGTTACCATTTTTTCTTAAGTATGGTGCTCCGCTCGCGCGGGCCTTCGGCCCGCGCGGGAGCTCCGCTATGACTTTGAGGTAACAGCATGTTTAATGGATGGTCCTCGGCTTTAATTTTATTCATATATTGTTGACAGATAGAAGAATGTCTTCTTTCAGTTAGTGTTTCTAGTTGCATAGCTACACTAAAATTACTTTGTATCTTGTTACTTATATAACTTATAATAATTTGTTAATTCAGTTTCATTATTGTAAATAGTTCGTTAATTCAGTTGTTATACTGCAATAGAACTTTGATAAACCATTATTATACTTTCTGTCAAAGTTTTTCATTGCATTGTTTCGATCGTAACATCTTTTGGTAGGTGTTTGACTTGTTTTAGAGTTTTGTATCGGCACTGCCTCTGTTGTATTCTGTGTCATCTGTCTTTGCTTTTGGGACAGAAGTATTTGATTCTTCATTCGATGGAGAGCGACCTTTGAACAATCTTTTATAAAGGCTTCTTGCTCTTTTGTTGAAGGCACAAGCCAAAACAATGTACAGTCCTTGTAAACCGTTCAGGATGACGAAAGGGTACCACAAGAACCGCCAACCAAACGGAGCAGCAAATCCAAAGATCCAGGTGAAGCCCATCAGTGATGCGATACGTACGTAGATACCCACGTTCTTCTTGGTGTCATGCTCTGAGGCAGCTCTTGCTTGTGCTGTTGTGGCTTTGATCGCTCTAAATGTCATGACACAAAACACCATGTTGAATACAAGAAGCATGAAGACTGGGACAGCAAAGAAATACAGGATAGCCCATTTATTGGCCATCCAGCATGCTATCCTGGACTTGTATCCAATGTTCACAGTATCTGTTATGTCAAGTACGACACAGATGCCCACATAGACCAGGGCGGGAAGCCATCCGACTGCCATATGACGAAGAACTTGTAAATATTTCTCATGGTTAGAGGCTGAAAATGCGCGGTTTTCTGCCGAGAAAGCCCTCCAAGTGTCAAAGGCGATGATTGACGTCCACATAAAAGAGACAAGGAAGAGGTAATGAAGGATGACAGTGATGACAGTACAAGCCATGGGTGTGTCTGTCTGTCCACTTCCAAGTATCCACAAGAGCTGTGCCAGCAGAATAGAAACACTGAGGTTCATCAGGTTGATTCCTGGTGGTGTTCGTAGCTCACTGAACAAGGAATAAGTCACGAGGACAAACACAAGGCCGATGATGGACAAGGACATGCAGACTAAGGTTATGGTGGTCAGTAGTGGATCGTCATTCGATACAACTTTGGATTTGAAATAAGTTGTGGGGTTTTCACAGACCAAAACTTTTTTGTCTTGCCAAATGTATTCTGACCAATGATAAACTCGTTTTGAAGCGTTCACAAATATGGTGAAGTTCATTAGAACTCTAAAGTCCCCTTCATTAATCAGTATATACACGCCTGAACAGTTAGATATCTGGGGTAGACGGCATATAAAAATAGCTTGGCTGTCATTGGCTGATGTTGATGTTTCAGTTGTATTGATGTAGTAATCTGTATACCGTAAGACTTGACCTGTCTTTTTGATAGATACCGCTGACGTGCCATCTTGTCGTACTGTGTATTCACTCCTGTCGTACTTCCGCCGATTGGGACAACTCAGTATTCGTTTATTTACTTTGATAACAGTGTATAGGACTCTATTGATCGTGATGTTGAATGATGATGTGAAGAATATAATTTCCTTCCCAGTACGGTTTATATAAGAGCGTTCGTATTTATGAATTTCGATGGTGAACGAAATATAATGTTGTATTTCTATATTTCTGACCTGCTCAATAGGAACATCTAGTGCTTGTGCAATGCCTTGTTGATATACTTCAACTGGTTCGTATGGCGAAATACGTGGTCGTAGCCACATGATAACCTGGTATTTGAGAAAGTCTGACAATCTTGGCAAAGCTGGTTTAGAGTTACTACAGATATCCAAGTAATGATCAAATACTTTTTCTGGAGGACAACGTGATTTGATTTGCATTTGTTTTAAATCTCTGTTTTGTTCATCATTGTTGTAGTCAAAAATAAGCGATAAAGGTTTTGGAGGTGAAGTTATATCCAAAGAAAAGTCCTTTTTGTATTCAGATGTTGTAATGTTTGGACCACAAGATATTTGATTCATTTGATTATCACATTTTGCACAGCCGATATTACGGTAAAAGTATTTACTGGTCACTATTCTTGGTTTGCCTGACAAACACTGAGCAAGGGTCATGTTCACATCGATATCGAATGTAGAGGAGCAGTTAAATACAGGAATAATGTTAAGACAATATCGTCTTGGACCTCCTTTCCTTGGTGCAAAATATACGCTGTTTTTTTGTTGTGATGTTTCTCGACAATAGGAAAATAGGTAAGGTATTACGTACACCTGCCCATATCTCATATGACGAGGAGGTGTAAAATAGCAGTCAAAAGCCAAAGTAAAAAGTTTCAAGTAGTTTTGAGGGACTCCATTACATCGAGCACAGAAACGATTGTGATACACTCTGCCATTGCTGGTGTATACTGGAAACAGGAGGTAGTAGTTATCAATAGTGATCTTTTTGGTTTGAGAAAGATTCCTACACAAATACAGGATGTCATCTTCTGGCCAAGAACTTGGACACGATCCAATCATCCAGACTCCTTTCGTTCCTTTCAAGTCTTCTCCCTCGTAGCAGCTCCATAGATCTCTGTTTTCCTGGTTGACTAGACTTTCTGCTGTGTTTGTAGTTTGTGTTGTGCTGTTTGTCACGTTCTGTGCATTTGTACCACAAAAGTCATCGTAGTCTGCACAGCAGTCCTCAAAGAATTCACAATCTTCATCACAAAAGCATGATAACTTTGCTTGATACAAAACTGTGCGAGGCTTTTTACATCTGTTTCTACACGAAAGCTCGTCTTGACAGACCAGCTTTGTTTCTGGTGTCTGAACTGTCCTTCGTTGCCTGGAAGATCGCACTTTTGACATGTCCGATTGCTGTTGATTCTGTTTCATTTTGTATGAGACGAGCTGGCTTACATCGTCTCTAGTCTCTACATGGTCTTCATCTCTTAAATCTTGGATGTCGGAGACGTCTTCAGCTCCGTCTTGAAGAAATTCTTGTTTATTATGATCTTCACTCTCAGGCATTGACTTCACTATCGCCATCCTTAGTTTGTTGCTGACATATGTGGCATTCGTTCTTTCATCTCTTCTTCCATCAGTTTGATGCCGATGCCTGTAAAAAATGCATACCGCGAGGAAGCCAGCTACGACGAGTAGAGTGCCTCGCATTGTAGCTCTCTTGTTTGTGTATCCCAGAAGTATCTCCTCAAAGTCTCAAAGACTATGAAACTTTAGACAAAGTTTGTCTGTTTTATAGAGAATTTCATGCCATAATTTATGTTTATCATGCAAACTAAAAGTCTTCGTGTGAATCGACTTCGCGTGAAATATTACGCTTTTAAGCTAAAAGAACGACTTTTCCTCACTGAATCCATGCTGAGTTTGAGCTCTGAAACACAACATGCTGAGTTGCGAAAGACTGTTTTCCCCCCAGGAAGTTCTGCAGTGGCTAAAATGAACTTATTCCACGAACATGAGACTAAAAAACTCAACTGACGAGAATTTTTTTTATCTCCTACAAAGTTAGAAGCACTTAATTAAGGTGGCTCGACGGGATAATCACCCTTCAACTGCAAGTCGCAAATGCGTGGACGCAACAATTTTTTTCAAGATCACTTTAAGAAAAAGAAGAAATTTTTGAATGAGGATGTTTTTACTGAAATCAGAATTAATGTAAAATCCTTTGAAATGGCAGTGCGTTTTCTTTACTGCCTATTTTCTCAATGTTTTTACCTAAGTTTTTAAATCGCGCTTGATATCTTGGAGGATGACTACTTTGCTCAAGGTTCAGAAAATTTGAAGAAAATCTGAGAGAAATTTGAAATTGAAGTTTTGAAGCATAGAAATTTTGCAAAAACAAAAGAATTTAGTAAAGTCGTGGAAAAGGAGTCAGTTTACCTGTTTTGAGTTCCTAATTTTATCTAAAGCTGTTGGTTCATCAGTTTGGAGTAATGAGGAAACATTGGAAAAAAATCGTATCATTTGATATTCTAAATATTGGGTATAATTTTTTTTCAAATTTTCATTTTATTTTCATTGAATCCTTTTTTAAAATGACTTCAGACTTGAAATGAGGACAGTTCTGGCCGGTCATTTTGCTTATTGCTTGTTTATTTGATTATTCATGGCTATTGTCATCTCTTACCTCCTATCTGTGAATTCCTGTATTTCCGATAGCAGAAAACATAATGCCTGGCATATACGGCACGCTGGAATGCACGAGTGCTTGGTAAAAAATGACAACAGCGATGAATAATCAAATAACTGAAACAAGGCTAAGCGCAAGATCACCGGCAATTTTCTCTGCAACTTGTGTCGCAACGGCATTGCGAGACAAGTTGCATGGAGCATTACGGCGTGTAACCTACAGTGCAATTTGAAAAATGTTGAGAGACAAGTTGCAGCAATCGTTGCGAAAAGTAGAATTCGTTTCTACTTTTGGCCACGATTGCATCTACGTTGCACCGTGTAAAGCCTCTGGCAACTTGTGTCGCAACGCCGAGAAAATTGCTTCGTGTAATCACGCCTTAATTCTACGCGGCCATTTTCTTTTATTTTCACACGACAGTAAACAATTGCAATATTTGAAAAAAAAACAACATTTCCACCATCAGAGTTAAAATTTCTAAGATGATTCTAGCTAGCTTATTGAGCTTGTGTGGCACAGGAAAGTTAACTAAGAGGATTCACAACGATGAATCAAAAAATTTATCATTCAAATTATTTTTTCCGTCATTTTGATTGGCCGAGAGAACTGCAAGTAACTGCCTACAAATAACGGTCTGCTCATGCGCATTACGGTGCAGAGCCATCTTACTGCAAATAACGGTTTGCTCATGCGCAGTAACGCTGTATTTGACAATGGCTCGCTTCCCTGAAAAAATGAGCTGACTTCTTTGTTATTGTTTGACTCGCACTGCCCCTCAAAGATTAGAAAAAAATAATTTGAATGATAAAACAATTATTGAACTCGGTTATCGCAAAATATCGAGATTTGTTAGTGTCTTGCAAGCAATTGTTTGCCTCTGCAATATTCTATTGTGACAATAGAGATGTTGCATTGCTGCAGTGCATAAAATCTTGCACAAAACCATAACCAATAATAAGAAAAACTTTAAGTTTTAGTACATTTAGAAATTCATGGTCAGTTTGCTTTCCTAGCTATGGTTCTTTTCCCTATAGGTCATGAAATTGCACTTTCTACGCGTACTCTTTAAATGATCTAGAGATACTCTGTAGTTATTTGTAGGAGAAGACTGCGCATGACAGTTACGTACAAACTTCTATCGATATATAAAAGTCTATGTTCGTGACGTGTATGGTCGCTCTAATTCGACCAAAGGTTTGTGAATTATTCCTGAGTTTTTGAAGTAGTTCAATAAACTCGTAGATCGTGTTTTAACAGGACTAAATAGAAAACACCATGGAAAGTGCTTCGTACAGTTTCTATTCGCTCGTTATTTCGTATCATAAAACGAACAAGTGCTCGAGGACTCGCTCGATCGCTTTTTCGTTTTATGATACTTCATGACTCGTGAATAAAAACCGTAGAACTTGACAGCTTTTTAAATTCCAATTAGTTTTAGTGGTCGACAAAGAACCACCCCGTGGAGCTAAAGTGAAATCCTGGTATCATGGGTATAGAGCGGAACTCTTGCATGGAAGTTAAAATTTAGAAAGAAATCGTGGGAGAGATCCTGTTATATTTGTCATAGTCTTTGCAAGACCAACAGTCTCTAATCAGTTTCAGAGGATGAAGAGCAACCCTGTGGAGCTAATGTGAAATCCTAGGATTCATTCAAAAAAGAAAGTCTTGGAGGGTGGAATTCAGTAAGAAACTGTGGTCGGAGAGATCCCGTTAAATTTGTCATAGTGTTGGCAAGACCAACAGTCTCTAATCAGTTTCAGAGGAAGAAGAGCCACCCTGTGGAGCTAATGCGAAATCCTAGGATTCATTAGAAGAAAAGAAGTCTTGGAGGGTGGATTCAGAAAGAAATCATGAGAGAGATCCCACAAAAGAATGAAGACTCCTTAAATAAATAGTCTACTCTTTATATTAAAAAAAACCCACATATTTTTTACAACCATCACTCCCCGTCGGGGCTCTTCCGTGAGCTTCGCTCCACACACATTACCACTACATTGTATATTTACGACATACAACACTCAACTCACATGTTGATTTTTACGTTGGGAGGAAAACTAGAGAACCTGGAGAAAAACCGTCGTTGCAGAGGAGAGAACAACACATCAACCGGGACCACAGCGGTGAGAAGCGAGCGGTAAAAAAATAAAAAAAATAGCCAAGAACAAAGAACAAGAAACTTAGATTAAAACAATACCTACCAATACAAAGAAACCTAACCTTGAATGCAATACTTCCTGCTACACCAAGAAAGACCCAGTTTTTCTTCCCAGTAAAATTAAAATCTTATCCTTCAAATACACACAGTATCTGTTTTAAAGAGTTCTCCAATAAGGATTACGCGGCAATTTTCTTTTCTTTTCACATCACAGTAAACAATTGAAACAAGAAAGGATACGGCGGCCATCTTGGATTCTATTGTTTTGAGTGAGAAATTATGGGATGCCGAGGCAATTATTGGAAAATTTATAGTATGCACAGTTGTCAGAGTGTCTTTTTATTTAACGTCATCCACTGACTGGAGAAGCACATCTAAAAACCAATTGAATTTACTGGTAGCTGGAGGATATGTGACTAAACACGAAATGGGAAAATTGTTTGGTGAAAGTTGCCCTACCGCTCTATTCTTTATAATTATTTCTACGTTTGCCCCCTCGGCATCCCTAATGCCTTACTTAAAACAATAGAATCCAAGATGGCCACCGTAGCGATAAAAAAGGTTTATTTTCCACTATCAGAGTTAAAAATTCTGAGATGATTCTAGCTGTAGTTTGTTGAGCTTTTGGGACATGTAGGAAAGGTGACTATGAGGATTCAGAACCATGGATGATTCTATTGTGACAATAGAGATGTTGTATTGCTTCAGTGCATTCATATCTTGCACAAAAACATAACCAATAATAAAGAAAAACTTAAGTCTTAGTACATTTTGAAACCCATGGTCAGTTTCCATTCCTAGCTGAGGATCTTTCCCTCTAGACTGTAAATTTACACTTTATCTTAAGTGCTTCTAACTTCGTAGGAGATAAAAAAACTTTTCGTTAGTTTCCTTAGTCTCGCTTTGCGGAGAAAGTTCCCTTTAGCCCGCTGCAGGACTACCAGAAAACATTGTGTTTCAGAGCTCAAACTCAGCATGGATTCAGTGAGGAAAAGGCGTTCTTTTAGCTTAAAAGCTTAATATTTCACGCGAAGTCGATTCACACGAAGACTTTTAGTTTGCATGATAAACATAAATTATGGCATGAAATTCTCTATAAAAAAGACAAACTTTGTCCAAAGTTTCATAGTCTCTGGGACTTAGTTTGAGGAGATACTTCTGGGATGCACAAACAAGAGAGCTACAATGCGAGGCACTCTACTTGTCGTTGCTGGCTTCCTCGCGGTATGTATTTTTCACAGGCATCAAACTGATGGAAGAATCGATGAAAGAACGAATAGCTCTTATGCTAGAAAGAAAGCAAGGAAGACGACGATGGAGTCAACACCTGAAAGTGAAGATCGTCTTAAGCAAGAGTTTCTTCAAGACAGCGCTGAAAATCTTACCGACATCAAGGATTTAAGAGAAGAAAAGCATCCAAGAAAGCAGACGTTTTCTGCAAACGTTATGAACCTTTGGGCAACGAAAAGAGAAACACCTTCGAAAAGTGAACCGAATATCTTTGAAGATCTTGAAGATTATAGAAAGACCAACGACGACGGAGGCCAACTTATCTCAAATATCAAGAGAAAGCATCAACAACAATCAGACTCGACAAAAGTGCGATCTTCCAGGCAACGTAGAACAGTTCAGACACCAGAAACAACCCTGATCTGTCAAGACGAGCTTTCATGTAGAAACAGATGTCAAAACCCTCGTACGGTTTCGTACCAAACACAGTTATCATGCTTTTGTGATGAAGATTGTGAATTCTTTCGGGACTGCTGTGCAGACTACAATGAGTTTTGTGGTACAAATGGACAGAACGTAACAAACAGCACAACACAAAATACAAGTACAGCAGAAAATCTGGTTAACCAGCAAAACAGAGATCTGTGGAGTTGTTACGAAGGAGAAAAGGTGAAAGGAACGAAAGGAGTCTGGATGATTGGATCGTGTCCAAGTTCTTGGCCAGAAGATGATGTCTTGTATCGGTGCAGGAATCTTTCCATCGCCAACAAGATCACTATAGATAACTACCGCTATCTTCCTGTGTACACCGGCAATGGCAGAGTGTACCACAATCGTTTCTGTGCTCAGTGTAACGGAGTTTCTCCAAAGAACTTGACAGGATTTTCCTTATCCATTGAATGCGATTTTACCCCTCCACGCCATCTGACCTTTGAGAGCACTATGTCCTACCTTTTCTTATATTGTAAAAAAATTTCAACAACAAAAATTGCATCTTGGTCACCAAGGAAGGGAGATTCAAGAAGATACTGTCTTCTCTTAAAGGAAGTAACAACATGCTTGTCCACATTGAATATCAATAAGAACATTACTAAGTGTTTGACAGGCAAACCAAGAATAGTGAACAGGGAATTCTTTTACAGAAATATCGACTGTGCAAAATGTGACGATCAAATGAATCAAATATCTTGTGGTCCAAACATTACAGCAACTGGACACGACAAGGTACCTCCATGGGAATTAAAGGCACCTCCCAAACCTTTCTCAGCCATCTTTGACTTTAACAATGAAGAATCCAAGGGACTCAAATCAATGCAAATCAAGACACGTTGTCCTGATGAAACAGTATATGATCATTACTTGGACATCTGTACGGACGCTATGCCGCCAGCTTTGCCAAACTTGAAAGATTTTTACAAATACCAAGTTGTCCTGTGGCTACAACCGCAGGTTTCGCAATACAAAGGAGTTGGCGCATATCATCAAGGCATTGCTCAAGAACTAGCTGTTCCTATTGAGCAGGTCAGAAATATAGAACTAGAAAGAAATAATATTTCGTTCTCCCTCCAGATTCGAACATACGAACGCCTTCATCGAAACGTGCGGAATATTTTAGACTTCACATCGGCATTCAACATCACGATCAATAGAGTCCTATACACCGTTTTCATAGTAACTAAACGAATACTGAGTTGTGCCAATCGACAGAAGTACGACAGAAGTGAGTACACAGTACTACAAGATGGTTCGTCAGCGGTCTCCATCAAAAAGACAGGTGAAGTCTTCCAGTATACAGATTACTACATCAATACAACTGAAACATCAACATCAGCCAATGACAGCCAAGCTATTTTTGTGTGTCGTCAACCCCAGATATCTACCTGTTCAGGGGTGTATATACTGATTAATGAAGGGGACTTTAGAGTTCTGATGAACAAGTCCATATTTGTGAACGCTTCACAACAAGTTTATGATCGGTCAGAATACACATGGATAAACAAGAGTGTGTTGGTCTGTGAAAACTTCTCTAAAACTTATTACGAATCCAAAGTCGTATCGAATGACGATCCACTACTGACCACAATAACCTTAGTCTGCATGTCCTTGTCCATCATCGGCCTGGTGTTTGTCCTCGTGACTTATTCCTTGTTCAAAGAGCTACGAACACCACCAGGAATCAACCTGATGAACCTCAGTGTTTCTATTCTGCTGGCACAGCTCTTGTGGATACTTGGAAGTGGACAGACAGACACACCCATGGCTTGTACTGTCATCGCTGTCATCCTTCATTACCTCTTCCTTGTCTCTTTTATGTGGACGTCAATCATCGCCTTTGACACTTGGAGGGCTTTCTCGGCAGAAAACCGCACATTTTCTGCCTCTAACCATGAGAAATATTTACAAGTTCTTCGTCATATGGCAGTCGGATGGCTTCCCGCCCTGGTCTATGTGGGCATCTGTGTCGTACTTGACATAACAGATACTGTGAACATTGGATACAAGTCCAGGATAGCATGCTGGATGGCCGATAAATGGGCCATCCTGTATTTCTTTGCTGTCCCAGTCTTCATGTTTCTTGTATTCAACATGGTCTTCTGCGTCATGACATTTAGAGCGATCAAAGTCACAACAGCACAAGCAAGAGCCGCCACAGATCATGACACCAAGGAGAACTTTGGTATCTACGTACGTATCGCATCACTGATGGGCTTCACGTGGATCTTTGGATTTGCTGCTCCGTTTGGTTGGCAGTTCTTGTGGTACCCTTTCGTCATTCTGAACGGCCTGCAGGGTGTGTACATTGCCTTGGCTTTTGCGTTTAACAAAAGGGCAAGAGGTCTTTACAATTGGTTGCTTAGGAGAAAAGTTCCACCCCAAAAAGCGACAAGTCTCTCCACCTTTTCAAGAACAAATACCAATGAATCATCATATAATAACGAATCCTTCGACATCAGGCAGTAATAAACTAAATGAGTGTGGTCATAAACTTATAGTGGACCATGTAGTATTATATCTAGTGACATTAGAACTTGTAATTCTATCGGCGAATAACTATATTTACTAAAAGAAAGCAATCGATAACTATCTGCTGCCAGTGGAGAAGCCAATAATTTTTAAGGTCTTATTGCTAACATTTAAAGCACTTAATAATCTAGCGATGTATTGGTCCGTTATGCGCCTTCAAGAAAACTCAGGTCTGTAAACAAGTTTCTATTGCAAGTCCAAGAGACTCGCACGAAAAGCTAAGGTAATGGGCCTTTTCGGCTGCTGCACTTTGGTTATGGAATGATCTACCACTTATTTATTTATTCATTCATTTACCAATATTTAGCCAGGAGTTGCCCCTTCAGCCATGATTGAAATAAGTGAGCAGAAAAACAATATTCTATAAAAAAAAAAAGGAAAAATGACGGAAAGTGTACGATAAAATTAAATCTTATGAAAAAACATCTCATATTTCAGCTTTGAACGATGTAATTGAGCTAAGTTGTTTAATAATGTTAGGGAGCTCGTTGTATACCATTAGACATAAAGATTAGCCCGTCAGTTACTGTCTTTAAATCTCGTTTGAGATATCACTTACTTGTTGCGAAAGGATCGGCTCTGGACAGTAAATATATGACGATTTCTAGCTCTTTGCGTCGAAGCAACAGGTCATTCTT
This sequence comes from Anthopleura sola, assembly GCA_023349425.1. Lineage (NCBI taxonomy): Eukaryota > Metazoa > Cnidaria > Anthozoa > Actiniaria > Actiniidae > Anthopleura > Anthopleura sola. Next base: position 7,541,696 of record JALHLI010000010.1, on the reverse strand, counting down.
CAAAATGTAGCTTAAAAGTTTATATCTCCAATATAGGACATAAAGAAAACATGGGACGTTTAATAATAAAATGCTCCGAATCAAAGCCTTTCTTTGATGTACGATCGAAAACATGCAAACAAGCGACTGTCCCTTCATCAGAAATTAGAATTTCCATGCATCTTACAACAGGCAAAAATGAAACAATGGAGCAACCAAAAAACTCGTATGATACACTCGAGGTAACTATTTTAAAAACAAGAAAAATATTTAAAAAATGTACCGCTCTTCAAAAATATGAAAAATACGAATACACAATACTGTATGATGATGATTCAGCGGTTTATGTCAGAAAGACAGGCGAGGTTCTGCAATCCAAGGATTATTTTAGGAATTTAACATCAGCCAATAATGATAATAATTATGATAATAGTAATAATCAGATAAAAGCTTTGTACCACAGCTAGCTATACATATCAAAGCTTGTAAAACGTTTTGAAAAGATAAAGTATTGCACAGAAGTGTATTTTGCGCAATATTCTTTGTAAGACATGACGTTGGAAAGTTTAAATAAACGATAATAATAATAATAATATAGTTTAGTTTTTCACTTACTCGTTGGCGGGAATACGACAATTTCACGCTGCGGTGTCCAATGTGATGCATAATACATTTTCAGTGGGACCAATCTCAAACCCAACCAGAATTTAAGTTCGCAGTCACATACTAGTGTTTTAAGAAGTTAACTTGATGGAGATACCACAAAACGCTGTTGCGTCAATTGGCAAACGGTTTAGTTCTTCCTTTAGTCGTACCAAACTTTAACGGCCCACGAATTACTCTTTCTTGTATTAGCGGAATGCTAGCTTGGTTTCTCTGTTTTACTTGTTCAGCATTAACCACGTTGATATCACGGAGAGGAACGTTAATAATAACCCCTGGAGTTTCATCTGCGAACACATATTCAGCATGTTTATGTTCCTCTAACATAAAAAAACGATCCACACTTAGGAAGATACGGCGATGCTCGGCTTTCGAAACTCGCTTGACATTTTTGACCAGAATTAATAGACCTTTTTGCTCTAACACTATTTTCGACTTCGTGCGCTAAAAGAACAATAGGTGATATCAAAGATTGTACGGAATTTGAACATCTTTAGAATTTGAACAAAAGATACTCGTATTTCATTGTTGTTGAACAATAGTTGTAGTCAGGTCATAGTTTCAGCATACGCAAGTGTTGTGCATTGGTATGACCCGACCCGTTGTTAATCACAACAATGAAATACAAGCATCTTTTGTTCAAATTCTAAAGATGTTCAAATTCCGTGCAATCTTTGATGCACCTATTATTCTTTTAGCGCACGAAGTCGAAAATAGTGATAGAGCAAAAAGGTCTAATGAACAAAACAAGATTCACAAATAGACCTCTTGCAGCACGTCGGAATGCAGTTCAATATGGAGGGAGGGAGAAAACAATAGTTTCCAATTTTCAGGTGATTGAAAATCTTTTGTTTTGCCCTCCAAATAATTGAGCTGCATTCCGACGTGCTGCAAGGGGTATATTGCTAGATAACTTTTTGCTCTATCACTATTTTCGACTTCGTGCGCTTTAAGAACAATAGGTGCATCAAAGAATATACGAAATTTGAATATCTTTAGAATTTGAACAAAAGATGCTCGTATTTCCAAGTCGTTTGTTTTCTTTCTTCCTTTGCTTATTTTCAGTTTAAAAGACCAGCAGGGTACGTAATGCGTAACCTACTTCATTTATTTGCTGAGCACTTTTTCATGATTTTTCTGTTATTGCAACACAAATGAAACTAACTGCTAACTCACAGGGTTCGGTTGTACGAAGGGTGGATAGCGCTATCCAATAGATAAATACTTATCCAATGGATAAGTTGATGCAGCTGTTATCCAATAAATTTATCCACTGGATAAGGATTTATCCATTGGATAGCGCTATCCACCCTTCGTACAACCGATCCCTGATCTAGAACCCTGAAAAAACCTCTGGGCTGATCAAAGTCAGGGCACTGCTAACTCACAGATTGAACCCTGAAACAACCTCTGGACTGATCAAAGTCAGGGCATTGCTAACTCACAGATAGAACCCTGAAACAACCTCTGGACTGATCAAAGTCAGGGCACGGCTAACTCACAGATAGAACCCTGAAACAACCTCTGGACTGATCAAAGTTAGGGCATTGCTAACTCACAGAGGTGTAGTAATTGACGGCAGCGAAAAACCAATTTCACAAAAAACCGTTGGAATGTTAGTCTCCCCGCAGCCATTTTTAGGGTCGTCACGCAACGCTTTCTCTTCACTAACGGCATTAGTGGGAAGAGAGCGTCGTTAGTAGAGAGAGAGAGAGCGTTGCGTGACGACCCTAAAAACGGCTGCATGGTAGACTATTGGGATGTCTGAGTCGCTGAATAATTGAGATTCACTGTAAGAAGAAATATTAATATGTTACAGAAATGGTGTATAAAGAGAAAGTCTCCCTTCCCTCCCCCTTGATTCCAACACTACGCTATCCCTCAATTAAACAAATTGGGTTCCCTGTGCTTAAACTATTGAAGTACAGCTTAATCAAATCAGAACTGACTTTATTTTGACAAAAAAATGAACAAATGAAGTAATACGAGGTAATCCGTTAGGAGTAATAATTAGAAAATCCAAGATGTGGATTATCATTTGATGATTAGATAAGCCAAACACGTGACCTGCTCTGGAGATCGTCTTTTTCGATCTCGCACTGCTGTTAAAGGTTACGTCACATGCAAGATGAGTCACGTGAAAACCTTGAAAAGAAGTTTAGAAAATTGCACATTAGTTTTCTAGAATAGAATAGAATAGAATAGAATAGAATAGAATAGAATAGAATAGAATAGAATAGAATAGAATAGAATAGAATAGAATAGAATAGAATAGAATAGAATAGAATGAAATGGAATAGAATAGAATGAAATAGAATAGAATAAAATAGGATAGAATAGAATAGAATAGAATAGAACAGAATAGAATAGAACAGAATGAAATAGAATAGAATAGAACAGAATGAAATAGAATAGAATAGAACAGAATGAAATAGAATAGAATAGAATAGAACAGAATAGGATAAAACAGAATGAAATAGAATAGAATAGAACAGAATGAAATAGAATAGAATAGAATAGAATAGAACAGAATGAAATAGAATAGAATAGAACAGAATAGAACAGAATGAAATAGAATAGAATAGAATGAAATAGAATAGAATAGAATAGAATAGGATGAAATAGAATAGAATAGAACAGAATGAAATAGAATAGAATAGAATAGGATAGAATGAAATAGAATAGAATAGAACAGAATGAATAGAATAGAATAGAATGAAATAGAATAGAATAGAATAGAATAAAACAGAATGAAATAGAATAGAATAGAATGAAATAGAATAGAATAGAATAGAATAAAACAGAATGAAATAAAATAGAATAGAATAGAACAGAATGAAATAGAATAGAATAGAATAGAATAGAATACAATACAATACAATAGAACAGAATGAAATAGAATAGAATAGAACAGAATAGAATAGAACAGAATAGAATAGGATAGAATGAAATAGAATAGAATAGAATAGAATAGAATAGAATGAAATAGAATAGAATAGAATAGAATAGAATGAAATAGAATAGAATAGAATAGAATAGAATAGAATAGAATAGAATAGAATAGAATAGAATAGAATAGAATAGAATAGAATAGAATAGAATAGAATAGAATAGAATAGAATAGAATAGTTTCCACTCTACCTTATAAACAGCTTCCAACGGTTTTGTAAGAAGCCTTCTTCTTTGAGGAGCACCAAGGTTCTTTTCCAATGGTCGTCTGTGGCACACAATCATAGAAAGTGACACCACTGTTCTCAAATGGGAAAACGCAGCACTCAATTTGGCCGTTAAAATCCAACTTTGCCTTTCTTTGGCAGTCTGTAGTAAAAGAAAGAACGGACTTAGATTGTACCGAAAGAAAAAAAATAAATGCGATCGCGAATTCGAATTAACAGTGGAATCCACAGAGTGGCTTTTTCTCCACTGCATTCCAATTGGAATTTAGAAGTTGATTTTTGAGGAGGGAGGAAAAACCGGAGAACCCGGAGAACCCGGAAAACCCTCGAAGCACAGGAGAGAACCAACAAACAACTCTACTCACATACGACACCGAGCCCAGGGGGGGCTCGAACTCAGGTCGCCTTGGTGAGAGGGAAGCGATCTCACCGCTACGCCACCCATGCTTCCCACATGACATAGGTGAGCGTTCGATGACAAAATTTGTTTTGGCTGATCGTTATTTAACAAAAATAGAAGAAATCTCTTGAACAATTCAATAAAGCGAAGCGACAAAACCCAAGCCTATTGCTGAAATGGCTGGCACATCACATTAAGCCAATTCACAGTTTAAGAATCGTCTTCAGTGCGCATGCGATTTTATCCCGAATTTCTCACCTTCTTAAACTGTGAATTGCTCATTGCAATAACTGTAAACATTACGTCCACCTAATCTAATATTTACGTACTGCATTTTTGCTCCAAGTGGCCCCATGACACGGCCTTGCCAGTCTTGTCCTTGCACATCATGGAGACTGTCTTAATGGACTCGCAGCTACTGTCCTTCATGGACACAGTAGTTCCTGCACACACATCATAGACACAGTTATTGTACTGAACATCCAGATCCAAGGCATCTTTGCAGCTTGCAAAGTGATTTGATTTGATAACTTTACAATCTTTTTCGGCTTCCTTTCGTCGATCTGGGAATTTTTCACAAGGATGTCTTGGATAGACGGGTGTTCCACAGGTTCCTCCAGCTACCCATGATTTGGCAAAAGTGTTGAGGTCACTTGTGAGGACTCCGTTGCTCATGGTGTAGTCGTTGCCTGCATTGCCATCAAAGTTACCACATAACCCGCATACCTGCATGCGTGAAATGTATTTAAAAATGAAAGTCTTTATAACAATAGTCTTTATTCAGGATACGCCCCTGGGTTTCCGTATTGTAATGCAAAAGAAAATTTTTTTTTCAGCATCTAAATTGTGAGTAAATGACGTCATTTACTCAACCCTATTGTTCTTTTAGTTTTTAAACCAAAATTTCTCAACTGCGAGTGGCTCCCAGGCTAAAATTTTTGCCAATCTGGTTTTCATAATCATGATTGAGTCATATTATTCTTAAATACTTGAACTATTTGGACTTTTAAAATATGGGGCTTTTTTTTTATCCAAGTGCCCCTTTAAAGGAAGCAAAACACAGTTTTATACAAACATGATAAGCAATTGGAAAACATCTTGAAAAACTACTGAATTCAAAACAAGAACAAATTCATTACTTGAATTTAATTAATATACAATTAAAATGAAAGAACCATACAATTCACCGTTACCAATCTCTCTCTCTCTCTCTCTCTCTCTTTCTCTCTCTCTCTCCCTCTCTCTCCCTCTCTCTCTCTCTGAGATATTGAATAAATTATATTTTTATATATCCTAGTCAAACTCGTTTTCTTATTGGTCGAGAGTACATCACGTGGAGGGAAATAAATCTCAATAACTCCCGCGCGGGTAATAAATGCACGTGATCAAAGCGTGAGAGGGGAATAAATCCACGTGATCAGGTCAAAGTCCATCGAAAGTTCGTATTTTGTAAATAAAAAATGTTCAAAATGGAGAGAAGATTTTTCTTCGTTTGACTAGAGTATATAATAAAACACTTAATGACTGATCCCTCGGGAAATCAGTTAGTTTCGTTTCCCTCGAATCTCAATGAACATTGAGATTCTCGGGAAACAAAACTAACTGTTTCCCTCGGGACCAGTCATTAAGGTAATGCGATCGCGCATTTTTTTTCCATGAATTTTCTTTTAATTTGGCACAAATATTCCTTTTGAGCTGTAGTAAGAAAATATGAAATAAAAAATGGGGGTACCCGAATCCGTTCGGAAGATATAAATTTTCAAAGACAATGCTTGCGGCCGTGTTTTCGGGGAAAATAAGACAAAGTAAGCTAGAAGCTATCGTAGTCCATATGGCTTGAAGAAGTAGCATAAACGATTTCAAATGATAAATACCTTAACACATTATGATTAAAACCCCAAAATTGTTCATTTTATTGTGTTCAGAATGAGTTCTCGATGTTTAAATGTCCAAAACAGTACATTTTGGCTGTACTTTACGATCCGAATTTCCGGACATTTTCGCGATTTACTCAAAACTTAGTCGAATTATCTACCTTCATTTTTGGATATGTTGTAGCTTTAGTAAACTTGGACTCACAGTGAAAAAATCAGGGTAGGTCACCGAGCAAGATTTTTAGATATTTTACGTTGAACGTGGAGAAAGGTCAAAATGTCTTATCCGCCATAGTTGAAAGACCTTGGCCCCAGGAAACCCAATCACGAAAAAGTACTTTGAAAATTAACACTTCGTGAAATTACTAAAAATTTAGTCGAATTACCTGCCTTCATTTTTTGATATATTGTAGTTTAAGTTGTTCTGGACTCACAGTAGAAAAATCAGGGTAGGTAACCGTGTAAAATATTTAGATATTCAATAAAGCGCAGGAAAGATGCGCACGAATGCACGATCGCATTACCTTAAGTGCTAACTATTACACAATGGATGTGTACTGGACCATTTGTTTACACAATAAACAATATTCAACATCTCAAGTTATAACATTTAGCAATCTCAAGTTCAGTATTCACTGATGAAGTCGTAACAGGCGAAACGTTTGAATAAACACCAATATTTACGACGTATGTCTTAAGAAGTTTTCCAAACCACATTCATATATAATATATATATTATAAATATATATATATATATACATTATACATCATTCATCATCACTAAAGTGGGTCTTACCTTTCCCCTGAAGCGACCGTCTAAGTCGATTGAAAGAACAGTGTTCATATCCCATTTCACAGTAAGTCCAGCAGGTTTGGTACGTACCACGACATAGCCACCTTCGAGATTGACTGAGTAATCAGGTCTGTCCGAGTTAGCGGGGGCACTGGATCCTCGCTTAAGATGGATCGTTTCGCCTGATGAAATAGTACATAATGGTTATTATACCTATAGTGCTACTATGATCAAATTTTTGACTTGCGGTTTTTATGCATGGATTGAAAGACCTTTGATAGTGAAGTGAAAAGTCGCTTTCTTTTTTCAAGTATCTTTTTTTTCCCCCAAAGATATTCGAGTTTTAAAACAATTAAATTGAGCAGCATTATAGCATTCTGTTCTTCAAAATTAACTATACAAATAGTTGTCATAGCAACATCCTCGGTTCCAGGCCACCCCTACCTAAGATTCAAGATTTTTGATATTTCTACCTTTATAAAGTTATGGCATCAAATGAAGCTTGATTAAAATATCTGTTTTAGTCACTCTAAATTTTAGTCAAACATTTTCTGCTCAAGTGAAAAAATAACGAAGAAATAGCTGGATAGCAAAAAATGCTGTTAGGAGCATGGACACCAGTAAGTTGTCATAGCAACCATAGTTTGTGCTTTTTGACTCACGGATACTTACGAATACTCCGTAAGAAAGAAAAGAAAGAAAGAAAGAAAGAAAGAAAGAAAGAAAGAAAGAAAGAAAGGAAGGAAGGAAGGAAGGAAGGAAGGAAGGAAGGAAGGAAGGAAGGAAGGAAGGAAGAAAGAATCAACTTCTAAATTTAAATTCGATTTAGAAAGTCTTAGATGAAAATTTACTTTGCATAATTCTAGTATTAGAGTTCTTGTAATGTTCAACGAATCTAAAGAACGTATATGGTATTGGCATTTCACGTAGATACCTTTAAAAGTGAAGTTACAAGTCGGTCATGGCTCAGGGTATGTTAACGGCTTTTAAAATAAATAAATAAATAAATATGTTTATCACATATTTCTTCCCAGAAACTACATCGTAACTTCAAGCTTAAGGAAGGCATATTTTGTATACTTTTCTATTCATTGACACAGTTCCCTGCGCCATCTTGAAAGGTAGCCTTGCCTTTGCGTCGAAGCGAGACGAACGGCGAGCTTGCAACGATAGAGACATGTGAATAATTGTCCAAGGCGATAAAAAAGGTCTCTTGATAATTTGAAATGATTGTCGTTTTAACGACTGCTATACGAAGACTCAGCTCAGGAAACAACTCACCTCCAATTGTGACATCAACGGCATTGATACACGAAACTGACCTACCACATAAATGATTGTGGAGAACAACTCTGAATTGTCCCATTTTGGCGCCCCTAAGATTGTTACCACAGTAATCTGTAACGTGTACGTAATTACAGGTACCCATGAAGTTGTACTGCTTATTGTCAAATGTTGTATAATGGGGATCACCATTAGCGTAGCAATGACCTTAAAAAAAGGTAGAAATAGTTACGTTTACAACAAAACAACGTCACACGATGACAGAAAGATACGAGATACAATCTTTGTTACATGAAAGTAGGTAGATGATGAAAGAAAGAAATTGGGAATCAAGCGTGGCGTACTGTTAGTGCATTCGCCTCTGGGGTCTCGGGTTAAATTACTAGACTCAGCATCACATGTGAGTAGAATTTGTTAGGTTTCTCCCTTCATCCGAGGGTTTTCTCAGGGTTCTCTTGTTTTCCTTCCTTCGCAAAACCTAACATTCTAAATTCCTATTGGATCTGTGAATTAGCTGTGCCTTGACTTTGATAAAAGCAGCATAAAGCCGCGGCTACACGAGCGATTTTGTTCTTGCACAGGCGACGCGATTTTTTTTAAATCACCAGCGCGCGGTGAAATCGCACGTGTAGCCACCCTTGCACAGGCGACGCGACAGCTGAAAAAATTGCGAAAAAAAGTTGCGAGAAATCAAGAAAGTTGAAAGTTGTCGCTTGTGTAGCCACCACAGCGCGTTGGTGATTTTAAAAAATCGCGTCGCCTGTTCAAGAACAAAACCGCTCGTGTAGCCGCGGCTTAAGCGGCGGAAGGATATAGAAACTGGGGGACTGTAATCGCCAAAATTGCCAAGGAAAAAAAAGCACCAAAAAAAAAAAAAAAAAAGGGGGGGGGGGGGCACCCTAGCCCGCCGCCTATGAGCAGAGGCTGTTTCAGGGTATTGATAACATTAACATTTGAAGGTAGACGAATATAAAATGCCAAATGCAGTCGATCGATTTTTAAGCTTGCTGATTCGAGTCAGTTAGGCGTTTTGGTCATTCCACTTACCGGTTGCACTTCGTTTGGCCAATACTGGACTATCTGCAGAACAACCAGAGAAAATAGTTGAATTAAGTACAGTATATGTTTTTCATGAATTGACAGCCTTTTTGCTGGAAAAAATATGGGAAAATCATATATATTTATATATATTTGTAAAAATATCTTTAGATTTAGAGGTGCAAATAAATCTGTCTGTCTGTCTGTCTGTTTCTTTGATTCTTACCGAATTGCGTTTCTTTGAAAAGCCGACTTGAAGCGACCTGATGAAAAAAAAAAAATGTTTAGATGGAGTGATTTTCAGCTAAAGCAATCCGAGAGTCACACTAACTGAATATTCGTCTAACCTTTGAAAATGCCGGATGAGCAAGTACAAGAACTAAGACAAAAATCTTCATCTTTTCTGCGCTTCGAAACCTAAAAGAAAAATGTGTAAAATATTTCTACTGGGGAACGATTACAACACAACATACAACATCATGGGCTCACCTTTGAATTGTAGGTAGAATAAGGATGTAGCACCTTTGCAAGTCTGAACGCACACTGAGAACTTCGGTTTGCTTTCTGGCAATAAATACTTGTCAAAGATGCCAAAAATTTGAATCTGTTCCAAATGGCTGAAGAAATAGCGTCAGGATAGATGAGTCTGTACTTCATGTGTGACAGCGTCAGTATCAAGATATTCGACTGCTTCCAAAGGCTGGCTGGAGAAATAGCATCATGCAGGATAGATAGTATCAAGATATTCGTTAGCTTTCACTGTTCAACTGCATCAGGACCTTTTCTTTAGCTACTAAACACCGTTTCAACTCAATTCAAAATTTAAAAACGTCTTTCAGATTACTGTTAAATGATCAAACAGGGTACGCATGCATGACTTTGTCATTCAAATCCGAAGGCATTAAAAACTTCAATGATGCACGAAAAACGTTCATGTAAATTGTAAATTATGCCCACGGTGTTTACCCACCTCTGTGTATATTGGAGGGTAAAGCATGGAGTCAAGTACCCAAGCTTCTGATCTATTAAAACATTTATTAGATTCCAGTGGAATTATTTAGTATCAGTACGCGTCCACGACAAACATACGCTGTGCCTTAAGAATGTGGTTGTTAACGCTATGAAACTTTTATACCCACCATTCAAAGGCATCAGTCCTTGCTCCTTTATATTCCAAAAGAAAATCTCATTTAATATTAAAGGCTTTTCCCTAAAAAACGTAATTTCAGCCGGGTCTCATAACAGCAATACATATAGGCAATATTTATCACTTTTGTTTACAAGCCGTGGTTCCATGTGGTTGAAAATTAATTGGGACCTTTGGCATGGTCAAGCATCGGTCGAGGACGGGCACGCCCATCATCTCCAAGGAAACAAAATAATAAGAGACGCGGTGGCGATGTTGTCTGATATACAAATGAGACTGACAAATATTTTGTTAAATTCAGCAAACACACATGGCGGTTATGAGAAACCCTCTTTAGTGAAACTTGTAAGGAAGTTTGGAAGGACTGATCTTTGGGGGTGGGAAAAGGGACAATAACTAAAACTTTTTTAGACACGTTTCCTTACAAGATGTTTTGTTTGTTTCTTACGCAGATCTCGATCTAAACCATCAAGACGGCCCAGCTAAAGCTGCCTCAGTTCAGCCTACATAACAAAGCCAACTGGCGACGCGCAAACAAAATGAATTTTCATTAACCTTGTATTCTCTCTAATTGCTGAGAGCATCAGAACATTCGAACACGTGCACGTTCTGGTCTGGTTCTGGTAGTTATTTAGACTTTAAGGGGGACCTCAGGGGGCCGCGCCTAATTACCAAAATTTTATCTCGCTACGCTATGGCTTACCTTCTTCAGAGAAGAAACTATGCAAGGTGAACAACCCGATAATTTTGACAATAACGATGAACTACAGCTAGCAAAGAAGGGTTACAGAACAACAATGAAGTAACTAGATATCGGAGCTCCTTCTCCTTGAACATTAGAGGACAGAAGGAACGCACATATAACAGGCAAATAAGCTACAATCTTCTGCAGAAATAAAGTGCCACTTCCCCCCTTTCCCCCTAAGCAATGTTGTTCTATGAAGTTTTCGAGCTTATGAAGTCGCTACCGGATAAAATGCATACGAGACAACATTGCTAGGGGGGTAAAGAGGGAACGGTGTTCCAGAATAGTACATGTCCCATTTTATTTTGCTGGAGATTGTAGATGTAAACTAAGACAGTGTTTTTTCAACTTAGCATATTTTTCTAGGTTTTATATATTTATTTCAAAGATTATTTTTAAGTTGTAAGTTTGATTCTTTTAATAAACTGCCACAATGTACAATGAAAGGAGCTGTGTTTTGCCAGGATCGGATAATGACAATTATTTTATTTGCACCTTAAAAATATACAATTAAATTTCAAAATATTTATCCTTACATAAAGGTGCGAGCCAACTGGATTAACTGAAGAGCTATAAAAAGCCAGTTGGATAAAGAGGCATCTTGTTTTAGTACGGCGAACATGCAACGTCAGTTGTCAAATAAAAACTCGAACAACTCTCCAAGTAGTAGATAAATAAAAGAATATTGGCCTTTGGTGAGACGGTTCAGTTACAAAAAGGAGAAAGTGAAATACAGGAAACGATAAAAACGTGGTTATTTCTGCCGTTTGCCCATAAGATATTCACCTATCAGCGCATTCTGTTTGATTTGAGTCCCCCCCTCCCATTCCATATAAAGTCTTGCTTGTGTTTTCTACAGCACAGGTTTTCATAAAATGTTACATAAAAAAAAAAAAAAAAAAAAAAAAATCAACATGTGAGTGAGTGTTGTGTGCATAAAATACTGAATGTAGTGGTAGTGTGTGTGAGTGAAAAGTGTCCCCAATTAGTGCGATAAGCGCTACAAAGACTAGACACTTAAATAAAGAGATTTATTTATTTCATGTTACACGTGTTTTGGTACGGTACCACACCATGATCAAGCTGGAAGGAAAAAAAAATAGTGCCGATTTATCTAACAGTTTTTCCGATACATAAATTTTCATCAAATATGCTAAAAAAACTGGAAACATTTTATTCACTAATTCAATAATGGCTCAGGCAAATACATTTTTATTGAGAATTATGCCAAGGTGCAAAAGTCATCAATATCAAAATGCAGTGTTTTAGAACATAAGTATAAATTCTGCTCGCATCCTTTCATGTATGATAGCGTCGGTGTCTGGATAATCGATAGCTTTCACAGACTATTGAGCCGAACCTGTTCAACTGCATCAGGACCTTTCATTAGCTACTAAACACCACTGAGATTTCTGGATCAACAATTCAAAAAATTCTGGTATTCCGATCCAGACTACTGTACAATGATCAAATAGGGTACACATGCATTACTTTGTCATCCTAAAGGCATTAAAAACTTCGATGATGCACGGAAAACGTTCATGCAAATTTTGAATTATGCCCACCGTGTTGACCCACCTCTGTGTATATTTGAAGGTAAAGCAAGGAGTCAAGTACCCATGCTATTAGGCTTTAGAAATATCTATTATTAGACTGAAGCTTTGTACTTAAGTGATACTTAACAGCTTGCAAACAATCATTTAGCATCAGTACGCGCCATACAAACGTGGTAAACAACGATCTGGATATTTTGTACCACCCGATTCAAAGGTATCGTTGCTCTTCTTTTTATTCAAAAAAATGTAACATTTAACTAACAACATCGGTCCCTGAAAAATGCTTTACCATCTTTAAAAAATGTACAAGCAAGATCGATTATTTAATATATGAGATCTTTTACATCAGAGAAAGTCGCCTACGCTGAACGTTCAGTTGGACTCTGTGCGAGCTAAACTATTTACGTGACTATTATGGGACAAATTGTACTCGAGGTCTTGCGATTTCCTATACTAATATGATAAACGGTACAAATAAGTGGCACTCACACTTATGACAAGATAGAACAAGTAGTGAACTACCATGATCCGGCTTCACTTATATTTAATTCACTTGATAATGACATCGGACGATATCGAAACGTAGTAATCTCTTTGCGTTTCTTTTTCTGATAAATTTTATTTCAAAGTCCAGACTCACCAAGAACATTTGACTCACAATTAATATTAGAGACATTGCGCGCGCCCATTTATATCTTAACTTATAACTGATTTGGATATACTCTTGTCTCGTGAAACTCCCTTTAGTGAAACTTGTAAGGAAGTTTGGAAGGACTGATCTTCGGGGGTGGGAAAAGGGACAATAACTGAATATTTTTTTGACACGTTTCCTGACAAGATGTTTTATCATTCAAATTATTTTTTCCGTCATTTTGATTGGCCGAGAGAACTGCAAATAACTGCCTACAAATAACGGTTTGCTCATGCGCATTATGGTGCAGAGCCATCTTACTGCAAATAACGGTTTGCTCATGCGCAGTAACGTTGTATTTGACAATGGCTCGCTTCCCTGAAAAAATGAGCTGACTTCTTTGTTATTGTTTCACTCGCACTGCCCCTCAAAGATTAGAAAAAATAATTTGAATGATAAAACAATTATTGAACTCGGTTATCGCAAAATATCGAGATTTGTTAGTGTCTTGCAAGCAATTATTTGCCTCTGCCTTCGGCATCGGCAAATAATTGTGCTTGCTCGCCACTAACAAATCACGATATTTTGCTCAACCTCGTCCAATAATTGCTTATTGTTTGTTTCTTTCGCAGATCTCGATCTAAACCATCAAGATGGCCCAAATCTTATATTACAACATGATGACGCCAAACTGGCTCAACCCTCAGACCAGTCCACAAAACAAAGCCGACTGGCGACGCGCAAACCAAAAGAAGTTTGAAGATCTCAGAATTATAGTCGGCCCTGACACGATGCCATACGAGAAGATCTGTACAGTTCCACTGCTCAGTAGAGGTAAATTTGCCAACCTTCAATCCAATCCTGATATCATCATTCGAATGAACATTGGTCTTGAGATCGGAGGAACGAAACAGGTTATCGATGGACGAACTAAAGCTATGGATATGCCGACCAAACCAGTTGATCCTATCATTTTCATGGTCACAGACGGCTCTAACGCTATTGGAATGGTGATACAAGATGTGACTAAAGATCATGATATAAATGGTCCTTACTATGGAATTCAAGGTATGAATGCATTATTTATTATATATGATATGCGTATGGAGAATATACTGCACGATAATCACAATAAGGATTAGGTAGGGAAGGGAAGGGTGTGGTTGTGTGGTGTGATTTGAAAAGGTTAATAGGAAAAGAATAAACTCATATGATTAAAAAAGCGCAATATTTACTTTGATGCTCTTGTTTGGATTTCAAAAGTCCTTATTGACTGATTTTCACACAGGCACTCTTGGGCCCACTGCTCTTACAGTAGACAAAAGCCTCGGACAGCAGCTCGTTCGTACTTCAGCCAAGAGCAACCCTGATGAATTCCGCTTGACTTTCAAGCCAAGTGACTACTGGGGTGAAGCTTACTCCGCCTTGGATGGAGGCCATAAGGCACTGGTGTACTATAATAAAACTTTGCAGTACAATAATGGCCTGAACCTACAGATATGCAGAGTGGACCCTAAAGGAGAGTTTAAAATCAACTATGTTGAGGTGACTGTCTTACTTGGATCACCAGCATCTTAGTTATGCATTCTTGATAATTCTCATTCTGCAAGAAAAATTTGTATAATGTAACGGATAGACTTGACTTACTTTTACTCTTGATAATGCTGGATAATTTTTAATGACTTTCATTTTGCAGAAAAGTCATCGTAACGGATAAACTTACTTACTTTTATATAAAAAACCGATTTTCATAGTTTAATGTTTAATTGCTCAAATCAACAGAGATCTAGACTGGCTGAAGTAGAATCTCTTTGAAAGTTTAATAATGCAAAATTGTAGTACATGTCGCTACATGGAAATAGGGTAATAGACTACAGTCAAACTAATATGCTTTCCTAAAAAGATAAGTTTCTATTTTATTTCCACAAGTATTCATTGAAGAACATTTTAAAATGTAGTTGTTAAAAAACGAATTAAAGAGATGTGTTTGATAAAGTTTTATTGAGGATGGAGGATATGAAGAGGGGAGCGGGGAGAATGAATTGTCTGTGGATCTTCAAGTTTTTATATTAGCAATTCCAGATGCCAAGGTCGAGGGAAAAAAAACTTGGTGAAGCTGATTTCCAGTGCAATGTGGGACTACTTTTTAGGGGACAAAATAGATGCCATCTTTTTCTAATTTCCCTTAACATCGGGTCGGAATAACTTCAGTTCCAAGAGAGGTAGGGAAAGATTTGGTGAAGTTGGGGGAAGTATAGTATACGATATGAATCGGAGCGGGTATATAGCAAAAAAGCCTGTATTGAGATGTACCAGAGGCTATCCAATTTTGTTTACCTAAACTGTTTACCTAGAATGCTCGAAGAACAAGAACATTATTGATAGGCTCGAATTGCTGTTTTATGAAATAACCAAGTTTTAACGCGGGCACGCTCTGAATTTGAACTTTCTTCGGAAAACTGATCTCTCGTTGAATACTGCACTTGTTATTTGTCCGCTAAGTCGTGGTTTCCTCGTGTTTAGATCAGAGTATCTAAAACGGAAAACTCTTTTAGATTTCTTAAGGTTTTTTTTCGTTCCAAACGGATAAGAAAATAGCGCCAAAGAAAAAAGAAAAAAAAGAAATAGATAATAGACAATAGAATAATTGAGCAACTGACGTCATGTTAGCTCCATGAGAAAAATTGTGTCTGGACAGCAATAGACCCTTTTCGAATATGCCTTCTATGACGTCAAACGAGAAGTCCGAGCATGTCCCGGATGTCATGAGTGATAATGATTATGTTTTGAAATCCGGGGCAATTCAGTCCCGGATGCTGCTAGTGGAAATCATTGGGTTTCGACATCCGGGACATTCTTATTCTCCTCGTTTGACGTCATAGACGCCATCTCGAACAGCGCCCTGAAGAACAAAGGAAACACGATTACTAAGCATGTGCAAAATCTGCGAAGGTGTAACAACAGTAGCATTGGCAGTGGTTGACAATGATGTAGACGACGCTGTTGATGATGATGATGGTCATGATGTTGATGATAATGCTTCTGCTGCTAATGAAGACCATTAGGGATAAGGTCAAAACACTTGTCATCTTACGGTACCCGATTCACGTGGTCTGAAATGGGACAACATTACACCGAAGCCGATGAGGTCTATTGATTACGATATCAAGCAGGGAAGCTGCATGTTTTTCTCAGAAGATTAGAGATCACAAGAGATTACGTTCTGTAGTCGAAAAATTATCCGGAAGTTATGACGTCAGATTTTCATATCGAATAATAAAAGCACAATTAAATATCAAGTCACTTCATTAATGATAAAGATACGATGTCGCTGTTACTTTGAAGCCGAAATCTAGACTCAAGTTCCCAATGAAGCATTTTTGCGCGTTTTCGTTTATCGTCGTATTTTCTTTAGCAGTTGAAACCGTTTTGTGTTTCGGAAACCAGAAAAAACCTTCAGATGTTGGTCTAAGGAAAAGGGACTCATTTTTCAAGCCAAGATATTTTTTTCTTAAGGGTAGACACGAGAGTGCAAAGTACTTGAGATCCAATGCCACAGAGAGAAATGGTACCTCCATAGAAGACAATAACGATCCTCCAATCGCAAAGAGAACCACAACCTATTTTCCATTCGATGTGAATAAGAAAAACCACAATTACTCCTTGGGGTACATTTTTAGAAAACGTAGAATATCTTCTGCACAAGATAAAAAGAAGAAGAGCGTCACCATACACGAGGGTCACGGTATTATAAGAAGTAGTACTACTCCTATACATGAAAGAGCTAAGAAAAGTGTCACTGATTACTCCCTACACTATGGAAGAGAAAGAGGAAGCTCTCCTACCCACGATACAGATGAGAGAAATGCAACTATCTTCATCAAACACGATAGAAGAGAAAGAGGAAGCTCTCCTACCCACAGTACAGACGAGAGAAATGCAACTACCTACATCAAACACGATAGAAAAGGAAGAGGAAGCTCTCCTACCCACAGTACAGACGAGAGAAATGCAACTATCTTCATCAAACACGATAGAAGAGAAAGAGGAAGCTCTCCTACCCACAGTACAGACGAGAGAAATGCAACTTTCTTCACCAAACACGATAGAAAAGGAAGAACAAGCTCTCCTACACACGATACAGACAAAGAGAGGGCAACTAAACACGAACGAAACAATAGCAGAAAAAGTATATTATTTCCTACGCATGCTACAGCTAAGAGCAATTCCTTAGAGAACAGGAAAAACATTGTGTACGAAGGCAAAACAAAAGGCTACGCGATTCGCGACGATAATAAGAGCAGAAGCAGAGAGAACACCAACAGCACTTATCAACGTCTTGATCTTGTGCTCAAAGTCCTTAATGAGAGGAAGACTTTTAAGGCTCCAATTGTGAGCAGGAAGATGACTTGTTGTGTTAATGGAGCAAATGAGACCGTTCCAGCTGTTAATCTTACGTTAACATCAGGACGCTTTCCTTGGGTAACTCGAAAAGGTAAAAGCATGCTACTTCTCATGATTACGAAGTTAAACTTCCTTAGAATTTTTAGCCCAATTACATCTTCGCAAAATAATGATATTATCAAGATTTTAAACTCTTAAAACCCAAAAACTTTAGTTTTCTGAACTTTTGAAGTTTGCAAATTTTGACTCGCAGCTACAAGTACGTACTTTTTCAAACGTCATAGTCATTGCCTCACAGTCTAAAAATATACATGACTCCAAACCAAAATACATCGAAGCTCATCCCTCCCCCTATAAAATGTTGCCACGACATCTCATTCTCAAACATTATTGGCGGATAATAACGTTATCTTTATTCGTTAAAAGCGAAAATTCTTTATTGTATACTAAGTGTCAAAGTCCATTTTCTCTCTCTTCTCATTGGCCAAGAGGGTGCAACGTGATGTTCATCAAATTTCACTGTTTCTCGGCACCTGTTTTGAGCGGGCAACATTTACATTTATATTTATTTACATTTATATACCCCAGGTGAATAAAAAAACCGGAAGTGATTTTACCGGAAACGTACGTTTTCCTGAGCTTTTAAAATCAAATAATTAAAAATATCGAACAACTGTTTTGTGTTCTTTGAGACACTTGGTATATATATAAAATTATTGACTGGAACCTCGGAGAAGCAGGTTTTTTTTCTTCTTTTTTTTTTTTTTTTTTTTTGGGGGGGGGGGGGGAATTCAAATGTTAAAACTCCTTTGAGAATACCAAGACATTAGTGAAAATTATCACTACAAAAAAGCTCCTGAAAGAGATTCTGGGAGTGTAGGTATAAAACGTCATCATGCTTGAGGTCTATATTCACATTTTGTTTCATATTGTTTATTCAGCTCATCTCGAAGTTAAAATACGGCCACCAAAACCGCTCATAAATGCAGAAAGAACGATAAATCAAACAACGGGATCTATACACAAGTCAATAATATCCATAGCTAAGGTTTTGCAGCCTTGGAATAAGGTACGACGTTTATTAATAAAATGCCCCGAATCAAAGCCTTTCTTTGATGTGCGATCGAAAACATGCAAACAAGCGACTGTCCCTTCATCAGAAATTAGAATTGCCATGCATCTTACAACAGGCAAAAATGAAACAATGGAGCAACCAAAAAACGTGAATGATACACTCGAGGTAACTATTTTAAAAACAAGAAACATATTTAAAAAATGTACAGCTCTTCAAAAATATGAAAAACACGAATACACAATACTGTATGATGATGATTCAGCGGTTTATGTCAGAAAGACAGGCGAGGTTCTGCAATCCAAGGATTATTTTAGGAATTTAACATTAGCCAATGACAGCCAAGCTATTTTTGTGTGTCGTCAATCCCAGATATCTAACTGTTCAGGCGTGTATATACTGATTAATGAAGGGGACTTTAGAGTTCTGATGAACAAGTCCATATTTTTGAACGCTTCAAAACAAGTTTATGATCGGTCAGAATACACATGGATAAACAAGAGTGTGTTAGTCTGTGAAAACTTCTCTACAACTTATTACAAATCCAAAGTCGTATCGAATGACGATCCACTACTGACCACCATAACCTTAGTCTGCATGTCCTTGTCCATCATCGGCCTGGTGTTTGTCCTCGTGACTTATTCCTTGTTCAGTGAGCTACGAACACCACCAGGAATCAACCTGATGAACCTCAGTGTTTCTATTCTGCTGACACAGCTCTTGTGGATACTTGGAAGTGGACAGACAGACACACCCATAGCTTGTACTGTCATCGCTGTCATCCTTCATTACCTCTTCCTTGTCTCTTTTATGTGGACGTCAATCATCGCCTTTGACACTTGGAAGGCTTTCTCTGGTAAAGGAAGAAGAAGACCATTGGCTGATTCAAAAGCTCAAATAATTAAGCAGTGCTTACGCTATATGGCAGTTGGATGGCTTCCTGTCATGATATATGTTGTTATATGTTTTGTGTTCGATGAACTGAACATTGCCACAATCGGATATGGTTCAGCTTATGGCTGCTGGATTGCTCATTATTATGCAAAGCTTTATTTCTTTGGTGTTCCAGTTTTGACATTTATCCTCTTCAACCTTGCCTTTTACTCCATGACCGTAAAAGCCATCAGGAAAACTCGTCGTCAGACAAAGCTCATCGATGCAGAACACCTAGAAAAGAAGAAGGATTTCTGGATCTATGTTAGAATAGCTGCACTGATGGGCTTTACGTGGATCTTTGGATTTGCTGCTCCGTTTGGTTGGCAGTTCTTGTGGTACCCTTTCGTCCTTTTCAACAGTCTACAGGGCGTCTACATTGCCTTGGCCTTTGGTGTTAATAGGCGTGCCAGAAAGCTCTACATTGGTTTGGTAAGAGGGAAGAAGCAGACCAAGGAGAAATGTGTCAGTAATCAAGAACGAAGCACCAAACAATCTGTTGTTGTGCTAGAGTTCCAAGGATTGACAGCAACACACGTATGAAGAAACATAGAGTTAGTTACAACATCCCAGCTAAGAAAAGATACAGTTTTTTTTTTTTGAGAGCCGCAAAATTAAGAGTACGGATTGATAATTAAAAGCTGCAATAATATCAGAATGTTAAGAAAACTTGTTTGCAGTATATGGATAAAGTAGCATCAATAAGTATAAAAGGCTAATGAAAACAAGGTGAAAAAATAATAAAATGGAAGTGGAATTGTAATGAAGGTAGTCCCTTTTTCATGGTTGGAAAGTCAAATTGACATACATTTAGGAAGCACAGCCTTGAACGATCGTTTATATTGAGGAAGGCGCCATGCGTAGAGATAAGGGTTGATGACCGCGTTGAGGTAAATGAGGGGAACACAAAGAACTAAGGCTGTTTGTAGAACGTTCTGATCACAAGAACAACAAAATGTGACCAAGTTTACAATAACAAGGTATGGTACAAGGGAGAGAAAGAGAAGAAGACCAATAATCATGACTACGATAGCCAGTTGTCGCTCTCTTCGAGCCTGTAGTGCTTGTTGGCTGTTTGCTTGACTGTTTGGCATTATTTGCCGTGGGACTTGAGCAGGGATTATAGCACGGTGATGTCTCCGAATGACGAAGTACAGGACAACATTTGCAAGTGTTATTACTATTATTGGTGCCGCATGGTGCAAGTAGATGTCTGCTAAAAGATACGAATGATCGTTGATTTTGAAGAACTGAAGCAAGGCAAAGCAGATACTGTACAACCAGATGAAACAAGAAGCGATAACAGTTGTTTGAAATCGAAAATGATTACGATGAAAGGCTACAAATCCATTAGCAAGTACTCTTTCTAATGTAAGAGCAACGACAAGCAATATTTCACTTGTATATGTGATGAACCCGCTAAGTATAGTAGGTGTGCGAAGTTGGAGGTTAACGGACCCGTCCGATAACCCTTCTAGGATTGCCACTGCATATGTGATGTCCGTCACAAGTCCTGTCATAAGGTTAGTTACAGACAATGTTGCGATAAACCCAGTCGATGGTCTTCTGAGGCATTTGCAGCGATCTTTATATATAACGAACAAAAGCAGGCCATTGGCAGTTATTGTAAGGACAGCAAGTAAAACTGTTGCTACACCAACTCCAATTAAGACGTACTGCGGCACTAAGTAATCCATCCCGGTCATAAACAAGATAAAGCACTGACGCAAACCAGTCAAAACGGCCTACGAATATCTATGGAGCTCATGCAACCAGATATATATATATACTCATAGATTATCATATTATCTTAACCACTGACTCCTGATATGGTCGCTTTTCATCAGAAGTCAGCCTGAGCCTTGCTGGCTGACAAATGAACTTACGAATGATTTTTTCTCTCTTGACAATGGATAAGAGAGCGCATAGAAATGACTTTAGGACTCATGAATTGAATAAAAAATAGTTTTTGATTGTCTTGCAAACATCTGTTGTATCAAAGTTTGATGAAATATTGACATTTCCGATTCATTTTGCTTGCACCTTTATAACATAGCTGTCATTGAAAACTTAAACTGTCTGGGAAAAAAACTTGCCTCACGTACTTCATTAAGTTTCTGCAAACACAGAAATAAAGAGACGAAGTTTTCCTTACTCATCTGTTTTAACAAGAAAAAAATAAAAAAATAGCAATGTAAATTTCTGAGGTGTTCTTAGCTGAGCTTTGGCTTGTTCATTGTTTGTTCGGTATTTCTGGACAACATCTCGGATGATCACTGATATTCTTACAGCATAATCTATCGCATTTGATCATAATCCACGCAAGAATTTGCTCCATATAAGTAATGATAAATTACTAAAAGTAATTATTATACTATTACTAATCCTGGAAAAAAATACATATCTAACAGCAAGCTGCACAGCAAAAGAATCAAGTTGTGTATACTTTTTTTCACCACCTGTCTAGTTTTTTTATTTGCAGGTCAGTAGCGTATATTTGTAAATGTATATTTACTTAATCTAAATTAAACTTGAACTTGAACTTTAAAAGAAAATGAAGGAAACAAAAAATATTTATTAAGGAAACTCTTTCATTAAAAATGATTTTCAAAAAGGACCTCGAAAACAAACCGACCATTTTCCAAATCTTTTTTTAGGTTTCAAATTATTTATGAGTTTGTCTTTGAACAGGAAAGTAATATGAAACAATTATTGGATGTGGTTGAGCATGATATCGTAAATTTACGATATCATGCGAAAACTGAATTCGATAATCATTATGATTGTTTTATTATACATTTTGTAAACTTAGAACACCGAAAACCTTTAATTCTGCTTTCGAAAAAAAAAAAAAAAACGTATTTGAAACGTATTGAGGATTGAAAACGTATTTCAATCTTCAATTCACCTTTTCGGCGCTAGGCTTTCACGTGGTGGATCATGTTACGGTCACCAAAAAGTTCGGACATTGTTGTTGAATTGCCACACGATCGTACTAACTTTTATACAATTTATCTACTTAATTTGTTAATTCTGTTCTCAAAATCTTAGTGAAACTATCTAAATAATTTATTTCTAAAGAAGTTTTGATAAAAATTTGAGAACAGAAGAAACAAATCAAGTCAATAAATTGTATAAAAGTTAGTACGATCGTGTGGCAATTCAACAACAATGTCCGAACTTTTTGGTGACCGTAACACGATTCACCACGTGAAGACCACGTGAAAGCCTAGCGCCGAAAAGGTGAATTGTAACCTTGAGTGAACTTGACATGATAAATGTAATATCTGCAAACTTGAAAAACTACATATAATACATTTATCATGTCATTTTCGCACGGCATCAGGGATTGGCTGAAGGCTCTCGACCAATCAGAAGCGAGATATAGAGTAAAATGTATATCAATCAGTAAGATGTTATGTACTCACCTGTAATCACAAACTTGTGGCGGCATTAAAATCATAAACCAAAATCCGGTGGGCTGTAATATCTGTAATATTCACTGTCAGCGTATCGTTCGGCAAAGCTTTGTAACTGATGTGTTACAACTGATATACGAACACTTGATCGACCTGCAAATGTTAAATAAGTATTTTAATAGGATGGTATTAAATCTCGGATACCCCAGAAATATTTCTTAAAAAATTATTTTCTTTATGAACCCTGGAGTAATGTTTTGCTGATATAAATCAAGGCACAGATAACTAATAGATTGAAAAGGAATTTAATTAAAAGCGTGTTAGGTTTTGCGGATGTGGGAAAACCGGAGGACCTAGAGAAACTCAACCCTCAAGTCAAGGGACAGACCACACAATCTCTAATCATATGATATCGAAACAAGTAATCTAAGATAAGGCCTTAGAGTTAAGCGTGTGCACTAGATTACAATTTCCACACCAAGGTTTAAATAGTGTGGTCTGTGTTATCTACGGGAGTGATTGTTGCTAGGATACCATGGATGAAACGGAACAAATATTGACAGTCGAATCGCTTAAACTTTGCAATATAATATTTTGGGTTAAATGTCTTATTCTTGATAACTACTTTGTGGATACGTCTCTAGTTAAAGTTGACATATTAAAAGAGGAAGCGCAAGCAAGTGCTGTTAGGAGTCGAATATTAACTTCAAATTCGTGGACTTTAATCAAATACAATTTTCTAAACAAATATAGAGACTCGTGCACACTTTTGGTTCTCATGATCTCAAAATCTTTAGGATAAAAATTAACAAGAAATTTTTAAATAATTAAAAAAGAACTGCCATTCCCTGTCCTGAGAGTCTCATTTTTGAATGTCAGCGAAAGAAAAAGAAAATGAGCCTCTGCCAGCAGGGAAGAACTATACCAAAAACATCGTATGAATCCTTTAAATCAAAATACATTTAGGTAACACTGCCTTGAAAGAACGTTTGTATTGAGGGAGTCTCCATGCGTAGAGAAAAGGGTTGACGATCGAGTTAATATAGAGGATGGGAACAGAAATCATGAAAGCTGCATACAGAACGTTCTGATTACAAGAAGAACAATTTCCAGTCAATGCTATAACAACAAGGTACGGCACAAGGGAAACAAAGAGAAGAAGACCAGTTATCATGACTACGATAGCCATTTGTCGCTCTCTTTGAACCTGCAGTGCTTGCTGAGTGGTGATGCCGTTTGGCGTCGTCTGAAGGCCTTGAGTTGTGTTTTGTTGAACAGGAATTATGGCACGACGGCGTCTTCTAAGTAGCCAGGACAATGCAGCATATGCAAGTGCTATTGTCACAAGTGGTAGTGCATGATGCAGAGAAATATCCACAAAATGGTACACTTCATCATTGACCCCGAGAAACTGAAGCACAGAAAAGAAAACACTATACAACCAGATAAAGCAAGAAATGACAATGGTTGTTTTGAATCGGACGTAGTTGCGATAGAATGGAACAAATCCACAGGCAAGTACTCTTTCTAGTGCAAGGGCCATTACGAAAAGAACTCCGCTGGTGTAGGTGATGATACCACAAAACGCTGCAACCGTGCGAAGCCCAAGCTTAAAGTTCCCGTTTGAATACCCCTCTAGGACTGCTGCTACATATGTTGGCTCTGTCACAAGTCCTGTTACAAGATCTGTGATGGATAATGCTGCAATAAAACCAGTCGATGGTCTTCTGAGGCATTTGTAGGGATCTTTATATATAACGAACAAAAGCAGGCCATTTGCGGTTGTTGCCAGTATAGCAATGATTATTGTTGCTGCACCGGCCCCTAGTACAACAAAAGATGGCACAATATATTCCATTTCGGTCATCATCAACGCTTAAACCTCAGTCCAAAAATTGAACAATTTGCACTGTATTCGTGGATCATGCAAGAGGTTTTCTCTAATAGATTCTAAAGATGTATCCGGCGCCAATGTTTGGAAAATGTACTGAAAATGTACTTTATGTGTGAAATCTAAAGGTCTGTGAAAACTGCTCCACCTCTCGACAAGGAGACACCAAATAATGTTTTTACTGAGAGATGAGAAGCTTTTTGTTCAACTGTAGGTGTTGATGGAATTATCTGAATTTATTATTCACCTATTCATGAATGAATCAAACATTCAAATTTCATTTCTAACAATCGCTTGTTTAGACAGAGGCAGATGTGATATTATGTTCACCATTATTGAAGCCGATTATTGACCGTGCTGTATGCATCGGTTTAAAAATGTTCAAAAATTAACGATTTGAAGAGTTAAGAAAATACTTATAGAAACAGCAGAGGATGCACTAAGATTTCCTGTTAGGACACGATCACTTATCAAGTGAAAAAAAATAGTTTTATTTAGAACATTTTATTTAGTTTGTTCTCGGGATGACAGTCATTTGCTACCAAGGTGACACCTCGGATTGACCACTGAAAATACATTTCGCAATTTTTTAAAGTAACGAGCACTAATTGACCAATTAAGTTTGGAGCAATAACTTTTAGAGTAATTTTGTGACTCATGGTTAAAAATTAGAAATATGCTAACCGGAACTCTATTGGCTACTAAAACAAGGAGACACAGTGTGTTTGTACTAACACCTGCTACGGTTTAAAAATTAGTTTCAACCTACTAATGATGAATCACAAATCCTGTGCTCTGGGTAGTGCGTCGTGCCATTGTGTTGTGTAATGCGTTGTGTAATGCGTTGTGCGTCGTGCGATGGTGTGGTGTGTCATGGTGTGGTGTGTCATGGTGTGGTGTGTCATGGTGTGGTGTGTCATGGTGTAGTGTGTCTGGTGTGGTGTGTCGTGGTGCGTTGTGTTGAGAGGTGATGTGCAGTGGTGCGTTGTGTCATAGTGTGGAGTGTCGTGGTGCGTTGTGTCGAGAGGTGGTGTACATGGTGATGCGTTGTGTCATGGTGTGGTGTGCATGGTGGTGCGTTGTGTCATAGTGTGGTGTGTCGTGGTGCGTTGTGTCGAGAGGTGGTGTACATGGTGATGCGTTGTGTCATGGTGTGGTGTGCATGGTGGTGCGTTGTGTCATAGTGTGGTGTGTCGTGGTACGTTGTGTCAAGAGGTGGTGTGCATGGTGATGCGTTGTGTCAAGAGGTGGTGTGTCGTGGTGTGTTGTATAATGGAGTGGTATGTCACGATAGGTGTGTCGTGGTGTGGTTTGGTGTGTAATGGTGTGGTGAGTCGTACATGGTTTGGTTTGTTGTGGTGTGGGGCGTTACAATGCAGTGCGTTGTAATTTTGTGCGATACGCTTGGGGCATGGCGTGGTGTGGTATGATATGCATCATTATGCTATGGTTTGGCATAACACGATGAGCCATCAACATGATTGTCCAACAAAACTAAATAATGAATGGTCCGGTGTAGAATGTTCTACCAATATTAATCTCATTACTTAATGTGCGCTGTTCATTGCTTTCAACCTATTTTCATTAGAATTATCTTCCATAACAATCAAGCCAAACCACAACACACAAAACCAATATTTGCTCGTCATTAACAACAGATGTTTTTAAATGTGAGGACACTGAAAGCAGTGTCCAGATTTTCGCGCAGCACCTTATGACAATGAAGACGAGATGATTCTGAAACAAGTAACGTAACATTGCATACTGACTGTGTTGCACGAGTGTAACTTTCAAATGGAAAGAATTATTTAGGGGGACATATTGAGGTTTTCATTTACTCCTTGCATCGGTACCAAACACTCCTACTCTGGACAATGAAACACGAATCAATAACCGATGTTTTTGCAATTATCATTGGTTGTGACAGGAAAAGGGCGTCAAAAATTAGCAACCATTTAAAATCACTATCTCAAGGAAACATGCAGATTGGATACAATCCAGCTCTTTTTGCCATCAACAATATCTGGTTATCTTGTGATTATGATGAAAATTCCCCAAATGAATATTTCGAATTCAAAAAGTACTTGAATCAACTGACATTGAAAGCCACATATCGGCTATAAGTGATAGTTCACTTTTTGTCCTATAGGGAAGCAAGATATATTTAACTGAAAATATTTCAAGTCTATATTAGAATTTCGGATACCTTCGTAGATATGTTTTCTGCTATTCAATCACCTCGAGTGTATCAGGAAAATATCAACAATGCATCACCTAATTTCTTGTATGTTTTTGAAACATTTATTCTACCATAAGAGTAAAAATACTTTCAAAGTTTTTTGGAAACGGCTGTAAAAAAATTATAAAATGTATATAGGATATACACAATAGAGTGAGAAACTGTTAGTGAAAAGATTTTGGGAAAATATATGTATGTATGCGCTGAGATTTTTTTCTTCAAAATCACGATTATGACTAAAGACAATCATGAATTTAGGTGGAAATAACCGATTTACAAGCATATAATATAGCCAATAACCATGTGATGGCCATAACAAATGATCCTGAAACCTGCGAAATTACTTCTGCATTATCGTCAATCGTATTCTTTTAATCTAGGTGCAATCTTAATGTCATCAAAGCAACCGCGTCATACAATGTCGATAGGGAGATTTCTTCAAATATGATGCCGCCAAAAAGGGCCATACTGTTGACTTCCCTGAAGAAAGCAGTTCATTTAAAGTTAATATTATTGTCAAACAAATCTTTTGAGAAATCTGGGGCATTATCAGGGGTCTCATCACAGACTGTCTAGAGCCGATTTGGCTTAATTTAACTCCATTTTATGGACGGAAGTTCTCAAAATACAAGCATTTAGCGTTTAAATCCTGTTGGTTTTGAAGCTATCGAAGCGATAAACAGATCGAGAACTCAAAATGACCAGATCAATGAAAATCGTCGTTTTCTTAGGCTATCAAATGTTTGTTGATAGCTATTAAAGATCACTGAGGTTCAAAGTCTGAATGAAAGATATGTCCTTAATAGGTCTTAAAGGTTCACAAGTAATGCCCGGGCGCTATTGTTCTAGAAACGTAGTCTTTAAACTTGAGTAGGAATCTTTTTAAGTAGGTTAATTAAGAAAAAATGAGCTCAAAAGGCAATGAATTGTTCAAGGGAGCTGTGTAAAGAAAGAAATATTTTGCTTCACACCAAACTGTTTGATTAGCATGTTTATCATTACAGTGCGTTAAGCTTGCCGGCTTTATATTACTCGATCCATGAAATTTTCTAATCAGATTGGAAGGTCTCCACAGAAGCCTACACCCAAAATATCATTTTTTTATCTTTATGAGAAAAACGTGCAAAAAACGACCACGAATATAACATTTCTAGAATTTCTAAAATTTCCCCCTCCCCCTCAGGTATTTTGTCATATTGGGTAATTTTCGTCTTTGAAGGCTGAATTGACATAAGGGCTCAAAGCTGTCATCGACTTTAATATGTTCTATTCACAAGCCTGAGACTTTGTTGAATGGCGAGGAGGAGTTTTTATTAGTTTTTCTCGAGGTTCGGCGCGCGTTGCCTTGTGATGCTTCGTGTTTGCTTGATCATAATTAACTCAGCGAGGTATTCAACGCCCGGAACTGGACAAGTTGGTGAGATGTCATGAGTCATACAATTCATCCACGTCAATCGCTGCACGGTAAATGGACCCAGTTTAATGCTTAGATATCAAGTCAGATAAGAAACCCGTGCAACTCGGATTTCGTCAGATCAGATCCCGATCCCAATCTTGTATTATCAGCTCACAAAACAAAACACCAAGTGACTTATTTTCTCATCATTACAAAAGTCGGCAATTGAGATACCTTCGTTGGAAGAAAAGCCCAAGAACTGACTCAGTACAATCGAAAGACTTCGCGGTTTATTGATCAAGCAGTGAAGGCTTATTTTACTTTCTTACCACTAGAGCCATGACCTCTGTTGGCTCAACAATTACAAGTGCCGTTCAGCTTCTTAACTGTTCGGAAAACATTACGATGAATTGTACACATTCTACGAACGTTTCTTTGCCATCAACAAGTGCAAGTCTAATGTCAGAAGAAAAGGAAAGCATGTTATCGACCATAACAAGGATTACACTCTGTTGTCTGGTCTTCATTCTCAACCTTCTGGGCAACACTATGGTATGCATTGTAGTGAACCGAAGTCGAAAGCTCCGAAGTTCAAGAAACTATTATTATGGTTTGTTCTTAGTGAATCTATCCGTTGCAGACATGACAGTGGCCATTTTTATCATGCCATTTGTGTTGATGTTCTACGAGACTGGGAAGTATCCATTTGGTTTTTACGGGTCTACTGCAGCTTGTAAGCTTATACCAACCCTCAGCCTCATGTGCCAGGGAGCTTCTATCTACAGCTTGGCATCGTTGACTCTGCAGCGCTATATTGGGATTGTTTACCCTCTGAAAGCGAGATTGACCTTATTTCGGGTCAAATTAGTGCTGACTATGGTTTGGTTCTTCGCTTTTTTGAACGCCTTTCCTTTGATAATCGTATCTGATGGAGTACCAACACCCAAGTACAACCAGTACAGCTGTGACGAGTACTGGCCGAATAGTTGGCTACGAAGTGGATACACTATGTATCTGTTCCTCTTTGAATATCTTGTTCCTTTGGCTATTATATGTATGACTTACACCAAGATGGCACTTGTACTGTGCAACAGGGAGAAGGAGTTCGAAGGTATAAGGACATGTAAAAAAAGCACCAAAGTACGACATATGAAATTTATTCGTCTTCTGATCGTGCTAGTAGCATCCTTTGCAGTCTGCTACCTCCCAAATCATGTGTTGTTTTTCTGGTACGATTATGGCACCGGCAGCGCCTATCCCTACTTCACAATCATGATGAAATGGTCTCATTTTTTCCTATGGCTCAACTCATTCCTCAACCCATACCTCTACGGAGCTTTGGACGATTATTTCAGTGAGGGTTACAGAAAAGTTCTGAGACGATGTGCTAGACTCGAGGTTAAGAGCAAAGTTACTCATTCAAGAATCGCCCGTCAGTTATCTAAAATTTATTCCATTAAAACGTTTTCTGGAGCTGAAATGGACTCCAATTCAGATGAATAAATATATAGGAACAAACTTGAACAAATGGCTCCATAGAGAAAACATTATCGAGAATAATTTGCGGAAGTGGTAAATATTTCTAAATATCTGGTGGATCTCACTTCATTGATTTCAAGATTTCTTTTCGGCTAAAAACTGAAGCCATCAGTGAATATTCAGTATTGCATATTCTTATTTTAATTCGTCTATTTACACAGCTCTGCCTTCTTTAAATTTCATTTCAATCGATGATGAACTATTTTTACTTCAATCACTCAAGCGCTTTTCAATCTCAGGCGGCGATGTTGCACCTTTCTATAAATATTAGTTTCAATTCGCATGGAATTATTTCTTGGTGTACATATATGAAAAACCAAACGGGATTATAAAAGATTATGTCGACTCAATAACCAGACGGAGCGTCGGCAAATCTTCAATTTTATTAATTTTGAATCGAAAGTATTTAAGATACCAGTTCGTAATTGTATCCAATCATCAACTTCCTAGATATCCGTACAGCCATGTTACTGCTATCGATTCGGTGTCATAATTAATGTCACAGTGTCGGCTCAGCTCGTAATTAAGGAAAAAACTGATAACAAAATAACAGAAAAAAGATGTTTCTTGATAATGACAGAGAGACATTCAACTCAGACAGTCGCAAATCAACTTGAAATTTCGGAAAACTGATAATAGTTTGCGGATGTTGAATGTGAAGGAAAGTCCAGAAAAACACGGTCATTGGCACATTTTGGAACAATTCTTTTGTCTAAGATCCACAAATGTTTAGTTCATTATAAAGTACTTTCTGATATCTAGACAGATTTTGGATTCTGGAACGAACATGTTTAGGAGAGTTTGCAAACGCTCAGAAATCGCCACAGGACTTTTTTTTTTAGCAGGTGTGATCCTGTGTTGATTAAAGAGATAAATACTTCAATGTGTGGGGGACTCGAATGCTCCAAAAAATCAAGCATACCAAATCTAGTCTTCTATATACTTAAGACAGTTTGTAAGAGAATTAGAAATGAAGGTTCTTTTCTAGGTTGTCAGAAATGACCACATCTTGATCTGTATACAAATGAATGCATTAAGTATTCAGAGGAGGTTGATGAAAATATTAAGTGCACAGTGAGATCATTATTATGTTATTAAAATCACATTTTCCGACTGGAAAAATATACTATTCGCTTTTGGCGGCAGCTAGACTTACAGAACATCAACACTAAAGTCAGCTGACAATTTGAGTGGAAACAGTCTTTCAGGTCAACGTCGTAACATCGAATTTTTCTCTAATTTTAGTTCATAAATTGAGTGCCTCGCAGAACATGATGAAGTGCACATTGTCTCTCTTGTCAAACATACACATATCTAAACAATAAGTTAAAGAAGATATCCTAATTAAAAATCCAAATACGTTTTCAATAGTGTATGTTTGTTCAAGATATTATTTGGAGCAAGATGATATTTACTCTTAGTTCTGGACCTGTCTAGTAACATACGTGTTCTCAATATCTTGTGAAATATGAACTATGTTATTGTAAATAAAAGTGAAGTTGCAAAATATTACTATATTCTATGTTTTCTTTACTGCTCTTATTGTAGGCGAATGGTTGGATTTGACCTAGTTATATTATATTGCGAATCGAAAAACCGTGGGCACCCAGAAATCGTTTATTGTTCGTTGAACAATCTGAAACGACTCTCTCTAACTACAGGAAATTGGTAGAACTTCTTGCAGTTAGAGAAATCTTTCAGATTGCTTAAGTATCAATACACGATTTCTGAAATATGTCGGGGTGTCCATGGTTTTTCGATTCGCACTGTAATAACGACTTAAACAAATCATTTTTGCAGAATTTATTCTCAGAACAGTTTGGCACGATTAGAAATGAGAAACTGTTTTAGGATGTTTGGGTTATGAAGCGAGTTCAGGCGAGGCTCCTAGTAGCTACTGTTCTTATTCTGACACTGACACTGTTTATTCTACCCTATAATTTTTTCGTTCGTGTTATTACAGTAAGCTAATGTTACATGTTTGGGGATATATTCACGAAGGGAGACACTACAATATGTTTTAATGATGGGCGCGTATCACCACATGAAATACTGCTCAAGGGAATCTCACTTTTTGCCCTCGTCTAAAATGAGAAATACATGATAGGTTTATTGCATCCCTACTAAGAGCTGCGGATCAGGTTGCGATATTTCAACCTTACATTATATCGAGATTATCGCTGGCCCTATTTTTCCCATTTTGCAATTTGCGTGCAGGTTGGATGGGATGAATTTGAAGGTGAAAATAGCAACATGAAAGGAAATGACATTGAGGTGGAATGAAAATGACAAGTGAGGTTCGCCAATATTTTAGTATCGAGTCGGTAAGTCTTCCACACACTACTCCCTCTCTTGCGGCCAAGCATGAGCCTGGAAGTCAGGAAACTCAAAATACTAGCCAGGTATTTGGCAAAGCAAGAAAGTGGATGCAGAGGAACACGTAGAGTCGTAAACCAAAGAATCATTTACTCCAATTATTTCAACCTCACTGACGACAAGCAAAGTACATCGAGTCAAAAACGTGATTGGCATATGCCTGCGCAAAAAGTATATCTTTGCAGAGAAGTGCTATGACCAAAGCAGGAGTGAGGTAATCAAACAGTTATCCCTTCTGACGTCAGGTACGTGGTCACGCCCTGCACTTCAGCTTGAAATGTGCGCAATTCACTGCTGTTGTTTGGTTTTTCGCACTCATTCCATTATAGACCCCTTTCACGCGACGTCAAAGCAGCTTAATTTGGAGGACAAAACAAAAGAATTTCAATCTCCGGAGAATTGAATCCTACTGTTTTTTCCTCCAAATTAAAACTGCATTCCGACGTGCTGCGAGTGGTCTATTCACCCCCAGTGATACCCTCTCTACAGCTACGCAAGATGACGGAACATTTACTTCACACCGACACGTCTTCAGTGCAACTTGAGTCTAGACCTTGTAAACGATATTTCTTGAACAAGAATAACATCATGATACGATATCGATCTTATAATAATAAACTACAAATCCTTCTGTGTGCGGCGGAAACCTGTAAGAGCGACATTGCCTATCACTGTCCGTGTTTCCAATCGCATGAAAAAATGCATGGACTCCAAATAAACTTTTTTTTCTGTATTTCAATATTACCTAAGAACAAGTCTCTGGATCTGGTAGGTGTTGTGCAAGTATTACGCTGTTATCTTTGATGTAGCCGAAATTGTTTAGCAATTGAACATTCCTAAAGGCAAAGCCGGCTGACCTATTCCGACAGGCGAACGGCCTATAAGCTCTATAAATATCAGTCGAAGATTGTCAAAAGTGATCACTTAAGCGTTAATGGTAATTTCATGCGATGGAGGCCAGCTTTAGATACGTAATGCAGTAAAAACTTTTTCGTAGAAAACACTTACTTCATTTCAAGATAAAAAGCAACCTCTTCTGGCGCTTTTCTGATTGCAAAAATATCGATTCCCTGGACCATCTGAAGTGAACTATAAAAACTAAAAGCTAAAGACTGTGGTATCAATCAGTGAAAGGAGCCTTTTTCCACTTAAAAAATCAAGGTTACCTGACCTTCGAGAAGCATCATTCAGTTCAGGTTCCTGTGTGTCTAGGATCTAGGGGAACTCCATTCGTCATGTCGAAAAGCACTTGTTCTTAGCTGAAAAGTTCCGGCAAAATTTGTCAGGGGTTTGCAATTTAATTTAACGATCTCTTTTTAACGAAATTTGCCATCTCCGCCTTTTATAACTGACCACACTTTCTAGAAAGCTCTGCTTCCAATTTGACTTGGGCCTGCAATTAATTTAGTTCAATAATTTCCCTGGATGTATTCTTACGAATATTGTTTGGATAATCGTTAGACACGACTCATGGTGTTATTGTGACCTCTAAAGCCTCTAAAAGAGTGATGTAGAGGTAATGCACTCGCCTCTCCGGCCTCTGGGGTCTCGGGTTCGATTCTCAGACTCAGCATCGTAAGTGAGAAGACAGTTTGTTAGGCCTTGATTCAAGGGTTTTTCTCTGGGTTATACAGTTTTCGTTCCGGCAAAAATTGAACTGCGAGTTAGCCGCGCTCTGACTTTGATCAGCCCTGAGAGCGGGTTGTTTCAGGGTTCGATTTGTGAGTTAGCCATGCCCTGACTTAGATCATCCCATGGGTGGTTTCAGGGTTCGATCTGAAAGTTAGCCTTGCTTGACTCCTCACGTCAAAGAATTTTTAAATGACATTCAATAAAGTTCCTAAATGACCCATATTCTGCAATAACCATGTTGTACAAGTTATCGTGACCCAAACGTGATTCATTTATCAATCCATATTTCCTAGTCAAGTGCTTAATTTCTCCAACAAATTATCAACTAACATCCCAAATTGATTTCTATATATTTGCACGTCTTCCTCTCTATACGTGTCTTTTCTGACAACCCCATCACGTTCTCTTCCTCTTATCTTTGTCATTTCCTTGGATACTCTTCTTGTTTACTCAATGTGGACATCATTTTGACATTAATTACAATGGTAAAACAATTCCACATCATTCCTTGGCAACCACGATTCCAAGGAATTTCGTAATCACGAAAAAATTGAAACGACGTGTTTGATATTTCTTCGGAGATAACCGAGGGTCTCAGTAAAGGAAGTTGCTTAACTGTTCAATCAGTGTCATATAATCCGATTATGACCGCGATAACCGGGTTTCGTTTATCTAGTGTTAATAATATTAACCTGGGTCTTTACGAGGGTGTCGCGATATCATGTGCTGGCGATAACGAAATGTTTGCTAATGAATTAACTAACAATAGCTTCAATCAAGACAGGGTGAAAAGTAGGGCTTTGTTTCACTAAAAATTCACTAAGGACTGAATGCTTTTATGAAGGAATGTTTGATAGTGTTTTTGAAGAGTACTTTAGATAGGAACGGCTCGCATTCCAAGAATATATGAAAACTAGGTTTGAAGGCTGTTACCAGGAGGTGGAAACAGCCTTCAAACCTCTAGGCTGATCAAAGCCAGGGCACTGCTAACTCACATATTGAGGCCCTGAAACAACCTCTGGGCTTATCAAAGTTAGGGCACGTGTAGCTTACAGATCGAATCGGAATTTAGAGTGTTGGGTTTTGGAGAGGGAGAAAACTGGACTGATAACCCGGAGAAAAACCCTTGAAACAAGAGAGAGACCTAACAAACTCTACTCACATGTGATGCCGAGTCTGGGAATCTAACCCGAGACACTAGAGTTTAAAGGCAAGTGCACTACGGTCCCGCTTTACTTTACGCCACACAAATAAAGATATCTTGATATAAAAACATTTTTGTGTTGTGAGTGAATCGCCTATGCAGCAGATTGGAATTCAAGATAGATTCTAAGTAGAATATCAGTCCACAATGGCATCAAAAAGTGTTATATATCATTTAGATATCAGTACATAGTGGTAACGATAAACTCAGTCTGTATTATCTAAGAAATGTCGAGTCTGTTGGCTTGTACAGATACGCGAGCCGCTATTCAGGATCTGTTCATTGCCATATTCATTCTGAAGGCAACACCCGTTTTGAAACTCACTGATAACCGCGTATCTTAAGATTGGAATACATTTTCCACCGATAACAAGACATCTAGAGATAAACAGTTTTTCACACATTGCACTTCAAAGATTGAACATATATATTCGGTAAAAAAGTATCATGTATATTGTTTATAAGATGAGAGTTGTAAGTAGAAGTGCGTGGACCAAACAGAATATAGTATATCATTTTGTCCATCTGATAACTAGTATTTTTAACTGACTCCTCGAATAAAAAGATGACACTGAGTAGTGTGCGTATATCGAATCTCAGTAGTGATTGTGTTTAAGAATGAACCGCAATAGCGTCCCTATTTTCTAGTTTTCTCTCTCCAAGTTCTCCAGTTTTGCTCCCCGCGCCCCCTAGCCAATTCCAATTTGATCTGTGAGTTAGCCGTGCCCTGATTTTGAGCAGCCCAGAGGTTGTTCAGTTTAATAAAATTTGATTGATTGATCTGATTTGATTGATCATGAATGACTACTAAACCAAATTGTTTAATTTTTTCTTAGACTGATACTATAGTGAAAATTGACTCCTAGAATATTGAAAAAAAAAAAAAAAAATTCAATAGCAGTCAGTTATTATGGATTCATGCAAATGAGACAACAAGCATTGTATCGACCCGATAGCCTCACTTGTATGATTCTTAAAACAAACTAATATCTCCTTGCAGGCTCAACTGTAATACTATCCAAGGTATACAGAATACATTCTCTCACCAACTCGCTCAAAGAACATTTTCTTAAAATTGATTCCCGCGTCTCAGTGATTCTAGGCCGTTGAGTGGCATCCCCCCCCCCCCCCCGCGCACACACAAACGGTGCGCATAGTACTTTTAACCGTTGCATGTTTGACCAAAACGTCTCAAACTTCTGACAGAAAAAAGAAGTATTGTTGGAGCTTGTTTTTAAAACCTTAACCACATACGCAAAGTAACTACTGAACGATACATTAACGGCCATCGAGACGCTCAGACTCATACTTTGACAGGGAATTTCCTCTTACTGTCAGTATGGAACTTACGTCTAAATCTTGGTAGCGATTCTAGAAAAAATCTCCCAAAGAAATATTATCAATGTCAATATTGCCCTAAGAATATGTGTTTATTGAATTTTGGAGCTGGAGTCAGTGTGCACTTTCAGTTTAGTTGTAATCTTTTCCGGGGTCGAGATCTAGAATCATATTTAGACTCCTTGCGAATGACGTCAAAGCAGCTTAATTTGGAGGACAAAACAAAATAATTTCAATCTCCTGGGAATTGGAACCGATTGTTTTGTTCCCAAATTGAGCTGCATTCCGACGTGCTACAATTCAAGGGGTCTATATCAATACTCCTAATATGAAACGGTTCATGGTTGATTGAAGAAAAATAAACAAGTATCATGGGTCACTCCCTTGATTATTACTTCTTTCTTTACTAGCTGCTCTGATACATCATGTCCCCCATGTCGCTCGGTCAAGTTTTGAAAATTGCGTCTTTGACCGCTCACCAGGGATGTTCAATGAGTTTATATTTTGATATAAAAAAGTAAAAAAATAAGTGTCATAGGCAGTTTAAATACTGCTTAATTATTCCTAATTACAGTGCGGGCACTCGAACCGTGAACACTTCGAGCTTTTTTTTGTTGACATTTCTTCAACGTCCAATCAGAAACCAGATTCATAACTATACTATGACATTATGTTTAGGTTAGCTAACTGTCTGGTCATGAATCTGGCCTCTGAGTGGACGATAAAAAATGTCAAAAAACTTGAAGTGTTCACGGTTCGAGTGCCCGCATAGTAAACAGTACAGCCTAAAAAAAATTATCTTAAGGTTTTTTCTCTTTTTCTCTCTCTTAAGGTTCGTCGTGGATTAAAATGATCGAGATGATGATGATCGCCCAGGTACTAGATGACTTCTAAAGAAAAATCCACATTTGCAATTTCATTTATTCAATAATTCAGTTGCCTAAAAAAGAGGGTACATTGAATCTGGCCAGCATCTTTGCGTTTAACTTATTCATTTTAAAAAGTATTTCCTGGCTCATTAATAAGATAGTCACCTTATACCAGGACTGATCCACAGTTAATTGGTTTATAGTAAAAATATCCAGCCATATTAAAAAGTGCAGGCCTAAAAAAGGTACATTGGTTGAGCATCTTTGCGTTTAACTTATTCATTTTAAAAAGCATTTCCTGGCTCATTAATAAGATGGTCATCTTCTATCACGACTGATCCACAGTTAATTGGTTTATAGTAAAAATATCCAGCCATATTAAAAAGTGCAGGCCTAAAAAAGGTACATTGGTTGAGCATCTTTGCGTTTAACTTATTTATTTTAAAAAGCATTTCCTGGCTCATTAATAAGATGGTCATCTTCTATCACGACTGATCCACAGTTAATTGGTTTATAGTAAAAATATCCAGCCATATTAAAATTAAAAGTGCAGGCCTAAAAAAGGTACATTGGTCCGGCATCTTTGCGTTTAACTTATTCATTTTAAGAAGCATTTCCTGGCTCATCAATAAGATGGTCATCTTCTATCACGACTGATACACAGTTAATTGGTTTATAGTAAAAATATCCAGCCATTATCGGATTAACGTCTCGTTGAGCCGATTATATATAAACAGCTCAAGTAGGTAGTCCGATTATGAAGATATTCAAGTGGGTTCCACATCAAAGTGTCCAGGAAAAACAACCTAAAACAGCTTAGTACACGAATAAGGATTACGACTGATCTAGGACGCTAGGTGGCCCAATAGCAACAACAAATCAATCAAATTGTTTTTACCAAAGCATCTTTCTTAGTGTATCTTAGGACGGCCTGATACTGACATACTTGCTGTCCAGATCGTAACGTGGTAGCAGTTTGTTTATAGTTTGGTTATCTTATCATGTTGGTGTGGTATGAGGAATATGTGATTCTGACAAAAAACAGATGTGCAAACATCCATAAGAGATTTCAAAAACATGAATTTGTTCAAACTTGCATGGCCATGCTAAGAAAATCCTCTTAATGAGTAAAGAGTAAAAAAAATTATTTTTGCCAGAATTTCTTTGAAAAACTTCAAAACAGAAGCTATACGAAGCAGTGTTTTTGAAATCACTCCTCCATCTCACGTCCCAAAGTCTGCAGTCCCACGATCATATCATGAGGTAACTATCAGTTCGTATAAATTTCAAAAAGGGGAGTTACAATGCATCTAATATCGCTGCAACACCAATCTTTATGAAACGAATAATGATACACAAATTTTTGAAAACAGTAAATTCCAAGGTTCAAATTTGACTTTGATTGACGCAGAGGTTATTTCAGGGTTCGATATGTGAGTTAGCCGTGCCCTGACTTAGATCAACCCAGAGGTTGTTTCAGGGTTCGATCTGTGAGTTAGCCATGTTCTGACTTAGATCAGCCCAGAGGTTGTTTCAGGGTAGGATCTGTGAGTTAGCCATGTTCTGACTTAGATCAGCCCAGAGGTTGTTTCAGGGTTGGATCTGTGAGTTAGCCATGTTCTGACTTAGATCAGCCTAGAGGTTGTTTCAGGGTTTGATCTGTGAGTTTGCCATGTTCTGACTCAGTGATCAGCCCAGAGGTTATTGCTTCAGGGTTGGATCTGTGAGTTAGCCATGTTCTGACTTTGATCAGTCCAGAGGTTGTTTCAGGGTTGTTTCAGGTAGACATTCGCCGGGTTTGGAATTCGATTTTTTTGTAATTCAGAAACATTTTTTTGTTCGTGATAAAATTACGCAAATCAACTGTTTTGATCAAATGCTAAAATCATGTTTAGATAAGAGATTCGAATCACAGTAATCTTTAGTTATGGAAGATATTTTAAGGCAGTTTAAGTGAAGGGGCGTCACCCGTATTTGCTATCTAGGTAATTAACACGCCCACCATACTCAACTCTACGTATTTCTTGTACTTGTCTGTTAAGTCTGATTTACTGACATGGAAAGCTCACAAGAATGTTGGAGTTTAATGTCAGTGTTCTGTCAGTTAAACCACCCAATCAGTACTGGGTATCTGCTTTAAGGGTGCGCTCCGACCAAACAAACATTATCACTGTAACCCATATAGGCATTCGAAATCAATTCCAAAATTTTGTTGAAAAACTAAAAATACAATGCAATATTCGTGAAGGAAGAAGGAGGAGAAGAAGAAGAAGAACAACAATTGCGCTAGAGATTTTTGCTGCTAAAAGTATCAATTTGAACTAAGAATTACTTTTTTCATTTCCACAAAAGTGTGGTACGATGCGCACTTTAACTTCCTATTCGCACTATTGGTTCGGGTTTTGAGTCACGCAAAGCTTAAAGCAATAAATAAGAGGGCTATCGAATGGTAGGCTTTGTGCTAGATTACTTATGATTAGGATAATCTGAAGCTAAAAATACACATTGTAGCGCGCACTTAAAGCCTTCTTTGTACCATTGGTGGATTTCAAGTCACTCTAAGCTAAAGCCATATGGATAAGAGGGGAAGCCAAACAGTTAAGTATGCATGAAGCTAATCATACATATCGTAGAGAGTGTACGCACTTTGAGCCATCAGTCTTCGTACAATTGGTCATTTGGATATCAATTTACAAAAATAATCCTAATTATAACTTCCCTTTTCTAGGCCTAAAAAAATGTTAAAGGACCTCCTCTTAATACAGTTTTTACCACGACCTCCCCCACAATATTCTTAGAGGTCCAGACATATTCCAGGTGTCCGGAGCACGCACGAACCGTCCAATCACAGCGTGCTTCGATGCTTAGCCAAGCGGTCCTTGCTCCAAGTCTCTTCCCCCCAAAAAAAACACGCGTTTCAAAGAATTTAGAGAAAAAAAGTTGAAGTATACGTGTTGTTTAAAAAATTAAAGTAAATCTTTGCGATCCATCTCCTCAAATTCTGTGATATATATGACTTTTAAGACTCGGGCGAGGGCCGCTTGAATTACAACAACAATCATTTTCGTGCTTAGTTTTTCGTACAGCTGGTTGTAGTGCTGTGCGCACTTAACGTTTTCTTTGCACCATCGGTTTAGATATCAAGTCACTCTAGGCTAAAGCTATATGAATAACAACAGAACGGAATTACACTGATTCGAAATATTTGAAACGAGTGCTTGATACTACAAAAGAAGTTCTAGAAGCTTTTGTAATTTCCGCTACGTTTCGATCCTAAGATAAATGATAACTTGAAGTTCAACAAGTGAAACGAGTAAGAGGAAATGGTTAATTTTAGAAGTGGAAAAATGTGGATGAATAATACTCATAGACAGATATACATTTCATCGATAAACTGAACTTAAACTAGAGTCCGCAAAAAGGGATAAAATTATAAATCAATCCTTAAAAATAATAAACTAAAGTTGATATAAAGTTTTAATTATTCTCGGATCTAATTTGAAGTGTAAGATTCCATCAATGAAGTCTCAAACGAAAGTTGTGGCTTAAATTGTTCGTATCATCCTTAAAAATGGAATCAATGATTGTAAGTTAAACCTAAAAATGAAAAAAAGTTCGAATTCTTCTCGAATCTAATATCAAGTATATATATTTTTCCTTATATGCATTCCATCAGTGAAGGTACGTGAATCTTAGGGTTCAGTGCGTTAAACCGAAAACCTTTATAAATAAATCAGACAACCTTAAAAATGAAAATACAAAGTCTTAGTGAACGGTATATTTTCCATTATGAGTTCTTTTCCAAGTTCATTTAGTTCCCACCAGACGTCATTCAAACAATTAACTGATAATTATCTACCTCATCATACCCTCCTAAGACTCAAAATAGTTGACAAAGGGTTCCAATAGTCCATCAGTTAAGGGTAAGTTTAGTCAACAGGAAACAGGAACACGTGGGTTCTGGAACACCGCACAACTCACGATATGAACATGTCTATTCCTGATTTCCAGCACGCAACTTACTACAGTTCATTTTGCTTGTAATTTCTTGTTTTTTGGGTACGATTTATGTTCATCAAGGTTTAGAAATTAAAACTTAAAACTGAAATACCAGGAGTGAATGGTTTGGTGGGTGCGGTGTTGTGTTGTGTATTATAGATGTTGTGAAAACAAAATTAATGCATCCTTCCGGTGGCTTTATGATATGGATCCTAGATGGTTCATAGATAAGCCATGCCAAAGATAGCATTTTTGCGTCATTACTGACGTTGATTGCAGCCCTAACATAGCTAAGCAGTGCAGTAATCGTTAACCTATATTTATATACAATGCTATTTTAAAAACAGTTTTCTTACCGAATATTAAATACTGTTTGCGCATTCCAGAGTAGCAATTTATTGCAAAGCGACGAATAATATTTTGCATTCATAAAATTAAAAAAAAGTATTGAAAGATGCTACAATGAAAGATGCAGTTTCATTTGGCTTTAACTTTCAGTATTTCTTCCTGTCTTTGACCAAGACTCGACTCGCTATTAGCTGATATTACATCCTATTCCGCGCGCATCATTTTGGGATATATTCTAGTGGCGTGAAGCAAAAATTTGCTAAGATGTTACGAGCAGCAATGTTGTGCGACAGTTTAAACTATTATACTCGATTAACGCACCATATCCACGTTGCGCACAACAACGTTTCTTTTTTGAGTTCACTACTGCTCCACTACCCGTAATTTCCTTTCCTTAGCTGCGTCCGGCGAGTGTGCGTATGTTACTTATGCTTATGCTTTTGTTGTCGGCGTGTAATTTCAGTTGTGAAGATGGGGAGAATGGAGAATGCACATAAAAATGTATAGGCGTGAGGACCGTATTCTAGACAGCTAATGGTTGATGCGTTTTTCTTCGTTACAAAAAGATTATTGTATTTCTTGTAAGTGCCCGAGTAAAAACATGCATGGCAAAGCCTGAACAATGTAGAGCGCTCGAGTAAACTGACACTCGTTCCCTTTAATCTAAAGGACGTTCACTGAAAAGCTTTCACTATTTGTATGTGCAGATTCACTCACGTAGACATATCTTATTGCACAAAAAAAAAAAAATTCTTCAATCGAAAACAAAAAAATAATCGAGAAGATTCCAATGTTACGTCCCTAACTTCTTCCTACACCACGTCACGTCTAGATTACATGTGCGTGCCTATTTTTACTCCTCTACTAGATTTTTCCTTATCACGAGTTTCATTCCAATATAGCAATATCCATTCACGACCATCTACGTTATTACAGCAGAATAGAATCGTACATAAACAAAAAAAAAATTACTTTAAAAGTTTCTTAACTCAGGCATCAATGCTTAACCTTGTGCTATTGTGATCCCTTAATCGGGGCTCAATATCTAAGACTTACGTTCAATTTTAACTGATTTTTGATACGTAAATTCTAGCTTTGGAGCTCGCGTGTTTTCGTGATCAAAAGATGATGTTTACAAATATAGGATATGTAATATTTGGCAGACGAACCATCCATTTACCAATAATTATAAATAAATTAATGATATTTGTGCGTTCATATTGTCAAGTGCAATATCAAAGCCACAAGGTTAAGCTATCCCGCTAATAATGTTCGCGAGAGATGCTGCACGTCTCGGGGATGGTTTTAAACTTACAAGAACAGGCTTATTAGTTAAGTAGTCTTAAGTATCTAACAACCTCTTCTGAGT
Organism: Anthopleura sola; assembly: GCA_023349425.1. Lineage (NCBI taxonomy): Eukaryota > Metazoa > Cnidaria > Anthozoa > Actiniaria > Actiniidae > Anthopleura > Anthopleura sola. Next base: position 7,498,382 of record JALHLI010000010.1, on the reverse strand, counting down.
TCGTTTTTCGTTTATATAAGATTAGGGGAAAACGTTATATTGAATTTAACATTGCATCGGATGACATTTTTATGATTTGTTTTGACTACGAAGTTTTTCCTGTTCACGAGCTATTTTAATATTTGATATTGCAAAAAAAAATCAGTGCATGTTTATGCTATCATTTGTACTTATGGCTCTACAACATTATAATCCCTAAAAATGCTATCACACTGGACAAAGGAATGTCTCAAATATTGTAAACAATCTGAAAAAAATCATTAAAATCGCACAGTCAATAAACTAACTATTCATTCGAGAAACGAGATTAAAGGCAATGAAGTTCGAAACGACCCCCTCAACACACGAAACAATAGACTTTAGGCTGGCTGCGGTCAGTTAAATTATAGGTGTGCGTTAATAGAAATATACAATTATCGTAATGGATAATAATAGACTGAGGATTCCTTTCATTTGATTTCTAAATATTAATTGTTGATATAGCACCTGGATGTCGCAGCATTGTAGTAGTAGTACTGCAGCAGTAGCAGTAGCAGTAGCAGTAGCAGTAGCAGTAGCAGTAGCAGTAGCAGTAGCAGTAGCAGTAGCAGTAGCAGTAGCAGTAGCAGTAGCAGTAGCAGTAGCAGTAGCAGTAGCAGTAGCAGTAGCAGTAGCAGTAGCAGTAGCAGTAGCAGTAGCAGTAGCAGTAGCAGTGAGTCTAGTAGCAGTAGCAGTAGCAGTAGCAGTAGTAGTAGAAGTAGTAGTAGTAGTAGTAGTAGTAGCAGCAGTAGTAGCAGCAGTAGTAGTAGTAGTAGTAGTAACAGCAGCATTAACACTGTAGTAGCAATAGCAGCATTAACACTGTAGTAGCAATAGCAGCATTAACACTGTAGTAGCAATAGCAGCATTAACACTGTAGTAGCAATAGCAGCATTAACACTGTAGTAGCAATAGCAGCATTAACACTGTAGTAGCAATAGCAGCATTAACACTGTAGTAGCAATAGCAGCATTAACACTGTAGTAGCAATAGCAGCATTAACACTGTAGTAGCAATAGCAGCATTAACACTGTAGTAGCAATAGCAGCATTAACACTGTAGTAGCAATAGCAGCATTAACACTGTAGTAGCAATAGCAGCATTAACACTGTAGTAGCAATAGCAGCATTAACACTGTAGTAGCAATAGCAGCATTAACACTGTAGTAGCAATAGCAGCATTAACACTGTAGTAGCAGTAGCAGCAGCAGCAGTAGTAGTAGCAGCAGTAACCGCAGCAGCAGCAGAAGAAGAAGAAGAAGAAAAAAAAGAAAGAAGTGATAAAGAGTGGGATTTTTATAGGCATTTCGTTGTCACATATAAAAAGCGGAATCACAGTATTGATAAACAAAAAACGAAAATAAGTACTCATCCACATGCATGGATGACAAAAAAATTCGACTAAAGTTCCTTAAGGATTCTACTTATCATGACATCAAACTCATGATGGTTAACTTGGAAATGTCATACTCTAAAATTTCCCTTCCAGTTTCCACCATCTAGTGACGATATGTTTTGCAACATTGAGGCCACACACACAAAAAACAATACCCTCTTTTAATCAAGTGTTTAGTTCAAATCTGAAGTGTTATGAGACGCTGCAAGCTGAGAGTCACATCATTGGAATGACTATCTTATGTCCTCCGTTCCAGATTCTTCGTAATCTTTCCCATTTAAATACTGCCTCTAGGTTAACAAACTCTAATCAAACAGAATTTCTATTCTCGTGGGTAAAAAACGATAACGTGACTGATAATGGCTTGTAAAAGCATTCATACATTCCTCAAAGTACATACCTAAAGTTTAATGATCCACCGAAGAGACGACGGTGACTTTGATTTTCATAAAGGTTTTTGTCAATGACTTTGCTGTTCAAGTGGTTCAAGTGTAGGTACTTGAGGACAATGACAAGGAATGAAAAAAGCGGTAACTTTGATATTTTTTCTAGAATGATTACAGTTTGTTTGCTTAGCATTTGTGATCAACGCGTGTTGAAGGGAGTCATTTGTCCAGAGTGCCCGAGAACATTTAATTTAGCTGTTGCATTCCCAATTGGGGGAATGTTGCATGCAGGACAAAATAAAACACATCCTTGGTTCCTAAAATGGAACATTAAGGAAAATCTGGAATATGATAACTGAATGAACTGAATGAAAGAAGTGTGAAAGTATAAGAAAAATTTTAAAGCAGGTGTAGAAAAATAAAGACAAATTCCTTAATGATGCCACTGCCTTCTTGAGCCAAAGGTGCATGCCAACGTTTTTGTTTGGGCTGGTGTTAGTATTTGAAGCTTGCTGTCAGGCAACATATATATATACATATCCTATATTTTCAAATGAGCTAATTACTATCATTAAAGTTGCCTCTTGATTATTAGGCCTTTCACTGCTGTAACTCAAAGTACGATCGCATCAATATCTCCGAAAGTTTTGATTAGGGGCATCAAACTGTACACATTCTGAACTGTCAAATAGAAGTTATTTTAAACTGCAGTAAGTCTAAATAAACTTTATTTAAGTTGTTCTTGCATCTCGAGAACGACAAGTCGGTCAAAGTCCAATCTATTCAGTATTTGTAATTATTTCCTAGCAGTCTTGATCAATGATGTACACAAATGGCAGTCATTCAGAACTAATGGCATCCTGAAGGCTAGATACACAGCTAACAATAGAAAACCATTTCATTGTGACAAAGAGAGGGTTAAAGAAGCTTAGCGGAGTTTAAAATTTTTGTATAGATCACTTTAGAAAACAAAAATAAAAACAAGAATGAATTGATAAAAACAGACCGACTGTAATCGATCTGGTCATGTAATAACTTTAGTTAGGAGACTGGCCATTTAGGAGCAAGGATCTGGGAAGGTGGTTAAGTTGTGTGTCTTATTATGTCTGGCCGACCAACAGAGCAGTTCATATAAACTGTTGTTGTGAACGACAATTAACGACCTTCTAGACACTACATGTGCTGAAGGCGACAAACAAGAGACTTCTAGACAAAATGTCTTGATATATGGTAAACAGCTTTGCACGATACTTCAGATGATACAGAAAGAATAAGTGATTTTTTGAATTTTTTTTTTTTTTTTTGTGAAAAAAAATCCAACTTTTCAATCAATCCAGTAATTTATCATAATTACGTTTTTTGTTTTGACTACTCTATGTGACAGGATAGTAGAATGCACGAATAAAAATGGCCCATAATTTCGATTATAAAGAGTTGTTAGTAAAACTACGATTTCCTTAGTACTGCTAATTGTACAAGAGGCAATCAATATTTTCAGTCAAAATGCTTGCTATATGCCTCGTACATGGAAGTTATTGAAGTTTCTCAATTCCTCAAGAGCACTGGGGCATGAGGATGAAGTAAAAAGACCATCCCATACACTTTCGTCTAAACACGTGGGATTTTACGATGTATTTTCAAACTCTGTCAAGCGTCGAACGAACGCCTCTATTAGCTTTCCAGCACGCAATGAAATCAGTCATCTATCTCCTTTCCTCAAAAAAGCCTTTCAAAAAGTTTTAAAGAATCATTACAGCTTGAAGTTACAGTGTAATAAATTTTAGTGTTTGTCACAAATGATGTCGAAAAGCAAAACCCGAACAAAACAAGCCATGACTAGTCGTTATCAGTTTGATTCAATTTTGAACTTTTTACGATCAAAATCATTCATTTTTTTAAGGCATTTTTTAAAATCATTTCACAAAAATGTCGAGTTAATTTTCTATCTAGTTGGAGAGTTATGTATCATATTTTGATTGTTTGGGTTTGTGTTGGTGTCAGACGCTTTTATGGGTTTAGTGAATGCATGTCTCCCCAATTATTATCAATGGCATCACTGGTTAAAAATGACCTGTCGAATTCATGTCATTATCGTTTCTTCTAGCTACGCTCTTGCCCGAGGGATACAACCAACAGAATGAAAAATGCCGGTTTGTTACGCATCACGCGTAAATCATTCCAACTGCGGTTGATTTATGGTGAATTAGTGCTCGCTGATTTAGCTGAAGAGCGCGCGATAAGAGCGGGATGTAAAATGGAATCCACAGATCGGAATCACAAGAGACCGAGATGCGCGTGTGGATAGGACTTTAGGGAAAAGATAACAGTATCCAACAAGGTTAAGCAATGATATTAATATTAATAATCCACTTGATTTGAAACAAGAGGGTTTCATTGATGGCTTAGGGTAACGGAAGAATACGAATTTACTTGGATGACTTTTCCATGCATCTAATGGGGTCATTTGTCATTCTGGACGCAATTCTTGTACAGATTACATCTACCGAAGTTAAGAAGTAGTCTACTCAAAAACAGCTGTCTCTACACGGAGATATATCTAGCCACTGAAATGGATAGCTTTATTTAATTAAACATAATTTCATAGAAAAGGCTTCATCTTCAAGATTGATAGAAGAGCTTCTTAAGATGATGTCCCCGTTTTCTCCATATTGCATTTTTTTTTTTTTTTGCTTTTTCGTTTTTCCCCCTAGCTATCAAGAGCTGACCGTCTTCCTTCCGTATGTTTTCTTCTTCTTTTTCTCTTAGCTTTTAATCAAGAGCTTTTCTTTCCATTTTTTTTCTATTTTCTTTTCCAGTCTGTAATGAAATGCTGTACCTATTTCCTTTCCTTTTCTATCCTTTTTTCCTTTTCTCTACTTGTTCCAAGACTAAAAATTGCAATACATTTACAAATATTTCATTGAGACGACAGCAATGGTCCTTTCATCGTCTCTTACGTTGTCTCTCATATTAAAGTCAGTGTACAAAGCTCATCACGAAAAAATCATGGGTTCGACTGCGAAACGGAAAAATATAGACAAAACTTAAGCTTGTAAAACTCATGATTCATAGTCTTCTCTAAATGAGAGAACCAAGTAAGCTCCAAACGCACGCTGCAAAGCCTTTGTGTAGCGCACAAGTGTTAAGGTGTAATTTCCAAGCTAAGATTTCGGTCAGATAAGGATTCCTTTTGTGTTGAAAAATTGAACCACACGAATTAAGTAAACTGAGCAGCAATGAGTTGAGTGTAGTTGTATAAGTGTATTAGGGCTAAATTACTCAGTATGCTAACGACAATAACTCTTAGTCTAAGATATTAGATCGAGCATGAAGGACATTATAGTATAGGAACAAAATGGTGTAACTGAAACAGTACTGAATAAAAGAAATCAAACTCAAGTTAAGTGATTTTTTTTTTAAGTTTCGTGAAAACAATATGAAATTAAAAAAAAAAAATTTTTCTTCATTTGAGTAAAAATAAGCTTGGATTTTCGTTGCACAAGTGAAAAAATCCCATTCAGTTCTAAAGGCAAAATTACCATTAACGGAAATTAGGACTGGAAAATGACCTAAGCAAAAAATATTACACATAAAAAGAGCAGCTAAATAGCTTGGAGTTCAAGTGATTGTAACATGGATGACGCAACGACTATTGAGTGTTACCACAGTTGAAAACCCGAGAGAGGGAAGGTAAAACTGTCACCAATATTTGGAATTGCTAGGCTTGGCATTCTTCTCACTTCATATAAAATAAGTTGAAGCTATTTCCTGCGCTTTCTGCACTGAAATTATTGATAATTTTTTTACAGGTAATTTATTTTTATTCAACCATATTTTTCTTCCGTGTTCTCTTCAAGAGCCGATAATTGGCTCATCGATGAAGATCACACTAAGGTGTTAAATGCATATTTATTAATGGAATCTAAAACTACCATTCTTATCAAAGAATTTCATAGCTTTACTAAAATTTTAAGTTAATTCTTCGATACATTCAAAAGGTTGGAACGGGAAAATGAAAATCAAAAAGCCCAAAAACAAAGCTCTAAAATCCAATTCGATCAAGGAGTGATAAGGGCCAAAGTTCATTAGCCACTGGCTGCTACGTACTATACCCTCTAGCAAACATGATTCAATCTGCATTACAAAAGTAATGGGCGTTCCTGGATACTCTGTACTGACACCCAGCACGCCCCATCCATCCTCAACATGTGGGTGGGGAACAGAAGAATCAAGTTCCATAAACAAGCTCAGCAGGTGGATAGGCACAGAGGACAGGAAACCGTTTGTAAAAACTAACTGGTATGACGTTTTATCAAAACGTGGTTAAATAACAAATATTGGTGTGTTCGAGGCCTGGGTCTCGGTATCCACTGTGAGTAAAATTTGTTGGGTCTCTCTCCCTTGATTAGAAATTTTTTCTCTGGGTTCTCCAGCTTTCCTCCCTCCGAAAAACCGAACTAGCCGTGCCCTGACTTAGATCAGCCAAGAGGCTGCTTCAGGGTTCAATCAGTGAGTTAGTCATACTTTGACTTTGACCAGTCCAGAAGTTGTTTCAGGGTTCAATCTGTGAGTTATTCATACTTTGACTTTGATCAACGCAGAGGTTGTTACAGGGTTTGATCTGTATTTTAGCCGTACCCTGACTTAGATCAGCCCGCAGATTGTTTCAGGGTTCTATCTGGGAGTTAGCCATGCTCTGACTTTGATCAGTCCGGGGCCAGGTTCTTTCAAGGTTCGATCAAAATATGAAGGTTTCACAAAAGCAGTATCAACATCATTTGATCGGAAGAAGTCATTTTGTTGCAATCTCAATAAGAAGACATGGTCAGCATGCAATGATTTTAAAAGTCAGACAAACAGACAATAGAACAGAAAGATATAGGGACCAGTGCAGCTGCCTTGGTTGGTGGGCATTACTTGGGAGGAGTTGGGGGCTGTCTGCGGAAGATGGAAGAGACAAGTGTGAAACCACACGAGAGACATTTGCGAACAAAAAAAAATTTTTATACATATAAATTTTTTTTGGAGAAAATGGAAGATAAGTAGCTGAAAATCTGCAACAGAAAATATCTATGGAACCTTTCCATGTTGTAAAACATTTGAACGCATTTGTTCGACAAGCATCACTAAGATTAATGGATGCGTAAAATGGGTTTTGAGGCTTGATTGATTTGATGGATTTGACTGCAGCTTCCGGTAAAAAGATGTCGACTGCAACAAAGTATTTGGAAAACGCAAAGGCTGAAGTTCATAATAAAATCACACACAGAGAACTGAAGGTTACATAATAACTTATATATGCATGCTATGTCTCATACGAGCACATGATGTTAGGGATGGTATGGAAGTATAATCACGTGACCAATCACCAAAAATCCACAGATGAGAACTGCTTATTTATTTGCAATATTTTTTGCTGGAGATTCGACCAATAGTTTTATCTTTTGATCAAATGACATCATACTGAAAATTAGCCGTTTATTTTACCGCGAAAACGAATCGTCATTATGTGACAAAATCCTAAATATAGCCATTATATTGAGTTCTAATTAATCTAAATTATGTTACTCTGCTTAGGGTACTCAAACGTGGCATGTCAGTGATTTTCAGACATCGATGATTTTGCCATTTCGAAACAAGCAAGCGTCAGTCGTTGTCGCGTGGCTTGGTCTTCGAAACTGTCCAAAAATGATCAGTACAATTGCCAACTTGGCTTATTTTCATTTTTCTCTAAATGGCGTTGGTTGTAACAGAAATGTCAACACAGAACGTGGAACTATTTCAATACTAACCACAAGAGTGTCTGCGGTCGGTCAAGCGTTGTGTTTCATGAATAATATGAGTCGAGATTCGAAGTAACTCAGGCGTTAACTCAGTCTCCAATATGACTTGTACAAAAAAATATATAGCGAAGTTAGTGATATTGTAGAGAAGAGATTTATAAGCGATTATTTACACTTTCTAACTTACGACCCAATATCTGCCTAAATGAAAAAAAAAAAAAAAAAAAATCCATGGAGGACGTAGTTTACTTTACAAGCCACTTGTATAACAACCGCATGGAAAAACCTTTAGCACAAGAACTCAATCTACAAAGACGCATTATTGAAATGAGCGTTAAATTTCAAAATAAATAACTTAGTTCGAAACTGGTTGGGAGTTTACAATAAAGGGACGTGCAAGTTTAGCTGCTCGGATAGCGTGAAGAAGCACGTTTGGAACGAGTAGAGTGTAGCTACGTCTTCTGACAACCTCTTGGGTACTCAAGTACCTCAGCTATGTGTCGCAACAGCATGTTCGGTTTCTGTCTTTTCCTGTTCTGGTTCTTTTGCGGTTTTGTCACACTGACCTGTATATGTAAACGAGAATAAAATCAAAGTCATGTAGATAAAAGATCTCCTGGTGGGCTCCATAGAAAGAGGGGTTGAACTGTAGTCTGGAAGAGCTAATAATACCATTATGCTCTGCAGAAGTGGTGGTTATATTTTGACTACAATCCAAAGTAGGTTGAATACCTCAAACCAGAAATGAATGACAATCAATCAACTTACATAGCATAGAATATCAAAATCAATTTCAGTCCCAATTCCAACCTGAACGTGGAATAGGAGCCACAGGTTTATTATACTGTTGTGTACGACTAGAAGAAAGTTGTAGCAAGTTGTAGGGTTGATTTACACGACGCATTTCGAGTCATAAGCGTGGAGTAAGCAGATTGCATGCGACAGTTGTAAGCAAAAGTTGTACAGTGTAAATTAGCCTTAAAACTGACAAACATTTACAAAATAATTGGAACATCTCACTACAACCAAAGCATTTTTACGCTAGGCTAGATAGTTCCACTAGATATGTTCCAAGACCTGATTTAAAATATGCGGGTTTTGGCTTTCAAGTGGTTATTATATCCAAAGGAGCCATAATTCCTAACAACCCAGTATTCACATAGGATTATATCTGTTCATATATCGCTCTAGATTATAAACAGTACAGCAGTATTTAATCAAGTTAATTTGGTAATTCAATGCACTCGTGTGTTTGATATTAACTGATATTATACTATGTATATATCATAGTGATGTTGTTACGGATAAATATTGTAGAGTGTTCATGAATGAGTTCGTCACAAGATCTCCTAGCATGCTTTCATCGTGAAAATTATTTTTTTTCGTTTTATCAAAAAATCAAAAGTAACTTGCCATAATTAAGACCTAAGAAAGAAAGAAAGAAAGAAAGAAAGAGAACAAGCATATTGGGAAAAAAAGCAGAGAAAGTCAGGTTTTTAGCAAAATATTCCCAGGATATTTATAGAATGTTCGTAAGTAAGGATAGGTTTTACAAGCCCAAAGATCCCAGCCCATAAGTATAGCTAGGCACTCCCAAACTGAGAAAATGACTTTGGAAAAACAAATGCTACCAAGATAGCAGATAACCCATGAATTCTAACAACCAAGGTCTGGTCTGGTTCTCTGGTTGAGGGAAACTAGCCAGTCGTGAAGAGTTCACTGGCGTCAATCCGTTATCTGTTTAACTGGCAGACAATATTTCTTTAACTGAATCATCCACTTTTGCATTCTTTTACTCAAGGATCAGAGATAATTTGCTTACAATTTGTGACTTACTTTACAGTTTCACAATAACGCATTCAAGGCAAAATTGAAAAGGACAATATTTCTTGAACTGAATTATCCGTTTTTTTATTCTTTTACTCAAGGATCAGAGATAATTTGCTTACAATTTCTGACTTAATTTACAATTCCACAATAATGCGTTCAAGGTAAAATCAAAAAGAAGAAAAAAACTTTGAAGATCGCTCAGAACAACAAACTTATACCAAGTTTGAATAAATAAATAACGGTTCACCAATCCCCACTATTATGAAAATATTTTGAATACAATTAAGTTAAAACAAAATATATGCAATATCAAAAATTAGAAAATTACTACTAGAGTGATTTTAGTTGGCCCGTGAAAGAACGTTGTATAATAAGTGACAAACAGTCAAAGAAAAACAAAAGAAAACAATGGAATAAGTGTCAACTACTATGTATTATGCTTACTATTATTTCACGGGCGAAGTGAAATCACTCTACTATGTAATGATAATATACAAGCCTTAGAATTTTAAAATTTGCCAGAACAGATCAGATAGAATGGAAAACTTCAAATATTTTGTTTAAATTACTTTTTAAAGAGATATTGCACCTAATCCGCTCGGCGACATGAATGAGTATATCTGTTACAATCCGATGTACTAATAGTTAGAATCAGTATTGAGTTTACTTACATTGGTCAATAACTTCTTCAAAATGAGCTAATCGTCCAATGATCGATGCCAAAACTTCCGCCGGTGGGCCCTGGATGATAAAAAAACAGTTTGTTCAAGAAATAACCTCTAAATTAGCCTTAAAAATCAAAGGAAACTAAAATCTAAAGGTATTAGTATTACTGCAGAGATCTGTATTGGGACCACTTTGGTTTACTGAAATATAGTTTTTTTGTGTGTGTGAGTTTACGTAGTGCAATAAAATAGATTCAAAGGAAGATAAGTTTAGTTAATCAAAGAGTTAATTACAAGTTCGTATATTCAACAAAGATTATACAGGATAATCTTGATTAATTGAGGAAAAATTAACAGTAAATACAAGCCAGATTAGCTCAAGTTTGTAAAGACTTGTGATATTCGCGCTAGTGATTTAGAGATTGAATCCATAGTATATTTGACTAGCTACACAGACTCGCAGTCCAGGACTAGATTTGAGAGCTTGATACTTTTGTTGACCCAAGACATCAAACAATCCAGAGATATAGTCCCAGACAAAAGTGTTCGAACGTGGATGAAGATCCTTTTGTTGGGTTAAGTGTTGGGTTTTTGATGCTTTTGTATGTAGATGGAGGAAAAACATTTTGAAATTCGTATGGGATCCGGCAATACTAGCTAGAGGCTTATAGATATAGATGTGAACGAGATAGCTTGTTTGAGGATGAGAATGCCAATAAAACAACATCAAAAAATAACTTTGGTTTTAAAAATGGATCATAAAAAAAACCAGCTTAAAATTGAATGAGAAAATGGATTTGAATTTTGGAGACTTGACGATTGTTACGGTCACTAAAATTAGCGATAGTTAAGATTAATTTTAGAATTAAGGAGGAAACCATAGTTTTTGGAAAAGAGTTTTGATGCAATGTTGAAAAAAAGCAGAGCCAACTAGCATAGTTTATCGAATAAAAAATAAATAAAAAAGTAGAATCTATAAAAAGGTAAAAATAAGAAAGAATCTTAATTTAGAATAAATAATAATAATACTTTATTAAATAGTATATTACTGAGTCAATTTCGAATATCAAAGTTCAAAAATTTAAAAGAAAAGAAAAGAAGGGAAAAGAAAAGAAAGACATGGAATGAAGGAATAGAATATGAGAAGATATCTCAAATCCTAAAGAAGTTTCAAGACATTATAAAACAATAAAAAATGTACTAAAATATTTGTACAGCTTTTAACAAAAACGAAACAAGGATATGAATCATGAAGATTGGCAAATGTGTGACTAATTTTTTGAAGAGTCAATTTTTTTTTAAATCAACCAAAACAAATAAAAATTCAAAATTCTACGAGCGAGTGATTTCCCAAGAACACACGAACAAGACTTTAAATCGAGTACATAATGTTTATTGATGGTGATATTAGAGTTCAAATTAACCGACAATTAACTCGCATGCGATATTCAACACAGTACACATCAAGCGGTTAAAGAACAAAGACGAACAGCTCGTTCAATGAGGATCACATAACACACAGCCTATATTCTACCCCAGTCAATAAGGCTATTGATTTCGAGCGACAATACGATGCAGTTAAACTCTGACTCTATGACACAGTGCGCACATCACAGCGCCTTGGTTTGTATATTTAGAGTATATTGCTCCTAGAGATAATGTGAATTAAACGGCTTGGCACCCTGCGAAGATTTGAACAATAAGACAAAGAGCTAATCTTATAGCTTTGCTGCTGGGCTTAATGCTGTGATTCCTAAAGATTATTATAGGTAGTTTTCTAATGTGTCAACAAACTCACAGCTTCGTGATATTTTAATTTCTTTTGATTTAGTGCTAGATCGATCAATCGAGAGTTATATCAACAAAGAGAAAAACTTCGCAAATAAACCCATTGAAGCCATCGTTATATCGCAAATATTTATTCTAGAGAATGAGCGGTTTGAATAGATTCGTCCACAAGCCTGCAGGCGTACGGATACTAAGTGTATTCCGATTAGCTCTCCATTGACTTTGTTTTTGTTCTATTTTCACAAGGCACACCTTCTGAAAAGAATTATAATAGCACATCACTCCATGGGGTCTCACATTCAACTTGTGTGCAAAATACACGATTAATGTACTAACTAAAAGTCTCAAAGAAAAGGTCCACTCTTTAAGTGGTTGCAAAATGCCTGGAGTTCAGACGAGGCGCGCGCCCAAGCGTCACTCGTAAATATACAGAAGCTCGACACTCGGGCAATGAAATATCGCAGGTTTAGGTACGATCCACAATACTGAAAACTTGCGCGTCTTATATTCTGTTTACTATAGTGAGACTTTTCAAATAAAGTTAAGTTTAAGTGATATTCTGCTCCAACCGCACTGTAGAACCATATAATACAGTCCCTATAATATACATACGATATATAAAGGTATAAAAAAGCATCCTTAGAGGAGTTTCATCTCGTTTACTCCAGTTTAACAGGACTGCTATTTTCTCAAAGTAAGTGTCTGTGTTTTATTGACTTTAGTCTAAAAATATGGGACGTTTTTAAAGACAATGTCTACAGACAATGCTGCTTCCTTAATCACTAAAGGATTATTTGAACGTCAAAAAGCCATACATTCGATAAAAGGAGATGAAAACCAAGGTATAGTGTAGGTAAATTTTAAGGCAAATTTTCACAGAGTGTAATTTCTTTAATTGAAATCTGTAATAAAGGGAGGGAATGTGAGGGACTCAACTGACAAAATAATGGGTAATTAGTTTAGGTGTCTTGACCACTAAACCTGAACCGAATCGACCTCAAGTTGGTTCCTAACACGCAAAACTATTCTAGAAAATAATCAAAAGTTTTTTCATTTTTGTCATTTCATTCTCATGAGAATTCGAAAACTTTGAGTCATGAACTTCCTAGGTAGGGATTATTTTTCAAGAGTTGTTAAGAAGAAGCCATTCTTCGTACTCCACGCGAGCATACACAATGAACTGTGAAAAGAACACCAGAAAACCTCATGGAATGGGATCATTGAAGACCCCGATATTGAGCGAGAGTAACTCTGGGCTATTATTATAATTAGAGTGATGCTTGTTGGTTTCACGCAATTTCACCGATACTGCTTCTTTGAAATATAAGCGAATAATACCTTCACAGAGTCTCGAAATCCCAAAACTCTTACTTCCAAAAAATCTTATCGAAATTATATATTCTAGAAGCTTCCACTTTCGCAGTTCATAAGTCTGTATCGAAAGCTAGTTAACCAAATATGGGGATTTTGGATTCGATTTTTTCCCTCTCGTGTTCATACATGCTTCTTTCTCGTTCGCTTACTGACATTGCATGCCCTTGAGCAACGACTTTACTAAGATCAAAGTCAAGCAACCACGATATAGAAAAAGGTCTACACGTGAATATAAAAATATAAAAAATAAATAAAAATATATCCCTACAAAATATTTTTGAAGAAAACTTGAATTTTACTGCAAGATCTATAAAGCCAAAAAGCTTTAAAAATTGACCAAGTTCTCAACAGTATTTTTGTCTGAGTTTAGCCTTTTTTTTATTATTATGCTTTGGTGTGACTACGATATGGAGAGAGTATTTTATAGTGTGTAAATTTGATTTCAAAGTGTGACTCTTGTGATTTAAGGTATCAGGTAATACCCAACTGTGTTAGGTGTTACTACCCCAGTTAACCCATTGTGTTTCTAATACATTGGGTGTGAAATCAATAGATTAGGTAAAGTTCAAAATCGAGCTTAAAGAGATGCACAGCAAGTGGTCTTCCGTTCTTAGTGGGGCTTCTGTGAGGTTTCAAAGACATAAAAAGAGTGATTGAAATGATTTAGATAAAAAAAAACACGCTTTCATTGTTGATAATTTATAAATAAAGTGCGGTAACCCCTCTTTTTGACACGAAAATTTGACAAGAAAATTTTCGTGAAAATTTCGTGTATAAAATTGATGTGAAATCGATACAAGTTTTTTCATGTACGTTTTGGTTTTTATTCTCTTTTTAATGGGAAGTACCGCCTTGTTTCTACTTAAATGTCGAGTGCCAAAGAATAAAATGATGCTTTCATTGAAAGTGAGAAAAAACAGTGTAAACGGGACAAATGAGAATCCTCCATGCTCATTAATCACGAGAAAGGACACAACGGAAGAAACTTGATCAAAAACTAAAGAGCTTTCTTTTGTCTTCCAGGTTATCGGTATACACGTAGCTCCGAACGACATCAAATCCCTTTTCGTCAAAAAACTCTTAGGATTCTTAGAAAAGCCCCAAAAGATAGGCAGTAAAAGATAATCATCTTCAGGTGACATTTGTTCACCAGAACGCTCGAACAAGCTTACATGTGAACCCTCTTTTTTCTAACGTTTTTTTGACAATGAAAAAATCTGCCCCTAAGACCGTTTATCCTCTCTCTATCATGAGCCCGAATGTATGTTATTACTTGAAAATTTTAAATTTCGTTGTCGGTTGAAGCTGACAGTGTCTCGAACTTTTGAACTCACTTTGTGAAAACAATGATTATATATAGTCATTTTAGATTGAGTACTATATTAATGGGATTTCGTTTACTTGTACTCTGCGAGAAATATGGCCTGTCATTGTACCTTTCATTTGGAGCTATGATGAACTATACTTTGATATACAGCAGTGAGTAAGCTTAAGACTTTGGAAGAGATCAAAAGATTTCATTCTTCTAATCAATCACAAACCAAACCAAATCAAACAAGTTGAATTTACTCTTGTACAACGATTTTTATTTACATTTTCGACATTTTTTATGACTCACTATACTTTTGTAATCATTAGTAAACAAAATAACTGCTTACGATGTATACCTATCATGTGAATACTTTGAACTTTAGACGACTATTATATTCTTTTTAAGATGAAATTTAGACACTAAAACAATCCAAACTTTGGGCTATGAATATACTATTCTTAAGAGCTTAAATAATTTTAAAAACAAAGTTAGACTTTGTAGTTAAAATAAACTTTAACTGATTCTGATAAGGCCTCTTTGTACAACCTGCATGAAATCTCCCTCGGGGAAGCAATTAAACGTATAAATTTGAACTAATTCTACGCCTGTGGCATTGTATTTATATAAATTAAAACGTTCTTATGATTTATTTTACGATAACTATAACTTCCACCGCTAAATTTCATATAACTGTTGCCTTGTGGAGGCGCTCTAAACTACGAATAACATTGATCAATAAGAGATCGTTCCACTTGGAAAAATCACAAATGCATCGTAAAGAAAACGATGCATAAAATAAAAACTGCTGGCAAGTTGAATAATCTTGACTCATTTTCAAATCGAATACACGAAGTAATTTATCATAAAACTAAAGACTAAAATCGACCTTTTTTTTCACTTGAAAGTTGTACATTGGATACTTTGATTGTTAAAACTCAGTTAAGTTAGATATGTGTTTACTCTATATGGTTAAAACATTTTTGTGTTTCGTTTTACGATTATTCAGATTGAGTCCTCGATCAAGGTGTTTATATTGTACATATTCAGCCTTGTCTTTTGTCAAGACTCTAAATGACTGTTCGAAGTCTCTTGTACCTGCTAGACTATGCATGTACTGTTTTCTTTATTTCCTTCGCCGTGATTATGAATAACAAATAGATTTGGGTCTCTGGGTTGATTTCTGCGTTACCCTATACCAGCGATGGCTTTGATTTCTCGCATAATCCTTCCAATAGAGTTCTTCCCCATAGGTACCTTGTTGAACCATATATCTCCCTTTGGTTTGTGCTTGGGTGTTAAATAAAACGACGAGATACCTGGAGGTCTGTGGCGCAAGTAGACTTCGAACGCGCGAACCGGATCGCGTTCCCCTCCATCGGTGGCAGCGACTCTTGCTTTACACCTCTTCTTGTTTCTCTGTGAGTCTTTCTCATCGGGGCCGAGTCGCTGTCTCTTCGACCCTGCCTTGACATGATCGATCACGATCTTGCCATCAGCACCGCGTGAGATCCTGAAGTCATCAATGCTGAGGTCGTGGTGGGCCATTCTTCCGCGTATACCATGGCAGACGGTGTTGATCCACCACTGGAGTCTCAGAAGTGGTCGAGGCGCGTGTACTCCGATCGCTCCAGAAGCCCACATTCTGCCGAGCTGTTCTTCGGTTATACTCTCCACGACATTCGGGTGATTCCCCTTGCCTTTTCTCTTCAATTCATTTCTCTTTGTAACAAGGCCATAATTAACTACATCAAACTCCCGATCGGCTAAATCGAAGTTCTCTAGTGCTGGAGGGCATTTTCTCTCAAGGAAATACCTTCGTAGGCCGTTTCTATATGTTGTGAGAGTGACAGGCTCATATTCATTTCCCTCTTTGCCGGGTCTTGTATCTCGGATCTCGAGAAAGAAATCTTTAAGGAGATCTACAGCCATTTGTTTTGTCAAAGAGTTCATATCCAGTGACTTGCCTGTCTTGTCTTTGTACCACTTTTTAAACCTTCTGACTGAAGTTTTCGTGCCTTCTACCGTGTTCTTACATCGGTTGCTATCATCGACGTCTTCAATTTCTTTGATTTCTCCCTGTAAGGAGTTCGATTGCTTGGCTCTGTCAGCTGATCCTCTGTGGCTCGGGAAACCGCCAAGATTTTTCGAGTCATTCTTCGAGTAGCATTGACTTTCAGCGTAAACGGACGTTTCTGGCGGCTCAAAAGCACTGCTGGTGTTGTAGGCCGGGTAAGGACGAGGCGGGTAGAGATGAGCGATTTTTGGCTCGCTTGTTTGATGATAATAGTTATACATAGAAGCACCGCCATCGGAATACGCGGAGTTCACATTATGTCCGTGAAATAGATTCCTAATATTATAGTTATTAGGCGGCTTTTGTGCCTGTAAAGGAATACTAGGAATACCTGGGTGTAGTCTAAGTGGATTGCCATCTCCCTTAGCAGAGCTAAAATCTGGGCCTATAGGAAAGGCACCCCCGTGGATATCTCTATGGTAGACACCATCAGGTGGCATAGGAGCTTCTTGGCTCATAGGGTTACACGCTGTAATACTATATGGATGTATACTGTTCGGTACCTGAGATGAGCATCCGTACGACGTGGTGGTAGCAGAAAGGTAACTCTCACCCATAGAGGAAGAAGAAAGAGGCAGGTCGCCGTGTTCTTGGTCGTGGATATCAGCGATTCCATCCAAGCCGGGGCCAAAATGACCGCGTACGTCTTCAGAGCTTGATTTCGGCTTCGATATGTAGTCGCCTGTAAACATATTCGAAATTGGCGGCCCAAATCTTGATGATTGCCTGTAGGCTTCGCTACTTTGCCGCAGATGAGGAGGAGGTATGTTCAGTTCTTGACCTAAATCTTGGAATTGGAGCCCAAAACCACTAATTGGGCCTTCCATATTGACTTGAAAATGGTGCGAGCGAGTTGTTACTCTACCGCACGCCACATTCACGACTGAGTGGTTCGACTCCTTCACGCGGATTTATAACACTAAAATGCTAAAGAACTCTTTTAGACTTCTATTGTTGTGGATGAATTTATGTGTTTCCTGTTTTACGTGAACTGGACCCTCAATTAATGGTTAATGACCATCCTCCTGGGAGTATAGCAGTTTTTAATCCGCAATTTGTCGACCCTTGACTAGTCAATCTAATTATTCGTGAAGCCTCTTGGATCTGACTATAAATGGCTAGGCATTATCAGATGGTCAAATAGGGGAGGGGAGGTTGTTCATGATGTCAGTTATGTCCTTCAAAGGATGCCACGGCCAGCCATATTCAACCCTTCAAGCGAACAACACACCTGACAGTACTCATTGTTCTCAATACACTTGTCAATGATTGACGTTCATGTCAAATTTGACATCGACATGGACACAGCCAGCTCACGTTCAGGTTCATGACAACATTTTTCGATTCGAATCTAAAAAAACTTTTTCTTGATTGTAAAATAGATTTTATGGAATTCGTAAAGAAGTCTTTACTATAAAACAAACACTTGACTAACGAGTAAAGTGTGCCCAAAACAAACACAAAACGCGGGTGGCACGATGCGTAATTACTGATTTTATTTCTAGTCTTTTTGTGGGTGGCTGGTTTTATTTTTAAGAAATCCACCTCCACCTCCTCATCTTTCCTCGGTGTTTGTAATTAAGCACAAGAAACTAAAAATCTAACTTTAAATAAAAGTCAGGTGAAATCAGAATTCAAGTGAATAAATCCCTTAAATACATTTAACTGCATAATGACAAATCTCTCAACGCAAGCTAGCAACAAGGTGCTAAAATCGAACTATTATCTTATTTTCGTATCATTCAAAAAGCCCTCGCATGATTTATGGCATGTTTGCACAAAAGTAAGGTGACGAAAGTGGCCACAGACCCGTTGTTCGGCCTCATCTCTCTTAGGAGAGATTACCAGCTTTTGGACAAAGAATCGAGTTATACCTTTGTGTTGGGCTTTGATGACACGAAGCAAATTCAACATTGTTTTTCTTAACGATTCGCATCAGAGGAAACATCTATTTCACCAAAAAGCCCTTCACAGTTTCACTTGGCTATTAACATAGCCATTTTTCATGCTGCGATATGCTCTTAAAAATGACGGGTCACTTCAGAATTGATATACAATTTGCATTACGTTAGTTTGATCTTTTAAGGGCAATCAGTTCCTATCTCTGGTGTCTTCTCGGTGAAACCTTGACAAAGGCAGAAAGCAAGAAATAATTCGGAGTTGTTGTTGATAGTGAATTCTCATTGTAAGCCGAACAACTTTTCTATTGTTCAAGTTGAAAGTCGAAGGCGGGGAAAGGATTTAAGTCTTCTACAGATATTTCCTTGAAGAAATTGTAGCACTTTTCAGCCTAAAATAGCCGAAGGCCACTTAAAGGAGATTCGGTATTTGATAGGCAAACTCGCGCTAATCCAGCAATAGGCATATTTTCTAGACTATTGTTTACGAGTCATGCTTCCAAAGAGGCCTTAGAAAGCTTTCGTGTTTTATGAGCTAGAAACTCCTGCATGACTAAGTGGCCTATGTACTCGCAGGTGTAGAACTTGCTCAGAAAAAAAAAGAAGCCCAGAGGGCTTGTCTGAAGTAAATAGAATAGGCCATTTCCCCCAGATTCCTTTTTTCATCCTCCTTTATTCTAAGAAAATATCCCAAATGTCCCGATTGAGTAGGATATGTCTATTGAACTTGTCTAAACTCAAAAGGCACAAAGAGAGAACTCATGAAGTGCTTGCTTTCAATTCGTGTTCAAAATAACTATACAGTTGAATCCCATTCAGACAGGTTGCAAGCGTTCGTTAATGATCGGTGAGTTGAGTTTAGGTTCGGGATCGCTGGTGAAGAACGACCCTGTTGACCCTCAGCGAGGGAAAAATGTTCCGGTGGCTATCAGAATCACGCAAACGTTTTTGATTTTAGGGGTTCGTTTATTGTTGACAAAACTTCGTACTGTACGACTAAAATTTATTTGTCTTCTGTTCACTATCCTTTCATTAAAGTGAGAAAACCTACCAGCACCCTTTTTCTCAGTTAAAAAGAAAAATATTCAACTTATAACTTTTATCTTGGTTTTTCTTTGACTACAAGTTTGGCTCGTAATCAGCTTAGTGCTTATATTTTCGTCTTATACTAACACAAGTAAATGATCATTAAAAATAAAAAAATAGGTTTAAGAATGTCATATTTGTCTTTAGATGATTAAACACTTTGAAAAGGTCTTTATTTGAAGTAAATAGACCTAAGATTTATGGCATGGACTTTGTGTTTTCCTTAAGTGCTTTCAATTTGAAGAAACCCCCATTCATATAATAGATACCACCAATCTTCTAACCATAAGACATGGCTTTTTTTTGCAATCATAGTACTCTAGATTCGCTGAATTCGAGAAATTGAAAATTCACTTGCTCAGGCTTATTATCTTTGTCAATGATTTATGCACATTTTGCCCTCTGTAAAACTATCCTTGCGCACGATCAAATCATGTACCTACCAAAATATTTTTTTTAAAAGCTACCATATAAAGCAGTGTACCTAGCCTTTGATTTGGTATCTCTTTGTAGAAATAAATTTCTGACAAATCAGTGGTGTTCCTGTCGAACCTCATTATAACGGACATTTAGCAAAAATTCACCAAAGTGTCCGTACTTCAGAGGTGTCCGTGTTAGACAGGTTTGGGAAAGGCAAGATTGCGTTGTGTTAGAAGTTCTAAATTTTAGAACAAAAGTGAAGGCCATAGAAATCCTGGTCAAACTAAGCTGTCAATCATTTAATAAATCAAAGATCTCTTAAGGTTTAAAGAAAAAAAAAATCTGCACTGAAAGTTTGTTAGCAACGAGGCAGCTCACTGTTATCAAAATTTCTCATGAATAATAGCAATGAAATCGTGTTTTAAAGCATGGATTTCTTTAGGCATTAGTGTTTTTCTTACTAAAATGATTTAACGAGTATGAGGACTTCCCACAGCAACTATATAACGTTAGAACTAATGTGATTCCAAAGGCGTTGTTAATACTTCAGTATACGTGGAGACAGTCGTCCAACAGCTAAAAATGCAGCCGATATTACCAGTCATATTTTAATTAAACATCCAATGTTCCGGTTTCAAACAAAGGGTTATTTTTATATTTTGTAAACTATTCAGAGTTCTCTAATATAGACAAGCAAATCAGTCAGTGAATTCACTGCATTAACTTTTCAAATATAAGGTAGGGAATTACTTTCTGAAATCTGACGAAATTGCGCGAAATTATCTTAGAAACCGCACGCCTTATTTAAGATGACGAACTAAATAAAACAGGGTTTATCAGTAGAATTTGAGATCATAGACTACTAGGTTCAAGTCGGTTTAGTTGGAGATATTCATATCGTCCTCAGTGCAATATCCAAAAAGTTAGAAGAATCAGATATATTGGATTGAGATGAGTACTTTGTGACTACACAGCTCCGACGAAGATTCCGGTGTGGTATCTAAACAAACGCAAAGCGCGCGTTAGTTTTGTTAATAGCTCTAAGAAATGCTTTGAATATTGGTGAATTGTGCATCGCACAAAGAACACCGTGCAACCAAGGCTCGATATCAGTTTTTCGCTCAAGGTTTTTAGCTTTAATTTAAAACACTTTAGCATACATTAATTAGCGTCTATGGGAGAGGAAAAAGGCATAAAAGTTGGTTAAGGAAGTGCGGAAAAAACCCCGCATTCTTTAAGATGAAAGTTATTATAGAAGTAATTTTCAAATGGGTACTAAAAACCCTCTTTTCCAAGGAAGGAATAAAGTGGTTATTGGTTTATAATTACGTTTTACTGATAATCAGATCATTTCAATTTTGATTCTATTGTCAAATATATTTTGTGTCTCTGCTGTTTCAAGACTTTGCTGTTTATATTGGGAATTATTAGGTTTTTATTCTTCTCGATATACTGTTATCGTTTCAAAAAAAGTTGTCTTGTGAATACTGAATACCACATAGTGAATTGCATCTTCAGTCGTCGCGGTAAATTATAACGAGAGTCTTTTAGAAGCCCAAACCAGGCTAAACCAACATGTTTTACCTATTGTAGCCAATACATATCTTTTTGTAGAAATACAGAATACTTTTTTTACTTTGCATAGTGAATTGCAGCTCGAGTCATCGCGGTAAATTATAACGAGAGTCTTTTAGAAACCAAAACCAGGCTAAACCAACATGTTTTACCTGTTGTAGCCAATACATTTTTTTTTTTATAAATACAGAATTTCTTTTATTTCTTCGTTGTGGTTCTAATTTTAATAGGGTAACGCGTTAATCTATCATGAATTTTCAAGAAAATCCTCACAGGGACTGATTGATGATGTTTATGTTTTAAAGTAAAAAAAAAATGTTTCAATTCAAAACTAAAAAAAATATTTGTTTTGGGGAGGGACGACATTCATTAGACGAAAAAACTATGTATTTCATGGGAAAAAATCACATTGATATACAGATATACTCAAGTCAACAATTTGCATTGTTCGGCTTTAGGAAGCTTACAAGAGATAAGATTTACTTAAATTTAGAAAACAAATAGCAGCCGCAATTTTTAAAGAAATTAAGAATAATACCAGATACGACTTGAGTCCAACAAGAAAAGAATTCCGAGAGCACCCGAGAGATTTAAAATATTAGTTGCGCAACCTGGCTACTTTCTTACAAGACCTTATCTATTGGAGTTCGGAGATCATTAGAGGAGAAGAGAGTGGCAATAGGGGTTTTAGCGGATCAGTTTTTGGAAAGGGAAGTATAGGGGATTATTATACTGGATTATGTGTATGTTGTTGGTATGGTGACTCTGGGATGTTGTGTTAAAGAGGCGGTGTTCTCTGAAATAATGGTTGGATGGATGGATGGATGGATGATTGTATTAATGGATGGGTGGATGGGTGGGTAGGTGAATGTATGGATGGAAGAATGAATGGATGAATAAATGGATACGGTTGGATGGATGGATGGATGGCCGGAAGGAAGGATGGAAAAAAGGATGGGTTGGTGCATCAATGGATGGATGGGTTAGTAGGTGGATAGGATGGATGAATGGATAGATAGATGGATGGATGGGTGGTTGGAAGTAGGTTGGAGGGGGGAATAAGGCATGAATGGATAGATGGATGAATGAATGGGTAAATGAATGGATGAATTGGTAAATGGATGGATGAATTGGTAAATGGATGGATGGAAGGAAGGATGTAAGAAAGGATGGGTGGGTGGGCAGGTAGGTGGATGGATGGACAGAAGAAAGGATGGAAGGATGGAAGAAAGGGATGGGTGGGTGGATGAATGGATGGATAATGATATCTGGTATCCAAGGGAAAGAAAAATAAAGAATTCTTCTCATCAAAAAATGAATTCCCAATAGAAATGAATCTCAAAATACTGATCATCTATAACTATTAATCATCTATAAATACTCTTTGCGCGTTCCATAGGAAAAAAATGAACGAAATAACAATAGCAATTCATGGTCTTCTAGAAAAACAAATTCTAAATTGCGATATTCTTATTCACTTGATAATCTTCGCAACTACCCTAGAAAGCCCTGAATGGTTAGTAACATCCCAGAGGAAGAGAAATCCTGACCTTGTGAAAAATAAATCCATTTTATAAAATTGGACGTCAATTTGTTATTACTTCATTATTAATTGACATTACGTAACGAGAGAACAAGTATTTATCAGGAAAAAAAGGAAAAGAAAAAAAGGATATGAAAGCCAAAATTTTTTTTAAATTTTAATGATTATTTGGTGCACAAAATGTTTTTCATGAATTTAGTGCTCCTATTTGTAAAAAAGCTTGGAGATTGTATTTTTTAATTGTTGATCCAAAAATCTATAGAATAAAATGAAACAGTAATAAAGAAAAATATACCATTCTCACAAGTTTCGCCTTCGCATTCTGTGCAGAAAATATTTCAATTTGGTGGTATTTATGAGGGTTTAGAAATTTTATAATTTTTGCTCCAAAACCCCGAGAATAGATCATAAAAATAAGTACCATTTAACCACCTTTCGCTATCGAAAATAAGAAATATAACGAGCTAAATAACTGCTATGTAAAACGTTTGATAATAAGTCTTGTTGTATTTCATTTCTGTCAGTCTGAACCTCATTAATTTGGGAAATGTCGACTAGTTCCAACCCTTTTCAATGATGATGTGTTCATTTTAGGATAAAAATTGAAAAAAGAAACTTTTTATAAAGCTGTCAGAAAATGCCACGTCCAGATTAAGATTGATAATAAATTTATAAATTATGTGATAAGATTTGCTGGGAGACGTAAAATAATCGTGAAAAATAAGCTTACCAAGTTCATTCTTGATTTAAAAATATACAGTTACCTTAAAGTTTTTCAAAATGTTTTTAAAAAATATATCTTGTCAGTTTTTACATTTACAGTAAAAAAACTGCCAATCATTGTATCTATTTCTAATCGAATAAAATCGGGAAAAATATTGTGTTATTTTTTTTACATTTTTCTATTTTGAGACTTACGACTACTAGTTAGGTAAACTTTCTTAAAAATCCCAAAAACTTCAAATTCTTCTATCTTTGGATAGCCAATACAAAACAATTTTTTTGGCATTCTATCTTTACCATCATAGATGATGAAGTCATGCAGATTCGAAAAGTCTTGCTATTTTTCTCTGATATTTATATTCAATTCCATTACAAGAAGTTCCTATATTCGAGTTTATTTTTGCTGAAAATTAGGTGAAAAACAGTGGGTTTTTTTCTATATCCAGCTTATTTTGCTGACTTAACTTTATTTTAAGATACTGTCAGCTCAACCAGTTCATTTGACTCAAATAACAAAGTTTGTCTACCTAACAACAGAACACCATGATTAATGATTTGAACACTATTAATATATCAGTTATTTTTGATTGATAACATTCAAAAGAAAGGAAATATATCATAGAGAAAAATAGAAAAAGGAGAAAGTAGATTTCCCTTAAATACAATCTTATTTATTTCGATCAATGCTTAATTTGAAAACAGTTTTTTTCAGACAAGACATTTCTCATGAAAATGGATGTTTTTTTGCGAAAATAGATTTTGGGATATAATTATACTTAATCTTGTAATTGCACATTCTCGTTAGACAAAAAAGGATTTTATATTCGTGAAAACATATATGTAATTCTCACGAAGGCTTTGTTCGAGATCCCGAAAATTGAATTTTTAGATTGAACCTCTATTGTTAAATTTTGTTTTTGCAGATTTGCCACCTTGTCTTTCAGAAGAAAAAAACTGGTAAGAAAAAAGTCTTTGGAGTGAGAAACTGAAGCAGATGTTGTTTTT
The DNA here is from genome assembly GCA_023349425.1 of Anthopleura sola. Taxonomy (NCBI): domain Eukaryota; kingdom Metazoa; phylum Cnidaria; class Anthozoa; order Actiniaria; family Actiniidae; genus Anthopleura; species Anthopleura sola. The sequence continues at coordinate 7,473,507 of JALHLI010000010.1, read as the reverse complement.
CCGAGAAGAGAATGTGGGTGTTTACAACCATAGAAGTCCAATGTACATAATAACAAGTTAGTCCATTTCAATAACTTTGAAGAAAAGTACAATCTGTAGCTCTGTTACCCCACGTATAGGTATAACAGAGTCTTTGTCAACAATTTGATGATGAGCCACAAGGGACAAGTTACGATTTGTTTATAGGGGGATTGTTATTGCAGCTTTGACAATACAAATTGTCATTAATCAGGACCTATTTTCTCGCGATGAATAAGTACAAATAGTCGATTGACGACCATTCGTCAGCAACAGCTTTGCACTTCCGCTCTGTGTTCCTGATGTTAGCAGGTGACCTAAAGACACATTACCTTCCAACCTATTAAGGGCAGTTGGAGTATTTGGAGCGGAATAGCTCTTTGTTGAACTCTACTGTTCAAACTTCAATAGGCTGTTATGTTAAGTAAACCTCTTGAGACAGCGATCGAAACGATTTACTGTAGTCTAGAGTAATTGTACGCATGACTTTTTTCGGTCGAACTTCATTGCTTTTACTTGACGACATCCTTAAAAATGAGGAAAGTGATCTTTCATCGATGACACTGAGAATTATAAAAAACGATGAGCAAAAATAACAAAAAAAATGAAAATTAATCGTAAAATTAACCGGAAAAAATGCAGGAATTGCGAATTATGAGAAGGAAATGCTACTGAAATGACATTTTTTTGAGACAGATATAATGTTTTTTCTTTAGGAATACTGGAAAAAAAGAAAATAGGTACAAGGTAAAATAAATCAAAAAAATATAAATTGATTAAAATTTGAGAAATTGAGAAATACAGCAATATAATAAATAAAAATAGATCATTTCAGAGTATGTTTCCTAAGAAAAATAAAGGGGAAATGGCACGAAAAAAGGAAAAAAATGAACAACTTTGCATTGAAATAAAATCGAATATGAGTGTTTGTTTTAGCGAGAATTTGTTAACACAGTACCAGACACTATTAACCAGTCTCAGATCAACCCCCCACCAAGTTAATTCTACAAACAAGAATAAACCTTTGTAGGTGATATAATCAAGTAATACAAACGACATTTGAATTATCCCTGTATCTCTACGAGTTATCAAGCGAAGTTATCTTTCTTTGGCAAACAAACTGATGGAAATGTTAAGAAGTTGTGGGTTTTTCCGTCCGTATACAGCTTTAAGAAGACACCTTATTCAAGCTTGAAATTGCCTTTCGATATTTATAAAAGGACGAAGAGAATTGGTTAAAATTGAGTTAAATTTTCTGTTAATGCAAGCGCTCCATGAAGACATTTTCTTCAAGCCTTGAAATTGCTTCATCTAACTAAATCCTCTAATAATACTAACAGAACTATTTATACTTTTATAGGTTTTTCTCTCTGTTAGTGGACGAGTTAAGAGAAGCTCTGTCACTCAAGGTTAGATATATTTATCCTTCGCTAAAATATTGATAAAATTGTTCACACATTTGTCGAATTTTCTGAAGAGCTTAGAGAAGCCATTTGCATTATCTAATATAAATATACTCTAACAGACTTGCTTATAATTTTTGAGTTTTCGGGATTTAAGTAGACGGGCTTCAACAGCGTTGAAATTACTTTATCTGACTTGGGAAACTCTTTGTTGGGTCCGTAAATCGAGGCTTCTAGATGGATTATTTGATTGAAGGGGAAAAAGCTATCAAAGCAGTTTTAGGTAGTTTTAAAATTATTGCAACTGGGAAAAGCAATTCTGCTGAACTTCGAATGTCTACATTGCTTACAACATACCAACTTCCCCAACTACGAGCAGCATTCGTTAGTCACACCAAAAAGGCGTCAAACTGTTTAACTAACTGGGTTTGTACTTATTGTACAATTAAGTCTAAAGACAGGCTTATCTTAATACGATCTAAAAAACTTTTATCGTTTTGCTAAATCTTAGGAGTGAAATAAACTGACTTAAAAGCCATGCAAGAATAATCTTCACCGCCTATTTTTGGCGACTTGAAAAAGGACATTTTTTATCGATGTGAAATGGAAATAGGAATTTCTATTTTTGATAATACTTTATGAAGACTTATAGGAATATATATTGGAGAGTATTTGTTTTGATATAAATTTTTGAAATCTGATTAAGCATTTCAATTGTGAAGAAGGAAATTTTATTTCCATGGTATTGTCATGAAAGGTTATTTTGAAGTACGATTTTCAGGAAAAGTGAAAATAACCTTCAAATCGACAAATGTCTATAACGAAATTATTGATGAGGTTTTTGTAGAAGTAATCTGTCGCATTCACTAAAATTACAAGACGTAAATTCATTAAAAGCTTCAAAAATATGAGTTTAAAATGATTTAAGATGGGAACTAGAATACTAAGATTTGGACATTAAATGTATTTATTGGTGTTGAAAATGAAGGATTTTATACCTAAACTGCACGCTTTATCAAAAAACGTTAAAAAATCTCACAAAAAAATATAATTATTTGAAGACAATTTTATAAATACTTCCGCAATTCAAAAAGCTCCAATTTTTTCTCGTTTCCACGAAAGGTAAGTTGAGAATGAAGGATTTTATAACTCGACTGTATACTTTTTTTTAAAAAAACGCCAAAAAAAAATTTCACAAAAAAAATAAAATTATTCGAAGCCGGACAATTTTATAAATACTTCCGCAATTCAAAAAGCTCCAATTTTTTCTCGTTTCCACGAAAGGTAAGTTGAGAATGAAGGATTTTATAACTCGACTGTACGTTTTTTTTTTAAAAAAAGGTTAAAAAAAAATCTCACAAAAATGAAATTATTTGAAGCCGGACAATTTTATAAATACTTCCGCAATTCAAAAAGCTCCAATTTTTTCTCGTTTCCACGAAAGGTAAGTGGAGAATGAAGGATTTTATAACTTGACTGCATGCTTTTCAAAAATGTTTAAAAAAATCTCACAAAAATAAAATTATTTGAAGACAATTTTATAAATACTTCCGCAATTCAAAAAGCTCCAATTTTTTCTCCTTCCACGGAAGTTAAAACCAATAAACTAAAAAATACGAATATTTTTTTCAATGTTCCTCGACTCGTGGCACTTTAATGATAAGTAGGATAATCCGTACCGAGATATAAATCAATATAAACAACTGAACTCATTGAGAAGGTTTTTACTTCGAAACTTGTCAAAGTTGAAGAGTCAGTCACTAGAATTATCTTATTTTTGTTGTTGTATTTTTGAAGCATTTTCATGTTGAAAATCTACTAGAGCAGCTTTCGTTGGAAAGAAAAAGGATTGACTGTAGTGCAACTATGCAGAGATTGATTTTGTGTAAAAATGGAAGTATAGTTTGTTTTGTTAGTGTCAAAGAAATGAGGAATGCTACTTGTTTGGAGACGAAAATTGCGATCAAAGCTATTAGAGTTGTCTATGTTTATTATGATGACTGGCTATTCATTTATCCATCCATCCGTCCCATCCACATTCGTGCATCTTCCTCTTAATCTATCCAATCCATGCATTCAATCATCTCATCCATCCATCCATCCGTCCCATCCACATTCGTGCATCTTCCTCTTAATCTATCCAATCCATGCATTCAATCATCTCATCCATCCATCCATCCGTCCAGCCATCCATTCATCCATTCATCCGTCCCATCCACATTCGTGCATCTTCCTCTTAATCTATCCAATCCATGCATTCAATCATCCCATCCATCCATCCATCCATCCAGCCATCCATTCATCCATTCATCCGTCCCATCCACATTCGTGCATCTTCCTCTTAATCTATCCAATCCATGCATTCAATCATCCCATCCATCCATCCATCCATCCAGCCATCCATTCATCCATTCATCCGTCCCATCCACATTCGTGCATCTTCCTCTTAATCTATCCAATCCATGCATTCAGTCATCTCATCCATCCATCCATCCGTCCCATCCACATTCGTGCATCTTCCTCTTAATCTATCCAATCCATGCATTCAGTCATCCCATCCATCCATCCATCCATCCATCCAGTCATCTCATCCATCCATTCATCCGTCCCATCCACATTCGTGCATCTTCCTCTTAATCTATCCAATCCATGCATTCAATCATCTCATCCATCCATTCATCCGTCCCATCCACATTCGTGCATCTTCCTCTTAATCTATCCAATCCATGCATTCAATCATCTCATCCATCCATTCATCCGTCCCATCCACATTCGTGCATCTTCCTCTTAATCTATCCAATCCATACATTCAATCATCTCATCCATCCATCCATCCATCCATCCATCCATTCATCCATCCATCCGTCCCATCCACATTCGTGCATCTTCCTCTTAATCTATCCAATCCATGCATTCAGTCATCTCATCCATCCATCCATCCATCCTCTCAATCATCCATCCATCCATCCATCCATCCATCCATCCATCCATCCATCCATCCATCCATCCATCCATCCATCCATCCATCCATCCATCCTCTCAATCATCCATCCATCCATCCATCCATCCAGCCTGCCAGCCAGCCATCCATTCATCCATTTATCCATCCATTCATCAACCCACCCGTCCATCCATCCACCCATCCATTCCATTCCATCCATCCATTCCATTCCATCCATCCATCGTTTGCCTCGAATGACTTAAGAATGTGTAAATACAGACACAGCTCTAAAAATCGCCTATTCTCTGCATAACATTCTCTGCCTATTTTCATATTTTTCTAAACATTCGTCATTTAAAAAAAAAATCTTTTCAATATTACATTTAGTGAAAACGTTCCTCAAACTTTCACAAAGCATACTGGATCAAACCTTTTCCAAACGACCCCCTCCCCCCACAGCAATGTTTACCCACCCCCCGCCCCTAAGTACTTCTTCATAGTGATAATACTGATATATAATTCGAAACGCACGAAATTAACCATGCTTTCAACTGAGAAATAAACTTTTAAGCGTCTTACACGTTTATTCTAACGGTTATTTTTAATTCTGAAGACATAATAGAACATACGACCCCCTAGATGGGTTGAAAATACAGACCAATCGATATGAATTCTCGTCGGGCTATAACATATTGACAGTAGAGTCAGTATCACACGCAGGTGCACTCGTTTATATTACCTACCTTCCTTGGTACGAACTCAAAACATACTTTACTCGTATTGATTCGATTAAGATGAGTTTGTAAACATGGTATTATATTAGTGGCGTTTAAGAATATAACTTCCAGCAATGCTTTTGTAGTCAGAGATAATTTACTAGCTGTGGGTTTTTTCTTCACTTTTATTATTTTTTGCAGAATCTTAGGGGAAATCTTAGTATTGGCAGGTGAAATTAATTTTCAAGTGACAAATAAAAATGAAAAGGAAGTTGGAATGTTATTGACGATATTTATTAATCCTGATAAAAAATGTAATAAAATTGAATTGATTTTTCTGCTCTATTTTTTAAACTGAATATTGTATGAATATCTTTCTTTCTTTCTCAGTTTCTTTCTTTCTCAGTTTCTTTCTTTCTTTCTCTCTCTCTCTTTCTTTCTTTGTTTCTTTCTTCCTTTCTTTCCTGTTTCTTTCTTTCTTTCTTTCTTCCTTCTTTCCTTCTTACTCTTTATTCTTCCTTTCGTCCATTTTTTTTGGCTTCTCTTTAATTCTCTCTCTTTCTCTTTCTTTCTTCCTTCCTTCCATTCCCTCCTTTCCTCTCTTTTTCTTTTCTCTTCCCTCCAAATCATACGATCAGCTTTGTCTCTCCAAGTCTCATTACTACACTAAATCAACAAAGACATTACAGTATTGTACTCTATTGTAAACTCTTTCATTGATTCACTTAATCCAGTGCACATGCTGTTTTTTCCAAAACACCCCAAAAACCTTTGTAAAATATTTTCCAAACTCCCATTAGCACATGCTTGTACTAGACCATTAAGAAACGAAAACAACAAGCCACGAAAAATACTTTATTTGTCAACCAGATGGAAAAAGGAAAAATAACAAGAGGTCCACTGTACTATACAACTACGCTACAAAAAACTGAAACTACGCCTTGGGAGAGTATGTAAATGACTTCCTATTACTTCTTCGTTAATGTTATTCATGTATTAAATATTGTAGATTGAAATATAGTTGAGGAAGGTCAAGACTATATCATAAAATTATGGCAGAAACTACTGAGTGCCTGCATTGGCTATTTCCTTACTTTACTCAAGGAAACGATAGTCGATCCAATACTCGGATGAATTAGTGTCCAAAAGTCCCATATTCCTAATGCGATTTTATTACGAGTCGAAAGCAAAATACTACCTAATATCAAGACCTTCCTAGCAATGTTATGATTATCAGGCATAAGTGGGAGCTAGACGCACGCCTTCTCTGGAGGCCTAAGACAGGAGAAACCTTGGCCAATATGGAAGTAGATCAACGTGTAAAGTCGCCGGAATATATCATCAGTGATGAAGAACTGGTACACCTATCAATAATGCTCAATACACAAAATCTTTATCGCTAAATAAAAATGAAATTCTAGCACGAACAACAAAAATGCCAATCCCGAAAATTACCAACTTCATTTTTTTTTTCTGTCGGATTTCCAATATTTTTTTTTGTTGCTCGAATTCTTCTTCCGGTTGTAAGGCTTTGCAAATATTTCTTATTTTATTGATCTGCTTAGTTCAACATAAAAGGCGAAAGAATCCAAAACTAGGCTTTTAGAGCGACAATGTATTAGTCTAATGTTAGTCTAGAAATAACTCTTAATGTACGATGCGTGCGTTTTATGTAACTAAATAAAAAACTTTTCCTCTGAGATTACAATATCGGGAGTTGCGGCAACGTGGTCGGCCGAGTTACAGCCCTGGGATGTTTTTCTAAAGGGGTCAGTGTAGAAACATAAGGACTGTTTCCCAAGGTGGGACAACAAATTATTTTCTCCTAATTTCTTTTCTTTTCTTTTTTTTTCTCTCTAAACACTTTAGGAATATTTGTTGATGAAATCACACATGTAACTTAAAGGGTTCTAAGACTACGTTAAGTATATATTTGACGAGAGTATATACTGGTCTATACCGAGTGGGGAATCAAATATACTAATGTACGTTAGAAATTCAATGCATAAACAGAATAATAGGTTCATTATGAGCAAATATTTACAGTACCACGCAAGGAACAATCACCGAACAGCTAAAATAATATTGTCATAGCAGGAAATAAATCCGTAGGCACGGAAGATAACCAAATATAAAAATGAGTAGAATTTTAATGCGGTAAAATTGCGATATCTGATGCGGTTCGTTTCTAAATTCAATAAAAATTATACACAAAACAGAACTATAATAATAATAATATCTGGTGGGAATTTGTGCGAGGGACCAAAAAAAAAAAAAAAAAAAAAAAAAAACGGAATTTAGAATATTAAAGAGGCACTTATTGAAGTCCATCAAAGGGATGCCGGATCCAATTGATGATAGTGTATCACGGTCGCTCAATCATCTCAAACTGGTAAATACGAATGAACCATCAATTTTTATGCAATTGCGCCTTACAATATGTACAACTTTTTTAGAAACCTACTTATTAATTATTTTTAAGAGAAGACAAACATCCATAAAAACTGATTTAAAAAAAAAAAAATCTTGCAAGTAGTAACTTTATTCTTTAGGACCAGGAAGTCAATGAGACCCAGAACTAATTCACAAAACAGAACAAACCATCGCTCTGTTACCCTTAACTGGTGAATATTGGAATCGCTCGTTCATTACAACCTTTATTTGAAGATGTGAGAATTTTTTTTGGGATCTCTCCCTTGATTCGAGGCTTTTTCTCAAGGTTCTCTGGTTTTCCTCCCTCCGCAAAACCTAACACGCTAAATCTCAATTCAATTTGTGATTTTGCCGTGCCCTGACTTAGATCAGCCCAGAGGTTGTTACAGGGTTCTATCTGTGAGTTAGCCATGCCCTGACTTAGATCAGCCCAGAGGTTGTTACAGGGTTCGATCTGTGAGTTAGCCATGCCCTGACTTACATCAGCCCAGAAGTTGTTACAGGGTTCGGTCTGTGAGTTAGCCATGCCCTGACTTAGATCAGTCCAGAGGTTGTTTCAGGTTCGATCTGTGAGTTAACCATGCCTTAATTAAGTCATGACACGTTTGCCAAGAAGTCAATGTATCTTACATTCAAATTGTGCACAGTTCTTCAAATCAAAACCTGGAGGCCATAGTTACTGAATAATATCTCAATTTGTCAAATAACGTTTTTTCCTAGCTCCAATCAAGCTCAATTTTTAGTTCAAACTGCACTATTGTAATAACAAAGCACTGTGACCAGACACCCTGACGAGCACAACGTGTATGGTAGGCGGAGAACTCTCTTCGTCTGATATTGTCTATAATCAAGGTGATAATTGAAGCAACACGGTAGTGGTTTTTAGTCATACTGTCTATTGTCTCTCCTGTGGCCGATAGACTTTTTGATTCCAAAGGTGTTAACCACGACACGTGAAGTTTTTCCATGTCTCAATAAAGATGTTAACTAGATACGGTGTACATTATCTGGAATTTCTTTTCCTTTGCAAATAAAATAAAAGTTAATAAAACAAGACTTTTCTCGCATTTTTTTTTACGGAAACGAGCGAAGGGTCTGTTATATCATTAACCCTTCTAAACAAAGGAACCAAGTCTAACAAAATAACATGTCTATCTGTGTCCTGGCAGGGAGGTATTGTGCGCTTAAAGTCATTTTCAGGGGGACATTTCTAAACACTTCACAAATGCTGAGGCGCGCGTCAAATAAGTTGTCTGGGAAAAAAAAGAAAAGAAAAAAAAAAGAGAAAACTACCTTTACTGAGCAAAACTGATTTTCTTGTTTTTCACTAATCGACATAGAGTATTTAATCTGACATTAAGATGCTGCATATTTTTTTCTTCAAAAAAAATCCTTCAAATTTTCGAATCCTGAAACAACCTCTGGCTTGATCAAAGTCAGGGCACGGCTAAATCACAGATCGATCACCTTTTAGCTAATCAAAATCAGGGCACGGCTACGTCCAAGTTCGAATTGGAAGTTAACATATTGGGTTTTGCCGGGGGAGGAAAACCGGAGAACGACCCTCGAAGCAAGGGATAGACCTACGAAACTCTGCTCAGATGTGATGCCGGGTCCAGGAATTCCACCCGAGACCCGAGGTGAGAAGCAAGGGCACTCCTCTCATTGTATGAACAGCGAATTCCCCTTCAACGAGAAAGTATCTAGTTTCTCAACTGTAATCCTTGTTTATTAAACACAAGAGATAACCTTGATTGCTTTATAACTACTATACACTGAACTGAATACAGTGAATACAGCCAGAGGACCTTTCTCAATTCCAATCTTAATTCCCAAATATAGGAAACCCTGATTGGAACTCCTTACTTTGGGATTTAATTAGACTGTAATGACGAGTTAAATGATATTTTATGAGTGAAATAAAGGAGTTTAGGATTTAAGTTTCTCAGAAAGTGTCTGGCGCTACACAGTCTGAACCTCAAGTGAAATACCCGCAGACTCTTAATCCGACTTAAATACCATGGCATGGCAACTAAATGGCTAATTCACAGCAGAAAAAAACCACTCGTACTATCTTAGGAACTCATTAACACGTCGTTGGAATTGTCATATTATGACGAGTAGGGAAATATATGATTCAATTTTTGAGAATTTTTTCGTAATTGAAAATTTTTTTTTTTTTTTTTTTGCTGAATTATAAAAACAATTTGAAAAGACAATTAAAGATTGTTATTTTCACTTAGGAACGACTATGCATTTACTCTATTCACAAAGAAGTCTTACTTTTGAAGTTCGAAACCTGAATTCAAGTCTGAGTGATGATGAGAGTTTTAACGAACTCTCGCAGTGAACATCAAGGAAAACAACCCTTTTTTTCTACATTTTTTTGGAGATTATGTTAAAGTTTGACATTGGCTTAAAGTTTTTTTCCGATAGCACGGACGGACGACTTAGTGATACAATCCGCCAGCACCTGGCTGGCTCCCACTCGATAGTCTTGCTTTGTTAAGTACGACTTAAACAATGAAAAGAGAATAGAGACTGCTAATGAGAGTGTTCAATGACACTCAGAAAATTAAATGCTCTTTATGGGTGGTATATTGAATCAGATGGACGAGTAGGTAGTAAGATCGTGAATGAATGTATATATATTTTTTCAATTCCTAGAATAATAGATTCCTCAATTATAGGACTCTGACAAACTGCCTGCATGAATGATGGCTTGTAAATCGCTAATAAATACTTTGAATTGTGATGAAAAGGTAGCAAGGACAAATTACACGACCAGACTGTGAATGAATGTATATATATTTTCAATTTCTAGAATAATAGATTCCTCCATTATAGGACTCTAACAAACTGCCTGCATGAATGATGGCTTGTAAATCGCTAATAAATACTTTGAATTGTGATAAAAAGGTAGCAAGGACAAAATTACACAACCAGACTGTGAATGAATGTATATATATATTTTCAATTCCTAGGATAAGAGATTCCCCAATTATAGGACTCTGACAAACTGTCTTCATGAATGATGGCTTGTAAATGGCCAATATATACTTCGAGTTGTGATGTGAAGGAAATTTATCATGAACAATATGATGTCTGCATATTGAGTCATTTCTGAGTAAAGGTTCTTAATTTGTCAAAAACCATAAAGTGATGGCTTGGAAAATTTAGTAATAGAGGAGTTAAAATTTAAAAAAAATTTTTGAAAGTGACCATTTATCAGTTTTTTAAGCATTCCAAAAAGGTGTATTTATCAACTTCAAGAGTACCACTATCGGATTTTTTATTTTAAAAGCTTAACGGATGGAGTGAAAAAGATGAGGACGATGACTTACGGACAAGGTTACGTGTACACTGTGGTAATGATGAAACATGATGACCAACCACATGACTTGAAAATGATATGGATGCATGCTGAGGCTTCCTGGTTTTGAGTTACTGACAGTGATGATGACGGTGGTACTGACAATGGTAACGGTGATGGTGATGCATGATGGTGCTGCTGCTGATGGTACTGATGAAGATGGTGAGGATTCTGGTGGTGATGTTGATAGTAATAGCGATGATGGTGATGATGACGACGATGGTGGTGGTGGTGCGCTGATGCTGATGGTGATGATGATGACGGTTAAGACTCTGGTTGTGATGGCAATGATGATGATGATGATAATGATGATGGTGACAATGCTGGTGGTTAGAATGGCATTAACGCTGCAGCTTGGAAAGGTGATGATGATGAAGACGATGAGGATGAGGGTGATGATAATAATAATAATAATAATAGATGGTGATCATGATGACGATGATGGGAGTGTTGCTCTTCCCATAAAAATTAAGACGCCATTCTTCAGTCATTATGACACACTACAAGTGACGGTGAGCGATCTAACCATTTGCAGATATTTTTGAACAAAGTCAGAACTTTGTCTACGGTTATTTTAAGACCCTGAGTGTTCAGTATTGAGACATCTACACAACAAAACTATGATATACCAATGACGTATCGTTGCCATGGGTGTTGTTGTCAATGCCCTGGATTTCCGTAGCGATCGTTGCAGAGTGGAAAGCCTTTTTGCCAAAAATCAATCATTCATATTTTGTAAATGAAGTAATAATAAGAATTTTGAATAACAAGAGTATAATGAATGCCGTACGGCTGATTTTGATGAAAATAGAAAGTCGGTATCGATGATGATGATGATGGTGGTAATGGTAGTTATAATGATGCTGCTAGTAATGATGACAACGATGATGGTCGTGGTCGTGGTGATGATGGTGATGATGCTGGTGATGGTGGTGTGGTGATGATTACGATCAGGATGATGATGGTGGTGGTGGTAGTGGTAGTTATAATGATGCTGCTAGTAATGATGACAACGATGATGGTCGTGGTCGTGGTGATGATGGTGATGATGCTGGTGATGGTGGTGTGGTGATGATTACGATCAGGATGATGATGGTGGTGGTGGTAGTGGTAGTTATAATGATGCTGCTAGTAATGATGACAACGATGATGACGATGATGGTCGTGGTGATGATGGTGATGATGCTTGTGATGGTGGTGTAGTGATGATTACGATCAGGATGATGATGATGATGGTGGTAGTGGTAGTTGTAATGATGCTGCTAGTAATGATGACGATGATGGTCGTGGTGATGATGGTGATGATGCTTGTGATGGTGGTGTGGTGATGATTACGATCAGGATGATGATGGTGGTGGTGGTAGTGGTAGTTATAATGATGCTGCTAGTAATGATGACAACGATGATGGTCGTGGTCGTGGTGATGATGGTGATGATGCTTGTGATGCTGTTAGTAATGATGACAACGATGATGGTAGTGGTCGTGGTCGTGGTGATGATGGTGATGATGCTGGTGATGGTGGTGTGGTGATGATTACGATGATGATCATGATGATGGTCAGTTGTGATGGTGATGAAGATGGGATGACAAAGATAGTAAAGACGATGACGATAATTGTAGTAGTGTGATGCTAATGACAAAGATGATTATGATGATGATGACAACGATAATAATGTTGATGATAGAATAATAAGATCATGAAACTAATCAAGGTAATTGTAAATTGTGCAAATAACATGAACAAAGGATAATTAGGAAATTTATTTCCAACGGCAAAGAAATAAAAATGAAAAAAATATTTCAATTTCAGATACCAAGACCAAAATCGTTGGCACTTAAAAAAATATTTTGATTCCTTTACTTTTCTTTTCTTTTAATTTTTTTTTTTTCTAATCGTTAAAAATCAAAATTCATAAAGATTGCGTTTTTCATTCCAACTCATCTCCAGTCCCCTTCCATTCACTTCAAGCTGCTCTGCCCACGTTCAAAAAAACAATCACAATCAAGTAAAAACACAAAACCCGCAGACTTCCAAAAAACAGCAAAGATCATTTCAAGTGTTTTCACAGCACTCCTTCAATACTCTGCCGAAAATAAAACAACCCAATCACTCAGATTCTTAGCAGGAGGTCCAAAACTGTCCTATCTTTAGAAAGTTGATAAAGACGGAATAGATAATTCAAGAGTGTAACCTTTTTATCTGTGCGATACCGTCCCTGATTACGGTTGGCTTATGACAAATGATAATCAAATGCTGCAGATTGTTTGTTGATATTGAATAGACAAACCAGGGGGCAGTCATATCCTTTGGAACAATGCAGAACTTTTTTTAATAAATTTGAAATCTATCATAGGAGTCAAAAATGACGGTTTATCTTTGATGTGAAGTCTTAAGTCAACGAAAATATTTGAAATTTTCAATTTCAATCTCTCTCTTTCTTTTTTTTTTTCTTTTTTTTTCTTTTTTTTTTGAGAATTCTCGTTTATTCTATACAAAAAAAAAAAAAAAAAAAAAAAAAACACCGAGGTCTATAGTTTTTCCTAACAGTTATTTTGTTAAATATTTTTCATTAATTTTGGCTATATTCTATTTAGAATTCCGTCATTTTATCTTCGATTTTACTTGCTCTATTACAGAAACAGTAGTGGGAATAATCCAGTCAAAATAACGAGTCTTAGAAATAAATTGTAGCGTCTTTCAACTGATGCGTTGTTCATTATTTTCCTATTATCTTATTACTTAACTCCTTATGATGCTTAAGAAATGCTTCTTTGAGGTGATGTTCCCATTTGCTTATCGTGTTTCCTGGACAAATTTTATCTTTCATTTTCTTAACGATTTTATTATCGTTGTTGTTGCGTTTCCTGATCTCTTTTACTCGATTCCAAAGGCCCGCAAAGTAGGTGCCGTTCTATTTCTTTTATTTCAATTCGTGTTTATTCAAAATTTTTGAGAGGAATACGTGAATTCTCCCACTCAATACTCCTACATGTCTGCAGTTGATAGTATAAATGGTTCGAACTACTTATACTATTGACACACACTATAGAAACAATAATGGGGTCACTAAGGCATGCAAGAATCTGATGTCCATCCATAATCCATTAGAAAAAATCTTTTTATAAAACGGGAAACTGTTATAAGAAGTGAAAAATTGAGCTGTCTTATATATATAAAAATAGAAAAATAATAGATTGTCTTATGTAAGGGAACTGATGTATCTAGTGTGCGACGAAACGGAAAATGTGCTTCATGATCCATAAAAAAAAAAAAAAAAAATTTATAAAATGAAAAAAAAAAAAAAAATGGAATGACAAATGAATAATTGGAATGTCTTCTATTTTAGAAAGAATAAAGCTTATATTTTCTCATGTATCTATGCGACAAAAAGGAAAATGTATATCAATAATCCATAAAAAATATTTTTATAAAATGAAAAAAAAAAAAAAATGTAACGAGAAGTGAAAAATTGGAATGTCTTGTATTTAGCAAAGAATAAAACTTATATTTCTCATGCAAGGGAATTCATGTATCTATGCGACAAAAAATTAAATCTACATCAATAATCAATGAAAAATGTATTTTATAAAATGAAAAAAATGTAATGAGAAGTGAAAAATTGGAATGTATTCTAAAACAATGACTTCGCAAAAAATATAGCATATACTTTCTTATGCGAGGGAACCGACGTATCTATGTGACAAATAGAAGAAAAAATTAATAATAATCCGTTAGAAAAAATATTTTTTAGAAAACGAAAAACTGGAAGTGAAAAGTGAAAAGTTGGATCCTCTTATAAAGCAAAGAATTAAGCATAAACTGTCTTATGACAGGGTCGGGATTGGAATATCTATGGAAAAAACTAATAAATTGATGAACGAAAGACACTGCACAAAACAATCCTACTTGTCTGAAATTTGAATAGCGAAATGATGAAATTAAACTTCCCAAAGACATTTGTCAAAATGTGTAATCTGAATCTAATAATATATACTTAAAATGAAATCTTTACCTTTGCTTGTCTTTTGGTATAAATTCCTAAAGTCTGTTAGAACTGGTATCGTAAAACACGTTAGTTCAAGAAGCATCCAGTTAACAACAAGAACATGCCGGACAATCCATGGCTGTACCACATTAAAAGAATCCTCTCCTCTTCCAATCCTCTCGAATGTAGTTTAGTTAGATCAGAGGTAAGCCATCGTTTGCCAGAGAGTTCAACTGAGAACGAGAGCGATAAGACGCGACAATTTCAAACTAACATCCCACCAGGAGGTCCATTCTCATAAGCCAAATCTACCACTTTATTTCAGACTGATTTTACAAGCAATACGCGTCGCATAAGTATTCATATTTACAGGGTATTCTCCCTTCATTTCAAGCTACAATCTTAGCTAAAGTCGTTAACAATAGCGGCTGTGGGAAGGAAGATATCAGAATATAAGAGATACAACACCTAGTGGAAGCTAAATACTCTATCGAGTTGATTCCATAGGCAATATCTACACTAACTACTCTCGTTTCCTAAACCTGTATTTTATGAAAAGTACCTTCCTAAAGGCTGAAATCCAGAACAATTCTCTTTTAAGACGTATAGAAACACCAAGAACTAAAATACTGGGCAAAAACATCATCTATAGCGAGTCTCCAACTTCGTCTCCATAATCTCAACGGCATATAAGTTGTACAATACAGGTCACGGACGAGAAATATATATCAATAATATGTGAGTAAGACTGGACGAGTACTTCAGATCTAGGCGATTTTACAATATCTGAGCACAGTTTGGCGTAAGTAGAACTATATCCTTAAGTCTTGGTCTCAATCTTGGTCATTAGATATATAGGATTTTTCAAAGGGATGTATGTTGATTATATATGATCACAACGCCGGGAGCATTAGAAGTCTGTGAATGCACACATATTATTCCTGTGTGTGGAAAAACAACGACAAAGGGCCCAAGAAATATGGTGGAATATTACTAAAGAAAAGCCGAACTGACTTAGCTTTGAAAGAGAATTGTGGTGTACAATATACAAGTAAATTAAGATTAGGTTTAGGTCTCCTAGCTGTAATATTCCTTAATATTTATTCATAGACTTGGAGTGTATTATGCAAGTGTACTTTGGTATATGGATAACTTTTGAGCAACGAAAAATTCAACTTCTAAATTCCAATTGGAATGCAGTGGAAGAAGAGCCACTCTGTGGAATCCGCTGTTAATTCATATCTTTATTTATTATATTTATAATTTTTTTTCACTTTTTTGACGTGTAAGACAGCAGTAAAACATGACGTGTAAAACAACAGCAGCAGCGGAAAGCTAGAATATTACTTGAGATATTCATTCACAATCATCTATATATATTATGAGCAAAAGATGAATACACTATGGAGACTTTGTTTATTACTAGTAATAAAAAGAACAGAGGCAACAAGCACTAAATCAACGAAACCATCACCCCTAACAGCAACAACAAAAATTGTACCATCAAAACCATCAACTGCGACAACATCAATCATGACCACTTACAACAACAGCAACATCCATCACCAGCATTTCTAAAACACTAACAGCAGCCATGGGCAGCAGCACCAAACATCGCTGAATACCCAGCTGCAAAAATAACAATAGCAGTAGCAACACCAAGCATCACTAACAACAGCAACAGCTTTGGTAATACACCAATCATCAAGACTACAAGCATCAGCAACAACAACACTGAGCACCACCACTTTTATATATCACCACCACTACCACCACCACTACCAACAACACTAGCATCAACGACAAAAATATCACCAAACAAAGCTATTTTCCCCACCATCAACAGCAGCAGCAGTACCACTAGTGCTATCACCACCGACCACCACGCCCGGATTCAGGGAAGGCCTATTACCTTCTCTTTTATTCATTTTACTTTTATTTTATTGGGTTTGATATGGGTTTTTAATGGGTTCTTAGATAGGTGTCCCCAATTAGTTTACTATTATGTAAGCTAGATTTTACTGACACAGAAATAAAGTCTATTATCATTATTATTATTTTTAACATTAAACACCATCAGCAACGACGACACTGGGCACCATTACTACTATACCACCACCACCAATAACAACAACAGCAGCAGCAGTAGCACCAACCATGGACAGAAATAACACTAAACACAGCTATTTCCACCTCCATTACCACCAACACCAGCAGCATAACTGCTATCACTACCACCACCACCAAAATAACAAAACCAACAAAGAATGAGAAGCAACGACAACAGCAGCAATAATACTATTTGAATGTTGAACTTCTTTTTATCTCGCAAGGACTAAAAATTATGCTTAACTATCATAAAACAAGAACACAAGCTCGTACAATGCCTAAAATATTTAAAACATATATATATATTAAAATAAGGAATAAAATGGTATTAAAATCATTTTGCTGTGCTAGTTTAAAATTTATACAAAATCCTGTGATTCAGCCAAAAACGACTTCCAGAAATCTTGCAATTCCAAAGAATTAAAAAAGGATTTCATTAAGACTTTTTTGGCTAATGCCCTAAATCCTAACACCTTTCCACTATTAGAACTCTAAATTATTTAAGGATTTAAATAATAATGTACCAAAAACACTAAATATATAGAACTAACATTAGTTCTGTACAATTCAGTACAAGCTCACTCTAAGCGCATTACAATCATTGTACCCGTCCTTTCTCGCTCTTGTTCAGGTTTAAGCCCATTTTTCACGCTTTTATTTATAGATGGTTTTGAATAAGGATTAACTTAGGATAATTCAGTTTTATTTAAGTCTTTTTAACGCTTATCTTGAGTATAAAACGAATGGATCAAAGAGCATGAAGCCTAAAATCTAAATACCGACAGATGGCCTGGAAAATAACAGAATAAAGTAAATCTGAGCTAAAATTACTAAACGCAACAAAATGTTTTTTATCCAAAACACAACAATTTTTTGTATTTCGCATCGAAAATGAAAGGATTTTTCGTAGATAAACGAGGAAACCGGAAAAATAAAGGAATGGCTTCGATAACAAGTTTAGAACTATATTTTGAATGTTAACAGAGAGCACTTGTAATTAAGGAAACAAAATACGGCGAACAATTTAGTAATTGGGCGCGAAACACGAAACTTTATCGCATGTTTTGGAAACCAGTGACCAAACAAGCGTGACTTTCTTATCAAAAACGTTTTTTTTTTTTTCAAATGAGAAAAAGCGAGATATTTGGGATCTAAACTCGTCACAATGAAAAGAAAGCCTTAAAATTCAGTATACCAAGTCAGTGAAAGTCCCCGCAGCCGCATAACGGGGTTAACACTGGCAAAAACTGTAGATACTATAGTACTAGCAAAGCTTGCAATGTTTTTGCTACCGAGGGGCGGTATTTGCTCGAATCTATTTGTCTTGAAAGCCGCACGTGTTGTTGATACATTTAAAAACACATTTGATTTCAGACACCTTTGCGTTTGATTATCAAGATGAAGATAAGCGAGTTCGGCCTTTTTTGCGCTCACCTGCGATTATACCGAAGATAACAGCCTGTAAAAAACGCGCGCAAAATACGCTGAAAATTCGCGGAAATTTAGACTATTTCCTCGCAAGGCATACTTAGATTTAAAAGGATTCCTTATTCCCCCGTAATTACTAATAAATCATCTGTTTAGGGAGTGTTTTTCTCGTAGGTTCTTTTCCGTTAATCGTCAAATTTTGAGAATAAAATGGTCGAAGCTATCAGTGGTTGTAATCTTAATCCGAGTGCGCATCCTTGACTGCTAATGAAGAAAAGAGCAGTCAAGAGCGATGGCAAGATTACACGCACTTTTACGTGATTCATCTCAAAACATGACCAAAAGTAGAAAGCCATCAGACATTTGTTTGAAGTCAATGAATAACGATAATAAGGTCTCAATAAGCGCCCTCCACTTTGAAAAACGGCGGAAAGGGAATCTAAAATGCGCGCTTAAAAGTTTTCAAAACATAGGAAATGGCTGTGTATTTTGATTTTAAATTAATCCTCATTTGAAGAATTGTGTCATTAGTTTTCAGCGCTAAACGACTTGATGAAGTACGAGTCAATTAAGTGAATGTCGAGTAAATGGGATTACTGACCGGCTGAACCATTTGTTATAATTA
The DNA here is from genome assembly GCA_023349425.1 of Anthopleura sola. Classification (NCBI taxonomy): domain Eukaryota; kingdom Metazoa; phylum Cnidaria; class Anthozoa; order Actiniaria; family Actiniidae; genus Anthopleura; species Anthopleura sola. The sequence continues at coordinate 7,454,474 of JALHLI010000010.1, read as the reverse complement.
AGATTATTGACTGGATTGATGGATTGAGAATCCGAGTCATTTGTGAAGATTTTTGGAGCGAGGAGGAGGAACTAGTTGTCATAGTTACCGGAGTAATCAGGTTCTAAAGAGAATTCAAAAATGACATCCTTCCAGTCATCAAACGGCCATTAACTAGACAAGATCAGTGCTAAGTATCGATCAATTTTCACTGACATGTCGAAAGAAACATCTGCCTTTATTTTCATTATTTTCACTAAACACACGGTGAATTGAAATTAAATAAAGAGTTTGAAGAAAGGAAAACTCAAATTAATGTCAAACACAAAACAGCTAGGCAAATAAATATATAATAAATACATACACAAAATTAGACCAATTAATCATCATATAATAAACATTTAACTACTTATTTTTGTTATTTTAGGGCTCACTGTTTTTTTCAAACATAAATATTTTTTGTTTCTTTTTCATTGCGAATTTTTTTCCTTTATTTTCAAAATTTAGACATGATTTTTATCAAATTAATGCCATATTTCTATAACTTTTTCTTTTATATTTTTCTATATTTTTTATTCATTCATTATGTTATTTCTAATAGCTTTCTTCTTTTTCTTAAATTCAACTTCAGAATGTATTGTTTGTCTTATTTATTCCACATTTTTCTTCCTTTGCCGTGTTTCCAATTTATTATTATTATTATTATTATTATTATTACTTATAATGAACAACTACAGCTCTTGTTTTTCTTATACTTCTTCTGTTTACAATTCTTTCGTTTTCTAGATCTTTCTGTTACTCAAAATATAAACATTGCAAACTCTGATTTTTTCATAGAATGACCCCACGCATACATTCGTGTGAGGCCCTCAATCATTTCTGAAAGCTGTCCCGCCAGCTATATAATAAAACGAAAAATGACATAGAAATAATTATGATAATTCTTTAAGTGACACCTGACAAAGAATGCCAAGTCGTACCGTGGTGTCTATGTGGAGAAGGGAGAAGCATTTACATTTTTTAACTCTTTATACAAGCTTACTGTGCTTACCAACTTAATGCTGAATGGACTATGATAATAATTCTATTAAAACACAGTTAGTCTAGCCTTGATTAATCTAGAGTAATCTAACCTCACTTCTGACCAGCCTCCCCTCACTTACCTATAGCCTAAGTTAATCTCACCTCATCTCATAACACCACACTACACCTCACCTAGCCTTATTTAATCTCACCTCTCCTGATCTCATCTCATCTCACTTCTCCTAATCTCACCTCACCCAACCCACCCCACACCACTTCGCATTACCTCGCCTTGCCTCATCTCACCCTACACACCACACCAGGCCACCTCTACCCACACCACACTACACTACGTTACACCATTCCGCCCCACTCCCCATCTCACCACACCAAACCTCAGCAACCTAACCTAAGTTAACGAACCATACCCAAACTATTAAGATGAAAACGGTTAGCTGAGTCCCTAAGCATTCGTGTTGCATGAGGTAAACTAGGCTAAGTTATTATATGACGTCATAGGTCAGAGAGAGAGAGAGAGAGAGAGAGAGAGAGAGAGAGAGAGAGAGAGAGAGAGAGAGAAAGAGAGAAGGAGGGAGGGAGGGATACGCGTTTGAATTCATTTCTAAAAATTCTTCAAAAATAGTTAGGATTTTCCATGCTAGAGAGCGTAGCCCTCATACAAAGTTCGTGCAAGATAGTACAGACCCCTTGCAGCAGGAGATTGAAATTCTCTTGTTTTGTCTTCCAAATTGAGCTGCTTTGACGTCACGTGCAAGGGGTCCATAGAAGCAACCAAAATATTTCTACATTTTCGCAAATAAAAGTTCTCTTCCGGATTTGCTGATTCACTCCCTTTTTCTTCCAATTAATTAACTTCCTTTCATCACATTTACCTCTCAATATCCGTCTAATTGAAATCTAGTTTAATTACACTGAGATACTGAAATATTTAATTGGCTAAAGAGACTAAGACCTCATGGTACTCTAACCGCCGGTACATCACACATGGGTGACATAAAACCGCACACTTTGACCCCGGGGTGGGTCCGGGCCCGGGGATTTGAACCCACGACCTCTCGTACAACAAGAGGTAACAAGAGGTATGGCAGTATTACACCTGTCTCTCGCCCCTCCCTTCAATACAGAGGAAATATATAACTTAGCACTAGGCAGTGCACTCCCATCTTTTAAGGTCCAGGTCTATTGGATTTTTCTTTAGATTTGAGAATATATTTTTCCGCGAAAGTAGTTGTTGTTTGTGGGGGTCTGGATGGGCAGTGGCCTTTTGCAATATCGTCTGCCTTATGCATCTCTACAGTACTAGGTTTAAAGACTTTCAATTCGATCTATTCTCTTGGATTTTAGCTATGGCATTTCTACAGAGTAGCTATCTATACACTGAAATTCCAGTTGGAATTAGAAGTTAGTTCTTGCGGAGGGAAGAAAACAAGAGAAAAAACCCTCGAAGCAGAGGAGAGAACCAACAAGCAACTCTACTCACATATACGACACCGAGCCCGGCGGGACTCGAAACCAGGTCGCATTGGTGAGTGCCGAGTGCTCTCACCGCTACACCACCCGTGCTTCTCAATGTAGTAGCTTCTAGTACCGTAGGAGGGTGGTATTAAGGTCATTATAATTATTCAACTTGAACCACATGACTCCTTACAGATTTTACTACAATTATAAATAGCCACACGGCACTAGAGAATCCCCAGTAAAATACTCAACTTATTAAAAACGAGATAAGATCCGATCCTGTACTCATCAAAGGTTGTACTCTCGATCAAACCCTTAAGCTAAGGCGTGTTAGGTATCAAGTTTTCCAAGTCAATGAACTCGTTGATATTGATATACAATCGATATCATACTTGCTGATATTGTGCTTAAAGACCAGTGTCTAGTGTGTTATTGCTAAGGTTCTAATGGTGGTGAAAATGGCCCAACTCATCAAAGAAGCCGTCTACTTGATTCCATTAATGGTAAAAGTTACTTAAGTCTCAAGGTGGACAGTGAGAACGCAGTGTGGATAGCAATAATACTTACTACACTGAATGATAATGAAAATAATATTTATAGACTTAATGACAAGTTTTTACAAGAGATAGTAAACACATGAAACCGTAGTATTTCTCAGTTAAAATTTTCAAAATGACCTATGGATAGTACTAATACCTACTACATTCAATAATAATAATAATATTAATAGACTTAATGACAAGTTTTTACAAGAGATAGTAGACACACGAAACCGTAGTATTTCTCAGTTAAAAGTTTTAAAATGACCTATGGATAGTACTAATACCTACTACATTCAATGATAATACTAGTAATATTAATAGACTTAATGACAAAGTTTTTTTAAAAGAGATATGAGACAAAAAAAATCACAGCAATCACTAGCTCTGTCGTGAGTGTCCCACGTGTGATACAACAGCCATAGCTAAATGAATTGAAATGATACCGTGGTTTTCCTCGGATACAATTTTTAAGATGACCTATAAAATTAAGTTTGACTTTTAAAAGTTCATCCTTAAATTTGCTGCGGAAACTTTGGTTTATTTTCCTTTCCTTTCCTATCCATTCGTTTCGATTCCATTCTTTTCCTTTCATTTATTTTTTTCCTTTATTTTTTTCCAATTCTGTTCTTTCCATTAAGCTTTCTATCTATTTTTGTAAATCGGAAATTTGATAAGAAAGTGTCGGAAGACATAAAAACTTCATTATTGGTTATTCTATCAATTCCATTTTTTCTAAACACATTTTCTGAAAGGTTTCATGTTATAAAGAAAATTATACTAAACAAATAATTACTAATACTATTAACAAAGAGATTGTAGTTAAGGTAAATAAAACTACACCAGAGAAGCTCAAAGTAAGCCGCTCTATTTATGGATAGTCTGATGGAAGCCATTATGAATGCTTTGTGAACGATACTAGGGCAATATAACCTTGATAATACCAATAACATCTTAGGTAAAAAAGATTATGAGAGTAACAAAATGGGATCAAATAGAGTGTTTTAATTACAAGTAAGTAAATAATCTTAAAAGTAGTGTGAAAACTATTATGACGTCGAAAAAACTGAAAAAGCGCAAAAATGGTGTGAATAAAATAAATGAAAAATTAGTGCATGCTTCTAGAATTTTGGTTATTTAACATCTGAAGTGAAGTAGATCCAGTCAAATAGGACCACAAAAATAAGAAAAGGTTTCGGAATGCGACCACAAATATTTTAGGCAATAAATTCAGAATCGTAAGAAAGGAATTTAAAATCTAATATGTGGAATCCGGAAGAAGGCGTTGGAAGGCGTGACACATGTATCCAGCATGAGAATTGTCTCGCATGTGGGATGGGCAATACGTGTAGTGTCATACTAGAAAATGCCCTTTAGGACCAAAGATTTTAAGTGTCTCCGAATGCTCTGTATGGGCAAGAAACTTACTCTTAGCACAGCATGATCTTTCTTAAAGCTCAAAGCTTGCATACAAAACATGACTTGCACATGGAGAAGGACACCACCTGCAGAATCAATGCTAGAGAATGCTCTTTTTTGTTCAACAATTTTGAGCGTTAACGTTTCCGAATTCTCTATATAGAAAGCAATTCTTGTCTGACTCGGCCTAGAGCGAGATCTCATAAGTTACATATACATCATACGAGTTTCATATGGGAAAGACAACACATTTAACATGAGTGCAAGCAAATGCCACAGGTTTGAGTACAACCATCCTGAATGCTACCTAGCACGCTGTATATGAGCTAGCATGCTGTATATGAGCAAGCATATTTATTTCAAGTGCCTACAATGAGATCTCGTAAAACTTACGAGAATGATTCTAACACGTGAGAAAGACACAACATTCAATATGATCTCAAGGTTCAGCCATTTCTACTTTTTCTGATACTGGAAAAAAATACGCAGGTTTAGAATACGCAGGTGGGCAAGCAAATCCAATTAGAAGCGCCCGAAGCACTTAACAAAGGTACTAGTATTACTTTACTGACTCTAAGATCAACTACTTAACAATGATAACGATAAGAAAATAAACACGTGAGCGCGCTCTAGCACCAACCTTCAGTATTCCTTCAATATTATTTCAATAAACTTATTTAACAGATGTGCACGAAGATATGTGTTTGATGAGTCATTGGAAGCGATATTCACTTCATTACAGTTCCTTTTTTTTTTGGCATTGTTCCAAAGAACTTAAGAGAGGGTGTGGTTTCAAATTTGTATTGAAAAGTAATAAAGAAATGAAATTTTATGCTATATTGAGACCTTCTAATTCTAGTGACTTTAAGTGCGGTGTGGAAAAGCCGTTAGATATAGTGAAAATATAGGCCTAAAACTGTTTTCCCGTGCGTAAAAGAGAGTAAAGGACCAGAAACAAAATAAGGCCAAAAAATTGTGATGTAACAAGCTTTTTTAACTAAATCTTGTGGTAACTGGGAAAATAAGATTCTAAAAGCTTGGATGTTTCGTTTAAAGGAATCTCTGGGCGAAGAAAATAAAGAAAGAAGAAACAAAAGAGAGGAAGGAAGGAAAACTACTCTTTATTTAAGGATGCCGGAATAAAAAGCATTAATGTAAGCAGCAGATATCTTTCCGATGATTTTGAATGGATTCCAAAAGAGCAGTGAATAAGATATCAATCCTTTGTTTAAGCAGGGAAGTAGAGAGCGCACAGATGTGGCTCACTAATATCAGGCTGTTAGCACTTAGTGTATTATACACCTTACATCGAATAGCGAATATCCCAAAAAGGCTTACTTTAAATGCCGAACAACTAAGAACTCAATCACAGTTACATTTAACGGTAGAGATTGTATGGTAACGACTTTGAATGGAAAATGAAGATAGGACGCAAATATAGATCATTTATCATTGTAGACGGTTCTAAATAGTAATATTTTTTTCACTAATGTTCTTTTTTAAAGCATTATTTTAGAGCAGAAAAATTCAAAAAAGAAAAAAACGTTATTGAAGAAGTAGACGAGAACATAAGACAAAGAAAAAGCAAAAAATATGAAAAAGAGTAAAAAAGTTTTTTGATCGAATGTTGTTTGCAGCCTTTCGACGGAATAAACTTTTAACTGTTCTAAGGGTGTTCCTCTTAGCTCAATAGTCGGACCACATGAAAAAATTAAATTAAAAGAAAGAGGAAGCAAAAAATATGAAAAAGAATAAACATTTTTTTTGATCGGATGTTGTGTGATCATTGTCGACGGAATTAATTTTTGACTGTTCTAAGGGTGTTCCTCTTCGCTCAACAGTGGGACCACATGAAAATAACCAATCAAATGTATATCAATCATATGATTGACTTTCTAGTAAGTCTAGGTTAGAATATGACAAAATAAACTTACCGGGGGTCCTCTTGCTCCCTCTTCGCCTTTTTCTCCCTTAAAATAACAAAAATATACAATGGTGAATACCGTGCATAATAAAAATTTTAAAAAATAGAAAAACCAAACTAATTTTTTTCTCGAATAGCCTTGATGGCAGATTACAGAATAAGCTATCGAGAACGTCCACGTTAATGAAGAAAAAACTTTGAGGTGTGTGTGCAACACCTTCGAAGACACATTATGAAGTTGAAATAATATTATCAAAGAACATGATATTTGTATGATATTTAAAACAGGGGAAAACACATTTGGTTAATGTCAGCGCAGAGATTTATATTCGAAGTCAGATGAGTTATTTATCGTTGTGTAATATTGTTGAAGTAGGTCAGTGAGGTGTGGTCTGTAGTACCCGTGGCGTGCACTTGTGCGTTGGTCTATCTGTGTGCAAGTGGAAACTTTTTCGAATAATGATGCGTTGATTATAGAATTATTTATGAATAGTAATTACGCGTGTTGTGTTTCGTTAGAAGGATGTCGTATGATATAGAGGGTTTTTTGTATGAATGGGACACGTACGGTACTGACTTACAACATGTGCACGGTACAACATGCCGTAACATTGAAATGGCTTCCTATAAAAATGGTTATCGTATGAATGGGACACGTACAGTACTGACTTACAGTACACGGTACAACATGCCGTAACATTGAAATGGCTTCCTATAAAAATGGTTATCGTATGAATGGGAACGTACAGTACTGACTTACAGTACATACACGGTACAACATGCCGTAACATTGAAATGGCTTCCTATAAAAATGGTTATCGTATGAATGGGACACGTACAGTTCTGGCTTACAATACATACACGGTACAACATGCCGTAGCATTGAAATGGCTTCCCATTGTCTTCCGAAATTCATCAAATCACAGCGCGTAGTTATGGTTACGGTATGATACTGTATGGCTACAGTACGGCTACGATTTTGCATACGAAAACCGCTCTACGTGAACCGTTGCCGTGCCGCACACTGAGTAACATAATAATAATATTGATACTTACTTTCATGCCAGGGGGTCCTCGTAAACGTTTCTTATTCGTAACATGCTGCAACAGATGATGTTCTAAATCAGTTTGCTACACCTCATAAAACAATAAACATTGGTTCTAAGTCGATTGATTCCTCCAACCTCCACTTTAAACCATTGTTTCGTGATCATCCCAGCAAATTTGAGAAAGGTCTATTAACTTCATCAATGAACCTTGTGTTGCAAAGGATTATGGGGCTGAATGGGGGCGGAGCTTTCAGATTTCGTCCCTAAAATCAGAGCTAGCATCCTACGCACCACAAAGTCGTTACCAATCTTTTTTTTTTTTAAACTTTGAAAGTCGAAGTGGAAACGGTTAGATAGTTAGTTGACTATCGGCGCGGGAGGCGGATAGGCGCGGCAGCGTCAAAGGTTCACACACCGATGCTTACTAATCAACCAATCAGAGCGCGCGAAATATTGTTGCTATATTATAATGAACTTACAGATAGCATTTGAACTCCTTCGTATTTCATTAGCCTGTCGGACATCGACAAGAGTTCCTGTTGAAAATAAATGGTACACACGGTCAATGTCAATACTAAGAACACTTGTGGTGCACGTTTGTCTCTTCCTACAAACTTTATTGAACCCTGAAACAACCTCTAGGGTGATCTAAGTAAAGACAGGGGTTAACTCACAGATCGAACTTGTTGGATTTGTTTGGAACTTATTGGGTTGTGCGGAGGGAGGAAGACCGGAGAACCTAAAGAGAAACCCTTAAATCAAGGACGTGACCCAGCAAACTCTAATCACATGTGATGCCGAGTCCAGGATTCGAACCCAAGACTCCAGACGGGAAAGGTTAGGTGAGTGGAATACCTCAAGCAGCCCTTGATGCCCACCGAATTCGATTTCCTACAGCGCATGTGAAGAAATTCTGTCAAAGGACTCGAATAAAATCATTTTTTCACTTACTTTTTCCAGTATGTGTAATCTGTGTTCCATGTCTCTCCATTCTTTGTTGCAATGAAGGCATACTGAAACAGAAAAGATCTCTACTCCGTAAAATATACATTATGACCGTCATGTGATATCATAAAAAGGGTTTTGTATACTTGGTATCAATCAGCTGAATTAGTAATTTAATGGATCTCATTACCAGCCTACAAGGACACGCAAACCCTGCCCGTCATATGCTATCAACTAGAGAGCATCCTATTGCTTGGTATCAATTAGCTGAATGATAATATCACTACCAGCCTACAATGCCCGTCATGTGCTGCTGGTGGAATCTGTCGTATCACGTGAGAGGTGGCTGAGTTTAGTCATCAGGTATTGGCATGATTGATACGTGCTATACTACAAATGATGGCGATACTTATTAATTTCCTAGCCAAATTTTTACTCCTTGATTCAGTTAGCCAGTGTTGGATAAATATACATCAAGACTAAAACTCAAGTCAATAATATGAAGACGTCTCACCTTCACACTCCTTCCCCTTTTGAATATAACCTTCTCTACAAGCACAATAATAGCTGCCATAGATGTTGACACACTTATGACCACACCCTCCGTTATTCTCTGAACACTCGTCAAGATCTACAAAACACAAAGTTAATAAAAAGATCTGATTTCATGATAATTTTTTTATCGAACCTTAGAATAACCAGTGTCAGGGCACAGCTAACTTACTAATCGAATTCTAATTTAGCTCGTTAGGTTTTGCGGAGAAAGGAAAACCGAAGAACGGAGAAAAACCTCGAATCAAGAGAGAGACCAGAGGTGAGTCGCGAGTGTACTACTACTAATCATAATTTAATACGTATATGTTGGCAAAAAGTGTGACAACCTTATGCGCCTCCTGGCGTGTTAAAGGATAACGAGGAATCCAGGTGTCCGGAGCACGCACAAACCGTCCAATCACAGAGCGCTTCGATGCTTAGCCAAGCGGCCCTTGCTCCAAGTCTCTTCCCAATACAAAAACACGCGTTTCAAAGAATTTAGAGGAAAAAAGTTGAAGTATACGCGTTGTTTAAAAAATTAAAGTAAATCTTTGCGATCCATCTCCTCAAATTCTGTGAGATATATGACTTTTAAGACTCGGGCGAGTGCCGCTTGAATTACAACAACAATCCTTTTCGCGCTTAGTTTTTCGTACAGCTGGTACTTACTATGTAGTAAGCTACGACACACTTAGCAGCATGCATTATGCGCAATATTGCAAACAATCGATGGTGCGAGCCATGTCACACGACGCAATTTGTTGCAAGCAATGCTGCTGATGTACAAAACGATCCTACTTCAGCAATTTTGCCTGGAATATTGCGCGCAATGTTGCACCGTGTGTCCGCGCCTTTAAGCATGTTTCATGTGGAGATGTTCACGCATGCGCACTACCGAAAATTCAATTAATCGTAGTATTACTCACCTTCGGTACAATCTGACCCAGTCCACCCTTCAGCACACGTGCACGAGTTAGGCCCGGTGCATCTTCCGTTGTTTTTGCAACGATTTGTGCAAGTTGCTGAAAATAAACATTAATACGAGCGAGTTACGTCATGTAGCACTGATATTCTGCAAAAATGGAAAATACTTAAAAAAAAGGAATGATCATTAGATTTTATATATGAATGTTAAAAAAATGGCAGACAGAACTGATGGCTTTCGTTTCTTCAATAATACAACCTTTTAGCTTAGGCGCAATGTATTCCCTTTTCCGGCCACGTGTAATTTTCTTGAGAATAAGTTTCACTGTTTGAGTCGTATTCGTATTCGCATGTTCTTCTCATGCGCAACCGTTAAACAAAGAAATGATACTCTAGGGAATGACACGTGGTCTGAAATGGGAAAGTATTATACCCAAGGTAAAAGAGTCTATAGCGCTCATGATAAATAAGGTTTACTTTGGACAGCATCTTGAGGCAATGCGCAATAGACCTCTTTAGCTTGGGGATTGGGTTTGCCAATTTCAGACCACGTGTGATTCCTTTGAGAATAAGATTCTTTGCTTCTTTTGCGTCCAAACAAAGAAATGATACTCAAGGGAATGACACGTGGTCTGAAATCAAATGGGCAATACAGGTGCGGTATTGCGGAGCACTAAAATCGTGCAACCCGGGTAGTAATACGGTCATCTTCCCTCTGCAACTTGCAAAATGCAACAATGTTGCGCCACACGTTGCACGCTTTCGTTGCTCATATTGCCGCACCGTACGTCGTGTTTAAAAATGAATATGACGCCTTTAAGTTTACAGATTGTACGTGACCGTGCCGTTTCCCTCTCACATTTATACGGAAACTACTGTGTGGTTTCTTACCAATCCGACAGTCCTTACTCCCACGCATCCTCGTCCAGCCTGGACAACATGTATATATGGTTATAGTCTCAAGTTTGCTGGTCCTGACTTTCTTGGATATCGATGTATAAGTTGTACTGTAATAAATGATAGAAATCAGTTAGTGATAATAAACGTTTAATAAAATATAATAATAATAAAATTTGATAGCAAGTGCGAGTGTCGGACACACGAACATTTTGTATTGTATATTGTCAGCGCATTTCACTCATGCTTCCCACTCGAAGTGAAAGCAATTAATGATTTGATGATGATAAAAATGACAACGCTAACAATCATTATGATGATGATGATGTCGATCATGATCATGATGATGAGAACGATGATGATGATGTCAATGATGATGATGAGAACGATGATGATGTCGATGATGATCATGATGATGAGAACGATGATGATGATGAATATGATGATGAGAACGATGATGATGATGTCGATGATGATGATGAGAACGATGATGATGAGAACGATGACGATGATGTCGATGATGATGATGAGAACGACGATGATGAGAACGATGACGATGATGGTGATGATGATAACGATGATGATGATAACGATGATGATGACGATGACGATGGTTATATGGAAGCTGATGATTATGATGATGATAACGAGGATGATGATGATAACGATGATGATGATGATGTTAACGATAATGATGATGATGATGATGATAACGATGATGATGATGAGAACGATGATGATGATGAGAACGATGATGATGAGAACGATGATGATGACGACGATGATGATGATGATGATGACAACGAAGACGACGACGACAATAATGATGATGATGATGTACAACAGACATCAATTAAGATGCAGCTCAATCATCTCTCCGTGGGAAAAACGCATCACGAGTCTAAACTACAGCTATTAACTCCCGAGACCAAGGAGAATGTGTTTCGTGTTCTCGGGATTGTTCGACATCCGACCCCTGAAGGAAAACAATAACCAAGCATCTCCTGTTGACACAACTGAGATGTAAATCTTTCAGCTCCACATACCATCAACAAAGAAACTCAACCCACAAACACAAAACAACAGAAAACTAGCTAACAATCTCAGCATTAATCAATCATATACTCGATCTGATGGCAAACTCATTAAGCTCCACTGCCGACTACTTAAACGAGGTAATTAATTCACTCAACGGTAATTACTATAATTGCGAGACAACTAGACAATATAAAATGATAGTAGCCCAGAAGAACTCTGCATAAAAAAATTTCGTGGTAAATAATGTCACGAATATCTTTCCAAAAATTTACCAGATGATTTTCCTTTTATCGAACAGGAATACAAAATATCTGATAAATTTTCCGCAATGGTATTAATGTCAACCTCAAGAATTTGATAATGAAGTTAGGAACACAAACAAACCATTAGGAAAAATCTCTTTTGAGTACATTCACTTCAATGACTTTATGACTTATTTCCCAGACAATCGATAATGTCAGACGCATGGCATATCAAATATTGAGAAGCCGATTAATATCTTAGATATACGTTTAAACATAATTGCTTAGAATACAAAGCTCTCTTAGTGACTAATTATTTTATTTCTGTAATATCTTATTTTGACAAAGAAATTAGATTGACATGGAATTATAGCATTTACGATATCATTAATTCTACTTAAAATAATTGCTTTTGAAACTAATAAAGGTCAGTTATTATAACAATTCTAAGACTTGAAGATGCACTCGATATAGGTATTAATCTTGTATTAATAATTTCAGGTAAACCTACCTGTAGGAGGAGCAGAGGCGACGAGACCCTTTGCTGCAACGCTTCAAAATTGGCTTGTAGACGGGTTCAGAGAAGAGCTTTGAAGTCAGTATGTATTTTACCTGCGACCTTTTTCTGACACATACATTAACCCTGTAAACACGAACAATTACCAAGACATCGTCAGACTAATGATAATGACACAAAACTTAATGACAAAAACTTCGAAGACAATTTTCAGGCATTTTTTTCAAATTCAGCTTTTTGTATGGATTTGTTTTCAATTGATAATGAAATTTAGATAGTGTAATTTGTTGCGCGCTTGAAGCTGTGTAGGAATCGCACCAGGTGTGTGGAGGAGAGTAAACGAGCTGGATAATAAAGTTCAAGATATGATTTAAGAATGAATCGTGTGGTCCATAGCTTACCCTGGGCCAGATAGCGTGTCTTCTTCTTCAGCAGACTCCACGCACGGAAATCCCCGGAGAAAACAAAACACAAGCAAAGTTCCAAGAACTAACTTCACGTCCATGTTTAAGATTGTTTTGAAGATATGAATACAATACGGATCTGTGTTTCTCGGCGCAACGATGGCTGAATCAAGACGCCAATGAACCCAAGCGCGACAGAAAAGATCATGCTCCAGTAATTACACTCCCATCTTTTGACAGGTTGAGAAGAAAAAAGCCGCAGCGGGTTGTCCGGTCGAGGCCCTTGGTGCAAAACAGCGCGCTAAGCTCTAACTTACAGTTATTAATACGCCGGATATTTGTGCCTGGAAAAATATCTCCATGGGTGAGGTCTGTGTATACAGTCGTAAAAACTCCTTATGATGGAGAGATGGAAAAGCAGGGGGTCAAATATACAAATAAGGTAGATCAACACGACACACGGTGGGGGGTGGGGAGGGGGGCGAAACGGGATAAGAATACGCTCCGCATCGTCACGAATGAAACTGATACAGCGAGGAATAATAAGAGGTACCGGAAAAACAAATTATATTGTTAGCATTTTTATGTACTCTTTCGGCAGAGAAAAAGAGATATTTTGGGATTTTGTCACTGGATATTTTGTTGACTGATCGAGCAGTCCCACAGCGATAGACCCTGCCACAGTTAACCTACTATTACCAAGAGATAAGATATTATCTGATACAGACTGTAAGAATATCTTTCCATAGAAGAAATAAAGCTAACAAAAGTGCATGGTTTTGTCCATCAGATCTCAAGGCCAAGTCACATGACCTTTGAAGAGCTAACTTCCTGTAAACACGTGTACTTCTTGTTCAACATCAGAAAAAATTTCCTTTGATATTCAAAGAGATTCATTAGCTATTTACTCCACTTGAGAAAGTCTTCTACGAGTTCACTGAATGCTTGGCGTTTGATTCAGTTCATGTAGTTTCAATTTGGCGGTATTTCATTGATCGCGATATGACGTCATCACAACCTCGTTCAACCCTAAGCAAAATTGACTCACGTAATGGATTGAACACTAATAGAGAGTATGGAAGAAACGCCACTCAAAACAAATGTTTCAAAAGATCATTTTGTTCGTTTAAAAAAAAATACCTTCAAACCTTCCCATTTTATCAATACCCTGGAACAACCTCTGGGCTAATCAAAGATGGGGCACGGTTAACTCACAGATCGAATTGGAATTTAAATAGTTAGTTTTGCGGTTGGAGGAAAACCGGAAAACTTGAGGAAAAACGGAAAAGTGGAGAAAAACCCTTGATTCAAAAAACACATTTTGTAGCAGCTCAGGAGCCTTTGGAACCTCAGTACTGAAAAATCCTCCCATTTTGAAGAGGGGTTTAATAACACTCGCAGAAGAACAGTGGTAGGGGTTAAACATAAGGTCAAAGTTCAAGTCTAAGCTCAATAATTAGCCTTGATATCGAAATCTTTCTATAAGCAGGAAGGTGGTATATATATATACCTAAGCTTAAAAGATTTGAATGGATTATCACTAAGTCTACCAGCATATGTTATGTCCTTGATAAGCCACATAAGGTGAGACCAACGTAGATAATATATAAAAGGTTTATCTATTGGACAAGATAAGAGATTTGTAATGAAATACCCCAATGGAGTAGGGTTGATGCTAGGGATTCTAATAGACCATTTTCCAATTCAAACAATACTGCTGTGTTCATTGATTACAGACTCATTTACTTCGACAATACAAACACTTTGAATTCCACTTCACTCGAATGGATAAATATTCAAAATAATTCCATAAGAAATTGAGGCTTAGCCTGAGCAACAGAGAACTCGAAACTGGATTATTGCTCATTAATTAACAGAAAACTCTCTACAATAAATACAACTGCAAACCATTTCTGCAGTAACTCCCCTGCCCCTTGTAAATTTCTAAGACCCTTTTATAGGAAGGATGACTGTGAATATTTTATGGAATTACACAACATCTCCCTAGATCCTCACCATATTTTGGAAACTCCTTCCATAGAGATATGTAGTTTGTCAAGAATCAAACTATATATCTTCTTAACATTTTAGCTACAATATAACCTCTATTGTGGTAAAATGCTCATCTCCCTCCATGACGGCAAGTATGGAGGGCAAGTTCATACTCTTTCCACGGCTTGGAAATTCCAATTCCCTCCATGGGGGAGGTATGAGGATATCTTGAGGTACACAATATATACTTGAAAAATCCTCAAGACATAATTGAATCACACTTGAGAGATAAATATTATTAATGTACTTACATGTACAATCATTATGGTTTCTCCATCCATTTCTCATTGTCTTTATTATGATGCTTTTCTCCATAAATGGGTCCATTGCAGTAAAAATCTATGAAGTGCATCAAAATATGGGTCACTTGAATTTTCAGGGTTTATTTGATATATTGGGTACTACTCGTTATCAGGGCCATAGCAAGACTTGAAAAATTGGGGAGAGGTCACTCCTCAACACACAATCACAAAAAAAATGAATATTTAATTCTTGATGTGTTAACTTTATTTGGGGGGGGGGGGGGGGGGTGACTGGAAGAACACAGGCCCCCCCTCTGTGGGTACTATGTCCTTGGCCATCCTTATAGAGTACATGTCATGGTATGGGATCCATAGAGCTAGGATTTTGGGTGGGAATTTCATGGAGAGGGGGGGGGCACTTTGTTCAGTTCTATAGAGCCCCCGGCACTAGAGAGTTAGCAAGAAGGCTCTTCTGGCACCATTCAAGATGGATGGATAAATGGAATGGTTTGGCTACCCTATCTATGACAAGCTAGATCACTCTCACATACCTTCGGTAGGTGTATCTTGGTTGGGATTCCTGTGTCGTTCTCAATTCCTTCATCGGGTTAGTGACCTCCTATAAAATAATGAATATAGCATACTCTTTATTTTTTTGATATCCAATATTGAATAAATAGTAAATAATTGTATCTATGTTGAAACGTCAAGGTAATTGTGCATTTTTTCAAAATGTCCTGTGCAGAGTTGGCCGTACGACATGAAGCCCTTACGAGAGATGCATGAGTTTTGGTTGTTTTTCGAGCTGAAAGAACACTTTTTAGTATACATGAAACAAATTCTTAGTGTCCATAAGTTAACAAATAATTCAAACAATTTCTGAAGCTCTACTTACACAACAAAGGATTTAAAACCCTGAACTTTTTCTTGCTGTTTTGCTCGAGTTCTAGGTTGTTTTTATATTCCGCGCCATTCTAACATCCGGGAGCCTGGATATGACGTCAGGGCATGTAAAGATATTTTTTTCATTTCTTTTTTTCTTAAAAAAATTATAGATACTTTCTCAGGATCGGCTTATTTTGGCGGCTAATTCGTCTGTGTCAACCATTTTATGATCTAACATATTCTTTTCCAGCTTTTTTACGTATTTTACAAATTTATGGCAAATTTAGATATAAAAACCACAGGAAGCCCAATTACCAGTTCTTCATTAGTGCTAATTTTCTTTTTCGAAAAAAAAATGTTTTTACTTCTAGCCACACAAAGCAAAAATTATGTAAGAAGCAAGTGTAGTTTCGTTATTTTGATATTTTGATATTATTTTGATAGCTGTTGAACGAAAACTAGGTTGGGCTAGCTGTGTCGGCAACATCCGGGATATGATAATATTTTCCTTCGAGGGTGGTTGCTTTATTGAGTGTTCGCCATTAGAGTTGGGCTTTTGAAACAAGAAAGAAAGGAACCCCCCTCTAAAAACAACCAAAACATCAATTACTTCCGTTCAAAAAACTCACAAACTCACTTCCTGTTAGATAATCTGATCCAACTGGATGCGAATCCCATGGATTTAGGAGCCGATCTTGGTGTTTCGTGCACTTCGTCTGCTGTCCTGGCCCATGTGCTTGATTCAAATGCAATAGTATCATCTGCAGTTAAGGATTCATCGTGTTATACCAGTGGTTTAGCTGTTCTGACACCGACTCTAGATGGCCATGGGACAGTTACTTCTTTACCTGGTTTTAGTTTGAATAGCTTTGATCAGGTTGATGTCAGTGGGAATATTGTAAAGCATGAATCTCAGGATCATAATTGTGATTTGGCTGTAGCTACTGTTGGGGAGGATGGAAGGTAAGCTTAAATATGTTAACTAATACCTTGGTACAGGTTGCTAGTACATCTTATCTTTATTTCAACCATTTCAAATTCTCCAAGATTAAACAAAGTCATGATCAATTACATGCATTCATCATTCTTATGATAATTATTTTTTATCAACAATTATCATTCAAGCTGAAAAGAAAATTATTATAAGAATATGAAGCTTAAATTGTTAATTAATTATCTAAAATTTAACACAATTTCCCAGGCTTCGTTTCACTACGACCAGTCATGTTACAGCAGCAGAATTCCACCATACATCACAAGAAAGACCAAACCTTCATTCATCTGAGGCAGACTTTGTGTCTGATTTATCTCAAGGTAACATTTCTATTCATTGAATTTTAGAACTATATAGTTTAATTTACTTTACACACCAATAACAGAAGCAGATGTTTGACACAAGCAATACAAATGATTATCATAGGTTAATTCAATCATTATTCTTTATTTGAACGCCATCATCACAGCCATATTTTACTCAGGTCTTTTGATACCACCAATGCAACATGGCTGCCAACTATTTGTCTTGATTATGACTCTAGAACTTTTTGGGGCAGCTGCAGTTGCAAACCATCAATCGCTAAGACCTATAGAGCAAGAAAGCCAAGGGGTACTCCTACATGTACATATTAACATAATCAAGGGCAGGGATGCATGATGGTTGTAACTTTTAGGGGTTGAAATTGTACAGTAAGACGTTCTACAACAGTAGTGAGGACAGTAGTGACGTTCCTTCTATTAGAAGTGAAAAAGGAAAGCTGTTGGTTTTTAGCATGTGAGGTATCTTTTAGGGGTACATGATGGTGCCAAACATTAAACCAGATTGATATCCAGAAACCTGGAAACCCCTTCTCCCCACAAGAAAGCCTGGCACCCACTACAGATTGAGTCATAGGCTTTAATGAAATTTGCATTTTTATTTCGATTTTAAAGTTGAGATTCTTAGTGGAGCTGACAGTGAAGACAGATATGTAGGAGAAACAGTCTGCCATGAAGAAGAACATCACCACGTTGAACCTTTGCATCATGAAAAGGATCTGGTTCTGGAGAAGACACAGGTACTGTAGGGCAGCTAGTAGCTAGCTTATTTGAAATTTTATCAATACCCTGAATTAACCTTGGAGTTGATCTAAGTCAGGGCATGGCTAACTCACAGATCAAACCCTGAAACAACCTCCAGGCTGATCAAAGTCAGAGCACAGCTAACTCACAGATCAAACTCTGAAACAACCACTTCAATGACCAAAGTCAGGGCATGGCTAACTCACAGATCAAACCCTGAAACAACCACTGTGCTGATCAAAGTCAGGGGATGGCTATAACTCACAGGCCAGATTGGAATTTAGCTTGCTAGGTTTTGCAGAGGGAACTTGAAGAAAGCTGGAAAATTAACCCAGAAAAAAAATCCTTCAAAATCTAGGAAGAGAACTTACAAACTGCATATTAATTACTCACATGAGATGACAAATCCAGGAATGGAACCTGAGACACACATATAAACCAGGAAGCTAGTGTGCACCATCATTATATCTCAAATATTTTATAATAATTTATTAATTGCAGAAAAAGAAGGGTGGATGGCCAAAGGGTAAAAAAAGAAGAAAAACAATCAGGGATGTAAATGCTCCCAAAGCTCCTTTAACAGCATATGTACAGTTCTTGAATGAAAACAGAGAAAGAGTCAGAGCTGAACATCCTGACTTACCATTCCCTGAAGTAACAAAAATACTGGGAGCACAATGGAGTAAAATGTCACAAGACGAAAAACAGGTAAATTATGCCAATGCCATGGTAACAGAAAAGGGGGTGCTGATCGAGGGGGAGGGGGACTTTACTCCACCCCTATTATGTAATAGCAGGAAAAGCAGCGGTAGCTGGGAGGAGTTAATTAAGCCCACCTACTCCTAAGTGATTTCTTCGTATTTTCTTAAATGTTGGCCAACCCACTTTTACAGTCTATAGTCTTATCTTTATATAGACCCATTGCAGTACTTTGGAACGCAGCTCAATTTGAAAAGCAAAACAATAGGTTCCAATTTTCAGGAGATTAAAATTCTTTTGTTTTGCCCTCCAAATTGAGCTGCTCTGATGTCACGTGCAAGGGGTCTAAAGAGGTGTTGCACCCTGGTGTTAACATTGTTTTTGTTACACACTAAACAAGCTGGTCTTAGTTGAATAAATTAAATAAATGCATAACAGTTACCAGTGAATTCCTCAGCATGGCTCTTCTTCTAATGGATTCCAATTGGAATTTAGAAGTTGAAAAACCTTGAAGCATGAGAATAGATAGAACTAACAAAAAACTCTACTCACATGTACAGTGTACAAAACAGAGCCCAGCAGGCCTGTTCAAGCCTGGGTACAGTAGCATTGGTGAGAGGCTATATGCTCTCACCACTAGCTACATGTACTGTACAGTATGCCACACCACCCATCAGTTATCATTTTTTTAAAACCTTATTTGAATTTTTACTAGAAATATCTTGATGAAGCAGAAAGGGAAAAAGAAAGATATGTAGCAGAATTGGATAGCTATCAGCAGACTGATGCTTACAAAGCATTTCTCAAGAAACAGGAGGAAAGAAAAAGAAAATGTAAGTGCAGCACACTGTATACACCTGTTTCAAAAAGCCTTGTTGGTTGGAGAGCGAAAATCTGAATTCTGAGACCAATCTAGAGCAGGTCATCACTCAAAGATAGTGGCATATCAAGATATTAAGTTGTCGTGAATTACTAAATTTAAAAGACAAAATAATTATCACTGTTTCCTTCCTATTTACATTCACTGCTCACAGCCTGCAGTTCACTTCTGTCTCAGATTTCGGATTTCAGATTCCAGACCAACAACCAATTTTGAAATAGTTGCAAGTTACACTGAAAATAAAGCTACATACACATGTTGTACCACTGTACGCAATGTTGCAGGCAATAATTATTGATGTTGCGAGTCATGTCACATGATGCAATTTGTTGCACGTAATGTTGCTGAAGTACAAAAATTCCTACTTCAGTAACATTGCCTGTAATATTGCGCACAATGTTGCACCATGTGTCTGCACCTTAAAAACACACAAAGCATGGGCTATGTGTGCATTTAGTATTGAACACCTCTCTGTGAAGGTCCACCTTTCGTGCTTCTACAAGAGTAGATCGAATGGGAATTTACAGCAATCTTTTCTGATTCCCAAATTACTTTAATCAATCTACAGGTTCCGAGGTTTCTGATAGTAGTTATTCAAATGGAATTGAGGTGGGTAAACAATGATTTTTAAATTAGAAAATTAATTTAAATTAATTTTTAGCACAACCTAGAAATAATCCAGTTTACAGCTCACAGTTTATGTCCTCCTTCTTGATACCAAAAAAATGCTCTTCCAATTATTTTCCTTATTCAAATGTTTTTTCTCCTTGTGAACTACAAGATAATAGTGTTGATAAGGAACCACCAAAGGAACTACCAAAAGGATTCTGGTAGTAGTGGTATCAAGACATGTGTTATAGACCTATTTTGGCTTGGGTGTAATATTTTCCCATTTCAGACCATGTCATTCCCTTGAGTATCATTTCCTTGTTTAACAGTTGTGCATGAGCACGAACATGAACATGAATTTAACTCAAACAAAGAATCTTATTCTCAAGAGAATGACAAGTGGGCTAACAGGGGGAAAATTATTAACATTTGAGGAAGGCTGGTACAAAATGTGGAGGGGGGTGGGGTGAGGGGGGATGTTGATGTTACTAATCAACTGACCCAAAGCCAAAAGGAGAATGGAGAATTCAGTGCAATATTTTTGTGATTTTTTATTTATTTATTTTTTCAAATTTACAGCTTTGTGAAGAAGATGATTTGTACTGCAAACCATGTAATCAGTATTTCAATAACCTGCACAATAAAAAGGAACATATATATGGACGTAAACACATGCAGACTGTCAACGGTAAGGCCAACGATGGAGAAGAAGAGGAAGATCTTCCTGGATTTAATATTCCGATATTCACGGAAGAATTTCTAAATCATAATAAAGGTAAGGTTTTGTGAATGGTAAATACAATTAGCATAAAGATAAGTGTATTTTTGTCTAATTTTTGTAGAAGGTAGTTGAACATATATTTTTTCAACTAATTTAAAAAATCAATGAATTTAAAATTGCCAGCGTTCTATCTTTGTTCGTTCCTTCCTTCCTTCCTTCCTTCCTTCCTTCCTTCCTTCCTTCCTTCCTTCCTTCCTTCCTCCGTTTGTTCCTTTGTTTCTCTTTCTCATTTTCTTTCGCTCTCTTTTCTTTCTCTTTTCATTTTTCTTTATCAATTTATTTAATTCTCTCTTTCTCTCTTTCATTCTTTCTTCCTTTCTTCCTTAAATTATTGTATTCATTCTTTCTTACTTTCATCCATTCTTTCTTTTCTTTATTCCCAGTTAAAGAAAACGAATTACGACAGCTTCGTAAAACAGCAACCGAATACGAAGATCAAAACTCCATCCTCTCCAAACACATAAATAACATGAAACAAACTATCGACAAAATCCAACTGGATTCCAACACTCAGCGAAGAACCAATGATGTTCTCCAACAACATCTGGACTCATTACGCACTCTCTTGACGCATGGCTTCCAGGAATTACCGCTGCCAAGAACAGATGAGTTGCCTTCCATTGACACTATTGATAATTATATGACTAAGTTATATTCAATTATTTTAGACTCCCCACAAGAAAACGAAGGACTTATAGGGAGTGTACGAGATATTGTGTCTAGAATAAGCTTTCAAAAGTGACGATTTGGAAAATTTCCATGTCAAACGACAAGCTTTTTTTGACTTCGATAGAACTGTGAACGCGTCAAAGCGGCTCAATTTGGAGGACAAAACAAAAGAATTTCAAGAATTGTTGTTCTCTATACCGAGCTGCATTCCGACGTGCTGCAAGGGGTCTATAAACAAGGTGCATTCTGGTCTAGCCTGGGTATAAACAACATGGAAAAAAAATAATTTTATACCCAAGCTCAACTAGGTTGTTGTCTGCGACAAAGCGTGGATAAAGAGGTTTCACGGTTATCAATTTATGATCAAGTGGAATCCAATACATGTGTTAGTTGTATATTGTAGTGTATTGATATTTACTACATATTTAATGAAGTTGAACCTCGACTTGTAATCATTCTTTTGTTGTCAAGCGAATTCCGGAAACCCTGTATAGTGTTTTAACTAATGGGAGATTCCGTGCTTTACATTGTCTCGTGCATAGAAACCATTTAGAAGTCACGATAGAGATCATTTCCTGACTATCCTGAGGTTTTCTCACGCTTGCCAAGCAATTTTTAATCACTTTTTCTGAGCACTGAAAGTGCAGAAAAAAAAAATCGCCTCACAGCACGGTGGGAGCAAAACAGGTATAAATCTTTTTTTAACATTTTGAAAATTTCACTGACTCGGGTAATATTTAAGCATGTGTTTATCAATAGGCCGAAAAAACGAAATTTTCACTAAAACAAGCTGAATTGTTTGAAGCCGTACCAGCATTAGAGTAAGGTGGTTGCACTTATGATTGCAAAGACTCAGAGAACACTCCGTTTTTCGCTGTAGAAAGGAAAAGAAAGGTAGGAAAAAAGACAGAAAAGAACGAACGAACAAAAATAGAACGCTGGCAATTTTAGAATGAATTCCTTAAATTTGTTGTCAAAACCTTCTACGAGAAAGGAAGGAAGGAAAGAAAGAAGGAAGGAAGGAAGAAAGAAAGAAAAGTTTGCTATTGAGAACGTGCAGTGTTTATCGACAAATTAAAATCGGCGATCAATCCTTTTACGAGGATTTCCCCGCCTTGTGGCATATGTTTTGTCCTGATTTTCTGCATAAATATCACTCATAATATCGGAAGCTGTTAAACAAACTTCAAAGCTTTCAAGCAGACACGCTGTGATCCTATTATCCAAAACGCTGCGAGTTCTCTAAAAGACGTGCGGTTCAATGGATCATAATTGGAACCATTCAGTCGGCGATGCTCTCAACGTCTAACAGTCAACTCCAGCTATGCCTTCTTGCTGCGTAGATATTTGGACATCGACCCACCAGCAACACACACACAAACACACCGCCATCAGAGCGCCTTCCTTTTATCCCTCATCAAAACAACTGGCCAATCATCTTCGATATTAGTCTCCTTGTCGAGGACGATTTGTTGGAGTTTATCATACAAACACCCTGGATCTAAATAGCTCGTGATTTGTGCAAATGGATGGAAAAAACTGCACATGGAAAGACGATTAGCCTGTTTAGCCTTGGGCTAAATTGAACGAGAAAAAGATTTGGACAGTAGCTTCAATAAAACCCACATGTGATCATACTGAAAATTCTTTACTCCAGTCCAGGACAGAAAATCTCGCGCTCAATTTTTCCAATACCTTCATAATTTTCAAACCATCCATCACGTGATTGTATAAAGCATTATTCAGCGCGACCGAGTTGTTTAGTAAACATTAAGGTAAAGCTCAATCGACATATTTAAATACCGTTAAGTATTGACATACGGTAACAATTAAGAGATGACAGCCTTGGAATTACACGGATAATAGATGTTCAATGATTCCCGCACGGTAGACGCATGTGGAAATTAATATCAGGTATTTTTAGGATTACGAGTTTATAAGCTCACACATACTACGGAAAGGTGACAGGGACTTTGAGATAGATAAATGTGTTTGCAAAAGGTGCTGTATAAAGTGTAGAGAGATTGAAAATGCAGATGAGAGACTATCAAGAAATCATTAGCACGACAGATCGATCTGGAGAACTGTCGATATAAATACGAGAAATTTGAGAAGGCAAAGATGAAATGCAAGCTGAAGAAATTCCATTCTCAAGTCTTGGAATGACTGAAATATGGAAACATTGTACCATAGTTTGAATTGGAGCTATCATTCCCATCGAAATAAAGAGAAATGGTTGAAGCTACAGATGAACTCGAACGAGGAATTTATGGGAATAGTTGAAATGGGAAAAGATTGAAACGAAGTGACATCATATTTGACATAATTGTTAGTACTTTTTATTTTATTTCCATTGGAGCATATTATGTGAGCCATCGATATAAGCAGCGGCGTAGCTAGGGGGTCGAAGGGAGGCTCCCCCTCCCCCCCCCCCCCCCCCCTAAAATTTTCCGGTCAAGCCTTTTTTCTTTTATGTATGACGTCAATGCCACTGGCGGAGGAAGAGGGTTGGCCACGTGCCCTTCCCCCCCCCCCCCTCCCCCAAATAATTAGTTTTTATTCTAGGTGCCCCCCTCCCACAGATCCTGGGTCCTCGTTACGCCACTGGATACAAATACGAGAAACTCGTATAGGTGAACTTGAACAAGGAATTCCATTTTGAATGGAATGGTTGAAATGAAAAAACATTGTACCCAAGTGCATTGTATTTGACGTAGCTGTTAACACTGTTATTTTGTTTCCATTGGAGCACATCGTGTGGTCATTATCATGTTAAGCTGTGGTGTATTAATGTCTTGTGTTTAAGCAATATTCATCCAAGTCTTGTTGATCCAAAAATGTCGAGCATCTTAATGACAATACCAACAGTTAACCAAATAAACACTCTGTTACACGCCATAATCTCATCATTTAGACCAGAGCCAAACAAAACCGCTTTTCTCGACTATTAAAACTACGTTAGTCCTTTTAGCTGTGAAAAGAAGTGGTTTTTAAGAGAAACTTGTTTGGCAATTTTGCTTTGGCACCCTTCCCCTGCACCGTTGGAGTCATCTTGGTACGATTTGTTTAGCTCCAGAAATATCTGTGAGTGCTAGAAATTTCTCTCAGCATTCTCTCTGAACTATTAAAACTGCATTATTTCCTTAAAACGTCTTGATTTAGTAGGAACTTCTTATATTTAACTGACGGGAAAAGTTGCTTTTGGAGCGTTTGAATGACCGCTTAATCTAGGTACCATCTCATGGTACACTGCATAAAAGCAACAGCTTGGACTTAATTAATCCTTAACGTGTGTGGACTTACCACCTAGAAGCTACTGAAGTTAGAATTCCGAGAGCTGGCTAGAGACTGGCTATATCAATTTGGAGGACAAAACAAAAGAATTTCAATCTTCTGAGACTTTGAACCTATTATTTTGTCCTCCAAATTGAGCTGTATTCCGACGTGCTGCAAGGGGTCTATACCCGTTTCAGCCAGACTACATGTACGTCCCTTGAGTATAATTTCTTTTTCTACCAATTACACCGTAAAAACCTTAGATAAGAATAATATAAATGAGGTCTAAACTGACCTATTAAAATTTGGATAAAGCTAAAATCATCAGATTTTCGGCTTCAACTGTAAGCCTTCGTCAGGATGACTATAAATGAACTGCGAATTTGCTTTCTTGTCTGTTGTCCCTAAGGAGCCTTAACGAAACACGTAGGCTCTAGGGAACCCAGCTCTTGCTTTGATTGAGTTTTTGTCCAACGTGGAATGCAAGCACCCCATAAAGATACATCCACGATAATTGAGCTAATAATGCCTTAGATAAAGGTGACTAGGGAATTCTAGTTCTTTTGAAACTCCTCTACATAAATATGTAGATTAAATTCAAATAGATGAGTAACTGTGTTTATTGATTTACAGTACGAATACCTTGAAATGCCTTGGACTTTAGAAATCATTTCAAGGTACTGTACAAAGTTCTTTACTTTGTTTCAAAATGCAATGTGTGACCTGAAAGCAGAACACCGATTGGCTAATTACCTCATGAATTTTTGAAGATTTTTTCTTCACTACATTTTGCTGATAATTTTGGTTTGCGTATGATGATGGAATATGAAATGTATATGTGATCGTACCATACTGAATGGACTCAGAAAAAATTCTGAGCCCCAGATGGGCTCAGAATTTTTTCTGAGTCCATTCAGTATGGTACGATCACATATACATTTCACATTTTGCGCTTGCAGCCCCATGCACTCGTACGCAAACGCCACCGTGCCCTCCAAATTCCCTGTGCTTTCCTCCCTGACCCAAACGCAATCTCATCTCTCTATTTCCTCAACATTGAGCGAACGTCAAAGGGGGACTGTCCCAAACAGTAGGCTGAACATGCCTTTTTTAGTCTCTTAGTTGGTAAAAGAATTTTAACGAAGAATTTAAATTGACATACTTTATGTAGACAACATATACTCAAGTTATTTCATCACACTGTTATAACTTTATATTTATCTATTTTAAAAATATACAAACGATGGTACGTAATAATAGTGAATTTCTTAATCTATGTACATGATTCTTATATATTTATGTATTTGAGTGTTTTTTTCTTCATTACCACATCTTTATGTTGTTCAGGTTCGACTTATAGCGGCACAAATGCATACGATTCACCTGTTTTTCTTTGATGTCCTCCGATCAAAACTTGACTTGATGGATGTCTGTTTAGTCGCGCGTGATTTGGATAGGCCAAAATCATTTTGGTGGCTCTTATCTTCGTCTAAAATCAGTCAGTTTTATTTTAATATGTTATGTATATACATTTTGTCTTTATTATAATACAGGATGATCTTGGATTTGATGGAGGGACGCACCCAGGTCTGTAGACAAAGTAAACTCATTACCAACTAAGCAATGATTTCGTTGCCCAACACTGAACTGGAAAAATTGTCCGATAGAGAGTGCAATAAGTTATTATACCTTGGTCTTGATCTGATAGACCAAGAATTACGTCGTAGCAAATCCAATGGAGAGTAAACTACGAGGAATGAGTGCAGGGAAACCTTGCTGCAGTAGTCTGAAGTAGATAAGGTGGAGCTGCCCAAGAACAGGTAGGGTCCATAGTGCTGAACACCGGTGGATATGGACATACTTGAAGCCATGGTGGGCTGCAGCGTAATGTCGCGGTTCTCTGGATTTCGTAGTTGAGTTGAAGAGCTTCACCAACATTTTCTCTCTTCCATTTGGTTCTTCGGTTTTGGAACCATGTTTTAATCTGCCGATTTGTCAGCTGCAGAGATCTCGCCATCATGTCTCGCTCTGCTATCGTTAAGTACTTGCTAAATTTGAATTTGTCTTCCAGACATTTGAGTTGAAAGCTGGTAAACGCTGTTCTCTTGCGTCGTTTTTTGGTCGATAATCGTTCGCGTTTTTCCGAAGATAAGTGTTTACTTGGCGATACTTCTTTCTCGCTGTAATCTTCGTGAAAACCCATATCTGAAAAGAAAGAGCGCGTTTGGTATGAATAAGAAGCTAGCCTAAAGCACGATATGTTATGTAGTCTTCGAGACCTGCGATTTTATTATGCTCATGCTCTAATGCATTGATTGGCGTAGAGTGCTTGGATGGAAAACTATTTTAGACCCGAGATGCGACAAGAGTAGTGACAGTTTCCCCAAGGTTGCGTGCGCATTCAGATTCGAACGACCACAAAGTTGAAAACTGCAAACTATCAAAATTGTACTGCTGTATGTATTACGTTCAAAGTCGTATTGCAATTACTTTTGAATTTTTTGACGAAACTTTTTTTCAAAGTTCTTTGCTGATACGATTCTCGACTCATTCAGTGAAATCCTTGGGCCGCCATGCCTCTTGCATTTAAATGAGTGCGCAACCTTGGAAACATGTTCTAGAGAGTAGTTTAGCTAGCTGCACGTACGCTTATTCAGTAACACAGCAAGCAATCAAAACAATTTTGACATCAGTAGACGTTTTTTTCTAAGAAACAAATCTCACCAGATGTTGCGTTTTTTATGCCCACGGAAGGCGGTGACAACGAAGGGTGGACATCTCGAGTCGTTTTTCTTGCTGTTCCATCGACTTGTTGTTGAGCGCCAAGTAGCGCGTCGATGCTAAAACTAGCATTATTTCCTGAATCCATACCTCTATACGATTATTATCTGGGGGGAAAACATGAAACACCAAAGAATAAGTTAATAGGAAGTTACATAATACATAACGCGTTTGTGATGATTGCTATAATTAAACGAGTCGAAACCTGAATATGGAACACAAACAATAAAACAATCGCCGCAGAAGCGCAGATATGGAATATCATCCCTTCCCTGAACTCATTCTGTAAAAACTAGTACATGCTTTATAGATTTTAGCTATAACTAGATTCAAGCTATATAACTGACGAGAATGATGGTGCAAATTAAAGACCTTGCAGCCTCTATAAACTTTACAGACTGTCTTGTTTTGTTTCGATATACGACTCGAATCAGGAGATAGCGAATGGAACAAAGATTACGGTCGTATAGCTGTGTTTCAGTGGATGATACAAAGGATCTAGAAGTATAATGGTTTTAAAGAGAAGCTGAATTTAGTGAGTTTCCGAGTCTAAAATTTAACAAAATATCAGTTGAAAGGCCATACGATTGTTGGCTACGAAAGTCCATTCACAAGCTAGAGTTTCATTCCCAAAAAAAATATTAATCTCTTTAAACCCTTATTCCGAAACTTGAGTGCGTTTTCACCATCGATTAAGAGCTCCTCAAATGGAGTCTTAAAAACTCGAGCAAGATGTGGTCCTTATATTGGGACGTATTTCGATTATCAGGAGATCCATCAGTAAACGCTAAATGTGTCCTATTGACTTATCGTGACACTCCACTCCAATTAGCCATTTATTTTCTTAGCGGTGTTAAGCTTCAAGTGCGATAATTCTAATTCCTTTCAGAGTTCTAACGCAGCGCTTGCAGCCTCTATAGGTTTGTTGGTTTGCTTTCTCATACAAGTTTGCCGGTCAAAGTAAAAGAAAAATACTTTTCATCTTCGTGGTAACAAGTCTGTTTTCCCCAAACGGGCTTCCAATTAGCGAAATGCTTTCTATTATCGAATGTTTGACTTCATTTTTAATCCACAAGACGATAAAAAGGCTAAACACTTCCAAATTGAAATAGCGAGCAAGAGTGAAGTTTAGCGCTTGCCTTGTTGCTGTTCCCTATGATGAAAAATGCCTGAACGAATTTTGTGCGTATTTGATCGAAATTCGCACGAATAAGACGCTGTATGTAAAATATAAAAATGGTCTTCGAATCAGAAAGGAGCTCGTGGCCATAATTGAATAAGTTTACCTTGGTTCGTTGTGGACGATTAGTTAAAGCTTCTTCAGGCTTCTCGCTAGTCTTGTCGCAGTAGGCCAACTGAAGGTCTGCAATCTAAGAGTGTTTTGAGGGTGACTGCATTTGTGGACCACATGCCGGCCTCCTTGACTTAAATAAAAAGCATATTGAACGCATTTTAATATCGCCTGCTACGGAAACAGGAAACCTTTATGGGAAAGCATTTTTACCTCGACACAAACAAACTGCACACAATTTGGATGGAAAAAAACCACACAAATAAATGGCTTTAAGTCTTCTTCGAACTAGATGGCAATGGGCACAAAAGATTGGGAGGAGGGAGGCTTGTCCTTCAACGACATAGCCTTATAATGAAGATGAAAGAATTTTAAGCGCAGTTTTTCAGTCCTCAGGGCAAAAACCCCCCAATTGCGGACTGTCCATGTGTGCTATTGAGAGAGATATATAGCACACACACAAATGTCTGGAGCTGAACAAATCGTACCAAGATGACTCCAACGGTGCAGGGGAAGGGGGGCAAAGCAAAATTGCCAAACAAATTTCTCCTAAAAAACCACTTTTTTTCACAGCTAAAAGGACTAACGTGGTTTTAATAGTCGAGAAAAGCGGTTTTGTTTGGCTCTGGTCTAAATGATGAGATTATGGCGCGTAAAAGAGTGTTTATTTGGTTAACTGTTGGTATTGTCATTAAGATGCTCGACATTTTTGGATCAACAAGACTTGGATGAATATTGCTTAAACACAAGACATTAATACACCACAGCTTAACATGATAATGACCACACGATGTGCTCCAATGGAAACAAAATAACAGTGTTAACAGCTACGTCAAAGCCGATTTGAAACCCCTGATGGCTAGTGGAAGCTAAGGGGGAGTCTGAATGGAAAACTGACTGAACTCGACGTGATCTTGTTAAAGGAATGCATAACGTTGAGGATCCCATGAGAATGGGCCTCAAATATTCCCATAATGGCGTACCGATTAGGAGAATTAGATGATAATGATAAACCAAGACTCTTGATAAGATCTTCTCCAGAGGATTACGAAGAATTATTGTCTGTCGATAAGCTGGCAAGACATTTTTTTAATGATTATTAACATTGTTCAGTTTTAACGAGGAAACCATCTGGTTCAAAACTGATCCAGACCGCGCTAACAAATATGAAAGTTCTTAACCCCAAAAACTTATTTTCCTGCCAAAATCAAAACTGTATCTATGTTTATTGATAATATCACAAGGAGATTCCTATTGTATGTTCATTTGTTTGCCCCATCAATCTTTGCATGTTTGAGGTACTTATCAGTCAGTGGTTGATCATAATCCGTGAAAACCTCATCAACAGCGCTCATTATGATACTGTAAGCTCTTGTTTATGGTGACGATTTAAAGAGGTGATTCTTTTGGGTCAACATTTAAATATTGTTTAATATACTCGCAGTTACAAAGAGATGATAACTAAATCAATATTATTTCCTTGTTTTTTAAACGATTTTTAGCGGTGCACTTGTTATATATAGATCACAATCAGCTGAGGTTGCGCTAGCGGTACCGGCGTTGCCCGTCATTTGCGAATTCCATGCGCGGCAACATTTATCCTAAAGGAAGCTTTCATTGGCAATTATTTGTCAATTAATTGATAATACTTACACTTTATTTGGTATTTTCTCTGGTGGACCAGCCATGCGTTTAAGTTTTTCAGGCCCGTTTGTGAATTTCATGTGACGCGGATTTGCCGCTTTTGGGTACCAATTTGAACGCCGGATTTTGGCCGGAACTGGACTACAACCTTGGCGGGGTAGAAAACGCTGCGGAAATACTTAAATATCAATAATGAATAAAACAAATAGTCGATACTCTTTACTCAGTAAGCATTCCAGTATCTTATACATGATCTTGACTCAGAATATGCCAGTGTAAAGATAACATGAAAAAGCTCGATGAGTAAATGTTAACCACCACCTTTGGGGGAAAGAACCCTTACTTTCTTGAAGTAGAAAAAGGGCTCAAAGCCTAAAACCAAGAGAATTTGAACTAGTTCATTTTTCTCGCGAAAACATTAGAAAGCTAAGTCTCTTTTATTGCTTTCATTTATCATTTTTAAGCTTATAATTATTCAACTTAAGAGAATCAGAGTAAAATTAGAGACTTATGTGTTTAAGCAAATGATATGAAAGTACTAATTTTCGCAGCTAGAACCCTTAGTACCTTCATGATTTTATTTTCACAACATTTCGCTTTATCTTCGGTCAGGTTGGAACGTCTCTGATATAGATTTAATTTAGTCTTACATAATTCTCCAAGAATGCGTGGTCTAGATCCGAGGATAATGACTCGCCTTTATCTCAACCCCCAAGTTTCCTCGCGTAATTCTGGGGGCGTATACGTAGTTTACGGCTTCTTCTTTAGTCTTCTATGAGCTTTTTTTCCGCTTTTGTAGCATTCCTTGATCGGAAACCCTTCTTATTTTTAAGAGAAGAATAAATATTATCAAAATGCAATCCCAATTTTCATCAGTGCTTTATTAATTCCGTGCTAACCAAGGACGCTTTCCGTTTCAGATCAAGTTTTCTTGTTTATCCTATAAGCCAATATTGACTTCAAACCCCTAAATACCGCTTTTTTTTTCTTCTTTTTTTTTCTTTCTTTTTGATGAAAAAGCTTAATGAGTGCAAAAAGATAATCAAGGATTTGAAAAGAATTTTTATTAAGGCTGGCCTTACATGGTGCTGGACGAATTTTTAACCGTTACGCTCAAAAAATTGTACGCTTACGATTTCGGTTACAATGATTTGTGCTATCCGGATAAAAATTCCACCGCCCAGCCATGCAAATTAAAGAGACAGCTCCGCGTTAATGACACATTTACTGGTTAGAAATTTGTCCGCCGGTTACCATGTAAGGCCAGCCTTATATTATTTTAAGGCAGCAAATTTGAAACAGAGTGTAAAAGGACTTGCAGGGGATCAATCATGATCGGGCGCTTTGACGAGTTAGCATTATAGTGCGATCGATTACAGCATTTTATCCCACCCCGACCCCTCGAATTAGAGGGAATAATTATCAACGCTCGCTATCTTGGATCTATTCAGAGCTCATTCGTCCAAAACAGACAATTCTTTTAAAAAATGAAAAAAATTCTTTAAAAAATGAAATTAAAATATATAGAATTTAGCATTTTTACTGAAATTCCAATTGAAATTTTTAAGTTGATTTTTTCGGAGTGAGGAAAACCGGCGGAGAACGAGGAGAAAAAATCTCGAAGTACAGGAGAGAAGCAACAAACAACTCTACTCACATACGACACTGAGTCTGGGAATCGATCGAACCCGGGCGCATTAATTTGTGGGAGCGCCACACCACCCGTGCTTCAGAATAACATTAATATTTAATCAACTTCAACAGCTACCAACCTTTGCTTTGAAATTTTTTTTCTGATAATTAATGGACAACTCGTTATTGACATCAACTTGACAGAAGGATCTAGAAATCGTTTAATGGAAAGATTGCATGACTAAGACTTTGAAATATGCACATTAAAGCGTTCCGACTTGACCTACTCGCTCGTATTCTGGACAGTCACACAGCGGGTTTCTTGTTGTTTTTCTTGGGAAGGAATGACCTTTAAGGTGTGTCGTCTAATTGTAGCCATAAGTTGGGATATTTAAAGGTATTTAGACACGTTGATTCAATGTTACCTTAAACAACGTACAGGTATTTTAAAAAAAAATCAATGATAGTCATTTGATACAATCACGTGATGGTGTCATCCTCATTATAGTGGCCAAAATAAGGAAGGCCATCTTTTTAAGCTCGGTAAACTGAGGTAAAGAATTCTCAGTATGATCAAGTGGGGTTTATTGAAGCTCATGTCCAAATCTTTTTCTCGTTCAATTTAGCCCAAGGCTAAACAGGCTAATCGTCTTTCCATGTGCCGTGTTTTTCATCCATTTGCACAAATCACGAGCTATTTAGATCCAAGGTGTTTGTATCATAAACTCCAACAAATCTTCCTCGGCAAGGCGAGTAACATTGAAGATTATTGGCCAGTTGTTTTGATGAGGGATAAAAGGAAGGCGCTCTGATGGCGGTGTGTTTGTGTGTGTGTTGCTGGTGGGTCGATGTCCAAATATCTACGCAGCAAGAAGGCATAGCTGGAGTTGACTGTTAGACGTTGAGAGTATCGCCGACTGAATGGTTCCAATTATGATCCATTGAACCGCACGTCCTTTCGAGAACTCGCAGCGTTTTGAATAATTGGATCACAGCGTGTTAGAGTGATCTAAAAGCCGCTCAATCCAAAAGGTTCTCAATAAGGCATAATTTGAATGGTGTCTCGCTATTGAACATCAGTTTCACATTTGGTTGTCTTATAATAATAATATCAATAATAATAATAATAATAAAAGTAAAAATAATAATAATAAAAGTAAAAATAATAATAATAATAATGATAATAGAATAATTATAATAATAATAACCACAATAATAATAATAATATTAATAATATTAATAATAAAAGTAAAAATAATAATAATAATAATGATAATAAAATAATTATAATGATAATAATAATAACAATAACCACAATAACCACAATAATAATAATAATAATAATAGTGAGTGAGTGAGCGAGTGAGTGAATGAATGGATGAATGAATGAATGAATGAATGAATACATGAATGAATAAATAATAATAATTTATTAAAGATCAGTTCCATACATGTCCTGAGTAGCCAAAGTTTAGTTATAGATTTAAATTTTGATTTAGTAGCAAGTGTTAGACAGACGACCGACCCAAATGGGACCCAAATGGTGGGTTGAGCCTAAAACAGTTAACCTTGGGTGCGAACTTTGAGAGAATGATAACAATAGGCTCGACAGGCGTGCAGTTTACAGTGGCCCGGAATACGTGCGTAGTCAAAGATGGTATGACAATATCAAAGTGGACAAAAAGATATTAAGTATTACTATGGTACACAACATGCTTACACCAAGTTTTCGCAGCCATTTACAGTCGTAAGCAAATTCTACGTTCGATTTATACGAAGCGATTCGTGTCGTAAGCATGTTGCGTGCGGCAGTCGTGAGGAAAAATCGTACCGTGTAAATCGGCC
Organism: Anthopleura sola; assembly: GCA_023349425.1. Classification (NCBI taxonomy): domain Eukaryota; kingdom Metazoa; phylum Cnidaria; class Anthozoa; order Actiniaria; family Actiniidae; genus Anthopleura; species Anthopleura sola. The sequence goes on along the minus strand of JALHLI010000010.1, from coordinate 7,420,217 downwards.
TTACAGCACGATGCGCATAAGTAAGACCACATTTAATGTATTTGCATACTTCTATGCACGGGCTTTTTACTGTCAAACAAGTTTTTACACACGTTATATATTTCGGTAAAACCAGACAGCTTCGCATCAAATGTGTCTGTTTAAAGTACAAAATCACGTGCATAGAGTTATGCGAATACATTAAATGTGGTCCTACTTTTGCGCGTCGTGCTGGAAAAATTATTGTGTTGTTGCGCATTATCCTATGGGAGAAAATCACATGCTTGTCGGATGGTACATGTACTAAAGATTAGGAGAAAACGTTAAAGAATTGGACAGGTCTGATTTTAAAGCTTTCTTCGGGCGACCCTTTTTTATTGAATGCCTTCTTTTAAATGTCACCCAAAAGCACAGTTAGCTAAATTACATCTTTTAGATTAAAAATATGAGACGCTTTTATGCATCAAATTATTTTATACTGAAAGGTTTCTCCCACAACCAATAATAAAGAAAATTGGAGAGCGACCATTCGCCTTTTTATTTTACCACTTTTCACTTTTTTCGAGACGAGGATCTTGTGGAACCCCGAACTGACTGCTGGGACGGAGAACGTGAGTGCCCCGTTGAAGTCTGGGTAACGGGACGTTTTGAATCCTTACTGCTGATTGGTCGATCTGAAGGAGTCTGATGACCAGCAGAGAGTGTACTATTTGCACTCGCACGTGATGCAGATCTTTCCAGAGCACGGATTCGTTCAAGAGCTTGTTTCAGTTCAGTTTCTGTTTGGATTGCTTTTTCTTCCGCCGCTTGAGCACGTTCTTCGGTTTCTCTGTAGAAAATTCCAGAACTTAGTCATTTTTATGAACCTACTATCACAAATCTATCACAAATACGGCGCTCTGATTGGCTGAGCTAGTAGCGAAAAAGGCCGGTTTTGAAAGCCAAGGGAAAGAGAGGCGGGAGATTAGTGACAACACCCGTGCTTCTAGTTAAGATTGTGGTCTTAGCTTTTGTAATCTAAGGAAAGAGGTATCAAACTTACAAGAGCTGTGTTTGAAGTCTTTCAACGGCTGCTAAAGCTTCTAAGGCCTTCTTAGTATCAGGTGTAGGAGAACGATCTGTGGACGAAACAGTCATATATCATAGATCTAAGTTTAGATTGAACGCGTAAAGCAATGCAACCATGCTTATATTTCATTTAAAATCCCAAAGAAAAGTACCGACCGTTTATAGAGCAGTTTCCGTATGATTATGAAAAACGTACGGCACGGACCCTGCCTTGCCGTGACCGTATCAGTGCCGTGCCGGGTATGGAAACATTAAATTTTCCGTGCCGTGACCGCGCCGTATGCCGTGACTTTTCACACCCATATGAAATCTGCTCTAGTTAACACTTCACACGTCTAGAAAATTGAATGAATATCTTACCAGGTAACGCTTCGCTCCCTTGTACATCAAGAAATCCCAGCTCCTACAACATTTCAGTAAAACATATATTAGATAAAGCTTCAGTAAGATCGTCCTTCGTGTGGGCGATCTGTACAAAATTTTGGCAGCTATGCAGGCTACATGATTATGAAACCAGGAGTCTACATGAATAGACCCCTTGCAGCACGTCTGAATGCAGCTCAATTTGGAGGACAAAACAATAGGTTTCCAATTCTCAGGAGATTTGAATTCTTTTGTTTTGTCCTCCAAATTGAGCTGTCTTGATGTCACGTGAAAAGGGGTCTGTATATCTTACCTGATCAATCGGTAAGTTCTCGAGAGATTTAGTTCGAACATTATCATCATGACAAAGAACATGCATCTTCGATCCTTCATCTTTCTCGTCTTCCTCTTTTTCTTTTTCTCCTTCGGTATCCTGCGTTTTATCTCCTTCTTCTTGGGCCCCAGAGGGAGACCGATCGCCATCCGCTGCCGGTGGTTCGGGTGTGGTCGGGATTTTAGTTGGTTCGGGTGTTGGCGTCCCTTTAGGGGTGGGGACAGTATGCTTGTCACTAACGTCTGATTGGACGGCTGAGGCTTTACCATCATCAGGTGGCTGGAAAACAAAATCAAATATCCCTTACCACTGTTTTCACTGCTACGTGCTGATCGAGGTAACAATGGAAATCGGGCAATACACATTGTTACATACTCTGATTGACAGCAGTGTATTGCCTGACTTTCATTATTGCCTCGATCAGCACGTAGCAGTGAAAAAGTGGTAAATATTTGGGGGGAGGGGGAAGCATGTAGTCGATACTTTTCATCTTATTCCTCTCACTCTCATCCTCCCACTCTTCAAACAACATACTGACTTCTACTCCAGAGAGTTTCCGCCCTCTTCTACCCTTTTCCGCCCACAAACACACACAAGTCTTTAACTACATCGAGTTCAGTTTTGATGCAATCCTTTTGATTGTCGTGGCTACACATGCATGTGAAAACATTACGCGTCCAAGACAAAAAGGTCTATGATGTATGACCCGTTCACCTTAAGATCCTTACCTCAACAGACAGAACGATATCAGTTTCCGGTGTTGCTGTTGAACTCTCGTCCTTCTCCCTTTTGGTTTTGTTTGGTTTTTCTTCTTCCATATATTGTTCTCCAGTCACTTCCTCCATCAGTAGCTTTGCTGTGTGTGTCCAACCTTGGAACTCAGTGGAGAGTCGCTTGAGATCTTTGAACTCCATGTCAGCGTGCTCGTCTCCTTCATCTCGTCTGTAAAACAATGATATTTAACTCTGCTTTACTGACACTTGCACGGTTTAGAGCAGATTTCTTATGAGTGTAAAAAGTCACGGCACACTGCACGGTTAAGGCGCGGCGCGGACACGACACGGAATTTCGAATGTTTTCATGCACGGCACGGCACTGACACGGTCACGGCAAGGCGCGATCTGTAATTTTTTTTATAGTCATACAAAACCTGCTCTTAGCTATCTATTGTGTTTACTATTGTCCATACCAGTTCATTCAACTACAAGGCTGGCATCCCAATACATGGTGACAGAACGCTAATAAATGTGTGCAATCGATAGGACTCATATTAAAATATAGGATTTAGGCTCTTCATCCACGTAAATTTCAATTGGAATTTAGAAGTCAATTTTTGAGGAGGAAAACCGGAGAACCCGGAAAAAAGTCTCGAAGCACAGGAGAGAACCAAGAAGCAACTCTACTCACATACGACACCGAGCACGACGAAACTGTGACAGAACGCTAATAAATGTGTGCAATCGATAGGACTCATATTAAAATATAGGATTTAGGCTCTTCATCCACGTAAATTTCAATTGGAATTTAGAAGTCAATTTTTGAGGAGGAAAACCGGAGAACCCGGAAAAAAGTCTCGAAGCACAGGAGAGAACCAAGAAGCAACTCTACTCACATACGACACCGAGCACGACGAAACTCGAACAAGAGTCGCATTGGTGAGAGGCGAGCGCTTTCACTGCGTACCGCTACGCCACCCTTGCTTTCCAATTCCCATCAAACTACGGGCTCTTTTCACTAACCAACTAATCCAAACCTGCAAATAATCATCTCTCACCTTTCCTGCATTGAATCGACGACTAAATCAGTACAACATTTAGTGAGTTGCATAGAGAACGTGTTTAACTCTTCGAAAAGTTGATTAGCTCGTGTGAGGATTTCTTCTGTGGTTGACTGAAGTAAAATTTCTCCTCCACCGATGGAGGAGTCCACGCTGAGTTTGTCATCGACCACACCCAGTTGCTCGAGGTCTTTGTCTTCCATGTCAGGTGCAAGGCGAAGTAGAACTGTGATCATCCAACGTATCATGGCACTGTGAATCAGGGATACCTGGGACAAATATTGAAAAAATATTAGGCTTGTTGTGACAAGGATTGTTCTTCTTCATCTTCATTATCCTCATCATAATCAACACCAGCATGCATCATCATCATAACCACCGCCACCAATACCACCAATATCCACCCCCATCTTAATCAACACAATCAACCCTATTATCATCATCGTATCTTCACATTATTACAGTACATTACCATTATCAACATCATCGCCATCCTCGATCACGATCGTCATCATAATCATTTGCCATCATCACCATTACCATCATCATCATCATCATCACATCCTCATTATCATTATCATCATCATCACCATCATCATTATCACCATCATCATCATCACCATCATTATCATCACATCCTCATTGTCACTAACATCATCACTATCATCATCATCATCATTATCCCCACTATCATCATCATCACTTTTTCAATAGCTTACCGTCTGTATAATCTTGCCATCCTCATTTTCAATGCTATTATTCGCAGTCGACAACCATTTCGCAATTCTAAGAACAATCTCTTTGACTTCTATTTTTTTCTCTGCTTCACCAGCCAGTCGTGCACCTTCCTTTTGAGTGGACCCAATCAGTAATATAGTAACATTGAGGTGTTCTAGCCATTCATTACTTATCAGATCACACAGTCGTATCCATTCTGGATCATGCATCACTTCACCACCATGAAGCATGGAATCTAACTTATTGCTCCTAAAAAAAACCATAGCAAAGCCTTAAAAACGTATTAATGGAATGGGATGCACAGTACAGCATCTTTACTTCAAGGGTTTTTCACCGAGTTCTTTGGTTTTCCTCCTTCCACAAAAATCAACTTCTAAATTCCAATTTGATCATGGAACGAGTGCCACAAGTTTGTTAGCCACTGGCTATAAACCTCATCGGCTTGGGTGTAATGTTGTCCCATTTCAGACCACGTGTTATTCCCCAGAGTATTATTTCTTTGTTTAACGGTTGTGCATGAGAAGATACATGAATATGGATACAACTCAAACAAAAAATCTTATTCTCAAGAGAATGACATGTGGTCTGAAATGGGACAACATTACACCCAAGCCGATGAGGTCTATTAAGTGCTATCCTCGTAAAAAGAAACAAACAAGCACGGCACGAACATTGTTTCCCCTCTTCTTTTCGACTTACCATGTCTCTATGGGATTAACAAGGTCAATCAATCCCTTTGCTACTCCATTCTCTCCGATAGTACGCACATGGAACTGTTGATGGAGCAAATCTACTTCTTGGTTTAACGTTAACATTTCTTTATGCTGCGGCCATCGCTCACCCGCTAACGTCTGATGTCGACCAAACACCTATTAAAACCAGGACAGTATTATCAGTATGCATCCGGCATATATGCACACCCTCTTGCTTAATGTAATGAATGTGCGCAAAGGATGCGTAACAGACCTCTTTACTTTGGGCGCAATGTTTACCAATTTCAGACCGCGTGTTATTCCCTAGAGTAACATTATTGTGTTTAACGGTTGCGCATGAGAAGACACATGAATATGGATACAACTCAAACAAAGAATATTATTCTCAAGAGAATGACACGTGGTCTGAAATTGGAAAACATTACGCCCAAGGTAAAGAGGTCTATAGACCCTCTTGCAGCACGTTGGAATGCAGCTCAATTTGGAGGACAAAACAATAGGTTCCAATTCTCAGGAGATTGAAATTCTTTTCTCCAAATTGAGCTGCTTTGACGTCACCTGAAAGGGATCTATTCAATAGACGTTACCTTCATAGCAACATCAGTCCATTTATCAACTTGTTTATTCATCTGATGCAGCTCTTCTTCCCTCGCTAGGAGCAATTCCCCCGTGAATCGTTCAGCCTCTTCGTTGAATATTTCCTCCCAGCTCCTGAGGTCTTCATGCAGTTTGTTCACAAACTGACGGGTAGGCGGAGTCACACTCCCATCGTCATAGCTAAATAATAAATACTCTCATAAGACACATTTTGTATATTACAGATTAGGTTCTATGCATCCATTGAGAAATAATTAAAGAGGTTTGGGAAGCGCAGGGGGGGATCTAGGAGTTTTGAGACGCGTAGCGGTTGGATATTCGCCTCTATAGTTCACAGGAGTCATGGGTTTACCTTTACGGGCAATTTCTAATATAATAATCACTGGTAAAAAGAGAGAATAGATATGACTTACTTGACTACTTTTTCGAATTCTTTCTTCCATCGCGTCCATTGATCAACCAATCTATTCAACTGATAAAAATACGTATTGTGATCGTCAGTAACGGAAGTATGTCGTACCTTGCCGTACAAGTAACAGTGCAATCTGATTGGATGACCCAATATACAGTACAAAGACTATGAATGAATACTGGTTGAGTAACCGCGTCTATTGGCCGCGATTGGTTGAATGAGGTGACGTCAGTCCATACCGTCACCGTGCCAAGTCGCTCTCATACGAAATCTACTATAATCTAAATTTGGTAGAGTAACAACGGATAACGCACCGTGATTGGTCCAATGAGGTGACGTCAATCCGTACCGTGACCGTGCCGTGGTCTCACTCAAATCTCTTCTAATCTAGATATAGCTAGTTTGTACCTTTGTTTTAGTCTCTTCTTCCGATACTTCAAGCTGCTTGTTATAACGATTAGCTGTCTCTCGCCAAAGCTGGACATGTCCTGTTAGAGCCTCGAGCTAAAAACAAAATATATGAACCGAGACAATAGTTCAGTATTTTATCCTACTTATTTATCTTACTTCAAGATCCACCCAGAGGTGGATGTAAAATGCAATAGCACACGAGGTCCCCTACAAGGTATTACATTTATTATATGAAATAGAGTGTGATATTGAGTGACATCAAAATGATAAAATTGATATCCCCACTCCCACCAGTGGCCAGTGGGGATACGATTTATATCAACACTGGTGGTGTCAAATTTCGACTTTTTGCTCAGCTTCTCAAATTCTCCATTATTTTTCATTGAAGATTTCATATAATAAACAGAACATTACATGGCCGCTTGGAGATACGAATTTTATCTTCTCGTGCTGATATTATCTCGCTGCGCTCAGTCATGAGAGATAATATCAACACTTGAAGATAAAATTCGTATCTCCGCGCGACCAGGTAATATCCTCTATGTAAACACCAGTATTGTTGATATATTTTGCTTCAGTATAACGTTTTTGAGCAAGACAAGTGATGTACTTTGGTCTAGCTTGGGTACCTACGTCTGTTGATCGTCTTGCATTATACAGTGTTGCTTGGACCCAAGCTAGACCAGAATGCACTTTGTCTCCAATCAATAAAAGGACAATCACATTCATCTGTCTAGAATGTGGTGGATTTCGGATCCTACTAATTTTAAAATTGTGGTGTCATAATCTTAGTGCTGGGTTCTGAATTCCCAACTCCAGTGATCCCAGAACCCATATTTCCTCAGATTGCGAGATGCAATAAACCTCTTTACTTCCGTTGTTTGTTGTGTCCATTTCAGACCACCTGATGCAACTCTTGGGAGTTGCAGAGTTGATTCTTTCATGTGTAAATATTTTAACAAAAGGAGATTTCTCAAGGGAATGTCATGTGGTCTGAAATGGGCAATTTGCATACGAAGGTAAAGAGGTCTATTCAAGAAAAGCAAGCAAAAAAAAAAAATACATAACAAGGAACGAACCTGTATGCTATCCTTTTCACTCAAGAAGATAGCAAAATGCCTTGCTAGTCGTGCCCAGGCCTTCTCAGACAGATGTAATGTTTTTGCTGTATTCAATGAATGTCTGTTTGTAACCTTCATTGCTAATGTGTAGGCTGCACTACCCCATAGGTCTCGCTCTTCTGATAACTTGCCTGTATCAAACACGAGAGAAAATTTGAATTTTTCAGTGTAGTTGAAAATTCCTAAATAAGTTTATAAAGAAGAATTAGTGGATAGGCAGGGGTGAAAAAATGAATGGGAGGGGCAATGCTCGGTAGGTAGGTAGACAGGTGGGTAGGTAGGTAGGTAGGTAGACAGGTGGGTAGGTAGGTAGGTAGGTAGGTAGACAGGTGGGTAGGTAGGTAGGTAGGTAGGTAGACAGGTGGGTAGGTAGATAGACAGGTGGGTAGGTAGGTAGGCAGTTAGGTAGACAGGTGGGTAGGTAGGTAGGTAGTTGGGTAGGTAGGATGGATGGATGGATGGATGTTTGGGTGGATGGAAAGATGGACTGGTGGATGGATGGATGGAGGAAGGGAAGGTTGTCGTTCTAAGTGTGATTCAACAAAAAATAATTAAATGATAAACAATAACCAGACAGCTGTCAACCAAACCAAGGACCAGTGATTACAGAGATGCATACTCACCAACTTGTATCTCAAGCCTTTTGCGTTGTAATTCATAAAGATCGTGATATTCTGTCAAGAGACTAAAAGATAGACGAATTGTAATAATGCAATTAAAAATTGAGACTATTCTCACAACTTAACACACTCTACCTCTCATTTGTGCAACTCCGAAAGATAAATCCGTAACATTTCAGGGTCAGAGGGCCCAAGAAATGACCCTACTTTGTAGCCAAGATAAAAAATAATAGACGAATAAATGCCCAAAAAGAATTAAAAGCTCTTGAAAACAAGGTATCAAGCACAACCAAGTCTACTCCATCTCATATTTTTTTCGTTGAGAACTTTTCATTACCTGGCATTCTTCTCTGATTCAAGTAAAGCTTCTTCGAGCTGATAGAAAAAATACGGGAAGATTAGCAATAAAGGAAAGATATGAAACAAAGCTTGGTCATAATGGTGGGTTATACGAGCAAAATTTGTACAACTTGTCCCGCCACACTGTTGCGTCGCAAGTTGCAGAGTGGATGTTGTTTTTTATACCACCCCCGGCGCAAGATATGTAGTAGAAAGGGCTTCGATTTTGTCCAACAAAGTCGCGCAAAAACATTTGTTCCCTGCGGGGTGGTAATATGAGCAACATTCGCTCTGCAACTTGCAACGCAACAATGTTGCACGACAAGTTGTAACATTTTGTTGCTCGTAGTACCGCACCTTACTTAACCAAACACCCCCAAAAGGGAGCATCTGTCACTCATATAGACCCTCAAGATGTCTTAAAAACTAAGATGAGAAGGAGAAGGTCGCTTTTATTTTTCCGCTGGAAAAATTGAATTTTATGTACTTAAACAGGGATTTAGTTTTGGGACTGGAAGTTGCTGACTTTCCTTGGGTACCAGACCCTTTGTGGTAGTAGTTTTTGTCTCACCTCTTTCTGTGCTTCAATAGCTTGTTTAGTGACTTCTCTGTCATGAGCCTTGACTGATGCTAACTCGCTGCAAACAGAATCACAACAGGTTATAACCAGTTTAACAGGATGTAACAGCAGAAAGCAAAAATCAAACAGGTAGTCATAACAAGTTTGGTTACCTTGTCAGTGCACTTATTGATGCCTTGAATCGAACCAGTTCTTCAGTTAACCGCCTGTAAAATAAAACAAAAACATCACCCAAATCAAAAAATATATACAAGAATATTATCAAGGAACAGCAGGTTAGCTGTAACATACCTGTCCAAAGCTCTTTGTGCAATAACTTCTTGATGCAAGCTAAAGAAACAGAATAAAACGTAAAAATAAATTTTTGGACTCGCAATCAATACTCAAGACGAAGGCGCCAGTGCGTTCTTTTCATGCGCGCGCGGTATAAGTATATGACGTCACAATGCACAATGCACAATGCGCGCGCGGTACACATTAAGTCACAATACCTTGCAGAACATGGTGCGTGATCGAGAAAACGAATGAAAACCCGTGTGCGCGGAGTAAAGTGATGCGCATTTGCATCATTCATTTAGGAACACAAATTAGAATTTCGAAATAGTCCTGAATGAAATCATGCTACAGAAAGTTGGATCCCTCTTAATTCATACAGAATGTCTCAGTCATTGAACAGATTGAACCAGCAATGAAAACATCTCGGAGTTTAATGCATACCTTTTGACTTGTCGTGGTATGCGATCCAGTAAATGACTGTATCTTTTTCTAATGTTGGCCAAGAGTTCACCTCTCTCAGAGCACTCTATCGTTACCTACAGGAAACAAATAACAGAACATGTTTGAATAAAAGAAATGATAAATCTCCTGAATTCATATAAATTAAGAAGAGCACTGAGTTGAATAAGCCATCTATATTTTATGGGTGAGAAACTTTACGGCAAATTCGTAGTATCGTATAGCACCGGGGTATAGTATAGTACCGTATCGTACCATAATCGTAACTTCGCGTTGTGATTGGATAATTTGTGCAAAGACAATCGATGGGAAGCCATTTCAATGTACGTGCTGTAAGTCAATGCCGTATGTTTCCTATTCATACGATAACCATTCTTATGGGAAGCCATTTCAATGTTAGGGCATGTCATACCGTGTGGATACTGTAAAGCCAGTACGGTACGTTTTCAACTTATTACGAAAAACATTGTTATGGGAAGCCATGTCAGTGCTAAGGCATGCACTGTGTAAGTGCTGTAAGTCAGAACGATAACCATTCTTATGAGAAGCCATTTTAAGGCATTTCGCACCATGTACGTGCTGTAAGTCAGCACTATATATTTCCCATTCATATGATAACCATTCTTATGGGAAGCCATTTCAGTGGCATGTGGTACCATGTACGTACTGTAAGTCAGTGCCGTACGTCATCCACTAATTCTTATGGGAAGCCATTTCAATGTTAAAGCATGTCGTACCACGTACGTGCTGTAAGTCAGTGCGGTACATTTCTCTTTCATACAGAAACCATTCTCACGGGAAGCCATTTCAGTGTTAAGACATACATGTGTCGTACGTTTACGTGCTGTAAGTCAGGATCGTATGTTTTCCACAAAACCTCGCTATACACCTTGACACTGAAATGGCTTGTCGCTATGGTTACGATAAGATACGATGTTTTTAGCGGAAATATTTCTCGTGTTTTCTGTACCTGTCTTATGATTTCATTGAAGCAAACGTTGTAGATATTTTGTTCTTTCTTAACAAGTTCAAGAAGATTATGAATCTGAAAGCAAAAAGAAAAAAAAACCTGAATACTGTATGAAAAATGGGCAACATTTCATAATCTACATAAATTGTTTAACCAACTAATGAATAGGGTACTCGGTCTTTAGGGACCAGTCATTATTTACAGGGAGGGGGGGGCTGGTGCATTTTGATTTTCACTTGCACTTTTCACTACGCAGACTACTTTTAGCCCTGTCCTTTGCGGAGCATAAAAATGCTGCTTCCCTCTATTCGCATGCACCACTCACTGCCCCCTCCCTGTGAATAATGACTGATCCCTTAGTCCTTTTTCCTGCTGAATAAAAATGATAGAACTGTAATTACCTGTGTTGGTCCTGTTAGTTCTTTATCAGTGTCATCAACACCTGCACGAGACAGTAACGAATCCATAGTATGCTACAAATGAGAGAAAAAAATTAAGAATTAATATCAACATAGATGATAATAGCAGATAAATTTTGTCTAGATCTTCTAGAATATATCAAAAAAAAAATTTTTAGGGAAGAAAGGGGGTATGAGAGCAAACCCTTTTTTGAGCGAGGGCATAGTCAAATATAAATTTCCCCTTGTAAGGGGTTACAACATCTACCTTAAGTTTCAGTACTTCTCCTCTCCCAGCTGGTTTCCTGTTAACAAACAATAAAATGATATAATTATTGAATTATGATTATCTGTCAGTCACTCAGTTGGACCGTCAAGCAGGCCGTTGGTCAGTCAGTCAGTCAATTATCCAGTTGGTCAGTCAGTCAGTCAGTTGGTCAGTCAGTCAGTTGGTAGGTTGGTCAGTTGGTCAGTAAGTTGGTCAGTCAGTCAGTCAGTTGGTAGGTTGGTCAGTCAGTCAGTTGGTCAGGCATTCCGTTGGTCAGTCAGTCAGTCAGTTGGTCAGCATTCAAAATTTGTGAGAAATTTCTTAAAGCTGTATAATGTACATATACTTACATTGAGGGGAAGATTGTAAGGTGCTCTTCATGGTCATTTACATAGGTTGAGTATTTACTGTAAAGAATTAGCAAAACACCTCATTAACTTGTTATAAACTTGTTACTAAAATAGCAGTGCTGCACTTCAATGAGGTTGAACTGAGAGCAATATAAAGGTGTCTCTGGTAGCGACTATACAGTCCATGTGTGACCCCAGCGCACAACTCTAACAAGTTTGAATTAGGGTCAGTTTGAGAGGAGGGAGGAAAAACTGGAGAGCCAAAAAAACCCTTGGAGTCAGAAAGAGAACCAAGCAAATCAGCTCACATGGGGCAACTGGGAATTGAACGCCAGACTTCAGAGGTGAGAGGTGAGCATTTTACCATCACACCATCCTGAATCCCCATTTTTTTAAAGAAATTCCTCTTGTGAACAGATGGTAATTATAATAATGTAAAACTCATAACCTGGAATACAGTACTTACTCATCATAGAATTCCAACCCCAGTACTCCAGGGTTCTTGACAATATGGTATTCTGATGGGACCAGAGTGTTTGGGATTTGAGATTTCCCTCCTTGTTTCTATGGTAACAAAATATTTTTGGAATATGTAACTATATGTACACACACCCTAAACCTGGTGCAGAGCAGAGCAGGTTGGAGGAATAGTGTTAAGGCCTTATTTGTATTCTGGCATGCTTAGGGATGATGATGATGATGGCGATGATGATGACGATGATGATGATGATGATGATATATGCTGGTGATGATGATGATGATGATGATGCATGCTGGTGTTGGTGATGATGATGATGTACAAGTGAGGCTAGAGAAGACACTCATATAGACGCATCAAGAGTTCCACGCTGCTCCTTAATGCGCATGCTCAGGGGATTAAAAAGTGGGATGATATTTTGTACAATATGCGATTTTTCGGTATATTTGATTCAGAATTTGCTTAACAGTACGTGATCTTGAATATTTAGTGAAAATTGTGCTTGACAAGAAAGATACAACTAAAATATAGCATATTTTACAAATTTTATACCACTTTTTAATCCCCTGAGCATGCACTTAAAGCAGTAGCTTGGAACTCTTGATGCATGTATACAAAACGTTTTATGCAAATTAGGTATCTCTAGAGATACCTTATGTGCAATACATGTACTTACTGTTTCGGTACTCTCATCTTCATCCTCCTCACGCACACCTTTTTCCCAGGTCTCTATTGCTCTAATCTGTTTCTCAACTGATGCAGGTAGTTTAGTAAATTTTGTTGCTGCATCTGGTGGTGGGGACTCTTTTTTGTCCTTACATGTATGGCTTACTGCATCATAGAGAAAAGATATGTCCCTAGAAAATGTAAATGAAAAATATAATTTATTAAAAGTTTAAAAATGTGTGCTTCTTGAAAATATCCAGTATCTAAGTACTGCAGACTGTATAGATCTATACCTTTTCCAAAGTCAGAATAGGCCCCTTCACAGTTCCCTGCATCTTGAAAGTTAGCTGTCAAAGCGAGACATGAGGTGAGCTTGCAATGATAGATCATTTTAACACCTTGGACAATTATTCACATATCTCTATCATTGCAAGGTCACCTCATATCTCACTTCAATGCAAAGGCACAGCTACCTTTCAAGATGGCACAGGGAAGTGTGAAGGGGATTAATATCAATGCCTTCTTACCTTCCAGCACCACAGAGGCATGGCGGCTGTTCTGTTAGATGCTTTAGTTTCTCTCGTCCTTTAGGATAGTTCCAAACATTTGCAGGTCTTCTACGAGCTGGTGCAGCACCACTCTACAACAATGTAAGCAATATTGTATTACACTTGATACATTATTCTATTATTGCACGTTACATCATGTTATTGGCCATGTTGGTGGTTTTTAACAAGAGATTTTTCATTAGCAGCCATTGTCAATACCACCAACATGGCCGCCATGTCTTCGTCATTTGAATCCCTTGGAAATCAAAGATGACCAGAGCATCTCAAGACATCTTTGTTTTTGACTTCTATGTAATATCCTATTTTCAATGACCTGAGTTACGTTACTTTCATCTTAATTGATAGAAGCGAAAACCCAATTCATGGCACTGTCTTGTCGTGTGATTATGAAAAATGGGGGTAAGATGACCATGAATGCCTACAAGATTGGTGCATTCTCTGAAAACTTGGGAAACTTGATAGAAGACATAAGGGGAAGTCAGGGGGATACTTAATGATTTTATGAAGGGTTAAGGGAAAGAAATTATTACTATCCTCCTTACAAAACCTTGAAGTAGTTCACTTAAACTTGTAGACTTCTTTACGAATTCTCTACGATATTTACCTCTAAAGGCCTTAGTTTCTTATGCTTTGAACCCGGTCCAAGCTGTTCCCTAGTCGGTGGAGTAGGAACTTGAGTCAAGCTATTTAAAATATCCAACGGGATAAAGTCCTTTCCAGAAGTAATAAAAGTCTGTTCTCTGTCACTTGCTTCGACTGCTTGAGAATCGTTGTATTTCTCAACTGCATTGTCCTTTTCGTTTGAAGATTTTCCATCGAGAATTGGAAGTACACACGGTGAACCTGGTGTTTTTGTTTGTTTTAGCTTTCGTGGCGTCTTTCCTAAGGTTTCTTCTCTCAAAGGAGTTGTGGCTGCAACAGTAGACATGACTTGAAAACTTCAACTCGTCGAAGTCCAACAGAAAACAGAAAAGCAAAAATCCAGTTTTCAGTTCAAAATTCCTTGGATTTGAACACAAAATAAGCTTAAAATGGCCTTCTATTGCTTAATGGATTGTTCAAGTACACGTAAAGAAAAGTTTCTTTTTAAATTAGTCCGTTTTAGTGGTCCTAAGTTAGGATTCAATACGATGAATGTCATTTGTAAACATCGTCCGCCATGTTGATTTGGTTCGGTTATACGGTATTGTTGTTATGGAAACTAGAAGCACAGGTAACCCAACATTAGTTTTCATAGAAATGAATGGGAGATTGGGCACTAATTCACAGGGGGGAAACTGTATAAATTCGTTAGAATGGGAAAGAAAAACGAAAAAAAGAGAAAAAATTCTGAAATATCACATTTGCAATAAAGTTTCTTGACGGCATCTGAAATATCCAATTACAGGACGCCAACGGTCACGCACACGTACGCCCGTAAGTACGTACGTCACGCCCATAAATAAGCTTTCGGAACAGCATATAAAATCTGCGTGCTCTATCTGTCAAGAGTTTGCCCTTTTACTGACAGAAAGGAATTGAAAATTAAAACTGTAAAGATAGAGGAGTAGAATTCTTTCGTGCTGACTACGACGAGGTTTACATCCCTCGCCTAACCGGTGGGGAGCTCAACTTCGGTCTTCCGGGTAGGTTATGGAGGCGGCCGAACGAGAAAGATGAAGCGGGAATGTTTCAATATTCTAAATCGCTGTTGCCCAATCAAATCAAAGACCACGCAAATGATCGCACACATTCAATACATTACCGCTGTATTTTTTATCACGGGCTCATTTGCTTTACTGATCTCATGCATTTCAGCGTTAAAATTCCCACCAAATACTTATAATGTTAACTGTGCAAGCACTTTGAAATTCTATGGCGCACCCTCACTGGAGCACAAGAACTCGAATATACTGAAAAAAACAGTAACGTAACTCAAATTACGCAATACTATATTGCATTGCATTGCATGGGAGGTTGAAAGCGGATGTCCTAAAACTAGTGCAGGGCCAAGACCCTGTGAGAACGTGGAGGTGACCGAGGCTGATGCTACGCCTAAAAAATAATATATCATCATGTACCAGTGACGCATTTCCTGCTAAGACTTTTGGCCGTATCAAATATCATAATTATGCTCTTTATCCATTACCGTACTTGATAAATAACACACGACACAGCTCTCTCACTGCACAACTCAAAAACATATCTCTCCTTCTCTGATTTACATTATTTGATAAGCCAGGAAAGCCATCAGAGCGTCGAAATTCAACAACCTTGACTCATAACCATTATTTATAAAGGTAAGTTTATTATTGTGACGATTTATCAAATGCTGGCATGAACTGTGACATTTGGAAATTCATTTAATCTCACTGACGAAGGGCGCAGAAGGCAACTAAAATAATTTGCAGATGGCTAAATGTGAATGCTGATAGTTAGCTTTGGTTGTTGAATTAAACTTTTTTTTTTGGCCAATATTGTAAGCTTTTATTATGAAAAATGAATCTTGATATCATTGCCTGCAATAATAATTATTGGTATCCTAGAAGCCATTATGAATGATGGAAATGGTATTTGACGAAAACAAGACTGAATAGATCTGGGGCAAGTAAATAAGTGGAAAGCTTTTATCACAAATAAGCGATGGTTTCTTGAAGATAGCCCTAGACTGAATCACCACTCAAACTAACTGAGATCAATCTCAAATCCTTTAATATTTAGGAAGATTTCAGGCTAAAACTATTGGAACTATTGAAGATATAGCAGTTATCTATCGAACTACACTAGCAGATGTTTTCCCAGACGCTTTTCAATGATTATGGTTACTATCTGAAGTGGCTTAAGATCTCTCTTGATTGAATCAGTGACAACCAAAGTCCTATTGAGTTGGACACTGACATTATAGTTAGTCATTGAAAGCTGATAACCCTTGGCCTAACTCGTGTTAACTAGCGTAGAAGATTGTGAGAGGGGTCGGTAGATAGACAACAAACCTCCACTACCCCCTTGATCCGGTTATGGGTCGATTGGTCCAAAAGCGAAGTGGAATATAGCGGCTTGGGTCCTTGTAGTAAGAGAGGAACATTAACCTTCCTTGTTTTGTTAGTTTTTACAAGGGTAGCACTTAAATAGCCAGCGGCTAATAACAAACGCATTGCTGAGAGGCGAGCGCTCTCACCAGTACGCCAACCGTGGTTAAACGGTTTGAAATGTTAACGCAAGATGTAGTCAACATAGCCATTATATCGTCAACGTAGACATATTTAATAATACTATTTTATTACTTACATAGCGCAAGTTCCATGCAATGATATTATAAAGTGCGCACAATGGTTGATATTTTTAATGGTTAATATTTTCTTGACTTGAGCTTTTAAAATGTTTGATCCTATTTCAGTCCACGTGTTATTCCCTAGAGTACCATTTCTTTGTTTAGCATTGCACATGATAAGACACAAGAATATAGATACAACACACACAAACGCAAAAAAATGAGTCTTATTTTCAAGAGAATGACACGTGGTCTGAAATGAGAAAACATTACGCCCAAGCCGAATAGCGTTTTTATCCTGGTTCTCTTGTTTTCCACCCTCTGCAAAATTTAAACCTAACCATCTAAATTCCAATTCGATCCGTGAGTAAGCCGTTCCTTAACTTTGATCAGCCCTAAGGTTAGCTAGGGCAGAACGATTTGAAGCTGCAGGAGTTGAATTGAAAGTATATTATTTTTAGGGTGCACGATGTGATCATGTTTCTTCAAGCAATTTTTTTTCGGTGAAAAAATCCGAGCTCCATTTGCTTCATTTCCCACTCCAAAGCAGTTACTCGCAACTTATGCATAACATTTGACGTTCAAAAGTCTTTTAACTAAATATGGCAAATTGACTTCCTCATTTATTAAATCTAATATTCTATCATTACGATATTATTTTTAATAAGATGTGATAAAATTAACTGCTTTGCTGAAACTCTAAATTCTAAGTCCATTATAGCTGATTGGATGTCAAATAATACGAACACAAAGCTGCACTTGTTCAAATGTGAAGTTCTTATCACGACAGATGAAAAAATACAGAGTGTGGATGTTGACGTATTGAAGAGCATAGTTTGAGAGCAGCCGTCACACTCAACGAATAGCCCAATTGTTCCCTTTCAAAATCGACTAAATCTAAAACCAACAAAAGCCATTATTTATTGATAACCTCTCGATCAAAGTGTCCCGTATGTAAACATCACTCGTGACGTCATCCAGGTGTTTAAATCCTTGCACGTGATTGGTGGATTTTGTTTGAATATTACATATGGTAGAGGACTTTTGGTTCTTTACAATGATTCTTGTTGACTTGTTCACTTGTTCACAGGACAATCATGGGGTTGAAGTGGATAGTTGTTCTTCTTGGAGCGTTTGCTTTGATTCATCTTACGATTGGCGAGGAAGAGATTAATGAAATTGAAGGTAACTATCTAAATATTTTATATATATTCATTGAATTTGTCATTAATTTTGAATGCTTTCTCGAGAGTTTTAAAATCTCTTTTTTGTTTCCATTTTTTAAGTCTATTTTTCCTTTTTATTCTTGATTTTATTTTACTAATTTCGAATTTGGTTGAACGGTTTAATAACTTTAATAACTTTTCTTATTTGGTTTTCTTTTTTCGTGCATGGCATTGTTAATGATTTTATTCATGAGATGAAGAAGGTATTTCAAAGAGATGCAATGATACACAGTTAATCGCTTGAACCGCGGTTTGAGTAAACCGATTCACAGTGCGTACTGCATCATTTTTTTCCACTTCTGAATAATTGCCAAATCAACTCCCAACTAGATTAAATCTTATCGAATCGAACCCTGTTTTGAATTTAATTTTCACTTCCAAACAATTTTCCTGGCCACTCTATCCTTTACAGAGCTCTCATACTTCCCTTCGAAAAGGATAACGAAAATATAATTGGAAACGACCGACCCCAAGTCGACCACTTCAGTAATCCGACCAACATTTGAAAAGCGACCAACACATCGGACATCAACCCCTCATTCGACCACTTTCTTTTTAAAGATGCTTGAATTTTTGTTTTATCAAGCATATATTCTTGGGGGAAAAAACCCGACCCTTGGTTGGACATGTTTACTTTGGCCGTATTGCTTTCTCACAATCTTGAATTGAAATGGGAATACATTGCATCCAAAGTAATTTTATAGGATTTTTAACTAGAACGCCAAGTAATGGTTGCTGAGTTCAACCCAGTTTCTCAAAAGCCAGTTGAAAGCATGAGAAAACGCGACCCAACGATAAAGGCTCAGAAACACAATGCAACATTTTGTGCAACATTGATTACAACATTATATGATTACGATGCTATTCCAAGTCCATTTGAATTGGTAATATGGTCCCTGGGGAATTGATCATAAATATATAAAGGAGCACATGCCTCCTCCCAGTGCTCTTGCCTCCAATCGGTTCGAAGATTCAGCAAAGTTTTAGTGTCGTCCAAACCCGCCTTCAAGACGGCTGATCAGAACCCGCGTGCTCCTCCACCAGGCGAAATCAACAACCTACTACACAGGTCGTGCAAGATGGCAACGTCCAACCACCACAAGTCCAGAACCAACAGGAGTTCAGCAAGCGGGAGCAAACGAAGTACACGTTAACGAAGAAGCTGTTGAGGTATTATTAGCTGTCTTCTGTCTTTATTCGAGGCACAATGTTCAGTTAATTCTCGTCACCCACGTGTAGTTTCAGTTTATTGAGCTTGTCCTTAACTGGCATTGCGGGTTTTGCAGTTCTCTATGGTTTTCCTAGCGTTTGTTTAGTGACCCGAGTTCCTAATTCGGTTACAACGTTTTTATGCGGTTTTTTTTTCTATATTTAATGAGACTTTTGATAATCAGTTGCTAAATTTGTGTGGTTTTTGTAACTGATAGAGTTTATGGTTTAATGAGACTTTTGATAATCAGTTGCTAAATTTATGGGGCTTTGTAACTGATAGAGCTTATGGTTTAATGAGACTTTTGATAATCAGTTGCTAAATTTATGGGGCTTTGTAACTGATAGAGTTTATGGTTTAATGAGACTTTTGATAATCAGTTGCTAAATTTATGGGGCTTTGTAACTGATAGAGCTTATGGTTCAGTGGGTTTATTGATAATCAGTCATCAAATCGTGTGGTTTTCAGTAAACTAAGTACAGTTTGGGAATTTTAAATTCCCACGTTACTTTGTGTTCTCATTTAGGTTTTTTAAGATACATTTTGAGTGTACTGAGGGCACAATCGTGAAGTTTTGAGTGACTGATAGAGCTTATGGATTAATAGGTTTATTGATAATCCGTCGCTAAATTGCAATTGTGTGGTTTAAATAAATAAATAGATAAAAATTAAAGAAAAAAACTGAGCAAGTTTTTGGAATAAAAAAAAGCAACTCTCACGTGATTGTGTTCTTATTTAAGTTGATCAAGAGACCATCCTTCATGGTCTCTTGAGTTAACACATTTTGAGTTTATTGAGTGCTTTATCGTGAAATTTTGATTGACTGATAGAGTTTATGGGTTAATAAGTTTATTGATAATCAGTCGCTAAATTGTGTAGTTTTAAACTGATTAAGTTTTGGGAATTTCAACTCCCACGTGATTTTTTGTGCTCTCAGTTAGTTGATAGATTAAGACGTGGGGTAAACCATATACCCAAAAGTTTGAAAGAGTCGGTTGTTTCAATCTCGCCGTTCCATCAATGCGCAGTGAGTCAATCGGTATAGGTTCCTTCAAGAAATTAATTCTCAGTTCTTTCGTCTTCTTTATGTTGATCTTCATGTTGTTATCAGAAGTCCAGGAGGTAATTTTGTTTAGTTGGTTTTGGAGAGTAGATTCCGAGTTCTTGTTACAGATTTCATATACCGTGCAGTCGTCCATATATCTAACAATCGGGTGAATATTACTTGTAGCATCTACGTTGAGGTCATTAACATTATCATAAATAGGAGAGGACCAAGTTTAGTACCTTGAGGTACGCCAGCATATTTAGATAACCAGTCAGAGTGACAGTTTGTAAGTTTGACTCGCTGTGTGCGATCATGAAGGAAATCAGCTATCTAATTTAAAAGTAGTGGGTGTATGTCCAATTTTTTGAGTTTATAAAGTATAATATTATGATCGATACGATCAAATGCTTTGGAGAAGTCTATCATACAGGATCTAACTATGTTACCAGGTGAATCAGTTGCTTTCAGCCAATTGTGTGTGAGCCTTGTAAGTGCATAGGTAGTAGAAGATCCTTTCAAGCAGCCATACTGGTAAGGATCCAGGTGTTCAGATATGTAGGGTTGGAGCCAGGAACAAATGTAGTTTTCAGAATCTTGCTGAGGACAGTTGTCGAAGATATTGGATGTAAATAATCTGCTGCAGACTTGACAGTTTTAGTTTTCGGGAGTGGTATGACATCTGCGCATTTCCATAAGGTTGGAATAGATCCTTCTTGGACTGAAGTGTTAAAGATGTGGCATATTGGTTGACTCAGGACATAAGAGTTGTTCTTTAGTAACCAGTTTGGGATGTTATCTGGACCTGTATATTTATAGACATTGATGGCGGAGAGTGCATTTTCGACACTACACACTGAGATGAAGAACTTGTCAGGAATTTCCTCCAACGAGATGGGCAACGGGCACCATGAGATGGGAGTGATTTCGCTTGCCACGTTCGAGAATGCTTGATTGATGTAATTTGCAAGTGTTGGTCCATTTAAAATTTCGCTTCCCTCTGCAATGTTAATGGGTGATTTGATTTTAGACGATCCAGAGAGCTGTTTAACTTCTTTCCACCAGTTATGTGAAGAGGTTTGAGAGTTATCTAGTTTTGCCTTGTAATATATGTTCTTTTGGCCTTTTTTACAAAGCTTGTTAACCTTGTTTCTATAGAGTGTAAAGAGAGGAATGTTGTTTGATGACCAGGTTCGCTGTCGTTTTTTTTAACTGCATCTTTAATTTTTTGGGGTTAACCAAGGTTTATCAGTTGGATGCATCTTGAAGGTTTTCAATGGGAAGTACTTGTCTATTAAGTTGTTAATCTGGTCCATGACGAACATTAATTTTGCACTGCATGTAGGAATCGAAGGTGGTAGATTGGAGTCCAATTGATTTTCTTAAGGTCGTCTTCAAAAGTGCATCTGTTGCGGGTGGAATATCTGCGTCTTGAGACTGTTTGCATTGGCAGTTTGGATTGTTGACTTGGTTTTAGCAGAACAGAGGAATGGTCAGAGTAGCCAATAGGTGCAAGAATTCCAGCTTTGTTGTAATGGTTTGGAACACTAACAAATATCTTGTCGAGGATTTTATTACGGATTTGGTCTTATCGCTCTATTCTTTTGATATTTTTTCAATGTATAAATACATGTATAGGATATGGTTTGGGAAGAGGAGTGTCATATATCGGCCAAAGGCCGAATGAAATTAATACTTGTAGCGCATATTTGGTGGTGTGCTTTCTATTTATGAGCTGTGAGATCAGTCTTGGGGAAGGTCAGAGCGATTCCCCATACCTCATTATAATAACAATACCCAGGGAGGAATATTACTGGGGAATTGATCATAAATATATAAAGGAGCACATGCCTCCTCCCAATGCTCTTGCCTCCAATCGGTTCGAAGATTCAGCATCCCACCCGCCCACCCTTACTCTGGAAGGCGGGTTTGGACTTGACTTTGTAAAAACCACGCTCTGTTTCTGGCTTGTCCCAGGCAGAGCGATTCCCCATACCTCATTATAATAACAATACCCAGGGAGGAATATTACACTACGCTTCTAACGAGCTTGGAACGACTGAAGTTTGTCATGAAATTTTATTAGAGTTCAGCTTTCAATGTTTTTTAAGGTAACCGCCACAAAAGATCGTGAGAATGTTCGCTTCTGATTGGTTGAATTTGTTTGAGCTGAAATATTTTTAAAAGCAGCGAAACCATGCAATAGACCTCATCAGCTAGGGGTAATTTGTCCCATTTCAGACCACATGTCATTCTCTTGAGAATAAGATTCTTTGTTTGAGTTGTATCCATATTCATGTATCTTCTCATGCGCAACCGTTAAACAATGAAATGATACTCTGGGGAATGACACGTGGTCTGAAATGAGACAACATTACACCCAAGCCGATGAGGTCTATTCAGCCAAGCAGAAGCGATCATTCTCACGGTATGTTGTGGCGGTTGCCCTTAGGTGTTTAAATGTTGCACGCAATGTTGCACCTTGTATCCGCACCAAAAATAAGTTTTCTAATACTGTGATTTTTCTTTATTCATCAGACGTTGAAGAAATCGAGGAACACGTTCGCGTGAGAAGGCAAAGTAAGAATTTTCGAGTATATATTTTCTCGTCTATTTCTTGGTATCAACCAGTTAAATTTGACTCCCAAAGTCCAACCCTACGTCGTCGTCGTGGGAGGTGGAAACGGGTAATGCCCGCGTACGCTAGTTGAAGGGGGGGGGGGAGTTTGGGGATAGGAGAGGGGATCGAGGGAAAAAGATATAGACATTTTACATGCAGGATAAGAATACTGTGCATGGCTCTGCTGAT
Organism: Anthopleura sola; assembly: GCA_023349425.1. Classification (NCBI taxonomy): domain Eukaryota; kingdom Metazoa; phylum Cnidaria; class Anthozoa; order Actiniaria; family Actiniidae; genus Anthopleura; species Anthopleura sola. Next base: position 7,397,191 of record JALHLI010000010.1, on the reverse strand, counting down.
TTTCATCCATAATTGCATGCCATTGACTATATTCATTATAAGTTTGTTTTTTACTTTATCGTTCTACCAGGTTCTTGTACTGACAAATTGAGTTACTGTCAGTCATGGCCCGACAAATATTGCCAAGATTACAAAGATTATATGAAGACTAACTGCCCCAAAAAATGTGGATACTGCAGTAAGTATCGAACGTTTGATTGTTAGCTTTTGGGGACTGTTTATTATTCCCCCCTCCCCCTCCCTTTCCTTCTTTAAGGGACACTTGGATGAAAATCGATGAAAATAGGAAATAACTTTAAACTTGCTTAAACTTATCTATTTGGCCCAATTGTAGCCAAGCAACATATTTTCTTCACAGTCAAAAGTGTCGAATAAAAATTATCAATTTTTTTCAGCATCATCTTTGTGATCAAATGACGTCATACATTCAACCCTATTGTTCTTTTAGTTTTTAAACCAAAATTTCTTAACTGCGAGGCTCCCAGGCTAAAATTTTCGCCAATCTTTCGCCAATTATTCATATATATTTTGAAAACTAATCTTAATATACTTTTATTAATTTTAAAGCTGGACCAACACAAGCACGTAAGTAGAGAACGATTAGTGAATCATGCAGGTGTTAGTTTTGTTTTCATACATTTATCCATATCATATCCATCCATCAATCTATTCATTCATTCATTCATTCATTCATTCATTCATTCATTCATTCATTCATTCATTCATTCATTCATTCATTCATTCATTCATTCATTCATTCATTCATATTCATTCATTCATTCATTCATTCATTCATTCATATTCATATTCATATTCATTCATTCATTCATTCATTCATTCATTCATATTCATTCATTCGTTCGTTCGTTCGTTCGTTCGTTCATTTTTTTACTTTTTCACTTTTTCTTTCTTTATTCATTCATGTATTTATTTTTTTCATCTTCAATTTTAGCAACAATATTTTTGCAAATGACGTGAAAACGAATTTTTTTTTTTTACAAAATGAAAAGTACATTAAAACTATTTAACGTGCGGGAATATTAGCAACAAAATCGTGCAACTTGTCGCGCAACATTGTTGTTTTGCAAGTTAACAGAGCGCACTTTGCCCATATTACCACCCCGCGCGCAGCAAATCTTCTTTGTTGCAGAGAGTAGGAATGGCTTCTACTTTGTGCAACAAAGTCGCGCATCAAAATTCTGTTGTTGCACGGAGTGTTAATACGAGCCACATTCGCATTATCACAATTCAATTAGGGATTAAATACAGTCTTAATGTCTAAATGATAATTCTTTTAAATATAACAGCTGTGTGTCAAGACAAAAGCTCAAACTGTGCAGGATGGAAGCAAAATGGATTTTGTGCTTCTTCTTCACAGTGGTACAGTTACATGAAGACAAATTGTGCTAAGACCTGTGGTATATGTGGAGGAGGAGGAGGTGGTGGTGGTGGTGGTGGAGGAGGAGGCTCTGGGAGCTGCTCTGGAGGTTAGAAGAATGAAAAACGTGTTAAAGACCTCATCGGCTTGGGTGTAATGTTGTCTCATTTCAGACCACGTGTCATTCCCCAGAGTATCATTTCATTGTTTAATGGTTGCGCATGAAAAGACACACGAATATGGATACAACTCAAACAAAGAATCTTATTCTCAAGAGAATGACACGTGGTCTGAAATGGGACAACATTACACCCAAGCTGATGAGGTCTATTCCAAAGAAAGTCGCTCTTTGAAGTAATGCATTGACGGGAGATGATTTTAATGATATGCAAGACTATATAAAGGGAAACCTAGAGTCAGGTCATTCTCAATTGCTCAAACCGAAAAGATCCTAGCTAGGATACTATGTGTAGCTATGAATAGACCCATTGCACGTGACGTCAGAGCAGCTCAATTTGGAGGGCAAAACAAAAGAATTTTAATCTCATGAGTGATTGGAATCTATTGTTTTGCCCTCCAAATTGAGCTGCATTCCGATCCGACGTGCTGCAAGGGGTCTGTAGAGCGTACACTCGGTAGATTCTGTGGGTACTGGTCACAGTTTAGTTAATTCAGTAGAAACAACAAAAGGTTCCAAATCAATAAAATAGAACGAAGCATAATAGAATACAATAGGTTTGCGTTACATACATGGAATCATATATACACTCGGGGATTGGTAAGACACGGGAGAATTGGAGTATAATTAAACACTTCTCGAGTGTTCTGCGCATCCCAGATGTTTTATAAACTATTGACATTATATAGCATGCAAGTAAGTTCTTAGACGTTATGTTGAATACGAATGACGCAATCGAAAGACGGCGTGCGTGCTGAGATCTCACATAAAGCACGTGCCCCCAACCAATTAGAAAGAAAGATTTACTATATTGCAGTTTTTTTTATAATTTTATGCAAGACACGTACGAACTAGACAGACAGTGGTTTGTTACAAAAGTGCACATATCAGGGAGACTCCTTTCTCCTTTCCTCTGCCCCAATCGTCCCCGTTCCAATCAAGCTATAGGAGACTCGAGAGGAGAAGAGAGGAGAGGAGAGGACAGCAGAAAATTGGAAGGGGAGGGGAAATAACAGAGGACAGAACTGAGCAAAATACTTTACTTACAGGAATTTCATGCATTTCTTTTCAGCCGCTTCTGGATCCGGTAAGGTCAGCACCTGCAACTTCGACTCTTCCTCTGAAAATTGCGACTGGACCGACATCCCGTTCGATGACAATATCGACTTCCAGAAAGTTTCCGGCGCATCAACTGGTGGACCTTCATCTGGTCATGGGGGATCAGGTTAGTAGCGTATATATCCAGAACTGGATCCACTTGTCTCATTATCTAGACTATCGCAAAGTCCTTCGTCTCCGTCTATTAGTTAAAGCGCGCTGAATAAGCGCAGGCAGATTAGCCAAGATCACACGCGCGACTTCGACGTTCACACCTTCCTTCCGCGCTTGCTTCGCTCGTGACTCTGTGAAGTCTCACAGAGATCGACTTGAAGCAAGTCTACTCTGATTAATTCTAATTCTTACAAGTCTCTTTCCGCTACTCGGGTCGTCTTCGCCGCGCGCGCATGGATAAAACTAGTTCTAGTTCTCGATTATAGTGTGTATAGTTTGTCTAAGGATAGGAAATTCCTTAACATCTTTTCCTGGGTTTTGGAGAATATAATTTCAACGAATCACTAGCTTCTTTAAATTTGTTGTCTGGTGTTCTTTCTTTCGATATTCTAAGAAGTTAAACGAGAGGAGCAGGAAGAAAGGGTTGGATGGACGTTGGTGGTCAGGGGAATAGTGGAATGGATGGATGGATTGAGTTTTCCTTATGAAATTTTACCAATAACACTTCATCGCTCTTATCATTAGGTGGATATCTGGTCGCAAGAGGAACTTCAGGCCAAAAGGCTCAGTTACTTCTCCCACTTGAAATCGTCCTTCCTCATCAAGACACTTCAACGACCACGATGTGCCTGCGATTTCAGCACTCTGTATCCAGCGGGTATGTACTATATACTTAGAATCCCATCAATTTTACATTCTCAAAACATTTTACATTTTCAGAGTTCGATCTGTGAGTTAGCCATGCCTTGACTTAATGATCAGCCCAGAGGTTGTTTCAGGGTTCGATCTGTGATTTAGCCGTGCCCTGACTTAGATCAGCCCAGAGGTTGTTTCAGGGTTCGATCTGTGAGTTAGCCATGCCTTGACTTTAATGATCAGCCCAGAGGTTGTTTCAGGGTTCGATCTGTGATTTAGCCGTGCCCTGACTTAGATCAGCCCAGAGGTTGTTTCAGGGTTCGATCTGTGAGTTAGCCATGCCTTGACTTTAATGATCAGCCCAGAGGTTGTTTCAGGGTTCGATCTGTGATTTAGCCGTGCCCTGACTTAGATCAGCCCAGAGGTTGTTTCAGGGTTCGATCTGTGAGTTAACCATGCCTTGACTTTGATCAGCCCAGAGGTTGTTTCAGGGTTCGATCTGTGAGGTAGCCATGCCTTGACTTAATGATCAGCCCAGAGGTTGTTTCAGGGTTCGATCTGTGAGTTAACCATGCCTTGACTTTGATCAGCCCAGAGGTTGTTTCAGGGTTCGATCTGTGAGGTAGCCATGCCTTGACTTAATGATCAGCCCAGAGGTTGTTTCAGGGTTAGATCTGTGAGTTAGCCGTGTGGATCCTGAATACCATTACGTGGGCCAAATCAGTTGTTTTTTTTGAAATGTGCTAGATAGATCAGTTTTCGTGTGACTGTGAAAAACTTACGACACGCAGACTGCGCCTTGCCGTGACCGTGTCAATGCCGTGGCGTGTATAAAATCATTGGACATTCGGTGCCGTGTCTGCGCCGCGCCGTAGCCGTGCCGTGTGCCGTGACTTTTCACAGTCGTACGAAATCTGCTCTAAGTGCAAAGCAACCAAGAAACATAAATCTTTATTGTAATGAACTGTTTTATTGAAGTGGTTCGCTGAAAGTTTACGAGATTGAGAACAAGAAAGGCCAACCTTCGAGGGTCCTGAAGACAATCAGTGGAGGATCTGACAGCAACTGGAAATGTGGAACACAATCAGTAAAAGTCAGCACTTTATACCAGGTAAAGAAAAAAGTCATCAAATAATAATAATAATAATAATAATAATAATAATAATAATAATAATAATAAAATAATAATAGTAATAAATAATAATAATAATAATCGATATCGATATCGATATCGATATCTCATACTGTTCGTTTTTCTTTTCTTTTTCATTTTTGCGCGTCATTAGATTTTGATTGAAGCAACTGTTGGTTCTGGACCTGTGGCTCTCGACGCAATAAGCTTCGCAACGGGATCATGTTAATATTGCCAAAGAAACAGTGAGTAAATGATAAAGCTTTATTTGAGTTCTTGAATGCTTGAAAGAAGGAAGGTGGAAGGGAGAGAAGGGGGAGGGAAGAGGGGAGCAGAGCAGAGCAGAGCAGAGCAGAGCAGAGCAGAGCAGAGCAGAGCAGAGCAGAGCAGAGCAGAGCAGAGCAGAGCAGAGCAGAGCAGAGCAGAGCAGAGCAGAGCAGAGCAGAGCAGAGCAGAGCAGAGCAGAATAATTGAAAACGAAAATGGATGATTAAATTGGATTTTTCCGTATTCTTTTCAGATTACAATTAACAATCTTGCTGGTCACGTAAAGAAGATATGATCAAATAAACCATATTTAAAACTTGAATTGATGCTTCTTATCATTATATATCTAATTTATGAATGAAACTAAAAATAGTAAATAAGCCGAAAAAGAGACGAACGAGAGAGCGAAAGAGAAATAAAGGAAAAATGAATGAAAAAAAAGGGAAGAAAAAAGGAAAGAAATCACACTTCAGTAAAATTTCAGTGAATTTTTAAATTTTTTTTATTTGCTCATAACACGAACGCACCCCCCCCCCCCCCTCCCCGCTCTGAAAGCACGCAATTTATTCATGAACGCATCCCCCCTTTCCACTCTGAAGGCACGCTACGGGCCTGTATTGTATCGACACATTTTGATTTTTACTGTAGCATTTAAAGCGCTCTTGACCAAAAGTCTGGTACGTAACATCAAGGTGTTTATTTTTGCTCGCTCAGATACCTGGAAAGGTCACGTTAAATTGAATTCAATACTCATGTTATAAATTTCAGACCAAAGGGGTGGGGCGTAGGGTAATTTTGGACACAAACTTCTTCGCAATACACCCCCTCCCCGAGGTGGAACGGAAAGGGAGGAGAGGGTAGAGTAGTTTTGGATTTCAAACCTCATCTCTTCGTACTGCACTTCTTGTCTCATTACTTCTCTCCCTCTTCGAGAAGAATTGGAAAACCAAGAGGGTAGGGTCCTGGTAAATTTGCACACAAACCTTTTCTATGAATTTTCTTTCTAGATCACTTATGTAAATTATAATCATTTAACTGGACCAGAGAGTTGTTTGTCCTGCCTGTCACGCCTATCAGTGAGTCACGCGTTTTAAACCACTTCCGGTGCGTGGAAACCATTCAACTGTATCTAAAGATTTTTGAAGCAAAAGTCATTTATCAATTTATACTGCACTGAGCACGGCGACAGCAAAGCCGAAAGGTCTTTTATGTAAGATATTCTTGGTGGTGGAGCAAAATTCTTCCAGCAGATATCTAATTTGGTCAAGGTTTTATTGAGTCCAAAGTGGTACGTCTATTTAAAACTGGTAAGTGTTCAGGACATTTGAATCCTTGGTCGTTGGAGTTTCAACTCGAACACGACACAACAAACTGTCCCCAAAACATTTCATTTTTAACGGACTAAAAATCTATTTATCAATAACCAATTTTCAGCCGTCATGAGCCAAAGTATAGGGTCTTAGCTTAGTATTCTTACTTTACTATTTATAGTTTCGATAATTCAATTAAAACAAGTAGTTTGCTCAGTGCTAAAAACACAAGCCATGCTTCTTCAAGGTGTTTCTAGACTTTTCCACCTGGTTCTCAAAATTTACTATCAAATATACTGAAAACTCCAACTAGTTTCTTTAAGATTTATTCACTTTCTAAGTCAAAAGGGAAGCTGTATTGATTCTCTATTAGAAAGGACGCCTTCCAAGCAGAAGCTGTCAGAGTAACACCATATAAAGCGTTGAATCAACTGCTCGTTGAGAATCGGTCAGTCACGCAGAGAAGAGATCATTCAAGCACATCTTTAGGCATGACTACCACTAAATGCACTAATATTCTACATGCACCTACAGTATGTTTAGCTCTTCTTTACTCGAAATTCAAATTACAGTACCTGAAAAAACACGAGTGCATCATGTCGAACACATGTACAACACTAATATTCTAGGATACTTTCTGTAACCAAAAATGCGGTCAGTTGACTACCTTTTCTTGTGCATGTAACATTTAGAAACAATACCATCCTTGTCAATTATTCTTTTAATGTTTTCTTAGGAGGTGTTTTTTTCTCCAGTTTTCCAAATAAATGTTTTAGGAATACAAGTTCAAATCGAAACAACAATTTTTGAGAACAGTTTTTACAATCAAAAATGCGCTGAACATTACTTGACAAATTTTTCTAATGATTGAGTTTCTTCTTGAAAAGGGGTTTGAACAACCAGAAATTTTCATTTTAAAAGAACCCAGTGTCGCCAACAACTGGTTTCTAGGAAAAGATTCGACAACTTTTAAACAGCAAAGCTCGAGCTCCCTGTGTAGATTCTTATGCAAGAACGAGCCCTGTCTGGCGCATCATACCACCATACACAAGAAGGTCGCGCGCAATGCTATCGCTTTCCAAAGGTCGATGGTTTACTGTCAAAATAACAACCAGTCGAAAGATATTACCAAGACCTCAGAATAACCCGTCTGGTTATTAAAAGGCATTTCCGATATCGATCTAATTTCCTTGAATTGTGATATTAAAGCTCCCTGCGTGTCAGCACAGAAAGCGATAATCTGTGCATCGAGAAATCAGTCGTTGCTGCTAGAAATTGCTTTTAAAGCTCTGCCGGTCGACTTTGTCTGCCTTCAGCGCTAGTGAGAAGTTTCTTTGAGCGCGATTTAGCGAATAGAAGAGCACAAAAAGATTGTTTCTGGAACACGAAACGACAAAAACTATCACGACTTTAAGCGGTAAGTAAATTCTTGAAATTCGATTATAAGTAAACGAATTTACCAATTGAATTCCATGTTATTTGATGGAAAACATCTTGTTTTCATAACGGGAATGATAGCTTTTGTGAACTAAGCAGACTAAACGCTAACTAGTCGTAAACAAGCGAAGTTTTTGAAGAAAATGAATTCAGCTTTAGGTTGCGAATAATGACATTTCTCTCGGTACTTGTAAGAGTAAGTTGAAAATGATCCAAAATTATTGGAGCTTTATAATAAGTCGCCGTATCGCATATCTCTGTGATAAATTGTAAGTATTTCTAGCCAGTATTATTTTATCTTAATAATTCAGATGTTATTGCTTTCACGAAGTCTGATTTGTGTTGCGTGTTTACGTCCTAGATCATGTCAAATACCTCTCAACATTTCTCTATAATACCATGTAAACCCTGCGAGGAGAGGATGTTTTTCTAGCTTCTCTTCACAGCCGGTGGGCCTGTTCTTCTCCGTGCTGGCGGGGATAACCAGGGGACAGAAAATACCTCTGTGAGCCGGGTACACTAATGTACAACCAAGTATCACTTTCCCCAGCTTGTTATTCCAACTTCTTTGTTTTTATTTGTAATTCATGAAGGATATTATAACCAGTAGGCCCAGCCCTCTTGAACTCCTAGACCGCCTAAGACGAAAGATCTTGAAAGATCGAAGAAACTCGATCTTACCGGAGCAGCTGAAGTAGCTTCTGGACTAGAATTCAAGGCAGGGCCTTAGAAATAGTGGGGATAATTTCTAAGAGGATTCGATTTTGAGTTTCAATAGATGTGTACTAGTGCGGGAAGATTACTTTTGTGAAGCAGCTAAAGGATGAATAATAGCGCTGGCCTCGTCTCATGAAGAGCAGACGAAAGACCCCTGGGGGAGGATCATCGGATACCGTAGCGACCCTTTCCAATGTATTTATTTCATTTTCCCGATGTTAACGCAGTATCCGGCATGGCATGGCGGAAGTAAACATCGCAAAATCACTATGCAGAGAATTTTTTTTTCAAAAGTCACACTCACTCAGTAACTTTTTTTGGCTGAGACAAATTTGCTAATCAAATCAAACTATTGATATGATCTTTCCACGTACATTTCCAAGTACATTTTTCGTAAGGTATGTTCGATTCGTGGTATATTTGATGAAAAGGTCTGTGAAGGATAGACTACTACTTTCCCTGAACAAACTCTTGAAAATGTACGTGAAAGTTTGAAATAAAATTTAAGATTGCATTCAATCATCACGAAGAAAACCTGGGGGAGATACTTAGGGAAGGGTCGGGTCCCCTTAATAGTAGTTTTAACTAGAGTGCAAACAATATATCCGTGAAACATTAGTTATTACTAAATAGTACAATTTTTGCAAATTCTTTTGTCTTCTATTGTTTTATTAGCACTATTTTGTACTATTTAGTAATTTGTATTTCACGGATATATTGTTTGCACTCTAAGGGACATACGATTGAAGTTCTCTCTTTTACTGACAGGGGATAGACTACATTCAAGCGAATCATGAACCAGTTTTACATGTGTCTTAATATTTTTGCCTGCATTCTTCTTTTGGCAAAAGGAATAGTTGGTAAGTTTGAATCATATTTCTTTGTTATTTTCAAAGAAATGTCGAAAATGTGAAATATGAATAAAAATATTTGTATAGTAGAAAAACGCTGTTTGACCTTCAGAACGAATGCTATCCTAAAATAGTTGACCCATAATTCCTTTCGGGGACCGTGATCAAATCAGCTGGGATGGAGTTCCTGGGATGGAGTCCCCCCCCCTCCCCCCTCTTATCAATTCTCAATCTCGGCCTACGTCTCTGGTCTCTGGCTAATGCTATTTTACCTGCCTATGTAGGAATGACTGTCTGCGATAGTCGGACGATCTCACTTCCTCAAGAAGATAATGTGGTCACATCAGCGCTCGACGATGACGGCAAGTACAAAATTGGCAGTAACTGCACGCTTACCATTATAGCTGACCCTGGAAACGTATTCAAGGTTGTTTTGACAAAGCTGGATGTACGACCAAACCCCGATGGTAAGAATTTTATTAAAAAGATGGCGGCAAATGGCGGGAACTCGACTTGATAACGAGGCAGCTTTGGCCAAGCATTTCGCCCCTGTAAGATTAAATACATATTTCGCAAAAGTTTAAATTCAAATCCAAAAGTTTAAATGCACAAATAAAATAGGTTTAAATTCAAATCAACAAGTTTATATTCACAGAAAATAAGGTTTAAATTCACAGATATAAGGTTTGAATGTAAGGATTAAAGGGGCACTTGGATGAAAATAGATGAAAATTGGAAATGCCTTGAAACTTGGTTAAACTTATCTATATGACCCCAATAGTAGCCAAGCAACATATTTTCTTCACAGTCAAAATTTGCGGATAAGAATTATATATTTTTTCAGAATCTAAATTGTGAGTAAATGACGTCATTTACTCAACCCTATTGTTCTTTTAGTTTTTAAACCAAAATTTCTCAACTGCGAGTGGCTCCCAGGCTAAAATTTTTGCCAATCTGGTTTTCATAATCCTGATTGAGTAATATTATTCTTAAATACTTGAACTATTCGGACTCTGAAAATATGGGGCGTTTTCATCCAAGTGCCCCTTTAAATATTGCTACAAATAGGCAGCCATAGATAAATATATATTAAGGAAGATAAAAGTAAGCAAATTGAATCGAAAAAGGTTCACATTACAATAAAATTTGAGGATATACATTATTGAAATCTTTTCGTATCCATTATATAGTTTTGCACATACATAAACAACTTTCGGTTTTGTAAACTGAGGTATGTCCTCTCGCCCAATCAGAGTACGAGAAAAATGGGCTATAACAAATGCATTTGCAACCCGCGCGCTTGGTGTTTGACCCGCTTCACTGAAAGTGGGGGCAGTTTAATATTTTGCCTTACTATATTGATGATAATCTCTATTTTAATATGAATTTTGTAATCTTGTAAAATTAATTTTCACTCAGTTCTCACAGTCATGCATTTTGTTTTTTTAGCCAAAGAAGAATGCAAAGACAGCAAGGTCGTCATTGACTTTGGAAGCAAAAAAATCGAAAGATGTGGAAATTTAAAAAAAGTTAACTACATCAGCCAACCTGAGACATATATATCTACCGGGAATACGATGTCTATCCATTTGTTGACGATGGAAAATGTATTTTCATATAGAAAGTATGTTGGAGGGTTTTCATTGACGTACACGACTGAGAAAGTAAAAGGTATGACCTGAAATCTTGCATGTGGTTCGCACACTCAACAACTCTGTATCCGTATTTGGGGAGATTTGCCTTATTTGAAGTGAACGTAATTCCCTTTTTGGTGGTTTTCTGCTATTTTAAGCTGTAAATTCTCGAAAACTTGAATGAAAACTTGCAAATATTGTAGCGATGAAATATTTCAAACTATCCGCCATCTTGAATTTAGCTAGGCCCTAGCACATTTCTTATTCAAATGTTTTATTTTTTTTGGAATTCTGTCCATTAAATATCCATTACATTTGGATGGACAGCAAGGAGTCAGCAAGGAGTCATTCATTCCAGACCATTAAAAACACTAGAGCCAATCAGAATGCAGGAAATTCGTAGTGTATCATTTGGCAAAATTCTACTCTTTCTTCCCATCAGACCTTGTGGTCTAGGCGTATTTTCAATGGCGTGGGATAAAATAGTCATGCGATGCTTTCTCGCTACATACCATGGAATTTCCCACTTGAATTTTATATTAGAAAATACAAGTGTCTGGTGCGATATTCTAACAATGATATGACACTCACAAATCCTTGATACTCAAATCAATGACGATCAAAATCTTTAATTTAGAGCAAATTTTGTGTGAGGGGGGAAAGTCACGGCACAGGCATGGACGGAATTTCACGGCACGGTACTGACACGGTCACGGCAAGACGCAGTCCGTGTTGTATTAAAGGTTTTCACAGTCATATAAAACTCATTCATTAATCAACTCCTCATTTCTAATATTCATTTTCAAGTGGATGGAGAATCGATTTGCCCAGGTCGACATATCAAAAAAAAGAGAAGTGGAACGCTATTTTCTCCTGGTTTTCCAAGTAACTACGGCAACAACCAGAACTGTCGTGTCGTAATCCCCATCCCAGATAATTTTCAGATGAACGTTTGGTTCAGCGAATTCTCTCTTCAAAGTAAGTCAAAATCCATATGATTCAAAGTAAAACGAAGCCGCTCTCAATAGAGGTTTCTCACGGCAGTCATGTTTAAGGGAAGGAACAATGAATTTTTTTGCATGACAAGATAATTTATTTCCCGAAGGAGGAAATTCCTATTGTTTCGCCCTCTAATTTGGCTTCCGTGAGAAACTTCTATGAACCACTTTAGCTTGAGTGTAAGGTTTTTTTTTTCCATTTCCGACCACGTATCATTCCCTTGAGTATGATATTTCTTTGTTCGAGGTACATCCTTATTCATGTGTCTTCTCGTGCGCATCGGATAAATAAAGAAATGATACTCTAGGGAATGACACATGGTTTGAAATGGGAAAACATTACGCCCAAGGTAAAGAACTCCATAGAAGGCAATGTTGTCTAGTTTAAGTACAAACAATACTCTATAAAGCATGATGAACAAAGAATGTTTATACCCATGCTAGACCACAATGCATCCTGTTAACCGCATTTGAGGCCTATAGGAAAATGTTTTTTTTTTCAAATAATATATTCCTAATTAGCATAGGATTTAAAGTCGAGAAAGTTACGGAGTTCAAAACCTAAAAGAGCAATGGAACGGATTTATAGCTGATTCTAAGATTTTATTTCTTAGATTCTCCAATGTGTCGGAATGACTGGTTAACGGTTAAAGACGAACACGGCGGGCATAAAATGTGTGCTGGGGGCCAAAACAGGTTGCCACCCTTACAAGAACTGAAAGCCTCGTTAGCGAAATTTCACTTCAGGTCGGACGGCGTTCTTGCCAGGAAAGGCTTTCGACTGCATTACAATATGACACGTCTTCAAGACGGTAAGGCATTCTTCATATTTTATAGTGAAGTATTATTTTTTTGTATGAGCGGGAAACATACGGTGATGACTTCAAGTACAGTACGTACACGGCACGACATGCTCTAACATTGAAATGACTTCCTTTAAGAATGAGTGGGAAACATACGGTACTGACTTACAGCACGTACATTGAAATGGCTTCCCATAAGAATATGTACTTATTGACTGAGTGGGAGGTCCGAACGGGAAAATATTTGGCTCGAGGTCCTGAAGTACGGAATGAGCGCAGCGAGTTCCGTGCCAAGGACCGAGAGCCAAATATTTTCCCGTTCGGACCGACCTTAACTCAGTCAATAAGCATTTTATCATATGACCACATATAAAAAATCGATTTCAAAGCGTTTTTAATAAATGCGAATCAAAATCGGCAGCGAGTCCGAACGGGAAATTATTACACTTTTCAGAAAAGCGTACTTTTTTTGCTGACGCCATTTTCCCCAAAGGTTTTTTTTTAGGATCATGCGTACAGTGAAATACGGTCATATGATAATGGTAATTATCGTCCGAGTGGGAAACATACGGTACTGAATTTAATACAGCACACAAACGGTATACGACATGATGCCGTGACATTGAAATGTCTTTCCATAAGAATGGTTTGTGTGAGTGAGAAACGTACGGCACTATCTTTCATCACGTACCCTGTACGACATGCCATAACATTGAAATGGCTTCCAATTGTCTTCCTGTAATCTATCCAGCACAACGCATAGTTACGGCTACCGTAAGATACGGTACGGCTACAGTACAGCTAGGAATTTGCTGAATCGTTTTCCATTTATTAATTTAATTAATCTATTTATTAATTTCCATTTTATTGTTCTTATTTAGCACATTGCATGTGCACTACAGGCAATAGTTACATCTGCATGATGAACTTCAATAATAAAATTCGAAGGCTTTGGCATCGTATCAAGTTCTCTATCAGGACGACACAAACCACCGGTCTTATCATGTTTTCCAAGGGAAGGCTGAGAGATTATATGTACATTGGTATCAGAGATGGAAAGATTTTCTACAGGAGTGATTTAGGAACAGGTACATCCTTTAATTTCAAATGATCGAGTTTTATGTTTCCAGCCAATGTGATGAATCAGTGGCAGATCTGGGGGGGGGGGGGGGGGGGGATGGCCCACCTTTTTGAAAATTAAAGATAACATCATTTAGCCCAAACATTTTTAAATCTGAAAATGAAGCTGAGTTTTTCTCTCTCTAAACTTAGGCTCAAGTTCAGTAGTGGCCAATAACGCAAAAGTGAATGATGGCGTGTGGCACAAAGTTGAGATCAGGAGGAGAAAACGTAGTTTAAGCGTTACAGTGGGTGACGGGAGAGCAGAAGGTAAAATAGTATATGGTGCGGCATTGCGCGCAATGTTGCATGGCAATGTTACTAAATTAGGATCGTTTTCTACTTCAGCTACATCCCGTGCAACAATTTAAAGTGTTTCGTGCGGCATGGTGTCACACATTGCCAGAGAGCTTTTGCCTTGTGGCACACATTGCCAGAAAGCTGCAGACTGTAACACACATTGCCAGATGGTTGCCATACTATGGCACATATAGGCACAGCATTACAACTGGCTTGTGGTACATTGATTAGTGTTCGGCAAGGTTACGGCAAGCTTGCTGCAACCTTGCTGCAGCTCAATTATTTTCATAAGGGAAAGGTTGTTTCAGGGTTTCATCTGTGAGTTAGCCATGTGCTGACTTTGATCAGCCCAGAGGTTGTTTCAGGGTTCAATCTGTGAGTTAGCCATGCCCTGACTTAGATCAGCCCAGAGGTTGTTTCAGGGTTCTATCTGTAACTTAGCCGTGCCTTGACTTTGATAAGCCCAGCTAGAGGTTAAATTGTTTCAGATTATCTATCATCTAAAATTTGAAGTTTTTCCCCTTACATTTCAGGTACCAGCAAAACCAGAGGCAACTTCAACAAGATTGATCTTCCGGAGTCAGTTGGCTTCTTCCTTGGCACTCCCCCTGAGCTCAAAATCCTCCCTAACTTTTCCGGCTGCATCCAGGACTTTACTGTGGATGGACGGGAACCACTAACCAATGCTTATGTTTCCAAACCACAGTACCCAAGCTCTGGAATGGATAACATGAGTGTATGCTAAAGGAGCATTAGTTAGTACTATATGTACTTGTCTGGTGTCAGAATCAAGGTGTTTCAATATTCTTAGGGTTTTAAAGGGTGGAGTAGGGGTGGTAATTGATTAAGACAAGGGAGGGGAGGGGGTGAAACTCTGATGTGTGGGCCCATCTCCTTTCAATACATAGATAATACTATAATAAAATCATAAAAGATCAATAATTAACTAGCCATAAATTGATCACCATTCACTCTTATTTTTTAATTTCTTTTGATAAAAAATGCTTTTATCTCTGCTTCCATTTTATCAATTCTATTGAAATTTCTACAAATTCTACTGCCAAATTAACCTGTACCAAGTTTATTCTTGCTCAGCGTGTAGCACTGAAAAGTGATGAAGATTTGATTAATTACTAATTGAAATATTCAATAGATATTGTAATTCAACTTTTATAAGAGATGTGTGTATTAAAAAAAGCTTGTTAAATAAAATTATTTTTTAAAGTTATGACATGCAGTGTGTTTTAAATTAAAGATCATGGATTTTTTAAAGACTACATTATTAACTTTTTAAAGGCTGATTTTACAAGTCACGATTTTGTGCAACATGCTTACACAAGTTTTAGCTGCCATCTCCAGTAGTAAACAAGCTGTACCGTTGATTTACATGAAGCAATTGTGAGAGAAAAATTTTACTGCATAAATATGCCTTAAGCAAACATTCTTAGAACAATGCCGAGGCTAAATAATACAATAATACAAATTACAAAAGCTTAAATTTCATATGAGTGTGAAACAGAATACCAATGCCACTCTCATTGTCATATTGTGAACCAATAACAGCACTCAAGATATTTTCTTATCCGATGAAAATGCTCGTAAATGGTACCATCACAATCATGGTAATGGATAGTGAATTGATATTCTCTTTAGCTTGGGTGTAATGTTTTTCCCATTTCAGACCACATGTCATTCCCTTGAGTATCATTTCATTGTTTAACAGTTGCGCATGAGGAGATACATGAATATGGATACAACTCAAACAAACAATCTTATTCTCAAAAGAATGACACATGGTCTGAAATAGAAAAAATTACATCCAAGCTGAAAGGGTCTATAGTGTGTGGCTGCATTTACGTGTGCAGTAATATAAAATTTGCTCTAAGTTTCTTATTACAGACAAATTATAAAATTTAATTTAGTTAAGAAGGTGCAATGGTATACCAAGTTTAGCCAGTTCCATCTGACTAACACTCTCAATATTAGGAATACAAGACATGACAGTTTGTAGTGACAGCTCGACAAGAGATGGTGGCACAAGCCATAAGCAGTGAAGGTCATTTGATCTTATGTCTGTTTCTGCATCTATTGACTTCACACCACCAAATGTAAGCATGCAACCAGAGGGGGTGATAGCAGTAGAGTGGAAATACACTGGATAAGGCAACACCTGCAAGGAGAAGAATGCACATGACAAGATTAAGTGACTGATAAATATATAGAGAATATTACATGGTCGCATGGAGATACAAATTTTATCTTATATTATCTCTCACGAGTGAGCACAGCGAATGAGTGAGAGGTGATATGAGCACGAGAAGATAAAATTCGTATTTCCAAGCGACAATGTAATGTTCTGTTTGTTATATGAAATCTTCAAAGAAATATAATGGAGAATTTGAGAAGCTCAGCAAAAAGTCGAAATTTGACATTAATCACAGTTAAAATTACTCAATATAATATACAATAAAAAGAGCTGTATTCACTATAAAGTATTTAGTATTCAAGAGACAGCTTTTTTTGAAATTCGACACAGGTGCATATTTGCATGATTAAATATTTAAAATTGTATCAAAAAATTATGTTACATTACCATAGAAAGCTTGGTCCACTGGAATGATGCCAGATCTAAACTCCAAATATCATCATACATACGAATCCCATCATAACCTCCACAAATGAAAACCTTGTCTTCAAATAACACACAACCATGGCAACGCCGTCTTGGGGGAAAGCCGTGGGTTCTAGAAGGATGGCATCGAATAATGTCCCATTTTTGAGTCGAGAAACAAAACATAGGTACTTCACTAAGTTTACAAAAATCGGTAGGATCAATACCACCCATTCCTCCACCGAACACGTAAAATCCATCACCGTAGGTGATTGCTTCGTGTCTGTATCGGGGAAGGATGTATGGTGGATCTTCCCGAGGGATGTACTCCCATTCTTTGGACGTGAAGCTGAAACGAGTTAAAAACGAATTAAACTCTCTCCCCGAAGTCCCAGCGAAAATATACAGTTCTCTATCAGGTGATAAAACCATACACTGTCCATAACCAGCGATAGGCAGTCTAGGTGCTCTCCCGAGAATTAAGTTTAAAAATTCGTTATCATCGTCGTCGTCGTCATCGTCATCCTCGTCTATCTTCTCTCTCTTCGCGATGCCATCAACGACACTCCATCTCTTTTCACTTAATTTTAACACATGTAACTTGTTGCTATTGCTGTCTCCAAACGGTACACCAGAACCACCGTAGATGATTATATGTCCATGGTCTAAGAGAAGACAACTAGAGCAGACTTCTGAAGGGAAGACACCTGTAGTTTGTAGAAGTTTCCATGCACGACTAGCGAAGTTAAACCGCCATAACTCACGAAATAATTGAGTACTAGAGTGAGGCGAGTAGCCACCAAATACGTAAAGATTTCTTTCATCAGCTACACATCTGTGGCCGCTTCTCGGAGCAGGGATTTCGGTAGAAAATCGCGGTTTTATTGTAGAAATTTTTCTGACACAATCATCCTCCGCCATCTTGGTTTTCAATAATCTGAATCACGAATAGGATTGTGGACTACATTCCACACAGGGATCCCAATTATTGTCTTAAATTTTTTCCTAATTTGGTAATGAAAAAATATAATACTTTCTAAACTTACAAAAATTTATTTCCTAGGAAATTCTTGTATCATTACGAGAAAAATGAATAGGATTTGAAACTGTGATAAAATATTGATAAAAATTGCGCAGAAATGCTGATGGTTTGTGGGTAATAAAGCTGTCATTCCCAGTCCTTTGGAACAAGCACGGGTGAAGAGTTTTCCAAAATGGCGGCAGTTTTGAGTCCATCTGACACGGAAGAGTTTGAAGTCGTTTTGCAGGTAATGAAATTACCCTATAGTATGAATAACATCGAAAATGACTTCCAGAAGATATTATTTCGGGTTTAGAAATAGTTTTTTTTGCTATCTTTGGGAGAAGAATGAAGTTTTACAGTATTTTGTGCTATTGGTCGTCTTGATATTTTCTACTTTGCGTTAGAGACATTTTTCATAAAATTTATACTGGATTAAAAACCACACATATATCGACTTCAATCTTTAAGTCAGCAACCTATTCTTTAAGAAATACATTGGTAACATTTATCTTTGTGAACTGCGGAATATTTTTTTCTTTTGCCTCTTGGTTTCCATAGTGATGATATTGTTAATTAGTGCAACTCAGTTCTCTATTTCACTTTTTTCATTTTTCTCTCTCTTGTATTCTTGCAGGGAATTCAAAGAGATATCAATTGTTTGTCAGATAGCAACAGAACAACACGACGGAGGGCATTAGATAAAATTCGAAAAGATGTCCTGCAAAGAAAGCCACAATTATCTGCACAAGTCCTGCAGAGTTTGTTGGATGAGCTGGCCAAACCACTTCTTAAAGTCTTCTCTGATCCTACAGAAAAGTGTAGGGAATTGTCAGTACGAATTATGTCAGAGTAAGGAGACTTGTTAGTTGTTGTTTATAGTCATAAAGCGCATACTGTACGTTCAAATTATAAGGGAAGTACATGTTCGGTATGGGTGGCGTGAGAGTGCACACTTCTCACCAAGGCTATCCAGGTTTGAGTCCTGCTAAGCTTGGTGCCATATGAGAGTAGTGTTGCTTGTTGGTTCTCTCCTGTGCTTTGAGGGTTTTTCTCTAGGTTCTCCAGTTTTCCTCCCTCCACAACAATCAAATTCCAATTGAAATTTCAGTGGACAAATAGCTAATCTTACTGTAGCTGTACATAGAGATGCCACTGCTAAATCCCATTTATTTAAAAAATATTTTTTTCATATTATAGTCCTAGAACAGGTGTACAGGAGATTTAGGAATGGAAACCGTGGGAGGCAAGAGGGTGAATCTACTGTACCATTAACATTATTAATTTTTCCCTAGATTTGCCGAAAAAATTGTGGATGTATCTGTGTTTCTTCCATACATTATTCCAACCATCAGCCAACAACTTGGCCAGCCTGATATTGTAGAGAACTGTGAGGAATTAAGGCTTGCTTTGGTGGAAATACTGACAACTGTGACTAAACTATCTCAAAACAAAATGGCAGTTTATATAGATGATATGATAAAAATATTACAGAGGACAAATCTGGACCCATTTCATGATGTTAGGAAGGTAATCCCTCCTCATAAATGCTTGTTTTGTGATACTGTAGATAAAACATGAGCCGGAAACCTTTATGGTCGAATGCAAATGTTTTATCTCACTTATCAAACGTTTAGGATAGTTAGGTCATGTGTTACTTAAATTTTACTTGAATTTTCAAGATGAAAGCACTTTTCGCCAAGAAAATCTTAGTTAAAGTTGTATACAAATCAGGACGAATCTCTTGCCGATTTAAAAACTTGGTCATGGTTGTGATATTCTATTGTGTTTGGCGTTATGAATATTAATGAATTTGATAAGTAAGTTTAATGTTTCTTTCCACTCCAGTGCTCATATATCATGCATGCATTTACATATAAAATTGGAAAAAAAAGTTGGTGAGGGTTTTGTTGCATGTTGCCTACCAAACTTAAAATGTATTTTATTCATATTTTGATATATAATGTCAGCACAGAAAAAAAATTGTTGGAAAAACCTGCAGACAAAGTTTGGGAAAATTTCATATTGTTGTGGTGTTTTGCTACTTGAATTCACATCACCCATACTGCATTTTGGGCTTGGTACTGTATGCAACATGCAACAAGCAACATGCAACAAGCAACAAAACCTTCACCAACCTTTTTGAAATAGGTGTAATAACTATACTATTTATCTTATCTTTTGTGTGCATATATCTCATAACAGGAAAGCTTCAAGTGTATTAATGTGTTAGCTCCTGCAATACCAGATCAGTTTTACTTTCAAGGGAATTCTCTGGTCAGCTCTTTGTTAAAAACAATAAGTCATCAGCACTCTAAAGTCAGAGTAGCCTGCATCCAGGTAAACAAAATATGGTATTGTGAAATGTATATGTGATCGTACCATACTGAATGGACTCAGAAAAAATTCTGAAAAAATTCATATATTTTATTTATATTTTGATCTGGGGCTCAGAATTTTTTCTGAGTCCATTCAGTATGGTACGATCACATATACATTTCATATTCCGTCACCATATGCAAACCAACATTATCACAAAAATACGGTATTATAACTATAAAATAACTGTTATAAATCTCACGTTCCGATTTTTTGAGAGCTCACAAATTACTATAGTTAATGAGAAAATCAGCTGCATGTAGTTTGCTTTCTTGGTTACATGTAGTGTCACCCACTCAGGCACTACATCCGTAGGAGTGTACTACACTAAGTGTACTACACGTTTTGCACGCATGGAATGTTAACATTCCCAGGAGCAGTACTGTAACTCCAGGGTTAGCCTTATTTTGTGTTCATGTTTATCAATATTTTCCATTGAAATTGTGTGGCATTTTAGTGTTCGTATTTATTGTTGAGATGTGCATTCAAGTGGACTACTTTTATTGAATCTATTCTATTCTATGTTACAGACAATTGGGGTTGTAATACAGTATGGTGATGGCAAGAATGTAGATGATGTTACCTCCCATTTAGCTCAGAGGACATTTGACTCATCACCTACTGTTAGAGCAATGGTCACGTCAGTTGTTGGTGACTGGCTATTAAATCTTAGAGACAGGTAAGGATAACTTTGATCGTTTATGGATCGATGGAGGGAGGGAAGGAAGGATGGACGG
The DNA here is from genome assembly GCA_023349425.1 of Anthopleura sola. Classification (NCBI taxonomy): domain Eukaryota; kingdom Metazoa; phylum Cnidaria; class Anthozoa; order Actiniaria; family Actiniidae; genus Anthopleura; species Anthopleura sola. The sequence goes on along the minus strand of JALHLI010000010.1, from coordinate 7,376,411 downwards.
GTGGATGGATGGATGGATGGATGGATGGATGGATGGACGGATTAATTGGTGGATGGATGGACAGATGGATGGATTAATGGATGGATGGATGAATTGATTGGTGGATGGATGGAGGGATGGATGGATTGGTGGATGGATGGATGGATGGATGGATGGATGGATGGATGGATGGATGGATGGATGGATGGATGGATGGATGGATGGATGGATGGATGGATGGATGGATGGATGGATGGAAAGATGGATGGATTAATGGATGGTTGGATGAATTGATTGGTGTATGGATGGACAGATGGACGGATGGATTGGTGGATGGATGAACGGATGAACAGATGGACAGATGGATGGACAGACATATTTACAGGTACTTATCAAGTTTTTCATTCTGCACAATTTTCCAGATATTCTTATTTTCATAAACTTCTTCCATACTTATTGACTGGGTTATCAGATGAGATGCCAGACATTAGAAACAAATCAAGAGAATTAATGAACCAGGTAACAATTTTTCCCTACATGTACATACATGGTGGCATGCATACACACAATATTGAAAGCAAAATGAACCTCAGCGATCATAGAAACTTTATTTTCTAACTAGTGCTATCATAATCATTTTTGTGGAGTGATGGTTGTAAAATATAAGACAGTTTTTGTGGATAGAGGGGGATCTACAGTATCCATACTATTTGCAATAAACATTGTATTTACCCGATCAACTGGATTAATAGCAATGAATATCAGTAAACTTAAGTCTAATATAACCTTTGTTTGCCTTACTTTAAGGTGGGAGAGTTGTATGCTAAAGAAAATGAAGAAGAACTAAAAGACAAGATTAATTATGACGAGCCTTCCACATACAGGCTCATAACAGGTAATGTACCTTGCTTCATATTGTGTCAAAAAAAAAAAACGAAAAATACTTAAAAATTAAGCGATATAAAATAGTTTTCCAATTTAGATACTCAGATCTAAATACTTACAGTGTAGAATTATGCTGAGAGAAGATGAGAGAAGTGTAGATAACCATGACATGAAGCAGAAGTACTGTAACAGCACTTATTGTACACCTACAGTCAACATATAACTCAGATGTTTGCTTATATTTTTTCAAAGATGTTCCCAGACCAAGTTTAGGGTGTAGAATCCTCATCCAGAGAAACCTCTCCAAGATCCTCCCAGCAGCTCTCAGAGATATGACCGACTGGACTGTAGACACAAGAAAGAAAGCATCAGCATTAGTGTATCATTTGCTATTCTATGCAGAAGACAACACAACTCAGCACATGGAAATTCTCTTGAATGGCTTGTATAAAGGGTGTCAAGATGAAGAGAAGGGAGTGGTCAGCCAGGTATCGTAAAATGACACCCCTTTTCATGATTCTGCAACCAAAACGACTCCAGGCGTCTGGCGTTGTGGCTTCCGTCATCAAACTACAACTGGTCAAGTTCATTCTAATTGAGTGTTATAAAACATTCCCAGGTGAAAAAGGCTTTTGAGTCACAGAAATTTTTTTATTGCTTGTGATTGGAAAGAACTTGGTACAGTACTTTGTAGTTTGATTGATGGAAGCCAAAGTGCTAGACATTTGGAGTTGGTAAGGACGCAGAATTATGAAAAGCTTTGTGAAACATAATCTTCAGACATGTAAACTCTATTCTTGAAAGTTCATACAAAGCAAAACGATTTTAAAAGCCAATAAATTTGAAGGTGAGTTTACTGTCCACTGAGTTTGAGGCCAGTATGGTTGTTTCAGGGCTTAATAAAAATTTGAAGTTTTTACAATCTTGTTTGTAAAACAATGCAAGATATTATTGGCTAGTAATCACAGGATTTATGTTTTCCCAGGTTATTGCCAGTGCAGAATTAGCAGGAAGTTTTGTAGATCCTGCTGTATTTTGTAAGCTTGCTCTTCCTCATCTCAAGACATCAGCCACCTCTTCATCACAGTCTTGTACAAGTTGCCTTATGGTATTGGCAGCTCTTATCCGTGGAAGTAATCCTGAGCTACTTGTTCCACAACTTCAGGTACTCTCAAATAATCTGCACCCCATAGCTCCAAAATCTCCACCCTCGCCATTGTCCCCTCCCACAAATTCAGAAGAAATTGATGTTGTATCCCTCCAGAAATGCTAGAATATAATGTACAGTACACCCTACTTGGATTCTAGACTCACCACACTTCTTGAAAGGTTCACTTCTCTTTGTTAAGAAGGATACAGACATTTTCTGAAAAACTTACCTTTCTTGGTCCCAGCAATTTATATTGGAAATTGCAGCCCTTCACTGCAACTTTTGAGGTGTGGTTATTTTGAGGTACTGCACTATTTTACTTTCCCCCACCCCTTGGAAATTCTAATTGCGATATAAGATATTGATATACAAGTTGTGTGCTCTGAATAACATGCTGTACCATTCTCAAACTGTCCTCACTCCTTCGATTGAAATTGCAGTGCTCCTCCATTGAGGAGATGTGGGTATTGGACTACTGGTAATTAATTTTTGGGTAATCTAAGATTCTTAAAAGAGATTATATTTTTGGGGAGTCATGATAAATAGAGTCTTGGTTTGACATTTAAAAAAATGGACTAGTCAAAAAAATTTGACTGGTCGAATCATAATTATAATAATAATAACAATAATAATAATAATAATAATTTATTGACTTATATTGCGTGTGTTACATAGGAAGAATTCAAAATTCTAAATTGATTACAGATTGTGAAATTGTACTTGCCTTCTTTCATACAGTACATCTGTGAAACTATATGCCTACCTGATGTTGCCTGTGCTGAACAGCTGTCCACCCAGCAACAACTGCTCACCCTCGTCAATGCTATACTACAAAAGGCTGGTCCACACTGTACCCAATATAGCTATCAGTTGTTCACAGCTACTATGCATGTGAAGGCTTTACAGGCACAGACAGTCCTGGAAGAGGAGGTTATGGGTGCCCTGCAGATGTTAGCTAATATACAAAACCTGCAGAGTATACAGCAGCTGTATGAATTACACAGTAAAGAAATGCTGACACAGCTTAAGGTATGGGATCCATTCCTAATCCACTACATACTGTACTGTACATGATAGGGTGATTCAAGAAAATGCATTTTAGTACCTCTTCTACCCAATTGTATAAATGGGTACCAGTGATAATGTCAGTGTCTAAATACCACAGGGGATTAACAGAGGATAGTACCTTGTGATGTTTGAAGAGCTGTGTCTCAGAAATGAATGGACCTATCTTCTATATATTATTATAGAAAACGAAAAATTCTGAAAGGCTTATAAGCACTTTTGGGAATCAATAGACCTCTTCAGCTTGGGTGTAATGTTTTCCCATGTGTCATTTGTTTGAGTTGTATCCATATTGATGTGTCTTCTCATGCGCAACTGCTAAACAATGAGATGATACTTTGAGGAATGACATGTGGTCTGGAATGGGAAAACATTATGCCCAAGCTGAAGAGGTTTAAGAAAAAACCTACTAATGGTCTATCACCAATCGAGCCCTGTGATTGGCTGAGCTACTAGGGGTCTATTAGTGATAGACCTCTAGTAGCGAAAAGCGCCGGTTCTGAAAACCAAAAAAATTATATTTAAAGCAAAATCCAAAACTTTTTGCATCCTTTTATTGGACCAATTAGTAGGTTTTTACTAAAACAATTAGACCTCTCGCCCTCATGGCCTACGAGCTATTGACTAGTAGACCATTCAGACTCGAGGACTAATTGTTAAATAATATATTGCTATATTTTTGGATTTGTCAGGCCAGCCACAAGTCATGGACAAGTCACTCACCAGAGAGACAACTCTTTGATGTGTTACTCACAAATGCAGGCCCTGTGACTGGGCAAGTGCTACTGCCTGATGCTATGCCTATATTTGCGTCTTGTTTTGATATCAATAAAGATCCAGAAATGAGATTAAGGTAAATGGTGTGACACATACTATCTGATTTTCTTTTGGACCTCCTCTTGATCCATCTTCTTCCCTACAGCAGAGTTTTCATTCCTGGCCTCTGCTCTTGTTATAGCATCATTCACTTGCCTCAGATTCTTCCTCTTCCGGTTGCCTTTGTATCTTGTTATTGTTCTTGATCTTCTTCCAGCTTTTACCCCTGCTGATAGGTTTGCTGATTTTGCTGCTCAAAGCTGCTGCCCAACCCTTCCCCCTGCTCTTGTTCTTGCTTTCTTCATTTGCCTTAAATGTGTCCTTCATATTGCCCTTGCATCTTGTTCTTCTGCCTGCTGCTTCTGTTGCCCATTCCTCTACCACTATCATTGCTTTGATCTGCATCCTGCTGACTGTTCCTGTGCAGCCAGGTTTATACCTGTACCTGTTCTTGGTCCTTATTTTGGCTGTTTCTTCATCTCCTGGTTCAGGGCTGTATTCAGGGGGGGGGGGGGGGGGGGGTCCTAAGGTGCCTGTGTACCTGGTCCCATTAAGAGTTTGTGTGTAATGTACGTGCGTTTGGGGGAGATGAAGGAAATATATATATGCTGTGATTCTGGTTTTGCTGCTTAAGTCTTGGCCCTCCTTCCTTTTCCTTACAAGTCCTTGTTTTTGTATGATCTTATTCATTAACGTATTTTAATTCTATTGATATCATAGGACCTTCTCACTAATGTCCAGATTAGTGATGAATGCTTCTCAATCCGAAGTGTCCATAGATGCATTTAAAGCTTATTCTATTGCAATAGTTAAAGATATGATCATTCCTAACTGTGTGTGGCAAACAGGAAGGTATGTATACATGTATATATTAGATACAGGGCTCAAAATAACGGCCAAGTCATATGCGGGTCAAGATGTCTGGTGTATGATATTCTATTATTATTATTATTTTTTTCAAATATGACCGGTCAACATGTCCGTTCATAACCGTATTTGACCGGTCTGATCAAAGTCAGAGACCCTGAAACAACCTCTGGGTTGGTCTAAGTCAGGGCACAACTAATTCAGAGATAGAACCCTGGAGCAACCTCTGGGCTAATCTATAAGTCAGGGCTAACACACACTCAGATCGAATCGTGAAACAACCTCTGGTTTGAAATAAACTCATCTGCACAGGATGCTAACTCAGAGATAGAAGTCTGGAACCACCTCTGGGTCAGTGCACAGCTAACTCACAGATCGAAGTGGAACTTAGAGTCAGTGTCACGTTTAACACCGGGGGTGAATCACAAATGAATGGCGCACCCATGGTACGGAAACGGTGAAGTCATGGCCACAGCATAACATTGTACATACACGTTTGGCATGGTTCCCTTGGTAACTATGGGTATTCCACCCTGAACCTGATGAGGTCCTTTCTTTCTAACATTTATGTTCTTTCTTTGGATTCCTAGAACCGCTGCAGCAGTGAGAGCAGCTGCCATCTCGTGTCTGTGGGCTGTACTACAATCAGGTTTACTTACTGATCAACAAGCTAAAGATATCATGAAAGAACTGCTAACACAGGTGAGTCTCAAGTAAATAGGGTGTCGTGCTATGCGTTGCATGATTGGCATATCAGAAAGGTTCTATCAGAGTGCAATGGCAGGGTTTCTATGGTCAGGGAACTGAAAGTCAGTAAATTCTGAATTATTTTCTTTTCACGAATAGGGAATTTTGATCTTGACTTTGTGAATTTTTCCAATTTACCCAAAAGTCAATGAAAAGTCAGGACAGAAAAGTCAGTTTCTGTCTGCGTTCAAAAAATCGTTTACATTCAGAATTTTTAGTTGGGCTTCCTGTGGTCAAACTACGATTTTTCGTAAAATAAGTGCACATTGTGGTCAGTGAAAAATGGTTTTTGGTCAGGGAAATGTCAGGGAATTTTATATTTTTAGATGAGTGGGAACCCTGCATGAAGAGAACTACAGTTTTCTTCTTGGGGCCTGTATGTCCTCTATGAACTGGCAGTCGTCACCAGAAACAAATGTTTTTGTTTCCTATGTATGTTATATTATGTCAACATTGCATAAAATGAATGCGCAGTCTTTCGCGCCAGAGGATAGGGATGAAACGGTCAACGATGAATTGAAACATTGAAATCATTTTTTGTTTTGTTTTTTAGCTCAACACTTGCTTGGACGACCACAATCAAACCACTAGGCTAGTTTCTTGTAAAGCATTACAGAGACTTCTCACTTCTTGTAAAGATTCCTTCAATGGTAAGATTGACTCGTGATACCGTATGGTGAAGTAGTTATGATTGTGTTGATGGATGAAGTTAGTTGCGATAGTTTTGATTACAGTGTTTGCATCGTTTACGATGACGATGAAAATGGTGACGACGATGATGATGGTGCATGATGATAATGATTATGATGATGCATTGCAATGATGATGATGCATAGTGATGATGATGCATAGTGATGATGATGCATAGTGATGATGTCAATGATGCATGATGATGTTGATGATGATTGATGATGATACATGATGGCGCATGGTGATGATGTTGCATGATGATAAATGGATCATGATGACGATGCATGATGATGATATTGAGGATGGATTATGATGATGATGATGTTGATGATGGATCATGATGATGATGCATGACGATGCATCATGATGATGATGATGATGATTATGTTGAGGATGGTTCATGATGATGACGATGGTGATAAGAGATGATATAATGATACGATGATGGCATTGATAAAGATATTTTTAGATACATAACACTTAGCGACAATTGAGAATTGAACCCTCGAACACTCTTATTATTGATGATAACAATATTATGCTCTTTACTACATATAGCTGACACTCTCCATCAAATCTATCCCGAACTGACGAAAAGAATGGATGACAGCAGCGACGAAATCCGTATCATGGTCACCAAGACGTTCCTTGCATTTTTTAGGTATGCTTGCACATAGGAATGAAGGGGGCCTTACTGGTCGTATGAGGCGAGGCTGAGGCAGAATAATGTCGTTGATGCTTAGAGTTACTGTCTTTGCTGTACTTTTAATAACATTCTAAAGTACGCTGCGAGATGTCGCAGTTCAGCGAGTTAACACGCAGGCTCATGTTGTATTTCAATGATATTAACGAATGTTCGAACTTTTTGTGCCAGGGCCTTTCCTGCTGACTACGATCGTGATCTTTACAAGTTCCACTTGCAAGCTATGTTTAAGGGCTTGTTAATACACCTGGACGATCCTACCACTAGCATACAAGTAAGTTATGCCATGCATGTGAAATGAAATGCGTTCGGTGTGAATAATAGAATAAAGAATTAAGAGAAAATATCATATGCCCTTGGCAGGACTCGAACCCACGGTTTCGGTATTGTGCGTAATATTTACGGTGTTCAGCTTACCCATGAGATTAATATCGCCCTGGACCCCCACAGTTGCCACATATACAACATTGCCTGGCTGCGTAACCAGCGTGGTTGGTCCTTGTAGTGTAGTGGTTAACACGTCGGACTAGTATACCGAAACCGTGGGTTCGAGTCCTGCCAAGGGCATATGATATTTTCTCTTAATTCTTTATGCCATGCATGTATGATAAATAGATACATCCTAGCAGTTTTCTCCATCCATCTATCCATCTGTCCATCCATCTTTCCGCCCGTTCATCCATTGATTCATCCATCCAACTGCCCACCCATCCACTCCTCCACCCATCCATTCATCTTCAGTAAACCATTTTTTGACATGATATTTCTCATTGTTTCTTCCAGGAAAGTGTTCTTGCTGTACTCCTTGAGGCAGTCCACATAGCACCCGCTATTTTACAAGAACAAGTTGAAGTCGTCAAACACAAGCACAGAGTGGCAAGGTTTGTAGCGTTTTGATATATAAAGGGAACTAATGAGATTTAGATATTTCTTCTAGCTCTCATTAATAATTATAGACTATGGCAACGGCAGCCGGCAGCAGTGTTTTTTTATAAATGAGTTCTAGCCTTCATTTTATAGCCAAACTGGACCTTTTTGTCCGTGTTGCGCACTCATCAAAATCCAAGAAACTCCAACAGTCCAAGAAACTCCAATTTTCTGAAAGTCTAAAAGTCACAAAAAATTGCTCCAATCCAAAATAAGTATCTTGGATATGATTTTGTAGATATTTCAAAAACTTGTTTGTCACGAAGCAGTAATCACGCAGGTTGAACAGATGATGCAAATCCTGCAAGTTAAAGGCGTGGGATCTTTTGGTTTTTGAGACGAAAATCATACATGTACCCCTAGTTTTATCGCTTTCTCCCTACCGCTTCCCACTCCCTACTTCCCACTCCCTGCTTCCTCCTCCCCGCTCCCCTTCCCTGTCGATGAGTTTAATGATATATATTCTAATTTCATATCTTTTTTAGGTTTTGTAATGAACTTCTAAAGGAAATCCAGAACCACACAGCAATGGAGCATTAAGATAACCATTACATGTTTTACCATATGTAGCAATGAGGATGTCTTGAAATGTTTTTTTTTTTTTAAATTAATGTAATATACTTTGGAGTGACAATAATAACGGAGGTTCTTATCTAGGTTGAAATATGTTTGTTTACAACGTATAATATCCAGTGACATATAAGGGGTGATGTGACACGTAGGATTGTTATGACATATCGGGGCAGTGCGAAAAAGGGGCAGTGATATATGGGGCAATAACATGTAGGGTCAGTGACGTGTAGGGGCTGTGATATCTAGGGGGCACTTTGACTCAGGGGCATTGACATCTATGGAGCACTTTGACTTTTAGGGGCACTTTGACATGTACTAGGGGGCACTTTGTCATGTCGGGGCAGTGATATGTGGGGGCACTTTGACGTGTAGGGACACTTTGTCAGGTAGGGATATTTTGACATATTGGAACACTTTGACATGTTGGGCAATGGCATAGTAAGGGTACGTTGACATAAAGGGGGTGTGACATGATGGGGCACTTTGACATGTAGGAGTACTTTGACACGTAGGGGCTGTGACATGTAGGAGTCACAAAGATAGTGACCTACAGGGACGGGCAGTGGCATACAGGAACAGTGGGACATAGGGGAACAGTGGAACATAGAGCAGTGACATATGGAGACAATATCATAAATGGGTAGGGACTGTAACACTGGGTAACCTCAATTCGTTATAGTGGCAGTATAACATATAGGAACGGTATGACTTATACGGGATGAAAAGTAGGGGGACTCGACATATAGGGACAGTTATACAGGGTTACGCAAAATCATGGGGTCAGGATTGAAGCAAATAAGGGGCACCATGATGGGGTTTGACAGGTAGGGGTAGTTAGGGTAATGAAAACAGCCAACTCGACCAAAGCAACACGGCGAGTTTGATAGCGGGACGGAGAAAAGTTCTAAAAATGATGATTGATTTTAAGAAAAGCGGCGAATAGAATGAGTCGGAGAGTGCTTACAGTCCTGAGGTTCAAGTAAAAAATTAGTCCTTTTATTTCCAGTATCTGTAACTTTTTTCAGGAATCTTCATTCTTCAGAAATGGAAGTTTGTATTTCGAATCCAATCACAGTTAGCGCATGTTACCGAAAAATGGAAAGTAGAAGCAAAAGTAAATTTGAAGGCCGCAAGAAAATTTGCCCTTCTTTGATTTCCTCGCATGTTGCGCACAGTTAAGACCTCTGTGTACCAACGAAAACCAATCTCATTTGACCTGTTGTCATATTGAATTTCATTCAAGAATGTTCTTCCTGTTCGGTTTATTTAGTTGTTTTTTAGGTGAGAGCATTCGTCACACCACTTGATGTCCTTTTTGATCTGATAAGAAAAGAAACATCGATCCAAAGCTAAGATGGCATCATTTAAGGTATTTTGCTGTTTGCTAAACCAGATCTTTGTAGATCTAAGGTTTTGGAACACAAACTTTTGGTCGATGAAGTTTGACTAGTTTTCCTGAGCATTTGCTCAGGATATCGTACATCCTTCCATTTCAGTTTACTGTCATAAAGTGTCATAGTCATGCTCACACAATTCAACGTTACAATCATTAGCGTAACTGATGTAATACAGTGTACTTATAACTTGATGATGCCAACGCTGGTTAACTAAAGACGTATAATAACTACATATAAATTATATTCAGCTGGTTTTACGGTCTTTCATGGTTACCATTTTGTATTTTCGTTAGTAATTTTGCCTCATATATCAGCATCATTATCTTCTTCAAGTAATATCTAACACTAATATGACGGAATGTATAGCTAAATGTAATCAATAAACTGTGGGATATAAGCCAAAACATTTTCCAAATGTCTGCTATAGGTGAGCATGGAAAACCTGGTGACCTTTCTCCTGACAGCTTTGTGTTTCTTCTGCCAAACAAGTAACTGTCAAGGTAAAGTCCACATTTCATCATGGTATCATTCCATGCAAAGGAATCCCGGACAAAGTTTTTGGCCCTCGGCGTCCGTACAGATTATAAGATAAGGAATTTAGAATTTTAGTACCTGAAATGAAAAAAAACGGAAACCAAATTCCAGTGGAATCCGGAGTCCAAGAAAATTAATTATATCATGGTAAGAAAGGCATAGTGCATGCTATCCAGTTATTATTTTTATTCAGATTACAGCTCCTGTGGGTTACGATCCGTGCATCGTGGGAAAATATTTGGAGGACTTGAATCTCGTCCAGGGATGTGGCCATGGCAAGTAGCAATTTTCCGCTGGTCAAGCGATGGCAAGTAAATTGTTTTTATTCTATAATGAGTTGCTCAGTCATTCCTTCATCTTATCAGTTGGCATTCTCCCTTTTGGTTGTACCTGCGTAGCTTTTTGACTGTTTTGATGAGATTTTCCCTTTTATGTAGTCACGGAAATCATCATACTTACAACTCTTTATTATTCAGTGAATCAATAGCAGTAGTACTGAACAAGGCGTAGGAACGAGCAGATTGAATCAATAATTACACCTGAAATTAATGTCAATAGTATGTAATTTGTAAATGTTTTGTCAACAGAAGGTCAAAGGCCTCGATTCGTTTGCGGAGGGGCTCTTATAAATTCAAGATGGGTCCTTTCTGCTGCACACTGCTTCCACAAACGTCCAAGTGAAAAATACATCCACTACAGGTATCACTTTCAGTGCGACTACTCCAACCGAGGCCACCCAAGCAAATTTTCATACAAATTAGCCAATCACGATCGAGTATTTAAACAATAGAATCGGCACAAAGTTTCACACTTTCTCCTTAAAAGCAAATATTTTACTTTATACTTGTGTATTTATGATCAGAAGTGAACAAGAAACAGTTTAAACTCCAGAAGTCGTTACCATCCTGTTATTCAGAGTTCAAAACGTCATTTATGACTGATTTAAAACTAGTTTGGGTGGCCTTGGTTCGAGTAGTCGCACTGTAAACCTTAATACTTGTAGTTATCACATACTTTACGGTTCAGTCTGGAGTTTCAGCTTTAGTGCTGATTGTTGTGTTGATATAAGTAAATTTTTGTTCTGTTCAACATGCAAAAGTATTAGGAAAACCTATCATGTAGTTAGGGCGTAATGTTTTCCTGTGTCAAACTGTGTCATTGTCATTCCATATTTACCCAGGCCATAACGTTTGAGATGACACTCAAGGACAGATGACATCTTATTCTCAAAGGAATGGCGCGTTCTGTAAATTGAAAACAATATACTTAACTGAACTCAATGGCTCTTTTTCTTCAAATTTCAGATTACGCTTTTAAGCCCCGATTCCATGTAGACTTTGGTGAATGTTCAAAGTTTTGTTTTTCATTTTCAGATACACAATCAAAGCAGGAGATCATAATATTGTTTCCAAAGATCCTCACGAGCAAGAACGTAATGCTTTCAGAATATACAATCATCCAAATTTCATTCCAAGCACATATGAAAATGACATCGCATTAGTGGAACTAGACAAAGGTGTTAAAATGGGTCCTAAAGTTCGTAGCATATGCCTCCCAAATGCTAACGAAAATATTTCAGCGCCTGGCGAGATTGTAAGCATTGCTGGTTGGGGATTTAAGACCAAGAATTCCCTTTCTTCTGTCCTTCTTTATTCTGCATTTGAGATTCAAAGCAACAAGAATTGTAAAGATAAAACAGGATACCTTTTTAATGAGACGGTGATGTTCTGTGCTGGACATGGTCAGGGAGGTAACGATACTTGTAAAGGTGACAGCGGTGGTAGTACGGTAAGAGAGGTGCTACGAGACGGAAGACTTCGATGGGTAACAGTTGGTCTGGTCAGCTGGGGTGAAGAATGTGGAATCAAAGGCAAATATGGCTACTACACTAGAGTAGAACCATTTGTGAATTGGATCCAAACGAAAATTAGCGGTTCGAGTAAGTTTTATTTGTGCTAATAGATAAGATGACCTGTGATGCTATTAAGCTAATTGTACATACTTGTACCTGATATGATTTATCTTTTTCCAGTTTTGTCTTGTCGCCATCCTGGTAATATTCCGAACGGTCGAATCAGTGGCTCAGATTTCTTGGTCGGATTCACTGTAAAATACAAATGTAATGAAGGATATCGGTTGAGAGGAAGATCAAGAAGTAGATGTAAAAGAAATGGAAAGTGGAACAGAGCACCAACATGCCGAAAAGGTGATTATATGGATGACCACTGACATCGACCCAAGTTCATTCTTACCACCATAGCTCAGCATCATTATCATGCCAATAACAAGAACATCAGCCACCCCCTGCAGTAACTAATGTCGTAATTATGACCTCCAATATCATTCAGTTATGTAAAACGTTTTACCAATAACCTACCACCATAGTTACAGCTTCTTTTTTTTTTACAGTTGAGTGTAGAGATCCTGGCAGTCCTCGTAATGGAGTACGAAGACCAAGAAGAAAGAAATATCATTACAAACAGAAGATCAGGTTTCGATGTAAAACAAATTACACAATCATAGGCAGATACACTATGCTGTGTCGTTCTGATGGAATGTGGAGTGGATTCAAACCTACCTGTTTAGGTAAATTTGACCCTGATTCAAAAAGAGTACATGTAATCAGTAGAAGCCAAACAATTTTTTCCTTATACCTCGATAGCTCCTTGTAAAGATCCTGGTATCCCAGAAGGTGGAGTTAGATTGGATCACAGTTTCAAGCACAGTCAGACTGTACGATTCATGTGCAGGAAAAGGAATCAACCACCGTCTCTTTCATATCTCACTTGTAGCAATGGAAGATGGAATCAAAATATTCCTAGATGTATTGGTAAGTTTCAAGCAATTGCACAAGCCTTTTCCTCTGCAACAGGCTTTTTTAACTTTATTAAACGGCTTTTGTTTGTGTTGTTAGCTGACTGTAATGATCCTGGTATTCCTGCGAATGGACAAAGACGAGGGAACGACTTCACCTTGAAGAATAAAGTGTTCTTCACCTGTGATCGAGGTTACATGCGCGTAGGACCAGAATATCTACAGTGTCAGAACAACCGACGATGGAGCGACAAAGCACCAATCTGTGAACGTATGAAGATCAATGTTCCATAATAATTATAATATGTTTTTTGGTCTTTGTGGCAATATTCTAAGGCCATTATAGAATATAAGAGGGATTCCCGATCTGGTACATTGAAAAGGCTTTCTTTTTGAGTGATATTTCTATTAAATACTTATTGATCCATAGCTTTATCCTGCACCAGACCCACACCACCCGAAAATGCCTACATCCATAGCAGAAGACATTTGAAAGAAAAATATGGATTCAACGAAGTGGTCATGTTTCAGTGTAATAAAGGATACCGTGCTTCAGGATCGCCTTTCGTGAGATGTCTCCCTAATGGATGGAGTAAGACTGACCTACGATGTCCTCGTAAGTCCTTCCTTTCGTAATTTGTTCAGATAGAGAACAAGGAAGATACAAATAAGAAGCTATTTTGTGGTTCACGTTCTTCATTTCCTAGTTTCTCTTCATTCCTTACGCAGAGGAGCTTTGATGGAGAAAGTGGCTAAAGGATGCACTAAACATAAGCATACGTTTATCTTACTTCTGGATTCAAAACTTTCATGGAAAAAAGGAAAAGGAAAATATCAATGATAAAAACACTCAGTCTTCATTCCTCATGGAAGAAGATTTTGATTCCGGTTGGGAATTCACCAATGCATTGTTGTGTTGTTTTTTTAAGCGAAAACTTGTGGTGATCGCGGTACTCCTACTAACGGAGAAAGACAAGGCAATGTATTCACCTTTAACAATAAAGTCAACTTCACATGTACAGTTGGCTACAAGCTAAAAGGATCTGCACAACGTGTTTGTCAGGAGAATGGAACGTGGAGTGGATTCAGAACTACATGTGAACGTACGTATTCGTAATTTGATATCAATGTGTAATTCATTTTGGGCTTTAATATGATACATTTAGTAATGAATACAGTACTTATCAAGTTTGAACATTAAATCTTGTTATTTGCTAGGTGTTGAGTGCAAGAATCTTGGAACACCTCGAAATGGTGTCAGAAGGCCACACAAGAATAAATACGTGTTTGAAGACAGGATAGATTTCAGGTGCAATACAAACCATACTTTGAGAGGTGATGCGTTCATCATCTGCCAAAGCGATAGAACATGGGCAGGAACTGTACCACGATGTTTAGGTAAGGAAAAAAGCCGGGGTTTTTAACTTTTTTGAATGTTTTAAAACACTATAGAAAAATTTATTTCGTAACAGACGAGGCGTTGTAATAAGCTTTTCCACCATATTTAGAGTTGTTTCCCTATTTTTTGCTGGTTCTATTCAGCTCCCTGCAGAGATCCTGGAATACCAATTGGTGGTCAACGATACCAACATTCTTTTCTACACAACAGCATCGTTCAGTTTAGGTGTAACTCAGGATGGACAAGGGAAGGGTCACATACGATAAGATGTACCGATGGACAATGGGATCACAAATCACCAACATGCAACAGTGAGATTTGGTTTCTTGTTTTATTCTGTTAATTTGTTAGTCTGCGTAGCAGGCCCTCGTGAGGGGATGTGGGGTAAATTTATGTTTGTGGAAGTTATTCTGCTTTATCATGACATTTTCATTTTAAAAATATACATTAATCAAAGTGACTAACTACCTGCAACGCTAGTGCAGTAGAACTCCATTTGCTATTTCCTTGAAGAAATGTCATTTCCATTTCTGATTTTATTTTGGCACAGATCTAACGCAGGGAAACTGTATTCCTTGTCCAAGCTTTGGTTTAAATAAACTTACACTCAACATGAGCATTATTATGATATTTTATTATTGACCGCAAGATTTGCTTGCTTTGTTACCATGATCCACAGAGGGGTGTTCAAGACCGAATAAGTATCCTTCCAATGGAGGTATTCATGGTTCGTCTAGGCACTACAGGCACAAGGCCTACATCAGATACTATTGCTCTGGAGGATATAATCGTGTTGGACAAGAGTATGTAAGATGCCTAAATGGAACATGGCAGAACAGGCAACCAACGTGTAGACGTATGTATTTTGAAATATGGAGAATCTAGTCAACATTTTTCAACATTTTCTTTCGTAATTTGCTTCAGATAGAAAACCAGGAAGATACAAATAAGAAGCTATTTTGTGGTTCACGTTCTTCATTTCCTAGTTTCTCTTCATTCCTTACGCAGAGGAGCTTTGATGGAGAAAATGGCTAAAGGATGCACTAAACATAAGCATACGTTTATCTTACTTCTGGATTCAAAACTTTCATGGAAAAAAGGAAAAGGAAAATATCAATGATAAAAACACTCAGTCTTCATTCCTCATGGAAGAAGATTTTGATTCCGGTTAGGAATTCACCAATGCATTGTTGTGTTTTTTTTTTTTTTTAGCGAAAACGTGTGGTGATCCCGGTACTTCTACTAACGGAGAAAGACAAGGCAACGTGTTCACCTTTAACAATAAAGTCAACTTCACATGTACAGTTGGCTACAAGCTAAAAGGATCTGCACAACGTGTTTGTCAGGAGAATGGAACGTGGAGTGGATTCAGAACTACATGTGAACGTACGTATTCGTGATTTGATATCAGTGTGTAATTCATTTTGGGCTTTAATATGATACATTTAGCAATGAATACAGTACTTCTCAAGTTTGAACATTAAATCTTGTTATTTGCTAGCTGTTGAGTGCAAGAATCTTGGAACACCTCGAAATGGTGTCAGAAGGCCACACAAGAATAAATACGTGTTTGAAGACAGGATAGATTTCAGGTGCAATACAAACCATACTTTGAGAGGTGATGCGTTCATCATCTGCCAAAGCGATAGAACATGGGCAGGAACTGTACCACGATGTTTAGGTAAGGAAAAAAGCCGGGGTTTTTAACTTTTTTGAATGTTTTAAAACACTATAGAAAAATTTACTTCTTAACAGACGAGGCGTTGTAATATAAGCTTTTTCACCATATTTAGAGTTGTTTCCCTATTTTTTGCTTGTTCTATTCAGCTCCCTGCAGAGATCCAGGAATACCAATTGGTGGTCAACGATACCAACATTCTTTTCTACACAACAGCATCGTTCAGTTTAGGTGTAACTCAGGATGGACAAGGGAAGGGTCACATACGATAAGATGTACCGATGGACAATGGGATCACAAATCACCAACATGCAACAGTGAGATCTGGTTTCTTGTTTTATTCTGTTAATTTGTTAGTCTGCGTAGCAGGCCCTCGTGAGGGGATGTGGGGTAAATTTATGTTTGTGGAAGTTATTCTGCTTTATCATGACATTTTCATTTTAAAAATATACATTAATCAAAGTGACTAACTACCTGCAACGCTAGTGCAGTAGGACTCCATTTGCTATTTCCTTGAAGCAATGTCATTCCGAAAGAAGTTAAAAAATAATTTTCCTTTCCATTTCTGATTTTGTTTTGGCACAGATCTAACGCAGGGAAACTGTATTCCTTGTCCAAGCTTTGGTTTAAATAAACTTACACTCAACATGAGCATTATATGATTTTTTATTATTGACCGTAATGTGACTCGCTTGTTGTTATGATCCACAGAGGATTGTTCAAGACCGAATAAATATCCTTCCAATGGAGGTATTCACGGTTCGTCTAGTAGCTACAGGCATAAGGCCTACATCAGATACTATTGCTATAGAGGATATAATCGTGTTGGACAAGAGTATGTAAGATGCCTAAATGGAACATGGCAGAACAGGCAACCAACGTGTAGACGTATGTATTTTGAAATATGGAGAATCTAGTCATAGGATCTAAACATCGTGCAGACTTACAGTTGTTTTACAATGGACTTTTAGTTGTTAGTTAGGGCATCCAAATCAAACTACTACAGTGAATATTATTCTTATCGAACCCTGAAACACCATCTAATCTAAGTCAGGGCACGATTAACTCAAAGATAATTGAAGTTTAGCGGTAATTAGTGCGTTAGGTTTTTGTAGAGGGAGGAAACATGAAAAACACGGAAACCTCGAAAAAAACCTTGAAACAATAAAGATACTAATGGCTCTGCCCACTCGTGATGCCAAGTCCAGGAATCGAACCAGAGACCCCACTTGTGAGAAGCGAGTGCGCTACCGCATGCCACCCTTTGCTGATGTTCTTGAGTGCATGATCAAGTGCATGTCAAAATTATTCATTTCGTTTGCCTTTTTTAGCTGTTGAATGCAGGGACCCTGGTAGACTTTATAATGGTGGCAGATATCCAGAACAAAACGAATATGTGTTTGAAGACAAGATACGGTTCCAGTGCAAGACAAATTATACGCTGAGAGGCTATTCTTCCATTACCTGCCGAAAAGATAAAAGTTGGTCAGGAAATGTACCAAGATGCTTGGGTAAGACAGGAAATTGCTAGCTAATTTGCCCACATGCAGTGGAAATAATTTGTATTGGCAACTATTAATCTGAAGAACCGTTTTTACCTCGCAGCTATTTTGTCAAATTACAAGTCATTAGTAGCAAATGCTGCAGCCGTTAGAGCAGATTTCGTATGAGTGGAAAAAATGACGGCACACGACACGGTTACGGCGCGGCACGGACACGCCATGGAATTTCGAATGTTTTCATACACAGCACGGCACTGACACGATCACGCAAAGACGCGGTTCGTGTCGTTAGTTTTTCATAGTCATACGAAAACGGCTCTATAATGATCTTCATTACTAACCACTATATCGTGAATACATTGACCTCTTGCAGCCAATGTATGGAAAGATGAAAAAATATGTATTTTGTATTCATCTGGATAATAATTCGAATAACGATTTGCTTAAACAATCCTTAATGACTTTCAATTGTTTTTCTTTAGCTCCCTGCAGAGATCCTGGTATACCTAACCATGGCTCCCGTCATGACCACTCGTTCTTACATAATGCTAGAGTAAGGTTCTCGTGTAGAAGAGGATGGAACATCGAGGGTTCTCAGACTATCAGATGTGATAATGGAAACTGGGATCATCCAACACCAGAGTGCTTGGGTAAGATGCGATTTACAAGTATTAGTTCAGAAAACATTGTTATTAGCCAGTAGATAATTGTGTATAATATATATAACTAATGCTTTTTGATTTAAAATTAGTTAACTTTCACTATTTTCGCGTTTCCTATGATATAAGTTGTTATAACCCAACGATGAATTTTCGCGCGCTGTCATTGGTTCAAATGGGTCACGTGCAGGACTCAATATCGCTTCTCGGCCAAACGTTCATTTTTCGGACCATGGAAATGCAATAGACCTTTTTGCTCTATCACTATTTTCGACTTCGTGCGCTAAAAGAACAATAGGTGCATCAAAGATTGTATGAAATTTGAACATCTTTAGAATTTGAACAAAAGATACTCGTATTTCATTGTTGTTGAACAGTAGCTGTAGTCAGGTCATAATCTCAGCATACGTAAGTGTTGTGCATTGGTATGGCCCGACTCGTTGTTCTACCTGCAACACTAGTGCAGTAGAACTCCATTTGCTATTTCCTTGAAGCAATGTCATTCCGAAAGAAATTTAAAAAAGGTTTTCCTTTCGATCTTGATTTCTGATTTTATTTTGGCACAGACCTAACGCAAGGAAACTGTATTCCTTGTCATATCCAAGCTTTGGTTTAAATAAACCGCTTACACTCAACATGAGCATTATATGATTTTTTTTATTATTGACCTTAATGTGACTCGCTTGTTGTTATGATCCACAGAGGAGTGTTCAAGACCGAATAAATATCCTTCCAATGGAGGTATTCTCGGTTCGTCCAGTAGGTACAGGCACAAGACCTACATCAGATACTTTTGCTATGGAGGATATAACCCTGTTGGACAAGAGTATGTAAGATGCCTAAATGGAACATGGCAGAACAGGCAACCAACGTGTAGACGTATGTATTTTGAAATATGGAGAATCTAGTCATAGGATCAAAACATCGTGCAGACTTAAAGTTGTTTTACAATGGACTGTTAGTTGTTAGTTAGGGCATCTAAATCAAACTACAGTGAATATTAGTTTTATCGAACCCTGAAATACCATGTAATCAAAGTCAGGGCAAGGTTAACTAACAGATAATTGAAATGTAGTGGTAATTAGTACGTTAGGTTTTTGCAGAGGAAGGAAACATGGAAAACAATAAAGATACTAATGGCTCTACTCACTTGAGACCCCACTGGTGAAAGGCGAGTGCGCTACCGCATGCCACACTTTACTGATGTTCTTGAGTGCATGATTAGGTGCATGTCAAAATCATTCATTTCGTTTGCCTTTTTTAGCTGTTGAGTGCAGGGACCCTGGTAGACTTTATAATGGTGGCAGACACCCAGACAAAAACGAATATGTGTTTAAAGACAAGATGCGGTTCCAGTGCAAGACAAATTATACGCTGAGAGGAGATTCTTCCATTACCTGTCGACAAGATAAAAGATGGTCAGGAAATGTACCAAGATGCTTGGGTAAGACAGGAAACGCATATATAACTCATTTGCATACAAATATTGGAAATAATTCGTATTGACATGTAACTATATTAATCTGAAGAACCGTTTTTACCTCTCAGCTATACTACTACTGTCAAATTAGAAGTCATTAGTAGCAAATGCTGCAGCCATTAGAGCAGGTTTCGTATGAGTGGGAAAATGACGACACACGGCACGGTTACGGCGCGGCGCGGACATGGCATGTAATTTCGAATGTTTTCATACACGGCGCGGTCACGGTAAGGCACGGTTCGTGCCGTAAGTTTTACATAGTCCTACGAAAACTACTCTGACCCTGTTGCAGCCAATGTATGGAAGGATGAAAAAATATGTATTTTGTATTCATCTGGAGAATAATTGAAATAACGCCGATTTGCTTAAACAATCCTTAATTCCTTTCAAATTTTTCTTAAGCTCCCTGCAGAGATCCTGGTATACCTAATCATGGCCACCGTCAAGACCACTCGTTCTTACATAATGCTCGAGTAAGGTTCTCGTGTCAAAGAATGTGGAACATCGAGGGTTCTCAGACTATCAGATGTAATAATGGAAACTGGGATCATCCAACACCACAGTGCTTGGGTAAGATGCGATTTACAAGCATTGGTTCAGAAAACATTGTTATTAGCCAGTAGATAATTGTGTATAATATATATAACTAATGCTTTTTGATTTAAAATTAGTTAACTTTCACTATTTTCGCATTTCCTATGATATAAGTTGTTATAACCCAACGATGAATTTTCGCGCGCTGTCATTGGTTCAAATGGGTCACGTGCAGGACTCAATATCGCTTCTCGGCCAAACGTTCATTTTTCGGACCATGGAAATGCAATGGAATTTATGTTGATTAATGTCACGAGGCACACATGTA
This sequence comes from Anthopleura sola, assembly GCA_023349425.1. Classification (NCBI taxonomy): domain Eukaryota; kingdom Metazoa; phylum Cnidaria; class Anthozoa; order Actiniaria; family Actiniidae; genus Anthopleura; species Anthopleura sola. Next base: position 7,355,684 of record JALHLI010000010.1, on the reverse strand, counting down.
GGACTCTAAATAATACAAGAATAAATCAAAGCTATGGACAAGAAGTAATATTATTAGTGGTTACGTATTAGTGATTCTATAGGAAAATTCATTGGCTGACCATGCACATTCTGTGTAATTCCCTCGTTAGTCAATGAGTTTGCCTCGAACCCCATGGCCATGGCGTAAAAAAGGACCAAAAGAAGATGACTAACTACTTACAACAATATAAAATATGTTTTCCGAAAATTGGATTGAAATTGAGGAAATTTGAAAAGTTGAAGTTTTTTGTTTGTGTTTTTTGTTTTATTTTTTTCACTAAGAAACCATAATACTCGTGTAAATAAGTCGGTTTTTGTAGTCTTTATGTTTGTGTTTTGAGGGCAAAGAACGCAAAATTTAAGATAAAAAATTCAGCGCGGGTTCACTGGTTTTTCATGCAATTCCACGTGAAATAACCTCTCGTATACGTCATCTCTAGCCATGCAATTGCAATCAGCGCGCGAGTTTATGATGAGCTATATGATTCTACATAAAACAATTTACTAATCATGGTGATAGTGATGATGATAATGATGGTATGCTTGACGTGGGACTAACATGTTTTGGTTATTCTCAATGTACAGATTGTGGATCAGCTCTTGGTATGGAGAGCGGAAAGATTCCTGATGGTAACATTCGAGCATCATCAACACGCTATAGATACCATGCAAAAGATGGACGATTGAACGGACGATATGCCTGGTGCTCAGAAAGTGAAAGAGAACCATACCTTCAAATTGACTTTGGTAAACCGTACAGGATAACAGGCCTGGCTACACAGGGAAGTGCTTATGATAACAAATGGGTGGAGAAGTATACTGTGGGAAGTAACTTGGCAGGATCAGCATTTAACATGTACAGAGAAGATAACCGAGATAAGGTAACAACTTCTCATTCAGTATCGCTTATCTTGTTATTATGATCCCGCTTTTGAAGCAAAATGACTAGAAAATGAGAGCAATTGCATTGCTCCGAGCGTTTAACCTTGTTAGTAGTTACAAGATAAATTAAACATCGCAAATATATTGTTTATGTTAAAAAAAAATTATTAATAGCTGATTACTTTTGAAAACGCACGCTCATCTTTAAAGCTCTGTGAATGGCGTTTAAACAACAATTGGCGTGTTTGTGCGAAACGTTGGTTTAAGAGCCTGATCAGTTGGCCGTGCCTCTGGTCAATAGAACTATAGCACTTGAGAAATGAAAAAAGCGGCGAAGCTTTGCGTGAAAAAGCTTTTATTTTAATAAAATGCCAAAAATTTTCAATTTTTTATGACTTTTACGACAAGAAAAACTTGCCACTGTCATAGCAATTTTAACACTTCCATTTGACAATCCCACTTTCTTTGTGTTGACCACAATCATAATAATTTAGATCATTGTGAGAAAATCTATTTTCTCTCTTTCTCCAAAAGTAGACAGATCCCCTGTGTCTAACTTTATCCCCACTTTTATAATAAAGGTCCCATAGTACAAACGAAATGTAATGAATTGAAGTTCATTTCTATTACCCCGGACAGGTCGAATACCAGATACGTGCATCGTTTATTCCACAACTCAACTTTTCGTTTCAGACAGTACAGAATATCCTCATTTTTTACGATTCTCAGCACGATTCGCTAAAGACAAAATGATAAAGATATTTATTACAAAGCCTTTTGAAAATACAATTAACAACTAAAAAAACTTACATATTGTGGTGTTCTGGGGGTAAGGGGTTATTCATGTTTCCTACATCCTCCGATCAGCCACACAATAACTCTGATGCCCGTGGTTCCTTTCGCGACCCTCTCTGTGGTTCCCGGATATGATCTCCACAGGGAACCCAAACTATATTATATATTATATATGCAACAACACGAAAAGTAATGTTTGTTTTATTTTTCATAGATTTTCATTGGAAATAATGACGAAGGAACTATAGTCAGAAATAGATTGAGAGATCCTGTTATTGCAAGGAGATTAAGAATATTCCCCAAAAATAAAGGAAGATTTTATTATGCCTGTATGCGGGTCGAGATATATGGGTGTGACCTTCCTTCAGGTAAGTGTATAGTGATAATAAGAATAGTTCATCAAATGTCTATGATAACCCTGTCTGTATACCAGTAGAGATATATGGATGTGACCTTCCTTCAGGTAAGTGTATAGTAATAATAAGAATATATGTCATCCAATACCTATGATAACCCTGTCTGTATACCAGTAGAGATATATGGATGTGACCTTCCTTCAGGTAAGTGTATAGTAATAATAAGAATAGGTCATCCAATGTCTATGATAACCCTGTCTGTATACCAGTAGAGATATATAGATGTGACCTTCCTTCAGGTAAGTGTATAGTAATAATAAGAATAGGTCATCCAATGTCTATGATAACCCTGTCTGTATACCAGTAGAGATATATAGATGTGACCTTCCTTCAGGTAAGTGTATAGTAATAATAAGAATAGGTCATCCAATGTCTATGATAACCCTGTCTGTATACCAGTAGAGATATATGGATGTGACCTTCCTTCAGGTAAGTGTATAGTAATAATAAGAATAGGTCATCCAATGTCTATGATGACCCTGTCTGTATACCAGTAGAGATATATGGATGTGACCTTCCTTCAGGTAAGTGTATAGTAATAATAAGAATAGGTCATCCAATGTCTATGATAACCCTGTCTGTATACCAGTAGAGATATATGGATGTGACCTTCCTTCAGGTAAGTGTATAGTAATAATAAGAATAGGTCATCCAATGTCTATGATGACCCTGTCTGTATACCAGTACAGATATATGGATGTGACCTTCCTTCAGGTAAGTGTATAGTAATAATAAGAATAGGTCATCCAATGTCTATGATAACCCTGTCTGTATACCAGTAGAGATATATGGATGTGACCTTCCTTCAGGTAAGTGTATAGTAATAATAAGAATAGGTCATCCAATGTCTATGATAACCCTGTCTGTATACCAGTAGAGATATATGGATGTTTTCTAATCGAGTACCAAAAATGATTGATCTTTTCAGATTGTATCGTGACTGGATCTCGTATTGTTGCAAAATGGAGTAGTATTCCAAGAGGTGGATATAAATACTACAAGGCCTACCTGACAAGCATCAGTAGAAGGTACTGGAGAGTAGAACCGGAAAACGAGAATTATGGCAGACCTGGGGACAAAAACTTTGTAATGTACGAGGACTTGCCGTTTGTCCTGGATGTTCCTCCCAAGCACGAAGAGTTACAAGTAGGCAGCAGGGTGTTAGCACCGTGGGGACATATATATTACACAGGTACCATCAAGACAGGAAGAGACAGATATAACAGATACCGTGTGAGAGCAGATGATGGTGATGAGAAACTAGTTACAATAGATCAAATACGTCTACTCAAAGCACCTACATTTTGTAACTAAACTTTGGAGCTTTGTTTAGTAGTCCACTTTCCATTGATAAAAAGCTCTAAGTTATGGTAAGATGTTTCTTAGACTATTATTATCAATATGGCAGTGACTATTTGAGGGAAAAAGAAAACGATTGAAATTATGTAAGTGAAATATAAAATAAATTCAAAATAAATTCAATTATCATTTTGAATATCATTTGATAAAGATAGACGTATGTATTAATAACAGTTGGACATTAAAGTGCACATAACCTTTTTTCCAATGCCCTCAATACCGATTCTACATGAAGTAAATAGTCGAATGCTAAATTATTTCTTGATTTGAGCGATGCGTCTTTAAGATATGAAGGTTTATACTTCCAATATGTTAATGACTGTGACGTCTACTAAGGTATTTTAGTGTATTTGTTGTAACTAGTAATACTAAACACTGGCCATTTTAAGAAAACAAATTTAAAATATCTTTTATGTAAACCATGAGTAAAATAATGATGCTTTTTAAATACTGTTTGTGTGAACCAGATCAATTTTGTATATTTAATGAAACCTTACCTAATGTCACAGTCATTAACACATTGGTAGTATAAACCTTCATAACTTAAAGACGCAACACTCAAATCAAGAAATATTATACCATCGGACTATTTACTTCATGTAGAATCGGTATTGAAGGCATTGGAAAAAAGGTTATGTGCACTTTAATGTCGAACCTGTCAGTTTAACTTCTGTTTTCCATGATCTTGAATTAACGGCTCAAAACTAGAGTGGTTTTCAGAAATCCGTGAAATACAATTTAGCGTATTTAGTACTAATACACATTAATTCTTTTGTTTTTCATTGTTTTTATTTGTGTATTACACTTTAATTAGTACACTTTGTTTACGGGATTATGAAAACGCCTCTAATTTAAAGAACGTTATTTTTGTTATTTATGGGTGTTGCCGGTTGCAGAAACCCTTTTTGAGGGACGTTGACAGCATTTGGTTTTATCTAAACATATTTACTAGTTTACAATATATAGTGATTCAGTTCATACCCTCCTAATTGAAATTAATAACGATATAATAATAATTTGAACTTTACATTTTTTGGGATCTGATTCACGGGCCATTACAATTTTAGCCCTTAAATTTTCAGGGGCAAAATAGTTAAGGTTTTACAAAAATCTCCATGACGAGAAAAACAAATACATGGCCAATGCCTAATTTACTGTTTGCAGATCGGATTGTAGTAATGAACGCAAAAGCAAAGTGGAAGCAGCAAAAAGGTCTGTCTTGTTTTGATTCCTTCCATGTTGCGCACAGTAAGACGTTTCTGTGTCCAAGAAAATCAATCTCATTTGACCTGTTGGTATATTGAATTTCATTCAAGAATGTTCTTCCTGTACGGTTTATTTATTTTGCTTTTTAAGCCAGAGTATTCATCACATTATTTGATGGTCGTTGTAACGTCACAAAAGAAAAGAAACTTTGATCCATAGCTGAAATATAAGGTATTTGCTCTTTGCTACTGAAGCCACATCCGTTATACAGTAATACAGTAAATCGTTAATGTTTTGAAGCATTGAAACTTTAGTACGTCGATAAAATTAAGTTTCCTTGATCACCATTTACTCACATCGTATATATTTTCATTTACTGCGATGGTCATACTTGGTCTTATTAAACATCGTTGCAAACATTAGGGTAACATATACATAATGTTTATAACTTGATGATGCCAATGCTGGTCAAAGAAAGAAATTATGTAGAATTTCTTATGTACGTATGGATTCTATCTAGCTGGTTCTACGGTCTTTTATTCTTGCCATTATTTTCATGTTTCTGTATTTTTGATAGTGAATTGGCCTGAAATATTCAAATTCGTGCATCATTATGCATTCTTCAAGTAATGTTAACATGCAGAATCAAAAGTTTTTTTTTTTTTATTATTGAGGACCCTCGTTAAACGTATGTGGGATATAAGCCAAAACACGTTCTTAATGTCTGCTATAGGTGAGCATGGAAAACCTGGTGACCTTTCTTCTGACAGCCTTGTGTTTCTTCTGCCAAACAAATAACTGTCAAGGTAAGGTCCACATTTCATCATTTATTGTATCGTTCCATGCAAAGGCCTGATCCGGGACAAAGTTTTTGGCCCTCGGCGTCCGTACAGATTATAAGATAAGGAATTTAGAATTTTAGTACCTGAAATGAAAAGATCCGAAACCAAATTCCAGTGGAATCCGGAGTCCAAGAAAATTAATTATATCATGCTAAGAAAGGCATAGTGCATGCTATCCAGTTATTATTCATTTTCTTCAGATTACAGCTCCTGTGGGTTACGATCCGTGCATCGTGGCAAAATATTAGGAGGACTTGAATCTCGTCCAGGAATGTGGCCATGGCAAGTAGCAATTTTCCGCAGGACAAGCGATGGCAAGTAAATTGTTTTTATTCTATAATGAGTTGCTCAGTCATTCCTTCATCTTATCAGTTGGCATTTCCCCTTTTGGTTGTACCTGCGTAGCTTTTTGACTGTTTTGATGAGATTTTCCCTTTACGTAGTCACGGAAATCATCATACTTACATCTTTCTATTATTCAGTGAATCAATAGCAGTAGTACTGAACAAGGCGTAGGAACAATAGTGTGTAATTCGTAAAAGTTTTGTCAACAGACAGTCAAAGACCTGAGTTTTTTTGTGGAGGGGCTCTTATAAATTCAAGATGGGTCCTCTCTGCTGCACACTGCTTCCACAAACGTCCACATGAATACATCAACTACAGGTATCACTTAATTCTTACTTCTATCTATCACATACTTCATGGTACAGTCTGGAGTTTCAGCTTTAGTGCTGATTGTTGTGTTTATCAAGTAACTTTTTGTTCTGTTCAGCTTGCAAAAATTATTAGGAAAAAACCTATGTTGTTTAGGCGTAACATTTTCCTTTGTCAAACCATCATTATCATTCTTTATTGTATACACCTATTTCAATAGACCTCTTTACCTTCGTATGCAAATTGCCCATTTCAGACCACATGACATTCCCTTGAAAAATGTTCTTTTGTTGAAATATTTACACATGAAAGAATCCATTCCCAAGAGTGGCATCACGTGGTCTGAAATGGGCACAACAAACAACGAAGGTAAAGAGGTCTATTAATTTAACTTTGATAACGGGAGACTGATCTGGAAGAGTCGATCTGAGTCCAATAGGAATTGGCGGGTGTCAACATGAATTTTTGTGAATTTTAAGATGCGATAAGTGACAAATTAGCACTAATTCGATACCATTCAAGCGTGATTGCAACTATGCATTTGCAATATTTATGAGATGAGCATTCAGCCTTCCTCAATACCTTCGGGTCTCATATCGACCATTTCAGATCTCCCGTTATCAATGTTAAGAAATAGGTGTACCTATCGTACCTAACACGGTTGTCTTTGTTATTCGTCGGTTATACATTCCGATGAATACGTTTACTAGTAGCTGGTCAATATCTAGATACATTCCTTAATTTATAATGAGGAATTATTACGAGCAGAGTTGCAGAGCTGCGGCCCTGGAAATGGAAAACAACATGTTCAAACTCGATGGCTCTTTTTCTCCAAATTCCAGATTACTGTTTTAAGCCCTGATGCAATGTAGACTTTGGTAAAAGTGTCTTTTCTCTACTTACAGATACACAATCAAAGCAGGAGACCATAAGATCTTTTCCAAAGATCCTCACGAGCAAGAACTTAATGTCTTCAGAATATACAATCATCCAAATTATATACCAAGTACATTTGAAAATGACATCGCCTTAATAGAGCTGGACAAAGGTGTCAAAATGGGCCCTAAAGTCCGTGCCATATGTCTTCCGAAAGCTAACGAAAATCTTTCATCACCTGGCGAGATTGTAAGAGTGGCTGGTTGGGGATTTACGACCAAGGGTTCCCACTCTTCTGTCCTTCTTTATTCTGCATTTGAGATTCAAAGCAATAAGAAGTGTAAAGATACAACAAGATATCTTTTTAATGAGACGGTGATGTTCTGTGCTGGACATGGTCAGGGAGGTAACGATACTTGTAAAGGTGACAGTGGTGGTAGTACGGTACGAGAGGTGCTACGAGACGGAAGACGTCGATGGGTGACCGTTGGTCTGGTCAGCTGGGGTGAAAAATGTGGAATCAAAGGCAAATATGGCTACTACACTAGAGTAGAACCATTCGTGAATTGGATTCAAACGAAAATTAATGGCTCGAGTAAGTCCTTTTTCTTTTATTCGTGATAAGATGATCTGTGTTGCTATTAAGGTTTCTCCATAACTTACATTATCTGTTTTCACAGTTTTGTCTTGTGGTGATCCTGGTAATATACCGAATGGCATAATCAATGGTTCAGATTTCTTGGTCGGATTCACTGTAAAATACACATGCAACGAAGGATATCAGTTGAGAGGAAGATCAAGAAGTAGATGTAAAAGAAATGGAAAGTGGACCAAAGCACCAACATGCCAAAAAGGTGATTGATGACCACTGACATCGACCCAATGTCATTCTTACCATCATACCTCAGCATCATTATCATGCCAATAACAAGAAGACCAGTCACCTTCTGCAATCACTAATGTCATGATTAGCACCTTCAATATCATGTTACTGTAACACTATTTACCAATAACCTACCATCATAGTGACAGCATCTTTTTTTTCACAGTTGAATGTAGAGATCCTCGTAGTCTTCGTAATGGTGTACGAATACCAAGAAAAAAGAAATATCATTACAAAGACAAGATCAGGTTTCGATGTAATACAAATTACACAGTCATAGGAATAACTGAGATGCTGTGTCGGTCTGATGGAACGTGGAGTGGATTCAAACCGGCCTGTTTAGGTAATTTCCCACCTGATTCAAAACTACTGATGTATATATACAAGCCAAACATAACTCTTGATTTTAACCTTGACAGCTCCTTGTAAAGATCCTGGTATCCCACAAGGTGGGGTAAGATTAGATCACAGTTTCAAGCATGGTCAGACTTTACGATTTATGTGCAGGAAAAGGAATCAACCACCGTCTCTTTCATTTCTCACTTGTACCAATGGAAGGTGGAATCAAAATATTCCTAGATGTATTGGTAAGTTTAAAACAATTCCAAAATAGGTAACAACTGCAAAACCAAGACGTTCGGTCAAATTGGTCCATAAATGACAAAACTGGTTTCCTAATGAAAACTTTTAATATGGACGTATAAAAAATCATGTTCATTGCTTAAAATCTTTTCCATTCTCGGCCAATAGAATCTTAATGCTCTTTTGCCCATCCCCCCTCCCCCAGTAGTTTAAAAACTATACGGAATAAATGTCAACGGCTTTTGTTTGTGTTGTTAGCTGACTGTAATGATCCTGGTGTTCCCGCAAATGGACAAAGACGAGGCAAAGACTTCACCTTGAAGAATAAAGTGTTCTTCACCTGTGATCGAGGTTACATGCGCGTAGGTCCAGAATATCTACAGTGTCAAAGCAACCGACGATGGAGCGACAGAGCACCAACCTGTGAACGTAAGAAGACCAATATTCCATAGTAGTTATATTTTTTGCGTGTGGCAATATTCTAAGAGTATTAGAATATAATGGGGATTCCTGGTACCAACGTTCTCTTGATATCTCAAAATGTAAAAGTCAAATTGCAGTACTGTATACGTATGTACTGTCTGCTTCAAGTGTGCTGTTCAACTTGCATATCTGTATGGAAACAGTCACTACGGACACCCAGTATCAAGCATTTGAATGAGCCCTTGAAGGAATTTGAAAGGGGTGCTTTACACCACCCCCTACTCCTTAAAAAATGAAACGTCTCTATATGTGTATCTATTAATCTCTTTTCGTTGTGACTGATTTTTCTATCAAATAATCAAACCATAGCTTTATCCTGCACAAGACCCACACCACCCGAAAATGCCTACATCCATAGCAGAAGACAAATTAAAGAAAAATATGGATTCAACGAAGTGGTCATGTTTCAGTGTAAAAAAGGGTACTTTGCATCAGGATCGCCTTTCGTGAGATGTCTCACTAATGGATGGAGTAAGACTAACCTACGATGTCCTCGTAAGTCTATATCAATTTTTCAAAATTTCCTTTAGTAATTTGCATCAGATAGAAAGCCAGGAAGATACAAATAAGAAGCTATTTTGTGGTTCACGTTCTTCATTTCCTAGTTTCTCTTCATTCCTGACGCAGAGGAGCTTTGATGGAGAGAGTTTCTAAAGGGTGCATTAAATACAAGTATATATACTTTATCTCACTTCTGAATTCAAAACTTTTATGGAAAAAAGGAAAAGGAAAATATCAGTGGTACAAACACTTAGCCTGCGTCACATCCCTTTACCGGGGTATTTGTCCGGATGCACGCAGGCTACAAACAATGAGAAGATTCAGATTCGGGTTCAGAAATCCATGAATTTCACGAAATTCTACCGCATTGTTTTTTTTAGCGAAAAATTGTGGTGATCCCGGTACTCCTACTAACGGAGAAAGACAAGACAATGTGTTCACCTTTAACAATAAAGTCAACTTCACATGTGCAGTTGGCTACAAGCTGAAAGGATCTGCACAACGTGTTTGTCAGGAGAATGGGACGTGGAGTGGAACCAGAACTACATGTGAACGTACGTATATTTAGTTTTTTTTTAAATCAAAACTAATCAAAAGCACTTTGCAGGGTACAGTGAGATTTTGGATGTGATCAATGTGATCAATGTGTAATCAGTCATTTCGGGCTTTAAATGATACATTTAGCTTTAGATACAGTACTTCTCAAGTTTCAACATTAAATTTTGTTATTTCTTAGGTGTTGAGTGCAAGGATCTTGGAACACCTCGTAATGGTTTCAGAAGGCCAGACAAGAATAAATACGTGTATGAAGACAGGATAGATTTTAGTTGCAACACAAACCATACTCTTAGGGGAAATATCTCCATCATCTGCCAAAGCGATAAAACATGGTCAGAAAGTGTACCACGTTGTTTAGGTAAGGGAATGAGAAGCGAGCTCTTAGCTTCGAAAATGATGTTTTAACTTTTTCGTGTGTTAAAAACATTCTATGAAAATTAAATTGACTTCTCATCACAGTGAGATTTGTTTTTTTGTTTAATTCTATTCATTTGTTAAGTTTTGTTGGTGAACTTGTAACATATTGGTTACAGGATTCCCCAAAATTTAAGAAAACAAATATTGGTTTTGATTTTCTTACCTGCATATTTTTTTTTCGGATTTTTTTTACATTTGCAAAAACAAAATGACTTCCCTAACCAATATTTGATTTCAATAAATAATATCGTCAATATGCATCATGATTATCGACCGCCATGGGATATTCGTTGCAGTGGCGGGTCCAGGATCCACGCAGAAAAGGCTGGTACGATCGCCTTCAAAAAGGCCAGGATTCAAATTTCATTCTATACATGCATCAAGTTCCGCGCTACTGCTCTAAGCGCATGCTCAGGGGATTAAAAAGTGGGATAAAATTTGTAAAATATGCTATATTTTAGTTGTATCTTTCTTGTCAAGTACAATTTTCACTAAATATTCAAGATCGCGTACCGTTAAGCGAATTCTGAATCAAATATACCGAAAAATTGCATGTTTTACAAAATATTATCCCACTTTTTAATCCTCTGAGCATGCGCATTGAGCAGCAGCGCGGAACTCTTGATGCGTCTATTGAGCGTAATTAAAGAACTAGATTGGCTTCACAAGATCTGACAAAGGGGTGTTCCATGGAGCCCCCCGGGACCACCCTGGTTCCGCCACTGCGTTGTTATGATCCGTAAAGGGGTGTGCGAGACCAAAATATTCTCTATTGCCTCATCACCAAGCCTCAACTGTGCATTGCCGTACTCAGTGACACGAAGTAATTATCTATACTATTTTTATTAAAATACCTATATCATTAGTTAGCTTTAGTCACTTCATGTAACTGTTAACGTTTGCATTGTACGTTTTAGCCAAGAGTTGTGGTGATCCTGGTAGTCCTATCAATGGCAAAAGAGAAGGCTATGTTTTTACCTTCAAGAAGAAGGTGTATTTCAAATGTAATCGAGGTTACATGCGTGTTGGACCAGAATACAGACAATGTCAGAGCAACCAGAAGTGGAGCGACAAGACACCAACCTGTGAACGTAAGATAAACGTTACTGAACCGTAACTTTTTTCCTTTACCTTCCTTTCCTTTCCTTCCATTTTCTCTCCTCTCCTTTCCTCTGTTTTTTCTTTTCTTCTTTCTTCTTTTCTTGCTTCGTTAATAAATGTAGTTGCTTCATGTCTTCCCTGATTTTCTTTCATCAACATTTTTTTCTCATTTCAGCGATAGACTGTGGTCGTCTTCCAAAACCGCAGCACGGCGAGAAGATCGAAGAAACTTCCACAACTTTTGATGGTAAAGTCGTGTTTGAGTGCAAGAAAATAGGCTATGAGCTGAAAGGATCTGCACAACGTATTTGTCAGGAGAACGGACGCTGGAGTGGAAACAAAACTACATGTGAACGTAAGTTTTTTCTTATTTGATATTGAACAAATGAGAAAGCCATTAAAATAATCTCATAATGTATCCTTTAGCCCATAACACAGATCATAGGTCTTGATGATTTAAACGATACCAGGCGAAAACCAAATTCAATAAATTCCTCATAATAGTCCATATTCTGAGAATTGATATTCATTATTCATTCAATATATTATTATTCATTCAATATATTATTATTCATTCTTCCTCCGAAGCAAAAGCATACTTTATTTAAACCTTTTTTCTCGACCTTGCATGAAACACTTGGCATAAAAAAGCACTCATTTCTAAATTTTATTGAAATGAAAGCTAATGCATTTATCTCGTCAAGTTCCCATGCCACGTCAGTTCTCAGCATAATAATAACTACAAGTAGTGCAACATCTACTTCACTAGATCTATGCGACATGCATGTGCAAATTTGAACATTAAATCTCTCTTTTCAAGGTGTTGAGTGCCAGAATCTCGGAACACCTCGAAATGGTGTCAGAAGGCCACACAAGAATAAATACGTGTTTGAAGACAGGATATATTTCCGGTGCAATACAAACCATACTTTGAGAGGTGATGCGTTCATCATCTGCCGAAGCGATAGAACATGGACAGGAACTTTATCACGATGTTTAGGTAAGGAAATGTCTAACCGAGCTAAAAGCCGCGGTTTTTAACTTTTTTGAATGTTTTAAAACACTCTGGAAAACTTTATTTCTTAACAGACAAGCCGTTTATTGTAATAAGCTTTTTCACCATATGTTTAGAATTCTTTTCCTATTTTTTTTCTTGTTCTATTCAGCTCCCTGCAGAGATCCTGGAATACCAATTGGTGGCTATCGATACCAACATTCTTTTCCACACAACAGCATCGTTCAGTTTAGGTGTAACTCAGGATGGACAATGGAAGGGTCAAATACGATAAGATGTAACGATGGACGATGGGATCACAAATCACCAACATGCAACAGTGAGATTTAGTTTCTATTGTTATTTGTTAATTTGTTTGTGGACTTTTTTCTGCTTTATCAAGACATTATGGAAAGGAATGCGCAAAAATACATTAATCAAAGTGACTAACTACCTGCAACGCTAGTGCAATAGAACTTCATTTGTTATTTCCTTGAAGCAAAGTCATTCCAAAAGAAATGAAAAAAAGGTTTCCTTTCCATTTTGTTTTGGCACAGACCTAACGCTTTGGTTTAAATAAACCGCTTACACTCAACATGAGCATTATATGATTTTTTATTATTGACCGCAAGATTCGCTTGCATTGTCACGGTAAGGCACGGTTCGTGCCGTAAGTTTTTTATAGTCATACGAAAACTTCTCTATAATGATCTTCTTGAATAACCACTGTATCGTGAATACATTGAACCTTTTGCAGCCAATGTATGGAAGGATGAAAAAATATGTATTTGGTATTCATGTGGATAATAATTCGAATAACGCCGATTTCCTTAAACAATCCTTAATTCCTTTCAATTGTTTTTAGCTCCCTGCAGAGATCCTGGTATACCTAATCATGGCTACCGTCAGGACCACTCGTTCTTCCATAATGCTAGAGTAAGGTTCTCGTGTCAAAGAGGATGGAACATCAAGGGTTCTCAGACTATCAGATGTAATAATGGAAACTGGGATCATCCAACACCACAGTGCTTGGGTAAGATGCGATTTACAAGTATTGGTTCAGAAAACATTGTTATTAGCCAGTAGATAATTGTGTTTAATATACATAACTAATGCTTTTTGATTTAATATTAGCTAATTTTCACTATTTTCGCGTTTCCAAAGATATGTAACTCTTATTAACTCGTATTAGCTATTCCGAGGTTGAGGAAAGAACTGGGTCGAGTTGGCATTGAAGTGCATTGTGGGACTGTTTCAAGGGGCGAAATAGACGCCATCTTGGAAACATGTCCCAATATGTGTTCCATATTCAATGGTTTTTAAAAATACTATTCTTCAGCCTCACGATCATTCCAGACCGCCTTCTTGCTATGTATTTCGGTGTATGTAAAATAATTTGTTGACATTGAACACTTTAAGCTCAAACTTTTAAATCTCCCCCATTCCAGAGCTTACAAGGGATAAAAACTCTATTGCATAAATACACTCTTGAAGAATGACGTAGTGATAAGGAGAATGCAATGGAATTTATGTTGATTAATGTCACGAGGCACGCTCTTAGTTATACTATAATACATTTCATTCTTACTACTGCAATATATGTAGGACTCTAAATAATACAAGAATATATCAAAGCTATGGACAAGAATTAATTTAATATTATTAGGGGTTACGTATTAGTGATTCTATAGGAAAATTCATTGGCTGACCATGCACATTCTGTGTAATTCCCTCGGTAGTCAATGAGTTGATTCGTTTCCCTCGAACCCCATGGCCATGGCGTAAAAAAGGACCAAAAGAAGATAACTAACTACTTACAACAATATAGGATATTATCATATGACCGTATTTCACTGTACGCGTGATTCTAAGAAAAACCTTTGGGGAAAATGTCGTCAGCAAAAAAATACGCTTTTCCGAAAAGTGTAATAATTTCCCGTTCGGACTCGCCGTTCGGACTTGCTGCCGAGTATAACTATGTCCAACGATAGCGAGTTTTACTATCCCCTAGAACTAAAAGATGCTGAACTTATACAGCAGGCGACATATTTCGAGACTGAAAACCAACAAGATATGCTGAAATCAGATGAAGAAATTCAAGCGTTCATTAGAGGACAACAACAATCTAGTACAATGAAGAAGACAAAATACGACGTAAACATCTTCAAAAAGTTCCTAATTGGTGTTAAAGATGAAAGAGAAATCACATCAATCCCTTCAACCGACCTAAACAGGCTGCTTAGTAACTTTTACATGACTGTAAAAAGAAAAGACAACACAGAGTACGAACCTGACACAATCTCCTCCATTGCTAGAAGTATCCAAAGGTATCTCGACGACAACAACGCAAAGATGAATATCCTTAAAGACGACGAATTCAAAACGTCCAGAGAAGTACTGAAATCCAAAAGGAGGGGCCTGAGGAAGCAGGGGAAAGGCAACAAGCCAAATGCCACTGTAGCTTTAACAGCAGAAGATGTCGAAAAGATATATGAAGGAAAAGAGTTTGGCTATCACAGTCCTGAAGCACTGTCACGCACGATGTGGTATCTCCTAACACTGCACTTTGGCCATAGAGCCCGACATGAATCAAGGCAATTAATGTATGCCGACGTTGAGCTTAAAACAGACACCACCACAAATGAAGAGTACTTGGAATGGAAAAAAGAAAGAGAGTCCAAAACACGTCATGGAGATGAAAATGAACACCGAAGAGCCTTCTGTCCTAAAGCCTATGCGACTGGCGACAAGAATTGTCCTGTCACTTGCTACAAAGAGTTCGTTTCGAGACGCCCGGAGAGCTCAAAAACGCCAGAAAGTCCCTTTTTTCTCATCATTAATCAAAGAAGAAGACCAGAATAGAAGCTTTGGTTTTTGAATAGACCAATGGGCCAAAATTCCATCGGAAAGTTTATGTCCAGCGCCACAAAGAGTTTAAATCTCGAGCAAAGAGGGAAAATGACCAACCACTCGGTGCGAAAGACCTGCATCAAAACTCTCCTCGACTCAGGAATTTCACACAACACCGTGGCCCAGTTGAGTGGACACAAAAGCCTGAAAAGCCTCGATAGTTACGCTGTAGCTTCACATTCTCAGCAGCGTGAGATGTCAAAAATCCTCAGCGGACACAACAACAACAACACCTGCAGTTCAACCTTCACGAAACCATCTTCATCTCTAAAAGTTGAGCCGTTTTCAGATGCAAATGTCGACCAGAACACCAGGTCTTTATTCTCTGGGGCGAATATTGGCGTTCTAAATATCCAAAACCTCAGCATTCCGACTGGAATCTCTTCTACTTCTCCAGCAAACGAAAGCGTGTACCGTAAAAGACGCCGCTACATCATTGAGTCAGATGACGAAGATTGAACTGTTTTGAAAAACTTTTATGCACTCCTTTTTTCTTGTTATAATACTTTACAAATTACATAGCCTTTTTGGAATGACTTTGGAACTTTTTAAAACTGAAATTGTATAAATATTTACATTTCATGATGAGATATTTCCACCGTAAATCGTTGACAACTATTAAAAATATTTTTGCAAACTCGTGTTTTTGTAAGACGGCAACTTTATTGGCTTCCCGTCAATCATGTAAAAACTACGCATTTTGATTCGCATTTATTAAAAACGCTTTGAAATCGATTTTTTATATGTGGTCATATGATAAAATGCTTATTGACTGAGTTAAGGTCGGTCCGAACGGTAAAATATTTGGCTCTCGGTCCTTGGCACGGAACTCGCTGCGCTCGTTCCGTACTTCAGGACCTCGAGCCAAATATTTTCCCGTTCGGACCTCCCACTCAGTCAATAAGTACATATGTTTTCCGAAAATTGGATTGAAATTGAGGAAATTTGAAAAGTTGAAGTTTTTTGTTGTTTGTGTTGTTGTTTTATTTTTTTCACTAAGAAACCATAATACTCGTGCAAATAAGTCGGTTTTTGTAGTCTTTATGTTTGTGTTTCGAGGGCAAAGAACGCAAAATTTAAGATAAAACAATTCAGCGCGGGTTCACTGGTTTTTCATGCAATTCTACGTGAAATACCCTCTCGTATACGTCATCTATAGGCATGCAATCAGCGCGCGAGTTTATGATGACTGAGGTATATGATTCTACATAAAACAATATACTAATCATGATGATAGTGATGACGATAATGATGATAAGCTTGACGTTGGACTAAAACGTTTTGGTTATTCTCAATGTACAGATTGTGGATCAGCTCTTGGAATGGAGAGCGGAAAGATTCCCGATAGTAACATTCAAGCATCATCAACACGCTATAGATACCGTGCAAAAGATGGACGATTAAACGAACGATATGCCTGGTGCTCAGGAAGTGAAAGAGAACCTTACCTTCAGATTGACTTTGGTAAACTGTACAGGATAACAGGCCTGGCTACTCAGGGAAGTGCGTATGATAATAAATGGGTGGAGACATATACTGTGAAAACTAATCTGGCGGGATCAGCATTTAACATGTACAGAGAAGATAACCAGGATAAGGTAACAACATTCTATTCACTACCACTTATCTTGTTATTAGGATCTCGCTTTTGAAGGTGTGTGAAATTCTGTTTTGTTTTCTAAAAAATAGATTTTCATCGGAAATAAGGACAAAGGAACTACAGTACGAAATAAGTTGAGGGATCCTTTTATTGCAAGGAGATTAAGAATATACCCCAAAAAACAAGGATTATCTTATACCTGTATGCGGGTCGAGATATATGGATGTGACCTTCCTTCAGGTAAGTGTATAGTAATAATAAGAATAGGTCATCCAATGTCTATGATAACCCTGTCTGTATACCAGTAGAGATATATGGATGTGATCTTCCTTCAGGTAAGTGTATAGTAATAATAAGAATAAGTCATCCAATGTCAATGATAACCCTGCATGTCTGTATACCAGTAGAGATATATGGATGTGACCTTCCTTCAGGTAAGTGTATAGTAATAATAAGAATAGGTCATCCAATGTCTATGATAACCCTGTCTGTATACCAGTAGAGATATATGGATGTGATCTTCCTTCAGGGAAGTGTATAGTAATAATAAGAATAAGTCATCCAATGTCAATGATAACCCTGCATGTCTGTATACCAGTAGAGATATATGGATGTGACCTTCCTTCAGGTAAGTGTATAGTAATAATAAGAATAGGTCATCCAATGTCTATGATAACCCTGTCTGTATACCAGTAGAGATATATGGATGTGACCTTCCTTCAGGTAAGTGTATAGTAATAATAAGAATAGGTCATCCAATGTCTATGATAACCCTGTCTGAATACCAGTAGAGATATATGGATGTGATCTTCCTTCAGGGAAGTGTATAGTAATAGCCAATGTATGGAAGGATGAAAAAATATGTATTTGGTATTCATGTGGATAATAATTCGAATAACGCCGATTTCCTTAAACAATCCTTAATTCCTTTCAATTGTTTTTAGCTCCCTGCAGAGATCCTGGTATACCTAATCATGGCTACCGTCAGGACCACTCGTTCTTCCATAATGCTAGAGTAAGGTTCTCGTGTCAAAGAGGATGGAACATCAAGGGTTCTCAGACTATCAGATGTAATAATGGAAACTGGGATCATCCAACACCACAGTGCTTGGGTAAGATGCGATTTACAAGTATTGGTTCAGAAAACATTGTTATTAGCCAGTAGATAATTGTGTTTAATATACATAACTAATGCTTTTTGATTTAATATTAGCTAATTTTCACTATTTTCGCGTTTCCAAAGATATATAACTCTTATTAACTCGTATTAGCTATTCCGAGGTTGAGGAAAGAACTGGGTCGAGTTGGCATTGAAGTGCATTGTGGGACTGTTTCAAGGGGCGAAATAGACGCCATCTTGGAAACATGTCCCAATATGTGTTCCATATTCAATGGTTTTTAAAAATACTATTCTTCAGCCTCACGATCATTCCAGACCGCCTTCTTGCTATGTATTTCGGTGTATGTAAAATAATTTGTTGACATTGAACACTTTAAGCTCAAACTTTTAAATCTCCCTCATTCCAGAGCTTACAAGGGATAAAAACTCTATTGCATAAATACTGTAGTATCGCAGAAAAGTGGTTTATTATACAAGAATACTAACAAAACATGACTACTCAGTCAAGTCAACGTAACTACCACGTTCTGCCAGGTAACCAGGCAATACACAGGGTAACCACAATATAACATCCCATCCCAACCTAAACTAAGTCTATATATCATTATTCATAAACAAAGTCAGCGTCCTTCTTTGGCTTTGGTGCTCGAGTTGAGCGTCTCAATTCTCTCACTGGCTCTTCAAGTTCAAAGTCATTATTAATGTCATTAGGTAATACTGGTGTTTCCATTTCCTCTAGAGGAACCATTGCAGACACAGTAGGTTGTTCCTCCCCCAAATAGTTGTCACAATCCTCCTCCATCAATTTCCTCATGTGGGGAACTTTAGTAAGAAACTTTGCATTTCTAACTAGCTGTTGGCCGGTCTCTGCATTAACCACTAAGAAGGTGTCCGGTCCCTTGTTATTCACAATCACAAATCTATGATTACCGAAAGTAGGGATCAACTTGCCTGATTTTGTATTTGCTATAAATACCACATCCCCAGGTTTCAAATCATGTTGTTGTGCATGGCGTTTGGTATCAGTATAATCACATAGTTTCTTTTGATATTCCTTGTACCTTTCCTCCGGTTTGTTTTCCTCTATTCTTGGCACTGCCGGCAGCTTGGTTGTGATTTCTCTGTTAAGCAAGAGCTTTGCCGGAGTCATGTCAGTCCCTGCATGTGGCGTAGATCTGTAAACCTGCAGGATTGTGGGTAATAGCTCTATCCAGGACAAGCCATCTAGCTCTGCCGCTCTGATACTGTGCTTTAAATACCTATGGAACCTTTCAACCTGCCCATTAGCTTGGGGAAAGTGAGGTGATGATCTACTATGCTGAATACCATTTGCCTTCAAGAACAATTCAAATTCCTCAGATATGAACTGCCGTCCATTGTCTGTAACAAGAATTTTTGGATTTCCAAACCTAGCAAATATTTCTGTAAGTTGTACGATTATGGATTTACTGGTTATCTTCTTAACCACAATGGCTTCTGGCCATTTGCTTCGGTAATCGACCAAGGTCATGATATAGATCTCACCTGGAAAGGGACCAACCAGATCAAGGCCACACTTGTCCCAACAGTTGTCAGGAAGTGGAGTCGGGGTATTAGGGGTATCTCGTCGTAGCGGCTGAAGGCGAACACATGTTTCACAGTTTCGACAGAAGCTTTCAATGTCAGAGTTCATTCCTGGCCAGAAGAGGATCTTGCGAAGCCGTTGCTTGCATCGTACCATACCTTGGTGAGCCTCATGTGCCAACGCTAATGCTTTCTTCCTTAGCTTCTCAGGGACATAAATCCGTCTACCCCGCCACAAAAGTCCCTGTGCATAAGTAAGCTCATCTTTCATATGCTTCCATTGACTGCCAAGCTGGCTCTGGGTTCCATCAAGCGATTTCAATACTTCCTGCAATTCAAGGTCTGACTTCCCAGCCTCTTTAATTTCATCAATTGAGAGCAAGGCATCAGCGCTCTTGACAAACTGCACATGCTCCTCAACAAACAAAGCATTTCCACGTTATTACATTTCAGATAAGCATCAAATACTCCTAGGCACTTCAAGTTCCCTCCGCCAAAAGCTGAAAACTTGACATTCGTAGGGTTTAGTGTGGTATTCAAATTGTTCTTAAACCATTGTTTAAGAATCAATGTTTTAGCACAGCCGGTGTCTATCATCATCTGAATAAGTTTACCATTAATTTCAACATCAGTATGATAACCCGCCCCCTCATCATTAGAAGCATAATACACATATTCATTTGTAGACTTATCTGACTGTAGCTGATCTGGCTGGACAAACTTGACATCTTCTTTCTTCTCATCTGTTGATCGGCAGTACTTCCAGAAATGGCCACGTTTCTTACATTTTCTGCACTGTGCATCTCTCGCTTTGCATTTCTCATCGTTGGCCAAATGATCTAGTCTCCCACATCTAAAACATGTCCTTTTTCCTGCGTTTACTGACGATTTAACTGCATTAACATCAGGCCTTTCTGGCGTGTTTTGGGCTACCTGTCCTCCAAGAAGCTGCGTATCCTTCTTTGCCGATTCAATTGCTCTCCCGAGCGTCTGGGCTTTTTCCAGTGTAAGAGTGTCTCCTTGTTGTAGTAGTTTCTCTCGTAGGTATCCGTCAGCACATTTCTCTATTACTTGACCAAGAATATTATCATCAGTAGCCTCTCCAAAGTCACAGGTTAAGCTAAGCATACGTAACTCCGCGATAAAACTGTCAAGAGATTCATGTTGTAGTTGGGAACGTTTTCGGAATTTGTATCTCTCTGCCCACTTGTTTCTCTTCGGCAAAAAATGAGCACTTAAAGCTTGTTTAACTTCGTCAAATTTCTTCTTCTCTCCAGGTAATCCTGAGAGTAAACGTTGGACTCCCGTCCCAGCAAGGTGTAGTAACGTAGCTTTCTGAACTCCACCTTCTTCTTTATCTAGTTTTGTAGCGATTCGATAGTTGTCGAAGGCATCCACCCAAAACTTCCACTCATCCGCCAAGTTTGTCGCCTCTAAATTCACTGGAGACAGCGAAAACCTTTCAAAACTCATCTTTCAACGTTCGTCGATTGTTGATTTTCCTAGTTTATCCTCGTCGACAATTGTAGTATCGCAGAAAAGTGGTTTATTATACAAGAATACTAACAAAACATGACTACTCAGTCAAGTCAACGTAACTACCACGTTCTGCCAGGTAACCAGGCAATACACAGGGTAACCACAATATAACAAATACACTCTTGAAGAATGACGTAGTGATAAGGAGAATGCAATGGAATTTATGTTGATTACTGTCACGAGGCACGCTCTTAGTTATACTATAATACATTTCATTCGTACTGTAATATATGTAGGACTCTAAATAATACAAGAATAGATCAAAGCTATGGACAAGAAGTAATATCATTAGTGGTTACATGTTAGTGATTCTATAGGAAAATTCATTGGCTGACCATGCACATTCTGTGTAATTCCCTCGGTAGTCAATGAGTTGATTCGTTTCCCTCGAACCCCATGGCCATGGCGTAAAAAAGGACCAAAAGAAGATGACTAACTACTTACAACAATATAGGATATGTTTTCCGAAAATTGGATTGAAATTGAGGAAATTTGAAAAGTTGAAGTTTTTTGTTGTTTGTGTTGTTGTTTTATTTTTTTCACTAAGAAACCATAATACTCGTGCAAATAAGTCGGTTTTTGTAGTCTTTATGTTTGTGTTGTTTCGAGGGCAAAGAACGCAAAATTTAAGATAAAACAATTCAGCGCGGGTTCACTGGTTTTTCATGCAATTCTACGTGAAATACCCTCTCGTATACGTCATCTATAGGCATGCAATCAGCGCGCGAGTTTATGATGACTGAGGTATATGATTCTACATAAAACAATATACTAATCATGATGATAGTGATGACGATAATGATGATAAGCTTGACGTTGGACTAAAACGTTTTGGTTATTCTCAATGTACAGATTGTGGATCAGCTCTTGGAATGGAGAGCGGAAAGATTCCCGATAGTAACATTCAAGCATCATCAACACGCTATAGATACCGTGCAAAAGATGGACGATTAAACGAACGATATGCCTGGTGCTCAGGAAGTGAAAGAGAACCTTACCTTCAGATTGACTTTGGTAAACTGTACAGGATAACAGGCCTGGCTACTCAGGGAAGTGCATATGATAATAAATGGGTGGAGACATATACTGTGAAAACTAATCTGGCGGGATCAGCATTTAACATGTACAGAGAAGATAACCAGGATAAGGTAACAACATTCTATTCACTACCACTTATCTTGTTATTAGGATCTCGCTTTTGAAGGTGTGTGAAATTCTGTTTTGTTTTCTAAAAAATAGATTTTCATCGGAAATAAGGACAAAGGAACTACAGTACGAAATAAGTTGAGGGATCCTTTTATTGCAAGGAGATTAAGAATATACCCCAAAAAACAAGGATTATCTTATACCTGTATGCGGGTCGAGATATATGGATGTGACCTTCCTTCAGGTAAGTGTATAGTAATAATAAGAATAGGTCATCCAATGTCTATGATAACCCTGCCTGTATACCAGTAGAGATATATGGATGTGACCTTCCTTCAGGTAAGTGTATAGTAATAATAAGAATAGGTCATCCAATGTCTATGATACTTAACCCTGTCTGTATACCAGTAGAGATATATGGATGTGACCTTCCTTCAGGTAAGTGTATAGTAATAATAAGAATAGGTCATCCAATGTCTATGATAACCCTGTCTGTATACCAGTAGAGATATATGGATGTGACCTTCCTTCAGGTAAGTGTATAGTAATAATAAGAAAAGGTCATCCAATGTCTATGATAACCCTGTCTGTATACCAGTACAGATATATGGATGTGACCTTCCTTCAGGTAAGTGTATAGTAATAATAAGAATAGGTCATCCAATGTCTATGATAACCCTGTCTGTATACCAGTAGAGATATATGGATGTGACCTTCCTTCAGGGAAGTGTATAGTAATAATAAGAATAGGTCATCCAATGTCTATGATAACCCTGTCTGTATACCAGTAGAGATATATGGATGTGACCTTCCTTCAGGTAAGTGTATAGTAATAATAAGAATAGGTCATCCAATGTCTATGATAACCCTGTCTGTATATGAGTAGAGATATATGGATGTGACCTTCCTTCAGGTAAGTGTATAGTAATAATAAGAATAGGTCATCCAATGTCTATGATAACCCTGTCTGTATACCAGTAGAGATATATGGATGTGATCTTCCTTCAGGGAAGTGTATAGTAATAATAAGAATTGGTCATCCAATGTCTATGATAACCCTGTCTGTATACCAGTAGAGATATATGGATGTGACCTTCCTTCAGGTAAGTGTATAGTAATAATAAGAATTGGTCATCCAATGGATATGATAATCCTTTCTGTCTACCAGTATAGATATGTGGGTGTTTTTTAATCGAGTACCAAAAATGATTCATCTTTTCAGATTGTATCGTGACTGGATCTCGTATGGTTGCAAAATGGGCTAGTATTCTAAGAGGTGTATATAAATACTACAAGGCCTACCTGACAAGCATCAGTGCAAGGTACTATAAAGTAGAACTGGAAGATGATAGACACGACAGAACTGCACTGAAATACTTACGAAAGTACACTGACTTGCCGTTTGTCCTGGATGTTCCTCCCAAGCACGAAGAGGTACAAGTAGGCACCAGGGTGTTAGCACCATGGTGGTATACATATTACAGTGGTACCATCAAGACAGTAAGAGACAGATATAACAGATACCGAGTGAGAGCAGATAATGGTGATGAGAAAGACTTTACAATAGATAAGATACGTCTACTGAAGGCACCTATATTTTGTAACTAAACTTTCTTGAGTTTGAGTGGCTCTTTTTAACGTTTGCAGCAAAATATATCATTTATTTTCAATCGATAAAACCTCCAAGGTACGGTAATTAAGACATTTCTTAATTAGGCGTGCGTGGTTCTGATCAAACGAGTACGTAATGAATATTTTGGGAAAGCGCAAAAATGTTAAAATTACGTGAGTTAACATAAATTTAAGAAGTATTATAAATGTCATTTAATAACAATAATACTAATATTAATAATAATGATGATAATAATAATAATAGAAATAACAATAATAATATTAATGAAAATAGTAGTGATAATTATTATTTATCAATAGCAGCCATGAAATTATAAAAATAATAAATAATAAATCATTGTCTCTATCATTGCAAAGGCCCGGCTACTTTTCAATATGGCGCAGGGAACTGTGAAGGGGACTATTCCATTTCTTTATAAATGCTAATTTTTAAGAATGGCAGGTTGCTAGTTGCTAAAATAAACTTTTTTGAAGTACGTTGACAACATTCGGATTTAATTGATATATTTTTTCCACAGGTTTACTTTTGTAGACAAGTTTATGCTTTTAGTATGTGAAAGTAAAATTGATTTCTGTTTCCATGTCCTAGTGTTATGTAGTTCCAGAGTTGAACAGCACAGAGGATGTTTCTTTTTCATTCGGTTCATTGACACAAAAAATCGGATAATAAGTGATGACTTAACTAGACTTCTGGACATTATATATTATCTACATCTCAGCTGCAGATTTTAAAATCTGGTCTAACACATACGTACATACACAGTGATCCAGTAAGCTCTCATAAGAAGTGTATTTAATTTGTTTGCTATGTGCAATATCTATCCGGCCAACCATGATGCACAAAGCACTCACAGGAGGTTTGATATTCCACTTATGAGCTGAAGGGTCATTTTATCATTTTGGGGGGTTCGTACGGCATGCCAGATTTTCTCCCCATGAAACAGCCGTCGAGAAAAGGTAAGAATATACAGTATTGTACAAGTAATGCAGCAACTTTCAATAGCAATACCTTTTTACTAACAAAGCTTACTTTGCAGAAGTATGCTATTCTGACACGCTCCTGACAAAATGAATCGTTGCCAGAGGAATGTGACCTGTTGTGATGGAGACATTTCTTCCTGTTTTTACCAGAATCAGATTACATCTTTCCTTTAGAAGTTGGCCGAGTGCTTAACATCAGCATTCATCCTCACTTGCAAGAGTATGTCCCTTTGATTGTGTTTAATCAGAAAACAAGTGCAAGCCGGCCGTCTGTTCGTTAGTGGGATTATTCAGTCACCTGGTAGATGGCAAGACAAAAGGTATAGTTTTTCTCAAAAAGGTATATTCTCAAGATTTTGCTTCATGACGAAAGAGAATTGCCGGAAAATATGATCAAAACTAGTCATGCCATTCGTAAATCTTTGAGCTTATTAGTAGTTATTAAAATATTGATTCTAGCATTTGAATAAATAAATTGAGCAAAAGTTCACTTAATAAATTACAGGCATTGGGTTAGATTATATAACAACTAACTTTAGTATACTTATACTGCCACAACTTTAATTTAGCTTGGCGTTTAGGTTTTGAGGGGAAAAGCTAAACAGCTTTTAGGGAAACTTATTTCCAATTCTAAATGGCCTTGAAGTTCTTTGAGTAAAAGATATGCTTTTTTAAAAACGTTGAGACGAAATAAAATGAATTGCAATAAGAATCCACATTATATTACAAATCCATATTGTTTTAATCCCATGCAATATAGGTTTCCTGTCTGTTGACCTCATGGTTCATAATGGTAATGTGTTGCTTGTCTCGTACAGGCACGTCATTAGGTAAGATGAGAAGACTTTTCCTTTTTTAATTCTCACTCGTAGAAATAACACAGGCGATGAAGTTAGACAAACTGCGAGAAAACGAAGACAACATGATGGTAACAATCATGCTAATACCATCATATTTGAAAGTCAGGGTAACAGATAGAATTACAATTTAGCTTGTTAGGAGTTGCAGGGAGAGAAGTAAAAAGAAGACCCTGGGAGGAGAAAAACCATTCAAGGAGAGACCGAACAAACTCTACTTACCAAGCTTAAGCGATACCAAATAACAAAACTTTTGTCAATGTTTTCCAGAGGATTACACTGAATGTGGAATTCGATCAGTGAGCAGCCGTGCAAAGGTAGTCAAAGGGAGAGAGTCTTATCGTGGCCAGTGGCCTTGGCAGGTTTCAATACACAAGACCAGAAATACTGATGGTTAGTAAAATGTTTCAATTAATTTAGAACGCGACAGTTCGTGCACTTTTATACCCTGTGGCTCGCAAAAAAATAAATAAATAAAAAATTCCAGGAAGGAGCTGGAATGGTACACGAGTAGACATGGGTGACCGACATTCCTTAACAAAACCGTAATTATGTCACACTTGGTATTTCAACTCTTTTAATGGTTCAATCATGTATACATTTTCTTTATAACTTACTGAGTTTCCGTTCGTTATTATCACAAGATTTTGAGGCTTGTTTTTCCTCGTTTGTTCTTATAAATTCAAAATACAATTCTACGAATGTCAACATATTTCTGTCATAAAATCTTACTATTAAACTTAAATAAGGATTTGCTTGCAGGCAGCGGTTCGAAGCAATTCCACTGTGGTGGAGCACTGATTGACGCAAGATGGGTACTTACCGCTGCGCACTGTTTTTACGATGACAAAAATCCAAAAAGGTAATTGATTTGAGTTTGAAAATGTGGTCCAAGTGAAGTCGCCGATGAGAAAGACTAGGAGAGAGCTCAAGTGGCCATCTTGGATATTCTCGATATAAGTATAAACGGTTCAGTTTCCTGATGTTGACTGATATCTTTTCTTGTTTTACCTGGCCACGAAAGGCACAAGTGACATTCTATTATGTACGTGTCTTACTGAGCGTGAAATGGGGTTTTCGATAGCCAGGCGTACCCACGTGTAATGCTTACGTGTGGCCTGAGCTCTCTATATAGTCATTACTGAACATGGTTTACTTTTAACGGTATACGTAACGATTTTACGGTTTCTCTTTTAAGATATACCATCAGAGCAGGAGACCATAATATCTGGCTTGAAGATTTCACAGAACAAGAACGCCTGATTACAGAGATAATCATCTTTCCCCGCTACAGACATTTTCCGTATTATGAGAATGACTTGGCTTTATTAAAATTAACTCATAACGTGGTACTGACACCTTATGTTCGTACTGTGTGCCTACCTAAAGCAAGAGTGAGTCGGTTGTCTACAGCCGGCGCCGTAGTTCATGTTGCTGGCTGGGGGCGAACAAGTGAAAGAAGCAACTTTTCTTCCATCCTCCTTCATTCAAATTACCAGATTCAAAACAATGATTTGTGTCAACGAGCAACAAGGCATTTCTTCAATGAGACGGTGACATTTTGTGCTGGTGATGGTAGAAGAATTAGCGACACTTGCAATGGTGACAGCGGTGGTAGTCTGGTTAGGCAGGTGTTGCACAAAGGTGCACAGAGATGGGTGACAGTTGGTCTGGTCAGCTGGGGTGAAGGCTGCGCTCGAGTTGGTAAATATGGCTACAATACGAGATTGGAGCCTTTTCTTGACTGGATACGGACAATAATAGGTGCGTCAGTTTCATCGCCAAATAGTATTCCACATAATTTACTTTGAAAATAAGAATTTTGCTTCTCTTTTTGTTTCTCAGTTGAATGTCATGACCTTGGCAGTCCTCAACATGGAGCGCGCAATCCTAACAAAGGAAAATATCGCTATAAGGACAAAATATTTTTCACCTGCAAGACAAACTACACAAAAATCGGAGCATCTTCTATTATTTGCCAGGATGACGGAACGTGGAGTGGACATCAAGCCCTATGTTTAGGTAAAACTATTCTGCGCTTGTGAGTTTTTTTCTTTTTGCTATTCAATTCATCTATTTACTATAAACACCGACAGCACCCTGTAAAGACCCAGGTATTCCTAGGGAAGGCTTTCGTTTGGATCACGACTTTACGCACGGTAAAACTGTGCGGTTCAGGTGTAAGAAAGGAAGTCAATTGCCATCTGAATTGCTGATAACGTGTACAAATGGACGGTGGGATAACGACATCCCTAAGTGTATAGGTTAGTAATCATTTTCCTTTATACATACAATACCAAAAACAAAGTTTCACATACTGTAAAACTATCTAACTTTTAGAAAAGTAATTGTATGTTAACAGAGCATTATCCTCAAATGTATCGGTACGGTAGGAAGTAAGAGCTTCTATCCATTACAACAATTCCTTTTCTTTTCATGGTCGCACGACACTCTAGAGCTCCAAATTTTAAATTACTCCACTCTTGAGCAGGTAACGAGAATATTCATTGCTGCTCATATAATGGGCGAGTTATCTGAAAGTAGCGTTGTAAACCTGAAACAGTTATTTATTCTATATCTATAGTAGAGTGTCCCGATCCTGGCAATCCTCTAAACGGAGTACGCATGCCTAACAAAAAAAACTACATGTACAAAGATGAAGTCTTCTTCAATTGCAAGGCAAACTACACAAGAATTGGTCCATCTTCTATCGTTTGCCAACGAGGTGGTACATGGAATGGGCATCAAGCAATTTGCTTAGGTAAATCAGCATTGAATGCGTAAGTCAAACGACATGCATGTCATGTGGTGTATGCATTGGAGGATGGTATTGATGAAATTATTTTTGTAAAGAGTATGCCTGATTTCTGGTTTTGTTTGTTGTTGATTTTTTGCTTTTGTTGGTAAAGCTGTAGGTACTTCTATTAGTCAGACATGAGAATATAGCTTATCGTTATCCACAGCACCTTGTAAAGACCCTGGTATTCCCGAAGGAGGAATTCGCTTGGATCATAATTTTACCCATGGTCAAGCGGTAAGATTTATTTGTAAAAGAACGCATCAAAAGCAGGCTTTATCCTTTATTACATGTGGTAATGGACTATGGGATCGCAGTCTTCCCAACTGTGCTGGTAAGTAAGTGTTGATAACTTTTAGAGACTGCTTCACTCATTAATTTCTTCAAAACCAAATGCTAACTATAAGATAGGATAACATTTCTAAAACTGAAAATAAGTACAGATTGTAATGATGTGGGCTCCCTGTGTCTACATCCGGGAATACTTGTAAAGCCTCGTTGCTGTCGAGCTGGCTTTGAAATAAAGTACAAATCTTTACACAGATCAATTATGTGCGATTGTAAGGAGAGGTAATATTGGACTTGAGTACATGAGCCTTGCTGTACCATACGATGCACAATGCCTCGAAAATACTCTAGCCAATTAATACTGCTTAATCATATCATATTTGTTATAGATTGTGGATCAGCTCTTGGAATGGAGAACAAAATTATTCCAGATGGTAACATCCGAGCATCATCGACAAGAGACAAGTACCACACGGCAAAAGAAGGACGATTGAATGGGCCAAGGGCCTGGTGTTCAGGAAGAGAAACGAGTCCTTATCTTGAAATTGATTTTGGAAGAAGATTCTACAATGTAACATGCTTAGCTACACAAGGAAGTGTTCTTGACAACAAATGGGTAGCGGCCTACACTTTAAGTTATAATTTAGGGGGGTCGTTATTTTTGCCTTACGAAGAAAATTATATTGAGAAGGTGAGGCTGGTAAAACTGTTTCCTAACATCTAACCGTACTATTATTATTTGTTATTAATCATCAACTGATTCAAATTGAATGCATGCAAGTTGCTATAAAAGTCCTAACATTTAATTTAGGTTGCACCTCTGAAGGTTCATAGAGAACTTTAATAGCAAAGCAACCATGATTAAGTCCCCTTAAGCACATTAGCCACGCACAGAAACTTTATCCATTTCCTCCCTCCTCCAAAAATTGCATATTAACATTCTATTCATGCCTTATCAAATTTTATTTAGATTTTCACAGGAAATGAGGACACAAAATCAATAGTCTTCAAGCGATTGAGGAAGCCGTTACTTGCATATAAGATTAGATTTTTCCCTCTTGTAGTAAGTGGAAGTGATACCAACCCTGCCTGTATGAGAGTAGAGGTGTGCGGAAATATTTCTACTCTTCCTGATGGTGAGTACGGATCAAACCTTCGATTCATTTGGTCATCAATCCCGAATATTATTATCACGGTCATTTTAATTTAGTGCAGGACAGTCTCCTTAATTCTAATTTAGGTACGTGTATAGTAATAATAAGAATAGGTCATCCAATGTCTATGATAACCCTGTCTGTATACCAGTAGAGATATATGGATGTGACCTTCCTTCAGGTAAGTGTATAGTAATAATAAGAATAGGTCATCCAATGTCTATGATGACCCTGCCTGTATACCAGTACAGATATATGGATGTGACCTTCCTTCAGGTAAGTGTATAGTAATAATAAGAATAGGTCATCCAATGTCTATGATAACCCTGTCTGTATACCAGTAGAGATATATGGATGTGACCTTCCTTCAGGTAAGTGTATAGTAATAATAAGAATAGGTCATCCAATGTCTATGATAACCCTGCCTGTATACCAGTAGAGATATATGGATGTGACCTTCCTTCAGGTAAGTGTATAGTAAGAATAAGAATAGGTCATCCAATGTCTATGATAACCCTGTCTGTATACCAGTAGAGATATATGGATGTGACCTTCCTTCAGGTAAGTGTATAGTAATAATAAGAATAGGTCATCCAATGTCTATGATAACCCTGTCTGTATACCAGTAGAGATATATGGATGTGACCTTCCTTCAGGTAAGTGTATAGTAATAATAAGAATAGGTCATCCAATGTCTATGATAACCCTGTCTGTATACCAGTAGAGATATATGGATGTGACCTTCCTTCAGGTAAGTGTATAGTAATAATAAGAATAGGTCATCCAATGTCTATGATAACCCTGTCTGTATACCAGTAGAGATATATGGGTGTGACCTTCCTTCAGGTAAGTGTATAGTAATAATAAGAATAGGTCATCCAATGTCTATGATAACCCTGTCTGTATACCAGTACAGATATATGGGTGTATTCGACTACCAAATTATTTGATCTTTTCAGATTGTATCATGATTGGATCTCGTATTGTTGCAAAATGGGTTAGTAATTCAAGAGGTGGATATATATACTACAAGGCCTACCTGACAAGCATCAGTGCAAGGTACTGGAGAGTAGAACTAGAAAACGAGAATCATGGCAGACCTCGGTACAAAAACGTCTTAACGTACGAAGACTTGCCGTTTGTCCTGGATATTCCTCCCAAGCACGAAGAGGTACAAGTAGGCACCAGGGTGTTAGCACCGTGGGGCTATACATATTACACAAGTACCATCAAGACAGGAAGAGACAGATATAACAGATACCGAGTGAGAGCAGTTGATGGTGATGAGAAAGACTTTACAATAGACCAAATACGTCTACTAAAAGCACCTACATTTTGTAACTAAAATGGTAAACACATGATTGTGCAAAACCTCTATCGGTCTTTCATGTGATAGTGCCAGGTTGACAGTTGCTAAAAAGCCTTTTTTCAATTTTGGAATTTTGAAATTTTTCGGAGATTTACACTTAACAAAAAGAAAACGTTTGCCGTGTTTACATAGCCTGCGGCTCGGTTTTACACAACAGCTTTCGACTTTTCTCAAAATTCCCTCGTGTTTATATCAGGCTATGTAAACACGGCATAATGTTTTCTATATGTTTTATAAAATATCGAAATTGCCGTGTTTACATAGCCTCAAACACGGCTATCAGCCAATCAGAGCGTGCGTTATATCTGAACTATTTTATAATATGTAGTCCAGTTTTTGTTTTACTCTGTGAAAGTATTAATGAGGTAATGATTTGATCTTGAAACTTGAAAGGAATAATGAATCACATTTTGGCGCCGTAACAATTTTAGGTAATGACATTTGGAGTTGATGTTAAAACAAATAACGTACATGATAAAAAATATATTTACTGTTAGCAAAGATGGGGGGATTGGGTGGCTAGCCATCCCTTGTTTGGAGTTCGAATGAAAATATAAAATAAATTTAAATATCAGTAATAGGACACCATTCCCTTGAAATCCTTCTTGATTCGCCATATGTATGAAAATGTTCTTAGAATTTTTTTATTTTTTTTTTTTGAAATATATGCAAATAAAAACTTGATGGTTTTATCATATATGGTCTAACTTTCCCCTTAGGACTCAAGTAATGTTGTAAAAGGCTGATCTGCCATAACAATTCAGTAAGGATTCGATTTTTGAAAGTATGGTGTTGAATTAACGAAAGAATGAAAGATAATCGCAAAACCCAAAATGAATCGTTGCCAGAGGAATTTGACCTGTTGTGAAGGAGACATTTCATCCTTTTTTTACCCGAGAATCAGGTTACAGTTTTTTTCGTCAGCCTTTGGCAGTGCTCAACATCAACATTCATCCTGATTCCCAACGTCGTCTCTGATTGTGCATTAGAAGACAGATAAAAAGCCTTTTCGTGTGAGGGATTCAATCACAAGGTAGATGGCAAAGCATAAGGTATTGTACTAGTTCTCTTCCATAATTTAGAAATACACGTCTGTGCATTGTAGGAACATCAGGATCGGAATAAAACGTGATCAAAACCATTAATTTAAAGAAACCATCCAAGACACTATAGTGCTTGTATCACTTTATTGTTATTGAATTTGGACTAGAAATTAAGTGAATTGAGGAAGCGAATGCTTTATAATGTGTAATAATGATTACTACATTGGTGTGATAGCATTTCAACTGATACCAACTTAGACATATTTACTGCCGTACCCTTGGCACAAAAGCTGCTTTTAGGGTATACATACATGTAATACTTAAAGCCTATCAGTCAGGAAACGTATATAATACATATGTACTTAATTTTGAGGCTAAAATGGATTGCAATATAATGCAATATAAATCAGAAATATTTGTTTTCATTTTCGATGTAGGTTTCCTGTCTGTTGACCTCATGGGCTGCAGTAATATTATTATTTTGCTTCTGTCGTACAGGCAAATCACAAGGTAAGTTAAGATCCACAGCCTACATATACATATATATCTGCTACATGATAACGGCATGGTCACAAGTAGACTTTCCAAAAGTCCTCTGTCCCTTCTCTTTTTTTGGCGTCAGAGAAAGCAATTCAGTATAGAATGGATATCTTATAGGATATTATACTATGTTTACGTCCGGATTGGCGACATTTTTGGCGCGAAACGGAAATCGAGTCCCTGCAAAGGAAACTAGTCGTCCACTCGCGATTTCGTCGCTCGTAATACGCTCGCACTTAGCGCTCGCCAAATTTTCTTTACTTCCATGAACAGGGAGAGGAAAAGAGAGTGGACGACTTGAAGCAAGTCTAGATCACAAGCTGCACACATTAAACATTTCATAAGCATTTTTTAGATTTTAGTGAATGTGGGGTGTCCATGGGCATACGAGCAAAGGTCATTGGAGGAAGGAAGTCCCATCCAGGCCAGTGGCCTTGGCAAGTAGCAATAAACAAAACCAAATATGGAGGTGAGTACTTTTGGTTTTTATTCAGTATACTTTACATATACATAATATTATAATAGGAGAAGCTTGAATACCTATTAATGATACTAATTGTGAAATTACTAAAAAAATATATTGTTTTCGTCAACCATAGGGAATACGCTCAGATGGATCAAACATTCCCCTTTTAGGGAAAGCGGCAAGCATTGTTTAGTTCCATCATGGAATTAGACAGCATTTTTGTAAAGGATCTAAGATCTCCGGAGTACCCGGAGAAAAACCCTCGAATCAAGGAAGAGACCCAAAACACTAGTTTTTACTTTTGCTATTTGCATGGAATTTGTATTTATTGATTATTGCTGTCCTTTCTTCTGCTTCCATGATATTTATTGCTGTTGCCAGCGGCTAACAAAGAAACGCAATTCCACTGTGGTGGAGCACTGATTGACAAACGATGGGTACTCACCGCGGCACACTGCTTCTACCAGCTAGTTTATTCTTGGACAAGCAGGATTCGTTACGTAGAGGATTCAAGTTATCCGCACAAGTAAGACACTAGTTTAATGTGTGGAGCCATGGAAACTGCAAGAATATGAAACTTTTAAAGTGGGACGACGATCAAACTTTAATGTCTTCATTTTTTTTACAAATTTCAACACATGTTAAGGTATCAGGATACGTTTGAGGCCTCTGAGATTACTTTTCGCGCGACCAAAATTTCGCGCTGCCTTTTCAATATTATTATATAAAAGTATACATTTTCTGAAAGCTAAATAAACGTAGGTTTTAAAAATCAATTTAGAATTTCCTGCTTTGGAACACAAAAAAAAGTAATTGGCTTTCTCCGCACATTTTGAGTGACCAAAATATAATATAATAATAATAATATCTGGTTCATTAATTCCTCTTGCAGTATGAACTGAATTACAGGAAGTTGCGCAATATACACATTATTATAATCATATTATTGGAAATTACTTAACTAAATATTAAATATTAAATATTATCAGTTATGGGAAAATATTATGATGTGCGTGGGTAAATTGTAATATTGTCTTAAAAACATTCTAGCTCTTTCGGATTACATCGGATCAAACTAAAACTTTGGATTATGATAAATCACAATACGATCTAAAAAACTGTGTCTCAGATTTTTGAAATGTTTTTTCATTCAAAAGAAATTGTCTATTTTACAATCATGACCAACGAAAATTCAAACTTCCGGATTTAACGCGTCATTGCGCACGATGTAAAAAAGATATCAAAAATCTGAGACACCATTTTGAAGCTCATTATCCACAGAGTATGCTAATGTAATTTTGATCGAGATAGCAAAAATTCTGAACCTGCGGGAAGTTGTCAAATGAAGTGAGGTAGAATTTCACTTTTAACCCAATAACTTTTTTTGTGTTCCAAAACAGACAATTATAAATAGATATTCGAAAACAACGTTTATTTAGCTTTCAAAAAATATATACTTTTATGGCAAAATATTGTAAAGCCGGTGCGAAATTTGAGGTAGCGCGTATAGGGGTCCTAATCATATCTGATACCTTAAAGTACTTCACAAAAGAAGAAAATTGGCGTTTACCATTTCTTGTTAGCATTTTTAGTTCGCGAGATATTCAAGTTTGAAGTTTATGCTAATTAGGGATTTGATGACGTCATATTCTCAACTCACTTTTGCTTCAATATAGATTTCAGTATATTTCTGAGAGTATTTGATGAATGTTATTTCGTATTTTCATCTTACTAGATACGTCGTCATAGCAGGGGGTCAAGCTATTCAGATCGCAAAAATACTTCTCCACCCTCGCTACCGACATCGTCCATTTTACGAAAATGACATTGCTATAGTAGAACTAAGTCAAAATGTCTCACTGTCCTCTTATGTTCGTACCGTATGTCTACCTGAAGAAAACAAGAAGCTCTCTACACCAGGTTCAAAAATATACGTCGCTGGCTGGGGAAGAACAAGTAACAAAACAAACAACCCTTCCCCAGTCCTTCTTCATGCATCTTTCAAACTTCAAAGTAATGATTTATGTCGACGAGCAACCATTCATTATTTTAATGAGTTAGTTACGTTCTGTGCTGGAGATGGTCAGGGAGGTAGCGATACTTGTCAAGGTGACAGCGGTGGTAGTGCGGTACGGGAGGTGGTACGAGATGGCAGACGTCGATGGGTAGCAGTTGGTCTGGTCAGTTGGGGTGAAGGATGTGGAATTATAGGCAAATATGGTTATTATACAAGAATGGAACCTTTTTTAGACTGGATTAAAGCAATCACAAAAAGTAAGCAACTGTCATTAAGGAACATAAGCTCCTTTTCATCAGTCTAGAACTTCGTACTAAGCCACATATTGTAGCGACCTTCAGATCCGACTACGAGTACGAGTGCGAGTTTTGTAATTGGCCCTGTGCTCGTGCTTAACGCTGAGTCATACTCGATTTCCTATTTTTAATAATCTAAAGTTTCAAACGATGTACTCCACCACGGCTACGAAATTATAGTGCCAATCTTGGAGAGTTTAAAATTCGTACTCGATCGTTTCTCGTATTTGTAGTCGGATCTGAAGGTCGCTAATGCAACAAAGAACGCTGGATCCTGCCCTATGGATACTGAATTTATGAGGGAAATTCGCTTCTCTTGTTTCCGAGGTTATGATTTGTTTGGATCGCAGACCGCACGGTGTTTACCTGCAGGAAGATGGAGTAATTGTAATTGTTATATTAAATCCATGAATATTACAAAGAAAAGACACAGTCTGATATCTTTCCATTTATATGCTTCTTTATTCGTTTCTCAGGAGGATGCTACAGCCCACGGTTCACTAATTCAATACCAAACCCCTCTCTACGTCCAGGTCAAAAGAGCCTTCATGGAACAAACATAACGTTTTCGTGCAGGCAGCAAAGCTATACACTTGATGGACCGAGTGTTATTTCTTGCTTAAACGGCCGATGGAATGGCAGAGTTCCTGGATGTAAAGGTAAAGCGATAAATCATTGTCTCAGCTGATATGTTGTAACTTATAGAAATTGGGTATTATTTATTTATTTATTTATTTATTTATTTATTTATTTATTTATTTATTTATTTATTTATTTATTTATTTATTTATTTATTTATTTATTTATTTATTTATTTATTTATTTATTTATTTATTTATTTATTTATTTATTTATTTATTTATTTATTTATTTATTTATTTATTTATTTATTTATTTATTTATTTATTTATTTATTTATTTATTTATTTATTTATTTATTTATTTATTTATTTGTTTGTTTGTTTGTTTGTTTGTTTGTTTGTTTGTTTGTTTGTTTGTTTGTTTGTTTGTTTGTTTGTTTGTTTGTTTGTTTGTTTGTTTGTTTGTTTGTTTGTTTATTTATTTATTTATTTATTTATTTATTTATTTATTTCGATTTCTTTAAATTGCTTTAATGCATTTTTGTCGTTTGCAACAGTTCCCTGCTCTGACCCTGGACATCCTTCAAATGAATGAAGTGTTGTGATCTTATTAACTTAATATTCGACATAAGAGAATTATTTCAATCCTTTGCAAGCTCTGGAATGACTTAATTTCGATTCATTGACACCGGAATCTTTCAGTATTGCTTTGCCTTGCTCTGGAATATATCCGATAAAATAGATTTTTGACATTTATGTGTGCAAGTTACGTCATGCATTGTGCGAAGAAACAAAGTTTTTTTCTTAAAAAATTGAAATTTTACTCTACGACACGGTGATTACAAATTCTTCGTTTGAATTCTCAGAGGGCTGTCAGAGACCACAAAGACCTGACAATGGTGGTATATACAGAGAAAAGGACTTTTACAGACATGAAGATCGAATCAGATATTATTGTAGCAACGGATACCAAAGACTGGGCGAGGAATATAGCACATGTCAAAATGGTCAATGGAGAGGCCAAACGCCTACGTGTAAACGTATGTATTTTAGTCATAATTATTTATATTTTTGTTTCCTTGTCTTAAACTTTTGAAGAGTTTATCGCACTTTCAAGACGACGCAGACAAATATATCGGCTTGCAAAAGAGTGTCTTTTGTTTAATTCCAGGAAAATGTGGTAATCCAGGAAGACCTTACAATGGAAACTTCAGAGGATCTGAATTTTTCGAGGGAAGAGAAATTCGTTTCTATTGTTACGGAGGTTATGATTTGTTTGGATCACAGATCACACGATGTTTACCTACAGGAAGATGGAGTGGACGAAGACCAGAATGCAAAAGTAATTGATACATTAAATCCATAAACATTACAAAGAAAAGACACTGTATGTTATCTTTCCATTTAAATGCTTCTTTATTCGTTTCTCAGGAGGATGCTACAGCCCACGGTTCACTAATTCAATACCAAACCCTTCTCTACGTCCAGGCCAAAAGAGTCTTCATGGAACAGACATAACGTTTTCGTGCAGGGAAAGCTATACACTTGATGGACCGAGTGTTATTTCTTGCTTAAACGGCCGATGGAATGGCAGAGTTCCTGGATGTAAAAGTAAAGCGATAAATCCTTGTCTCAGCTGATTGTAATTTACAGAAATTGGGTATTGTTAGGTTTGAAATACAAGTATACTGTTATATTCTGAGAACGGAACATTTCTTGGCTCAATGAAAAGCTCTTGATTTCTTAGAAAACGTCTTTTTCTCCAGTTTTTTCTCCATTGTCTATGGACACAAATAATATTAATATAAAAAAGTAGGAAGCCCTGCATTAATCCCTGAAGGAAAAAAAGGAGGAAACGCAAAACCTTATCTTTGATACTGATTGTTGATTACGAATGTGATTTTTTTTCATTTCCCAGCCTCCTGTTCCAAACCATGGGATTTACCAAATGGTCGAAAGACAGGAGAAAGCTATGTACATGGACATAAAGTGATTTACTCGTGTTTAGAGTCGTACACATTGGTGGGATCTTCTTCAGTAACATGCAGCAATGGAAAATGGGTTCTGGATCGCCTTAACCGATGGCCTTCCTGTAAAAGTGAGTTGGATAGAAATGACTGAATAAGATGTCAAAAGTATCATGTAATTTATCATGTTTTGGATCTCTTTTCGCTTCACAAATTAGAATCATGTCAAAACCCTGGCGTCCCCAGCAAAGGTTCTAAAACAGGTTCTGATTACAGACATGGAAGACGAGTATTTTACACTTGTGAAAGAGGAACACAAATGGTTGGTGAACGATCTTCGACATGTCAGGAAGGGAAATGGTCCAACGTACGTCCAGCATGCCTTAGTGAGTAGTAATCCGAAGATTTCATAATTAGATATCAGTAATTACAATTTTTTTCATAAGTTCTTGCTTGTTCTGTGGGGTGCTAAATGTTTTAAAAAGGTTCTTATATGCGATCCAACATGGCAGCCACAGCTTTGTGATCTTAATCAATCTCTTTGGAATTTCTGCAATACTTGTACGGGAATATTGTAATAAATGTAAAAAGACCTATTTAATGATTGATTGATTGATTGATTGATTGATTTATTGATTGATTGATTATTAGCTAAAAAAAAAGAAAAGAAAAAAACATTAAGAAAAAAACTATATAGTTGAGGGAAAAAATAACAGGACATGATTCCCATATAAAGTTCCTCCAAAATAAACCCTTTACAAATATCTGAGATTAAAAAAAAACACTAAAAAAGTCAAAAAATTTCATATACGATATATTTCGAAAAGGCGTAATTTTTACGTATACTTCTGTGACCCTTCTGTGGTATACAACCACAACCAAGTATTGCTTGCATTTAAACCGTCCAATCTTAGATTAGGTGATCTAACTGTTATGTTAATATCACTGTCTTTATTTATTTTTACAGAAATTTGCCAAGATCCAGGAAACATCGTAAATGGTTACAAAGCAGATAAACGGCAGCGGTATCTGTCTGGTGACAGAGTCACATATCGTTGTAATCCTGGTTATGACTTGTTTGGAAAAGCAGAGTTACTTTGTAATGATGAAGGACAGTGGAACGATAAAGCACCTGTTTGTTATGGTAGGGCTCCTTTCATGTTGCTTGTAACCTGAGAAAAGGACGTCCTATCGCGCTTCGCGAAGGAAATCTGTTTTCTCAGGCTATGTTTGTTGGAGTGCACTTAAATCAACATATACCATTCGAGTTTAGAACTAGCAACTCAATCTTGGTTGGTTGAGTCAGTTTGAGGTAGCCCGGCTATTTCAGTTTGTCAGCGTCGTCAAGTAAAAGTTTTTGTCTCTTGTTTCATTCAACGAAAAGAAGCGTCAGTTACAAACTTTATAGGTTTGGTTTATTAGGCATTATTTATTATGATAAAGTAATTGGTACCTGATTTGCGAAGATGTCTTTCAAGTTGTAAACATTTACCACCTTGAAAAGTCTTCTTCTCTTTATTTAACTTTCGAAATTATGATAAATACAAAAACAACGAGAATTACGAGCAATACAAGAACTGGAAAAAAGAAAAAAGAAAAAAGAAAATGAAAGAAAAAAAGAAGAAAGAAAAAGGACTGAATCAGAGGCCACGAGGCCACACTGAACTATAATGTAATAACAAATGTCTCGTGGGGGTGGGGAAATCACATTCCTGCATTAGAGTTACGAGAATTCTTTCTAGTTATTGATTACTCTACAGATTTAAATTGTAAACGGATTTTTGTCGTGTATAGGTCAATGTAA
Organism: Anthopleura sola; assembly: GCA_023349425.1. Taxonomy (NCBI): domain Eukaryota; kingdom Metazoa; phylum Cnidaria; class Anthozoa; order Actiniaria; family Actiniidae; genus Anthopleura; species Anthopleura sola. The sequence goes on along the minus strand of JALHLI010000010.1, from coordinate 7,315,445 downwards.
GGTACCAAATAACTTTACTGGTGTTCAGTCATGGCCTCCAGTCAATCCAAAGCAATCTTTAAAGCACAAAAACATAATACGCTTCTATTGCGACAATGGTACCCAGCTAGTTGGTACAAAAAAAACCACATGTAAGGATGGTTCATGGAGCAAGCGTTTCCCCACATGCCAAGGTAAATTAATAATGTATTAATCATATTATTGATAAAGCATGGCAAGAGTTATCATACATGAATACTTAACCCTATAACATTTACTCCTTTACTTTATTCATTTTTATTATTTTCTATTATTTAAATTTAAAACTAGTTCAGTTTATTTTTAAAATTGTAGTTCCATGCAGAGATACTGATTTTCTTGAGTGCATGATAAAGTTCATGTCAAAATTATTTATTTCATTTACCTTTTTTAGCTGTTGACTGCATTGACCCTGGTAGAATTAAAAATGGTGGCAGATATCCAGAACAAATTAAATATGTGTTCAAAGACAAGGTACGGTTCCAGTGCAAGACAAATTATACGCTGAGAGGCTATTCTTCCATTACCTGCCAAAAAGATAAAAGTTGGTCAGGAAATGTACCAACATGCTTGGGTAAGACAGGAAACTCATAACTCATTTGCATACAAATAGTGGAAATAATTCGTATTGGCAACTATTAATCTGAAGAACCGTTTTTACCTTGCAGCTACTTTGTCAAATTAGAAGTCATTAGTAGCAAATGGTGCAGCCATTAGAGCAGATTTCATGAGTATGAAAAGCCACGGCACACGACACGGTTACGGTGCATTGCGGACACAGCACCGAATGTCGAATGTTTTCATACACGGCACGGTACTCACACGGGCACGGTAAGGCACGGTCCGTGCCGTAAGGTTTTCATAGTCATACGAAAACTTCTCTATGATGATCTTCATTAATAACCACTGTATCGTGAATACATTGACCCTGTTGCAGCCAATGTATGGAAGTATGAAAAAATATGTATTTGGTATTCATCTGGATAATAATTCGAATAACGCCGATTTGCTTAAACAATCCTTAATTCCTTTCAATTGTTTTTCTTTAGCTCCCTGCAGAGATCCTGGTATACCTAATCATGGCTCCCGTCAGGACCACTCATTCCTACATAATGCTAGAGTAAGGTTCTCGTGTCAAAGAGGATGGAAGATCGAGGGTTCTCAGACTATCAGATGTGATAATGGAAACTGGGATCATCCAACACCACAGTGCTTGGGTAAGATGCGATTTACAAGTATTAGTTCAGAAAACATTGTTATTAGCCAGTAGATAATTGTGTTTAATATATATAACTTCAAAGGTTCAAAGGTTCAAAGGTTTTTATTTACCACATATACAAATGAAAATACACATTGAAAAAACGGAAATAAATAGGTGGAGGGTGCAAGAGAGACAACCCAAAGGGTTAAACAAGGTACTCTTGCACCCAGGACTAGTTAACAAATAGTGTGAAGCGTGGAGATTGCATAAGGCAATCATGCTCTATAAACAAAGGAGGTTTTCGTGATACATACATACAAGTCATACTATATTACAGTTTACAATTCAATTAATTTTTCGGGTTATATTATGAAGAAAGAAGTGAGGTTTTCATTTTTTTCTTAAAAATAGTAAGGGATGAAGAATTTTTTATTTCTAGGGGAGTGTCATTCCAGTTTCTGACTGCTGCATACTGCACACCAAATTGACCATAATTCAAATTTTTACGAGGAAGAAAAAGATTATTTTTAGTTTTGGATCTAGTATTATACCGGTGTGAAAAATGTACATCATTAAAGTAATTAGATGATGTCATTGGTAATAGGTTATTTAAATGTTTGTAGGTCGGTTCAGCAAGCTGTAATTTTACTATTTCAAAGATATTTAATATTTCAAGCTTTTGAAATAAAGGTCTACTCGGGGCTTTAGAGTCAGAAAAAGTAATGATTCGGAGGACGCGTTTTTGTAATATGTGAATTGGTAAGATTCTTGATTTATAGTTGGAACCCCAGATAAGGGTTCCATAGGAAATATATGAATAGACAAGGTTATAGTATAAATTTTTCAGTATATCTAAGTTAACATAATGTCTAGCTCTATAGAGAACTCCTATTGACTTTGCAATTTTACGGCATAATAAGTCAACATGAGTGCTCCAAGTTAAATTTTCATCTAAAATAAGTCCAAGAAATTTTATATTGGTAGTTTTTTTTATAGGCTGTCCTAGCGTTAGAGTTAGGTCTGACTCGTCAACCATCACATTTTTCATTCGTTGTTTTGAGCCAAAATGAATGTATTTTGTTTTGGTAAGGTTTACTGTTAATTTGTTAGCACGAAACCAATCTTGAAGATTGGATAGATCTTTATTTAAAGTTGAAACAATTTTTTTAACCGATTTGTGACTGTAAAATAAATTCATGTCATCTGCATATAATACAAGGTGAGCAAATTTAGTGGCAAATTGAGAGTCATTTATATAAATAAGAAATAACATGGGTCCAAGAATTGATCCCTGAGGAACACCATAAGCTGTAGTTGAATATTCTGAATTTTCATCATCAATAGAAACATATTGTAAGCGATTATTCAAGTAAGAGTATCGTTTTTAATGCCATAATAGGATAGTTTATCTAACAAAATGTCATGGCTAACAGAGTCAAATGCTTTTGACAGATCCAGAAAGATGCCTACGGCAGTATTACCGGAATCAATAGCATCAATGATTTTATTTACAAAGTCAAGAATTGCTAAAGTTGTATTTCGTTTTTTTCTAAAACCAAATTGAAAATCAGAGAGTAAATGATTTTGTTCTAAATGATCTGTTAATGACTTACAGATGATTTTTTCAAATATTTTTGAAAGAGTTGGAAGAAGGGATATCGGTCTATAATTAGATACTAGGGATTTGTCACCTCCCTTATAGAGGGGAATGACTTTAGCAATTTTCATTTGATCAGGAAAAATGCAAGTGTGTATGGAAGTATTGAAGACATACGTAAGCGGTAAATAGATAAATTCAGCTGCATTTAAAAGATATCTTATAGGGATGCCGTCATGGCCAGTAGCTTTAGAGGAATCTAAACTAAGAAGTTCGTCCAAAACATTAAAGGGCGAAATAGGAGTGAAGTAGAGATCATTAGAGCAGGACACTTTCAACCAGTCTTTATAACTATTCTTACTAGGTGGAGTGTTATTTGCCAATGTTGGTCCTATGTTTGTGAAATATTTGTTCAAAACGCTGGCTATATCAGATTTTTTAGTATAGCGTTTGCCGTTGTATAAAAGGTTATCGATGCTTGATGAACGAGTCTTTTTCTTATTCAAGATTTCATTAATAACTGACCATGTTGCTCTAATGTTCCCTTTCGATCTTTCTAGCATTGACTTATAATATTCTTTTTTGGTAAATCTTATTAGATGATTAAGCTTGTTGCGATATTGAATAAATTTGTTGATATTGTTTGTTGTTGGACTCTTAAGTTTCGCCCTATAAAGTTTGTTTTTTCTTTTAATGGACTTCAGAATACCTGGGGTTAGCCAGCCATTTTGTTTGGATTTTAGATTTATTTTAATAGTTTTAACGGGAAAGTGCTTGTTGTACAAATTTGTGATTATTTCCGATAAGCATGAATATTGATCGTTTGGATCCTTAATTGCATAAAGGTCTGACCAATCTTGGAGTGACAGGTCACGAATGAAGTTTTCTTCTCCAGCTTTGGAGAAAACCCGTTTCTTAATTTTTGTAGTACCTTTCATGGGCTTTGCACCATATTGTAAAACAAACACTGGGAGGTGGTCTGAGATATCAGTATAAAGAATACCCGGATGTATGCTGTCGACTACATCAAAACTGTTTGTGTAAATATTATCAATTAAAGTAGCGCTATGAGAAGTAATTCTAGTAGGTTTTACTATAGTGGGAAAAAGAGAATAGGTCAGGAGATTATTAAAGAACGAATTAGTTTCTTGGTTATTTTCACTTTTTAAAAGATCAATATTAAAATCGCCAGCAATGTAGATATTTTTAGAACTATTTTCTAACTTATCAAGTAAATCTGAAAAAGTCTTAGAATAGTTATCTATCTTTGTGTTAGGGGGCTTATATGTTACGCCTACTAGCGTAGAGAAGTTGTTGCTTTTGGTTTCTACAAATAGAAATTGGGATTCATTGCTGTTGTAACTCAAATCGTTGCGCACCTTATAGTTATAATTCTTATCTATATACAGCGCAACACCGCCACCGCCATCTTCATTTGGTCTATTTAAGATAATTGGCTCATGATATCCAGAAAGAACAAATGAGCCAAGATCGTCATTGCCTTTAAGCCAAGTTTCTGATAGAGCGATGACGTCAAAATGAAAATTAAGTGAGGCGAGATAGCAATCAAGATCATTAAAATGTTTACGAAGACTTCTTATATTTAAATGAATCAAGGAAAATTTGATAGACTTTCTTGTAAGAGTATTGAAGCTATCCTCAACAAAATATTTGCATTTCTCAGTCATCGAGTCAATCTTAGTAAATACTTGTTCGTCAGGATCACAGAAATTATCAACAAAGTTTGCTTTAGATTTTAAAGAGCTATCAATTTTAAAGGGATTAAAAGATAAGGAACTTATATTTTCTAAATTCCAATGAGGACTGCGGCCGTGTTTTAATTCAAATAAGGCTAAGTGGAATTCACTTTCTTCTAAAGACACAAAAGGTAGCGCTTCCTGGAGACATCGCGTGCACAAATAATTATCATAAGAATGGCAGTGTTGATTGGTGGCACTAGATGTTCCTTTTTTTGAGCTACTTAGGCACTTGAGATGAGTAACAGAGGAACAATGCAAGCATCTAACAACTTTCGAATTTGCATAGGGTTTCTTAAAACAAATTGTACATAAACTTCTAGGCATTATTGATATTTAAAGTTTCAAAAGAAAAGAAAAAATAAAAATGAACATTAATATCGGAAAAAGTATTATTATTAAGCTGCATATAAATGTAACAATAATTATCAGGGTTTTGATTTAACTTAGCTGTTTTGACGGATGCTTGCATCATAGTTCCACAGTTTGCCATTTGATCACTCTGACTTATTTTTCCCTTGTCGTGGATTGTGAAGTACGGATTCCTGCAAATGCTCCTAATGTACCGTACGGTGCAAGGTTGTCTTGAGATGCCGGATAGGTACGTTCCTTGATAATCAATTTGTCTACGTTGAAGTATGCAATCTTCCCTTCTTTCCCGGTTCTGTGTGCGCGCTCTATTTCCAGATCTTCAGGAAAAATTCCTAGTTTATGATATATGGCTCTTATTAATCGAGTTTGAGGTCCGTACCGTAAGTTCTGGACCGCAAATAGACCAATCATAGCGCGTGAAATTACTTTGTCATATAATTAAAGTTGTTATAATTCAGCGATGAATTTTCGAGGGCTGTCATTGGTTTAAATGGGTCAGGTGATGGACTCATTACCGCTTATCGGCCAAACGTTCATTTTTCGAAAATTTAAGATAAAAAAATTCAGCGCGGGTTCACTGGTTTTTCATGCAATTCCATGTGAAATACCCTCGCGCGAGCTTATGATGAGCTATATGATTCTACATAATACAATTTACTTATCATGGTGATAGTGATGAGGATAATGATGGTAAGCCTGACGTGGGACTAACATGTTTTGGTTATTCTCAATGTACAGAATGTGGATCAGCTCTTGGAATGGAAAGTGGGAAGATACCCGATGGTAACATTCAAGCATCATCAACACGCTATAGATACCATGCAAAAGATGGACGATTGAACGGACGATATGCCTGGTGCTCAGGAAGTGAAAGAGAACCGTACCTTCAGATTGACTTTGGTAAACCCTACAAAATAACAGGCCTGGCTACACAGGGAAGTGCGTATAATAACAAATGGGTGGAGACATATACTGTGTCAAGTAACTTGGCAGGATCAGCATTTAACATGTACAGAGAAGATAACCAGGATAAGGTAACAACATTCTATTCACTACCGATTATCTTGTTATTAGGATCTCGTTTTTGAAGGTGTGTGAAATTCTATTTTGTTTTTCTGATTTTCATAGATTTTCATCGGAAATAGGGACAAAGGAACTATAGTCCGGAAAAAGTTAAGGGATCCTTTTATTTCAAGGAGATTAAGAATATACCCCCAAAAACAAGGATTTTCTTATGCCTGTATGCGGGTCGAGATATATGGATGTGACCTTCCTTCAGGTAAGTGTATAGTAATAATAAGAATAGGTCATCCAATGTCTATGATAACCCTGTCTGTATACCAGTAGAGATATGTGGATGTGACCTTCCTTCAGGTAAGTGTATAGTAATAATAAGAATAGGTCATCCAATGTCTATGATAACCCTGTCTGTATACCAGTAGAGATATATGGATGTGACCTTCCTTCAGGTTAGTGTATAGTAATAATAAGAATAAGTCATCCAATGTCTATGATAACCCTGTCTGTATACCAGTAGAGATATATGGATGTGACCGTCCTTCATGTAAGTGTATAGTAATAATAAGAAAAGGTCATCCAATGTCTATGATAACCCTGTCTGTATACCAGTAGAGATATATGGATGTGACCTTCCTTCAGGTAAGTGTATAGTAATAATAAGAATAGGTCATCCAATGTCTATGATAACCCTGTCTGTATACCAGTAGAGATATATGGATGTGACCTTCCTTCAGGTAAGTGTATAGTAATAATAAGAATAAGTCATCCAATGTCTATGATAACCCTGTCTGTATACCAGTAGAGATATATGGATGTGACCGTCCTTCATGTAAGTGTATAGTAATAATAAGAAAAGGTCATCCAATGTCTATGATAACCCTGTCTGTATACCAGTAGAGATATATGGATGTGACCTTCCTTCAGGTAAGTGTATAGTAATAATAAGAATAGGTCATCCATTGTCTCATGATAACCCTGTCTGTATACCAGTAGAGATATATGGATGTCGAAATATCCCTAAGGTAAGTACATGTAGTAGTTATTGAGAATTAGTAATTGACTATTATTATACATTTTACTCACTGTCTCGCTTCTGATTGGCCGAGAGCCCTCAGCCAATCCCTGATATCGTGTGAACTCGACATGATAAATGTGTTATCTGTAGGTTTTACAGGGGCGGATCCAGGGGGGGTGGATTGGGTGGCTAGCCACCCCCCTCTTTGCAAGGTTTAAAACAGGAAAAATGAAAGGATTAGTTAATTCAGTAAATGAAAGAAGAAAATACATGTGAATGCGTCCCATTGTATGAGGATAATGATATGAATTTTGTATTGCCTGGACCTAAGACGTTGTCTGCAACCCTAGACCTATCCTTTTAGTATTTTTTTAGAGTTAGCCACCCCCCTAACACAGCCTTGGTCTTGATAATATATGATATCGTGCTCAACCTTATCCAATAGTTGTTTAATGTCTGCTATTCCTGGTACCCTATCTGTGGATTTGCTAAGTGCGTATTTGTTTGTTTAAGATTGTGTCATGGTTGGATCACGTGTTGTTGCAAAGTGGGTTAGTTATCAAGGAGGTGCCACGAAAACATATCTATACTACAAGGCGTATTTGACAAGCATCAGGGCAAGGTACTGGAAAGTAGAACTGGAAAACGAGAATCATGGCAGACCTGCACAGAAATATTTCCCAAAGTACGAAGACTTGCCGTTTGTCCTGGATGTTCCTCCCAAGCACGAAGAGTTACAAGTAGGCACCAGGGTGTTAGCACCGTGGGCCTTTAGATATTACACAAGTACCATCAAGACAGGAAGAGACAGAGATGACAGATATCGAGTGAGAGCTGATGATGGTGATGAGAACGACTTTACAATAGATCAAATACGTCTACTAAAAGCACCTACATTTTGTAACTAAACTTTCTTGAGTTTGAGTTTGAATGGCCGCTTATAGCGTTGTTTATAGCAAAAACTATTAATACATTTTCAATGGATAAAATCTCCAAGCTACGGTAATTTAGAGGTTAATACCACATCTATAAAAAATACTCGATTCTGATTGGCTGACGAACTGTGAATTTTTTCTTAATACTGTGCAATTAATTAATTGCACACATCCGGGAACTTCGCGCGTAATTAATTACACACATCCGGGAACTTTGCTTTCGGAATGCTTGACATCCATTCAAGAACAAAAACAAACTTCAGTATTTTATTCTCAGAAACTCGTATTTTTTTATAGATTTGGTATTAACAGGAAATTACACCTATGTTCTCGAAGAATTAATGAAAAATACCGCTTGTATACGCGCGGTATTTTTCATTAATTCTTCTCGAACGGTGTAATTTCCTATACTAAGTTTCTGAATTACGGTATGACCAATACGCAGTGAATATCTTGGGAAACGGAAAAAAGATAAAAATTAAATTACGTGAATTAATTAACATAAATTCAAAAAGTATTCATAAATAATAATAATAATAATGATGATGATAATGATAATAAATGATAACAATAGTGATAATAATAATAATGATAATAATAATAATAGTGACAATAATAATAATAATTATGATAATAATAATGATAATGATAATAAATGAAAATAGTAGTGATAATAATAATAATAATAATAATAATGGATGTCAGGTGGCGAGTTGCTAAACAATCCCTTTTAGAAGTAGGTTGACAACATTTGGATTGAATTGATATCTTTTTTTCATCGGTTTACATTTTGTTTACAAGTTATTTATTTTATTATGTGAAAGTAAAAATGATTTCTGTATCACTATCCTAGTTTTATTTAGTTCCAGATTTGAACAGCGCAAAGGATGTTTATTTTTCATTCGGTTCATTTACACAAAAAATCGATCATAAGTGATGACTTAACCAGACTTCGAGACATTATCATATCTAAATATCTAGATCTCAGCACAGCGATTCAGAAAGCACTCATAAGAAGTGTATTTAGTTTGTTTGCTATGAGCAATATCTATCCGGCCAACCATATGCATGATGCACAAAGCACATACACGAGGTTTGATATTTCATTTGCGAGCTGAAGGTTCATTTTATCATTTTTTGGGGTTCGTACGGCATGCCAGATTTTCTCCCCATGAAACAGTCGAGAAAAGGTAAGAATATACAGTATTGTACAAGTAATGCAGCAACTTTCAATAGCAATACCTTTTTACTGACAAAGCTTACTTTGCAGAAGTATGCTATCCTGACACGTTCCTGACAAAATGAATCGTTGCCAGAGGAATGTGACCTGTTGTGATGGAGACATTTCTTCCTGTTTTTACCAGAATCAGATTACATCTTTCCTTTAGAAGTTGGCCGAGTGCTTAACATCAGCATTCATCCTCACTTGCAAGATATGTCCCTTTGATTGTGTTTAATCAGAAAACAAGTGCAAGCCGTTCGTTAGTGGGATTATTCAGTCACCTGGTAGATGGCGAGACAAAAGGTATAGTTTTTCTCAAAAAGGTATATTCTCAAGATTTTGCTTCATGACGAAAGAGAATTGCCGGAAAATATGATCAAAACTAGTCATGCCATTCGTAAATCTTTGACCTTATTAGTAGTTATTAAAATATTGATTCTAGCATTTAAATAAATAAATTGAGCAAATGTTCACTTAATAAATTACAGGCATTGGGTTAGATTATATAACAACTAACTTTAGTATACTTATACTGCCACGACTTTAATTTAGCTTGGCGTTTAGGTTTTGAGGGGAAAAGCTAAACAGCTTTTAGGGAAACTTATTTCCAATTCTAAATGGCCTTGAAGTTCTTTGAGTAAAAGATATGCTTTTTTAAAAACGTTGAGACTAAATAAAATGAATTGCAATAAGAATCCACATTATATTACAAATCCACATTGTTTTAATCCCATGCAATGTAGGTTTCCTGTCTGTTGACCTCATGGTTCATAATAGTATTGTGTTGCTTGTCTCGTACAGGCACGTCACAAGGTAAGTTGAGAAGACTTTTCTTTTTTTAATTCTCACTCGTAGAAATAACACAGGCGATGAAGTTAGGCAAACTGCGAGAAAACAAAGACAACATGATGGTAACAATCATGCTAATACCTTCATATTTGAAAGTCAGGGTAACAGAATTACAATTTAGCTTGTTAGGAGTTGCAGAGAGGGAAGTAAAAAGAAGGCCCTGGGAGGAGAAAAACCATTCAAGGAGAGACCGAACAAACTCTACTCACCAAGCTTAAGCGATACCAAATAACAGAACTTTTGTCAATGTTTTTCAGAGGATTACACTGAATGTGGAATTCGATCAGTGAGCAGCCGTGCAAAGGTAGTCAAAGGGAGAGAGTCTTATCGTGGCCAGTGGCCTTGGCAGGTTTCAATACATAAGACCAGAAATACTGATGGTTAGTAAAATGTTTCAATTAATTTAAAACGCGACAGTTCGTGCACTTTTATACCCTGTGGCTCGCAAAAAAAAATTGCAGGAAGGAGCTGGAATGGTACACGAGTAGACATGGGTGACCGACATTCCTTAGCAAAACCGTAATTATGTCACACTTGGTATTTCAACTCTTTTAATGGTTCAATCATGTATACATTTTCTTTATAACTTACTGAGTTTCCGTTCGTTATTATCACAAGATTTTGAGGCTTGTTTTTTCCTCGTTTGTTCTTATAAATTCAAAATACAATTCTACGAATGTCAACATATTTTTGTCATAAAATCTTACTATTAAACTTAAATAAGGATTTGCTTGCAGGCAGCGGTTCGAAGCAATTCCACTGTGGTGGAGCACTGATTGACGCAAGATGGGTACTTACCGCTGCGCACTGTTTTTACGATGACAAAAATCCAAAAAGGTAATTGATTTGAGTTTGAAAATGTGGTCCAAGCACAGTCGCCGATGAGTCGCCGATGAGAAAGACTAGGAGAAAGCTCAAGTGGCCATCTTGGATATTCTCGATATAAGTATAAACAGTTCAGTTTACTGATGTCTACTGATATTTTTTCTTGTTTTACCTGGCCACGAAAGGCACAAGTGACATTCTACTATGTACGTGTCTTACTGAGCGTGAAATGTGGTTTTCGATAGCCAGGCGTACCCACGTGTAATGCATACGTGTGGCGAGCTCTCTAGTCATTACTGAACATGGTTTACTTTTAACGGTATATGTAACGATTTTACGGTTTCTCTTTTAAGATATACCATCAGAGCAGGAGACCATAATATCTGGCTTGAAGATTTCACAGAAAAAGAGCGCCTGATTACAGAGATAATCATCTTTCCCCGCTACAGACATTTTCCGTATTATGAGAATGACTTGGCTTTATTAAAATTAACTCATAACGTGGTACTGACGCCTTATGTTCGTACAGTGTGCCTACCTACAGCAAGCGTGAGTCGGTTGTCTACAGCCGGCGCCGTTGTTCATGTTGCTGGCTGGGGGCGAACAAGTGAAAGAAGCAACTTTTCTTCCATCCTCATTCATTCAAATTACCAGATTCAAAACAATGATTTGTGTCAACGAGCAACAAGGCATTTCTTCAATGAGACGGTGACATTTTGTGCTGGTGATGGTAGAGGAATTAGCGACACTTGCAATGGTGACAGCGGTGGTAGTCTGGTTAGGCAGGTGTTGCACAAAGGTGCACAGAGATGGGTGACAGTTGGTCTGGTCAGCTGGGGCGAAGGCTGCGCTCGAGTTGGTAAATATGGCTACAATACGAGATTGGAGCCTTTTCTTGACTGGATACGGACAATAATAGGTGCGTCAGTTTCATCGCCAAATAGTATTCCACACAATTTACTTTGAAAATAAGAATTTTGCTTCTCTTTTTGTTTCTCAGTTGAATGTCATGACCTTGGCAGTCCTCAACATGGAGCGCGCATTCCTAACAAAGGAAAATATCGCTATAAGGACAAAATATTTTTCACCTGCAAGACAAACTACACAAAAATCGGAGCATCTTCTATTATTTGCCAGGATGACGGAACGTGGAGTGGACATCAAGCCCTATGTTTAGGTAAAACTATTCTGCGCTTGTGAGTTTTTTTCTTTTTGCTATTCAATTAATCTATTTACTATAAACACCGACAGCACCCTGTAAAGACCCAGGTATTCCTAGGGAAGGCTTTCGTTTGGATCACGACTTTACGCACGGTAAAACTGTGCGGTTCAGGTGTAAGAAAGGAAGTCAATTGCCATCTGAATTGCTGATGACGTGTACAAATGGACGGTGGGATAGCGACATTCCTAAGTGTATAGGTTAGTAATCATTTTCCTGCGTACGCGCACTACCAAAGACAAACTGTTTTACATACCGTAAAGCTACAGTATCTACCTTTTTGAAAAGCAATTGTATGTTAACAAAGCATTACCGTCAAATAATAATAATAATAATAATAATAATAATAATAATAATAATAATAAAATGTATTGTGTCAGAAATTCCTAGCTTACACTCAGTACAAGCTAATTGGGGGACACTTATCTACCTGTCTACTATAAAATCATATAGTAATAAAACTTTACATTAGAATAAACTAATGAACTGTATCGGTACGGTAGGAAGTTAGGGCTTCTATCCATTACAACAGCCGAAATTGCTTCTTTTCATGGTCACACGACACTCTACCTCCATATTTTTTAAATACTTAAGAGGGGCTCTCCCTAAAAATCGCCTATACCTATGCAAGATAGAAAAATCGAAAATTTTCAAACTTTGTCATATTAAAGGTCTTCGAAAGCTAGTTCTAAAAATCTAATTCTCAGTTGATTCCGATCTTTATTTATTTTTTTACGGCATTTTTTCTATTTATGTCCCGGACACCCAGGAAAACGACTTCAAATTAAGGGATATTTCGACAGCTCGCATGGAAATATAAAAGCATAATTTATAAAACTGAGGACATAGCTAAAAAGAACTGTCTTTGGCCTATCATTTACCGTTTTTAGATCCAAAATAGGTTAAAACCAAAATATTTGCACGATTTATCATCATCACCTGTGTTGACGGTATTTAGTCACGCAAAAATATAGGCAAGTTTCAGAAGTCAAAATTGCTACTTGGTACATGGCTTTGACATGAATAACTCTACTCTGAAGATCAAACATCATCTATTCTGTGATTTTCTAAAATAAAATTTTTGGGTAAATAAAAAGACGATTTTTGGGAGACCCAAACGTGCAAGGTATTTTCAGCAAAATTCATGCCCTCTTGACCCCGGCTTGTGTAACGTCAGTCGTAAACAAGACTCCTGTATTTCGATTTGCATGGGTTAAGCTTGCCGTAATTATCCAATTGTGGTCTTTCAAGAAAGATAAGAGCTATAGAAGTGTACAAACTTGACCATTTGTACAGTTTTACTTGGCAATGTAAAGATTTTAGAAGTTTATATTGAAAGAATTGCAGTTGCCGAAGTTAAATTAACCTGAATTTTTTTTGTGATCGAACATACAATTTCTATTAGCTTTGCTAAATATAGAAAATAGCAATAACCAAACTACAAAAGGCTGATTGTCTTCAGTAGTCTTAAAATTAACTCACCTTACAGCCCCAAAGAAATAACAATCGATCAATTCACCATCCCAGTGATAAACAACCTTCCACCCGGGACCGGCGGTAATCAATTCAACACAGGAAACCCAACCAGTGTCAGGTTGTCAGTGTTCGAACAGCAAAATATACATCGAATTATTGATATTCAAAGAATTAAAGTAAAAGATAAAATAACTTATATTCAGAATAAAAGATAATCATTTTCATGATCTACTCTCAAGGACCAAGTAAGCAACCTAAGTAGGAGCTGTTTATAAGAACCTCAATCACAGGGTGAATCATTGCAGATTTAACTTTTGTAGGGGCGTGGATATGTAAGAGCACCTAGTTTAGTTATCATAGATTAATATCTGAAAACACCCCAACTCGGCAAAAGCACAGTTTTAATCAGCGGATGCTGCCAAGATCTTAGTTTCTCTTTTTATCATATTCACCATTTTATAGGTTTCGAATGGTCATGATAATAATGATAATAAATTGGATTGGATTATGTGATGGAATTGAGCATATTTCAGTTAATACTTTCTTTAAACAATATGATAACTAGTGGTAAGCTAGTGTGGGCTGCGTCGGTGTTTCTGATGAAACAGTTGTGATAATAAGTTAAATTTCACGCCGTAAAAAATAAGAGAGATCACTTACTGACGTTTCGGACGCTAGTCCTTCGTCGGAGTAATAGAGACATTAAGAGTGGAAGGTAGTGTATATATGATAAAGATAGAAAATAGATAACCAATGAGAGCAAAGTAGGCAAGGTTACAAGAAAAACACAATAAAAAATAATAAAAAGACAAAAGAATAGATTAATTAAAAGCGAAGCGTTCATTCATCCCATTGGGATTATGAGTACCCAAATGAGCCGCATCTCTTTGGTTTTGCGATAATCATTGTTGCCGCTAACCAAAGACAAACCGAAAACAAGAAAGTCGGAAGATGAATGATTAGGCAAATTGAAATGGCGGGAAATTGGTTTGGTTTGATCGTTCTTACGAATATCGTCCGAAACGTCAGTAAGTGATCTCTCTTATTTTTTACGGTGTAAAATTTAACTTTTTATCACAACTCTTTCTATAAACACTACAGTTCCAGACCAGGGGCGAGGCAGGGTTTTGCCCTGGGGAACCAAAACCCGTTTTCAGAACATCAACCAAAAAATAGCCAACCGAAATAAAAAACTAAAAAATAGAAAAACTAAAGAAGTTTAACAATTTTTATCTCGCGAGACGTCAGTTTTCAAGACGCCCTGGCCATTAGGCGTTCACTGCATGGGTTGCTTACAAGTAAATAGAATCTTCGAATTGTCCAACCCAGATAAGGGACCGTTCTGTTATCGAGAAACAAGGGGATTGGCAAGAAAAAGAAATTTGACATTTTAGTGACCCTGGAAAGGGAGGCTTGAAATAAATGATGAATGGATATATAATTACATTTAAATATTTTCAGTTAAAGTGTAGGGGGGTCCTAAAAAATTCTTTCATTGAAGGGGGCACGGTCAAATTTAACCCCAATAGTGCAACATTGTCTTGACTTGACATGCAGGATTTGATTTTAGAAGGATCAATATATAACAGGACCAGGGTTTCTCTCCACATTTTTACACAAATTGAATAGCCAGTGATTCACCCTGTGATTGAGGTTCTTATAAACAGCTCCTACTTAGTTTGCTTACTTGGTCCTTGAGAGTAGATCATGAAAATGATTATCTTTTATTCTGAATATAAGTTATTTTATCTTTTACTTTAATTCTTTGAATATCAATAATTCGATGTATATTTTGCTGTTCGAACACTGACAACCTGACACTGGTTGGGTTTCCTGTGTTGAATTGATTACCGCCGGTCCCGTGTGGAAGGTTGTTTATCACTGGGATGGTGAATTGATCGATTGTTATTTCTTTGGGGCTGTAAGGTGAGTTAATTTTAAGACTACTGAAGACAATCAGCCTTTTGTAGTTTGGTTATTGCTATTTTCTATATTTAGCAAAGCTAATAGAAATTGTATGTTCGATCACAAAAAAAATTCAGGTTAATTTAACTTCGGCAACGGCGATTCTTGCAATATAAACTTCTAAAATCTTTACATTGCCAAGTAAAACTGTACAAATGGTCAAGTTTGTACACTTCTATAGCTCTTATCTTTCTTGAAAGACCACAATTGGATAATTACGGCAAGCTTAACCCATGCAAATCGAAATATAGGAGTCTTGTTTACGACTGACGTTACACAAGCCGGGGTCAAGAGGGCATGAATTTTGCTGAAAATACCTTGCACGTTTGGGTCTCCCAAAAATCGTCTTTTTATTTACCCAAAAATTTTATTTTAGAAAATCACAGAATAGATGATGTTTGATCTTCAGAGTGGAGTTATTCATGTCAAAGCCATGTACCAAGTAGCAATTTTGACTTCTGAAACTTGCCTATATTTTTGCGTGACTAAATACCGTCAACACAGGTGATGATGATAAATCGTGCAAATATTTTGGTTTTAACCTATTTTGGATCTAAAAACGGTAAATGATAGGCCAAAGACAGTTCTTTTTAGCTATGTCCTCAGTTTTATAAATTATGCTTTTATATTTCCATGCGAGCTGTCGAAATATCCCTTAATTTGAAGTCATTTTCCTGGGTGTCCGGGACATAAATAGAAAAAATGCCGTAAAAAAATAAATAAAGATCGGAATCAATTGAGAATTAGATTTTTAGAACTAGCTTTCAAAGACCTTTAATATGACAAAGTTTGAAAATTTTCGATTTTTCTATCTTGCATAGGTATAAGCGATTTTTAGAGAGAGCCCCTCTTAAACCTTGAGCAAGTAACGATAACATTCATTGCTGCTTAAATAATGGATCAGTTTAAAAAAAAATGAAACAGTTATTTATACTATATCTATAGTAGAGTGTCCCGATCCTGGCAATCCTCTAAACGGAGTACGCATGCCTAACAAAAAAAACTACATGTACAAAGATGAAGTCTTCTTCAATTGCAAGTCAAACTACACAAGAATTGGTCCATATTCTATCGTTTGCCAACGAGGTGGTGCATGGAATGGGCATCAAGCAATTTGCTTAGGTAAGTCAGACGACAAGCCTGACATGTGGTATATGCATTGGAGGATGGTATTGAAGAAATTATTTTTACAAAATGTATGTCGGATTTCTGGTTTTTGTTGTTGATTTTTGCTTATGTTGGTAAAGCTGTTGGTACTATAGATCACACAAGAAAATGTATTTTATCGTAATCCGCAGCACCTTGTAAAGACCCTGGCTTTCCCGAAGGAGGTATTCGCTTGGATCACAATTTTACCCATGGTCAGGCGGTGAGATTTAAGTGTAACCACGGACATCAAAACGAAGCATTATCCTTTATTACATGTGGCAATGGACGATGGGATCGTAGTTTTCCAAGATGTGCTGGTTAGCATTATTTATTTACTATTTTTATCAATTTCTACTTCATTATTTGAAATAAATATTTAAAAAAACCGAAAACGATAAATACAGATAAATGATGGGCGAGTATAGTCTGCGTCATATTGGCGGATTTACCTTCCCTCAGAACCTGGGCCATGGTCCGCCAAACGCTTCACAATTCCTCGTAAACGTCTTTAATCCAGTTTTGAATACAGCTTTTAAAATGTATCCTATTTTTGTAGATTGTGAAGCAGCTTTTGGAATGGAGAACAAAACCATTCCAGATGGTAACATCCGAGCATCTTCAACAAGAGACCAGTACCACACGGCAAAAGAAGGACGATTAAACGGTCCCAGGGCCTGGTGCTCAGGAAAAGAAACGAGTCCTTATCTAGAAATTGATCTTGGAATAAGTCATGAGATAATTTGCTTAGCTACTCAAGGAAATTTTCTTGATAATAAATGGGTAGTGGCCTACGCATTACGCTTTAACTCGGGAGCATCATTTAAAAATTACAAAGAAAGCAACACTGAAAAGGTGCGAAATAAAATTCTGCATTTTTATACCGTAATTATTTCAACTTCAGCGATGTTTGTGTATTCACAAGGTACCCCTCTTGACAAAGAACTTTTTTTTAGATATCGCTCTACTTTTGTCTTAATCTTTAGATTTTTACAGGCAACGAAGATGCAAAATCGATTGTTCTCAACCACTTAAAAGAACCAGTTATCGCTCAAAAAATCAGAATTTATCCTATAATGGTCAGTGGATGTGATACCAATCCTGCTTGTATGCGAGTCGAGATATATGGAAAAGTACCTGCGTTGTATTTGGGCAAGTTTAAAAATGCAAAAAAATAACTGATTACATTCTATCATAATTTAAAAAACAGCCACCTGTAATTAAGACTGGTTACAAGGGAAAAACGTTCTTACCTTTTTTGTCAAGGCTATATTTTCCACGTATGATCATGCCTTGGTCATCAGTATGAAATCAAATACATGCACAAGCATCAACCATTTTCACACAACTTTCTAGCATTGATTCAGTCTCGCTTTTGTTTCATTTTGTTTCATTGCGTAAAGAATGTGGGTCAGCTCTTGGTATGGAAAGCGAAAAGATTCCTGATGGTAACATTCAAGCATCATCAACACGCTATAGATACCATGCAAAACATGGACGATTGAACGGACGATATGCCTGGTGCTCAGGAACGGCACGTGAACCGTACCTCCAGATTGACTTTGGTAAACCGTACAGGATAACAGGCCTGGCTACACAGGGAAGTGCGTATGATAACAAATGGGTGGAGACATATACTGTGAAAACTAATCTGGCGGGATCAGCATTTAACATGTACAGAGAAGATAACCAGGATAAGGTAACAACATTCTATTCACTATCGCTTATCTTGTTATTGGAATCTCGATTTTGAAGGTGTGTGAAATTCTGTTTTGTTTTCTAAAAAATAGATTTTCATCGGAAATAAGGACAAAGGAACTACAGTACGAAATAAGTTGAGGGATCCTTTTATTTCAAGGAGATTAAGAATATACCCCAAAAAACAAGGATTATCTTATGCCTGTATGCGGGTCGAGATATATGGATGTGACCTTCCTTCAGGTAAGTGTATAGTAATAATAAGAATAGGTCATCCAATGTCTATGATAACTCTGTCTGTATACCAGTACAGATATATGGATGTGACCTTCCTTCAGGTAAGTGTATAGTAATAATAAGAATAGGTCATCCAATGTCTATGATAACCCTGTCTGTATACCAGTAGAGATATATGGATGTGACCTTCCTTCAGGTAAGTGTATAGTAATAATAAGAATAGGTCATCCAATGTCTATGATAACCCTGTCTGTATACCAGTAGAGATACATGGTTGTATTCGACTACCAAATTATTTGATCTTTTCAGATTGTATCATGACTGGATCTCGTATTGTTGCAAAATGGGCTAGTAATACAAAAGGTGGATATAGATACTTCAAAGCCTACCTGACAAGCATCAGTGGAAGGTACTGGAGAGTAGAACTGGAAAACGAGAATCATGGCAGACCTCGGTACAAAAACGTCGTAACGTATGAAGACTTGCCATTTGTCCTGGATGTTCCTACCAAGCACGAAGAGTTACAAGTAGGCACCAGGGTGTTAGCACCGTGGGGATATACATATTACACAAGTATTATCAAGACAGGAAGAGACAGATATAACAGATACCGAGTGAGAGCAGATGATGGTGATGAGAAACTCGTTACAATAGATCAAATACGTCTACTCAAAGCACCTACACTTTGTAACTAAACTTTCTTGAGTTTGAGTGGCTGTTTTTAACGTTTGCAGCAAAATATATCATTTATTTTCAATCGATAAAACCTCCAAGGTACGGTAATTAAGACATTTCTTAATTAGGCGTGCGTGATTCTGATCAAACGAGTACGTAATGAATATTTTGGGGAAGCGAAATTACGAAATTACGTGAATTAAGATAAACTCAAGAAGTATTATAAACGTCATTTAAGAATAACAATACTATCAATCATAATGCGGATGATGATCATAATAAAGATAATATTAATAATAATAATGATATTAATAATAATACAGTTATGTTCATTACATATTCCACTTCACCGATCCCTGCGCCATCTTGAAAGGTAGCCGGGCCTTTGCACTGAAGCGAGACGAACGGTGGCCTTTCGATGATAGAGACCTTTTTTAACTACTTGGTTAATTATTCACATGTCTCTATCATTGTAAGCTCACCGTTCGTCTCGCTTCCTTGCAAAGGCACGGCTACCTTTCAAGATGCAGGGAACTGTGAAGGGGACTATTCCATTTCTTTATAGATGCTAATCTTCAAGGACGTCAGGTTGCTAGTTGCTAAAATAAACTTTTTTGAAGTACGTTGACAACATTCGGATTTAATTAATATATTTTTTCCATAGGTTTACTTTTGTAGACAAGTTTATGCTTTTAGTATGTGAAATTAGAATTGATTTCTGTGTCCAGTTGAACAGCGCAGAGGATGTTTCTTTTTCATTCGGTTCATTGACACAAAAATCGATAATAAGTGATGAATTCGGGACATTATTATATATGAATATATACATCTCAGCTGCAGATCTTAAAATCTGGTCTAACACATAAGTACATAGACAGCGATCCAGTAAGCACTCATAAGGATCGTATTTAATTCGTTTGCTATGTGCAATATCTATCCGGCCAACCATAATGCACAAAGCACACACACGAGGTTTGATATTCCACTTACGAGCTGAAGGTTCATTTTATCATTTTTGGGGATTCGTATGGCATGCCAGATTTGCTCCCCATGAAACAGTGGTGAAAAGGTAAGAATATACAGTATTGTACAAGTAATGCAGCAACTTTCAATAGCAAAACCTTTTGACTGATAAACCTTACTTTGCAGAAGTATGCTATCCTGACACGTTCCTGACAAAATGAATCGTTGCCAGAGGAATGTGACCTGTTGTGATAGAGACACTTCTTCCTGTTTTTACCCGAGAATCAGATTACAGTTTTCCTTCAGTACTTGGCAGTGCTCAACATTCATTCTGACCTGCAACGTTTAATCAGAAAACAAGAGTAAACTGGCCTGCTGTTCGTTCGTGGGATTATTGAGTCACCTAATAAATGGCAAGGCATAAGGTATTGTTTTTCTCCTTTCAATTTGCTTCATAACGACACACTGCTACCTTAAATGAGATAATTCCATATATGAGGAAAACTAGACTGTCGCCATTCAAAACTCTTTGGCATCGTATTATTGAAATAGCGATTCTAGGATATGAATGAAATGGATTGATCGAAAGTCTATTTCATAATTTGCAGTCAGATGATTAGGCAAGATTATAAATGTTATTAAAGTATTTTTACCCTATACAACTAGAGCGAAGTCACTAAACCCGTGAAATAACAATTGCTTGTTAAAGTGTAATAGTCAAATAGACACCTAACACCTGGATTTAGGGGCTTATAAAGCTAAATTTTCTCCGAAAACATTTCCGAGCTCCAAGCGGGACTCCGACCCAAGACCTTCTGCATGGTTAGTAGTCAGATGCTCTAACCAACTGAAGTACTGGAACTCATATTAGGGTTTTCCTTCCTCAACGGAAATCATCTTCTGGATTCAAATTTGAAGTGGATGAAGAGTCACACGATGGAAATGACACTGCTAAATCCCATTTATTTTGAACGACGTCTAGATGGTATTTTATCCTGGTCACTTAGGACGTACGTTGTAAAATAGGCTAAGTGGAAATTGCAATATTCCATTATGACGTCGAGTCTTGTTTATGAGGGAGCACAAAATCGTCTAGAATAATAAGACTTTCAAAAAAAATTTCCTCTGCTAAGAAACGTTTAATCTCAAATATTCTGGTTCCCAAGTATAAGGTGTATCGATGTTTAGTAAACAATATATATTGAATTTGATGACTGTTAACGCTTTTTTTTTGTTCTATGAAACGCATTATGTATCAATTTTCTTTGTGTTTTTGCTGTTTTGTGCCCCACTCACGACCATAATCCTTAGCGTTTAAACAATAGACTGTTTTGATATGATGTCATAATGAAATAGGGCAATTGATCGTTGAAGTATTTTTTAATTCAACAACTGATATGCATGCAAGTATATGATGTTCTCCAAGTAGAGAATATGAATTGCAATTATAAGAACACAGTGTATACGATAAATATTTGGCTTAATCCCAAATGTAGATTTCCTGTCTGTTGACCTCATGGTTCATAATGGTAATGTTTTGCTTGTCTCGTACAGGCACGTCACAAGGTAAGTTGAGATCCATGAACGCAGCTAGTTTTTAATACATATATCATAACTAGAAGTGTAATTCTTGATTTGAACTCTGACATCTCCAAAAGTATACGTAAAAGTCAAGTTGCAGTTCTTAATTTACCGTTAGCTTTTTTTAAGGTATGCTGTATACAAACATGCATATTTCTGTATATGTATTACCCAGTATTTTAAAATCATTTGAACTCAAGTTTTACTGTTCAATGGCTAGTAGGAGGGTGATCCAATTCAGTGATGAGCTGAATAGATGGGATGGCTTGCTGGCTTGCTAGCTGGGGCAGATAGATAGAAAATTGGCTGTGCACGTGTTAGATGGGATGGGTGGATAGATGGATGGATCTTGTTTGGAGAAATGAACGAACTATCAGACAAAACAACCTGCATGAATCCATAAGTGACTCATCGTGTCCAGATTCTGACTTATTTTTAAATATTTTCCTTAAGATTCATCGTGTTCGAAACCTACACCACCCGATAACGCCTTCATCTTCAGGAGGAGGAAACTGAAAGATAAGTACAAATTGAACGAAGTGATCAGGTTTCGATGTGAACACGGTTACTACACTTCGGGATCGTCTTTCCAGAGGTGTCTTGCTAGTGGATGGAGCAATTCTAACTTCAAATGCATCCGTAAGTTTACATGAATTGAATTGATATTCTTTATTTTTGGACACTTTAAGCATATTTTCCACATTTAAATGAGACATAATTCGGACATCTACGCGTCATTCCCAGCAAACTTCAAACAAATTTCCATGATATTTCCACACCATGGAAGTGTTCATAAAATTGGAAGTTTGACAACATAAAATTCTTTCTATAATCTCGATTTTTTCAGCATATCCCTAAAAGTACCGCAAAAAAAAAACTTTTTTCTATCATCTTTTGAAATGATTTTATGGTTTCGTCTACATGTCTACATCATTAAATCTCAGTGCATTGCCGTAAATTATTATTTAATAGGATATAATTCCTATTTAGAAATTCCTATACTATCAGGGGAGAATTACTAGGGGAGTTCCATCTCTCTATAACAATTCTCCCCTGATACCATTAATTAATTATCTTTACTCACTTCATGTATAACTGTTTGCATTGTACTTTTTAGCCAAGAGTTGTGGTGATCCTGGTAGTCCTGCTAATGGCAGAAGGGAAGGCTACGTTTTTACCTTTAAGAGGAAGGTGTATTTCAAATGTAATCGAGGTTACATGCGTGTAGGACGAGAATACAGACAATGCCAGAGCAACCAAAAGTGGAGCGGCAAGACACCAACCTGTAAACGTGAGATAAGAAACATAAAAAACCTTCCTTTCCTTTCCTGCAGTTTCTTTTTCTCTCCTCTCCTCTCCTTTCTTCTCTTTTCTTTTCTTCTTTTCTGACTTCGTTAATAAATGTAGTTCCTTAGCTGCCTTTTTTTCATCAACATCAGTATTTTTCTCATTTTAGTGATAGACTGTGGTCGTCTACCAGTTCCACAGTACGGTGAGAAGATCGAAGAAACTTCCACAACTTTCGGAGGGACAGTTGCAT
Source organism: Anthopleura sola (assembly GCA_023349425.1). NCBI lineage: Eukaryota > Metazoa > Cnidaria > Anthozoa > Actiniaria > Actiniidae > Anthopleura > Anthopleura sola. Next base: position 7,292,134 of record JALHLI010000010.1, on the reverse strand, counting down.
TCCAATGCAAGAAAACAGGGTTTGAGCTGAAAGGATCTGCACAACGTATTTGTCAGGAGAACGGACGCTGGAGTGGAAACAAAACTACATGTGAACGTAAGTTTTTCTTATTTGATACTCTACCAGTGAGAAAGTCATTTATTAAGATAATTGAGTCATGTACTTTCTAGCAAGGGCATGACAAGGTATCTTCGCATGTGAAACTGTGATATCATGCGGAAACTGAATTCAATAAATTCCTTATCATCTTGGAATGAATTTTTTAAATTTTACCTTGGAAACAAATGGAAACTGGGATCATCCAACACCACTGTGCTTGGGTAAGATGGGTTAGCAGTATGTATCAAATATAATATCTGTCTTTTTCCACTGTTTTCATTCCTACCCGCTGATAGAGACAAAAGTCGCGACGGGTTAATTGGCAATAGAATATCGTCAATTAAATAAGTACAATCACGTTTTTTTCTTCCCGCCACATTTGCCGTAAACAAGATGCTAATTCACTATTTTCATTAAAAATGAATTTCATGAGTAATATACAATATTCGTGGCAAAAACACTATATACAACATTGCCATTGATATTGTATATATGTACAGTCATTTGAAAAAACGTTGTCACTGACCGGTTCCGCGACTACACGACTAGCCCGATTGGGAGTATGGGTAAAAATATGCGCCGGGCTTACAGTACGAAAATTCGCTGTCGAAATAGTATTTTAATGACTTCACAGTTTCAAAATTGGTAACATCTTTGACTGAATATTATTCATATAGACTTTTGTCTTCCTTTCGCAAAACTAGAAGACAAACGTTGAAAGGGTTGCTGCTTGTGTTATCTCATTAGTAAGCAAAAACAACTACTTTAGAGCGAATATAAATTAAGCGCTTCAGCGATTTCTTCCCATACTCCGTTTCGGTTCATTTGCGTAGTCGCGGAGCCGGTCAGTGACAACGTTTTTTCAAAAGACTATATATATATATATATTTACAGACAAACTCCGGGCGAGAGCTAAGAGGTGTAGACGTACTAACAAGAAGCCCTACAGGTATTGTTTGGATCGGCGATGTACCAAAGACAGTAATTGTAGAGCCAACGAACGATGTCTGTGTGACGGAGACTGTGGATTAAGCTGCGTTCGAAATGGTATGTAAAGTTATGTTTATGCATATTCAAGGGGCAAACCATCTGTGTTTCTTAAAGGTGATGATGAACCTTGATGATCATTATGATGATGATGATGGAAAATTATGGTGATATTTTTAAAATTCGACACTCCGGTACAATGTGTAAAAGTCGGTCTATTCGCAGGCCCTCACGCAGCTTGATCCATCTTCTGATTTCATCCCTTCTTTGCTTCAAATTTGCAGGTACGGATTGCGGAAGACCTGAATCCCCCAAGGGCCTACGTGTAAGATTGAGCGACGGAACGAAATTTGGAAGCATTGCCAGTTTTTCATGCAGAGGGGATCAATATACCTTACGAGGATCGAGAAAACGAGTCTGTAGGGGTATTGGAAAGTGGGATGGAAAGTACGCAAAATGTAGTAAGTCATATTTCATTTTAAAACAGTTGATTTACGTGTGTTTCAGTGAGTGCTTGGGAGAGAAAGACAGGCATATCGAGACAGATACAAAGAAACGGAGGAACTCCGAAGGGAGTTCGCAGAAAAAAGTAAGGTACGGAAGGACGGCTAGGGAGGGTGGAAGAGAAGGAGGGAGTGAGGTAAGGCAAAAGACGTATGTGTCAAAGTCAGTGTTGTTGAGTTCTGCATTGTCCTTCACTAAACATATGACCGGCCGATTGATTTCGTTTCAAGGAATCTTGTGCAAGCATCCTGGAGATATTACATATGGTAACAATGACGGCGATAAAAGATTTTACCGTGTTGGATCCACTATACGTTATTGGTGTTTCCCTGGATATGACATGGAGGGAAAGAGTGCGATGTCATGCAACAACAGGGGAAAATGGAGCACACCAAAACCCAAATGTGCAGGTAAGTATTTGTTGTCGTCATACATCGAACGTGAAATGAATAAATGTGTGTCCAACTGGATGGCTTACTGTTTGTTGGCATGCCTACTTGGACTTCTTTCTAGACAATTTGTTGTTCACTTGTGACAAAATAATGTGTACTTACTACAATTATCCCGGTTTATATTGATTCGCGTGTGTAATGGAGGAATGGATGGTTTAATGGATAGAGAAATGGATAGCAAAATGAGAGATGGTCGTGTGGATAGATGGGATGGAATATGTGGCTGGCTGGCTGGATTGTTGGATGGATATCATAGAGTTACAGGGCAATCAAGGCAATTGTATCATTTGACTTTGAGAACGGGTATGGTAAGTTATATTCGGTATTTTTAACAAAGTTTAAAAGTATTGATAATATACGATGCAAAAACTGAATTCAAAAAAATTCTGAAAATGAATAATTTCCCTTCGGATCAAAATTTATAAGTATATTAAATGTTCATAGCAATGTTGTTTTAAACACTACATATAAGATTGCCATTGATATTATATATATGTATATATATACATTTACAGACAAACTCTGGGCGAGAGCTAAGATGTGTAGACGTACTAACAAGAAGCCCTACAGGTACTGTTTGGATCGGCGATGTACCAGAGACAGTAATTGTAGAGCCAACGAACGATGTCTGTGTGACGGAGACTGTGGATTAAGCTGCGTTCGAAATGGTAAGTAAAGTTATTTTTATGCATACTCAAGCCTATTATGATGTGAGTGGTTATTGTTGTGTATGCCGCTGGTGATGAATTCGATGACATGATGATGATGACGATGACATGATGACGACGACGACGACAATTTGGTAGCCGACTTTTAACAGAGGGTCGGGCCTTCTGATCGATTTTCAGATTTAATTTAATCCCTTCTTTGCTTCAAATTTTCAGGTACGGATTGTGGAAGACCTGAATCCCTCAAGGGCCTACGTGTAAGATTGAGTGACGGAACGAAATTTGGAAGCATTGCCAGTTTTTCATGCAGAGGGGATCAATATACCTTACGAGGATCGAGAAAACGAGTCTGCAGGGGTATTGGAAAGTGGGATGGAAAGGCCGCAAAATGTAGTAAGTATTATTTCATTCTAAGACATTTGATTTACGTGTGCGTGGGTGAGTGCTTGGAAGAAAGAGACATGCTGAGAAGTGGAGGAAGGGAGCTCGAAGAAAAAGAAAGGCTGGGAAGGAAACAGGGAAGGAAACAGGGAGGATGGAACAGAAGGAGGCGGCGAGGGAGTGCGAAAGTTAAGTATGCGTCAAAGCCAGTCTTGTTGAGCTCTTCATTGTCCTTCACTAAACTTATTACCCAACCGATTGATTTCGTTTCAAGGAATCTTGTGCAAGCATCCTGGAGATATTGCAAATGGTAACAAAAACGGCGATAAAAAAAATTATCGTGTTGGATCCACTATACGTTATTGGTGTTTCCCTGGATATGATATGGAGGGAAAGAGTGTAATTTCATGCAACAACAGGGGAAAATGGAGCACACCACCACCCAAATGTACAGGTAAGTATTTGTTGCCGTCATACATCGAACGAAGTGAATAAAAGTGTGTCTGATTGAAGGTTTGGTTTCCTATGCGTGGGCTACTCGGACTTCCGGCGTACTAGACAATTTGTGGTTCATTCCTGACAAAATGTGTACTTACTACAACTAATCTGTCTTTTATTGATTCTCGTGTGTAATGGATGGAGGGATGGATGGATGGATGGATCGATGATCGATTGATTGACTGATTGATACAGAATCCCTTTTCTCTTAGAAAATTGAATTCCTCTTGTGTAAAACGAATAAATTGCTCCTGATATCGAAAATGGCTGAAGTAACAGGGGGATGCAGAAATCTGCAAGGGGGGTGTCCGAAAATTATGGGTGGCAAGGGTGGCATAGTGGTTTACCGCTCGCCTCTCACCGCTGTAGTCCCGGCTAGGGCTGGATCATATGTGAGTTGAGTTTGTTTGATGTGTTGTTCTCTCCCTTGCCACAAGGGTTTTTCTCCAGGTTCTCTGGTTTTCCTCCCTCCGTAAAAATCAACATGTGAGTTGAGTGATAGTGACTAATAGTCATTAAATAAAAGCTATTATGTAGTAACTATTTAGATTTTATTTCATGGACATAGTGTAAGCACTCTATGCATATAATACATTTTTATTATTGTGTAGCAACGGACAATATTAACCCCATTGATCTGTCCCTGCGTATTGTGTTTGCGCAAAACCTCGTTAGTGTTCAATAGTTCAGCATTCAGTATGAACTTGGGTAGTGAGCTTGTTCTTTTTAATACGTAGTTTTGTTAGATGATACAGATTACAGTGTTTGTGGAGAGAGTACGTATGACCCAAGAGGAAGACTGGTTGGAGGCAACAGAGCTGATCGGGGAAGATGGCCATGGCTAATTGGACTTCACAAAGTTGCTCTAGATAGTACGTTGAAATGTCTTAAAATATATGCAGCTTAATACGTAAGCTAGAAACAATCGCTCTCCTCTTTTCCGCTGATACTTATCGAGATGCTTATTTATTATTATGTCGCAGACTTTGAAGAAGTTTTTGCCAAAAAAATACGGGACCAAAACGTACTGAAAGAGCAATTCAGACCTTGACACAAAGTGAAAACCTTTGATTTCTGATTACAATTTTCTTCAAAAACTCATGAATGATTCATGAGCCTTTGGTCCAACTGGAGCGCCCATACACGTCACGTGCATGGACCTTTATACACGGTAAAGCCATCTTCATTAGTATTCAAGTGGTCTTTATACTAATTAGGACGACTTTATCAGAGATAAAAGTGGTTCCAAATTTAGATGAAGACTTAGAGCCTCATCAAGGTAAGTCTCACATACATACGTAAGTAAGTCTCACATATGATCACCGATGACCCACGAAAGTCAGTCGACTAGTAATCCTGTCTTCAGACTGGCATGCTCTCTTCAAAATGTGGGAGTCTTTTTGCGACCGAGTGCACGTGACAGTGACTTATCAACCTCGACCTCGCATGACAGTTATGTACAAACTTCTATCGATGTATAATTATAAAAGTCCATGTTCGTGATGTGTATGGTCGCTCTAATTCGACCAAAGGTTTGTGAATTATTCATGAGTTTCTGAAGTAGTTCAATAAACTCGTAGATCGTGTTTTATCAGGTTTTAAACCTGATAAAACACTCCTACTCGTTTATTAAACAGTACATAAACATTTATGAAGACGCGGTTCGGCCGGTTTTTCTATCCCTGAGGTTTTTGGTATGTAATTAATTCCGCATTCTTGGAAAAGCTTTAATTTGAATCGGAATCGTCAAATCGTCGCATTTGTATTTGTAATATCATGATTATCGTTTCCAGAGGGATGTTTAAGGTCTAACATCCCCCTGGATGAATAGTGATGAGGGATATTTATTCTAAATATTCCTCATCACTATTCATGAGGCATGGTCCCTCATATGATAATCACCGGGACCATACACCCTATGCATAAGGACGTGGCCATGGAAACACCTTAGTTCTTCAGTTATTGAAAACACCATTGCTTTCATTGTAAAGAGTATATCGATTTTAGTAATCTCCAAAAAATTCAGCTTACTAACATTAAAGGATAAAAAGCTACAGCTGTTTGAAATTACAAAGATTTGTATGGAAACAACAACCAAGGCCTGACCAGCCTCGTTTGCATGTTTTTGGCGCATTTCAAATGCTTATAACTCTGCAGTGATTTAATGTATAACAACAGAACTCTACCAAATTACTAATTTAGGCATGCTCTTTCTTGTAATCAAAATATATTTTTGAAATCATTGATGATTCATGGTGCTCGTTCCCAGCCTTTACTCTTTATGCATAGGGTGCATGGCTGGGTCGCATTGACCCAATTGAAAATTATGTGCAATGACTCTGCACTACACACTATTCAACACCCCAGCAATTGTGGGACCCATTGAGTAATCTTTGCGCATGCGTTGACTAGCCGAAATTTTTCTTACTGTTTGTGATGTAATCAAGACGGTTCAAAAACACTACTTCATTAATACCGCTCTAGGCCAACCAAAGTGAAAAAGAATATAGCACCACGAATGAATAAATGCTGGTTCAATTCGCCATTGTCGCATTTAACAAAGGCAAATTCCCTTAAGTATGCCGCATATCAACAGCTTTGTAAAACTTTGTAATTTATGCATCGTAGTGTACGAAAGCTAACATATATTTCCTAAGAGTAGTTTTATTGCTCGGTAATCATGATATTACAAACAAATAGCATGACATTTCGGGTGATTAGTGTTTAAATGTCCCCTCAAGCCTCGGGAGGTTTTGTTGAAGTCCCTCCGCCGAATGTCATGCTATTACTTATAAGAAACATTTATTTAAAAAAAAAAACACACACACAACCTCTTAGCAACTAGCGATGAAACATGATAAAGACTTTTTAAAAAATCCCAAAAAGATTATGAAAAATTAGTTTATTTATAGCCACAATCCACTAATGTGTATTTGAAATATTTTTTGCTTTAAGATAACTTGAAATTATTCTGTGGAGGAGCACTGATTGACAGGAGATGGGTTTTGACTACAGCACATTGCTTTGCAGAGCATTCCAGACCAGAAATGTAAGATAAGACGATTATGTAATTTCATTGTTTAAATTCGTTTCGTCATGCATGAAGGAATTGCAGGTATATAGAAAAAAACGCGTTTATCGAATCAAAGCTTAACATGTGTACTGTCTTTTTTAGATGGACAGTAAAAGCTGGTGATTATTATCTTAAGAAACAAGATCCATCGGAACAAGAGATTCAAGTTGTGGAGATCTTCCGTCATCCTGACTACAGACACCATCCATTTTACGAGAATGACATAGCATTGGTTAAACTTCGCAAAGGCGTCAAACTCGGTCCCTTCGTCCGCTCAATTTGTCTACCGAAAAAGAATGAGGAATTACTTCAACCTGGAAATGTTGGGATTGTAGCAGGTTGGGGTGCTACTCAGGTTCTTAATGTTGGACAGAGCTCTTCTCTTAGTTCTTCTAGAGTTCTTCTCCAATCGGCATTTTCTGTTCAAAGTAACAAGATTTGTGACGAGAAAACGGCTTTTTATTTTAACTCGACGGTCACTTTTTGTGTGGGAGATGGAAAGGGTGGAAACGACACATGTCAGGGAGACGCCGGTAACAGCTTTGTAAGACATGTACCACGTAATGGTGGATACAGATGGGTGTCTGCTGGTCTGGTCTCGTGGGGGGAGGGGTGCGGTTTGAGAGATAAATACGCCTACTACACAAGGGTGGCACCTTTTGTTGATTGGATCGAGAAAACAATCAGAGCAAATACACCTTAAAAGACCAGGACAAATGAATATCATGTTTTTCATAATCACCGTCTTCTTTACCATTACGATAACGACAACGTATTTTGCTGGCTGCGCATAAATAAAATTACATTGGAGTTTGTAACCAATAATATAGAATACATTATAATATGGCTTAGATAGTACGCGCGATCTCATTGGCTGATATTCACTCACAAAACCTTTGCTCTTTTTCAACGCGGAAAAGACTTTCTATCAAATCTTGTGAGTTAAACTTAACTATAAAGTCAAATAAAACACAAACACTTTCTAACTAGAATGGTGTTGAGGTAATACCTTTCGAAAAGCTCGATAAATATATTTGGTTTTACTGTCCTATATCCGTATTTCATGTGATTATGTTGGACGATCTCAGAAGTCCTGACGATCTTTTTTTCTAATACTTTATTTATTAATTTATATCGATATTAATATCAATGTGACAGATTTCATAGTAAACTTTTTTTCCCGAAAAAAAGAAACAATTAATATCTTATAATGTTACGTTAGCGTGATGTAGGTCTATTCAATGGAAAAGGGCGGGGATGCTTCTTGTATATTTTAGGGATCCAAATCCAAGATTGTATCTCTTAGGGTATCACAAATCTAAAAGGACCACCAAAGAGTATGCACCAAGACATTTTTCCAATGAGACGGTGACATTTTGTGTTGGTGATGGTACAGGAATTAGCGACACTTGCAATGGTGACAGCGGTGGTAGTCTGGTTAGGCAGGTATTGCACAAAGGTGCACAGAGATGGGTGACAGTTGTTCTGGTCCTTTGGAGCGAAAGCTGTGCTCGAGTTGTTACATATGGCTATAATACGAGATTAGAGCCTTTTCTTGTCTGGATACGGACAATAATAGGTACGTGCCTGATACAGTTTCATCGGCAAAAAGTATTCCACACAATTCCCTATGAAAACAAGGATTTTGCGACGCCCGTTTTGTTTTTTATCATGAGTGAATGTCATGAGACCTTAACATGGAGCACGCAATCCTAACAAAACAAAATATCGCTATAAGGATAATGTATTTTTCCACCTGCAAAGAATGGCCCTCAAATAGGATTTTTGGGCATTTTTTCCACGACTCGATATTCACTCCAAAACTTGATTTTCATTACCGTTTCCGATAACATATTGATTTTCAACAAGTGATTTTCAGGTGTGAGAGAGGGAAGTTTGATTTTTCACTCATCCTCTCGTTGGTCTCCCTGTGTCAAGCTCTACAAGAAATGTGGCAGACAAGACCTGCAGGGGCCATGAAAACAGGCCTCAAATGTACTTTGTCGTGCTTGAAATCACCAAACTATTTATCAGGATAGGATAACAGAGGTTCAAAGTGCATGAAACTTTTTACCTTAGGGTTCTAGCTTGTGTAGAGACAGAGATATTTGAGATTTTTTTCGCCTTAGCCTTCCCGTACCCGCGAAGAGGCGATATTTATAAAATAACAGCAAAATAACAAAATACCACATATTCATTACGATTCTATTTTATTGCGGTTCAAGTAGGCCCATTTCCGTGTTGTCCGAAATGATTAACGAAAACGAGCTAGCCTTCCTATTTCTTGGTATTCGAAATCAATAAGCCTCAAGGATGATGACGTTTTATACCTACACTTCCAAAATCCCCTTCGGTAGCATTGCTTGTTGTGCTAATTTCCACTATTGTCTTGGTATTCTCAAAGGAGTTTTAGCATTTGAATACGAAAAGAGATTTTGAAAAGGACTGTGGTAGAAAAGGACTGTGTTTAGGTATGAAACGTCATGAGGTTAGCGGTCTGTTGGCATCTACATCAACTATCTACACAAATCTAGCTCTAGCCTAAGAAGTTTTGTGCAACTGTCACTACGGACAGAATATATCAGACCATGGGATGAATACATTGCAAGCCTTCTGTATTATACCTGTGAATTTAGAATATACAGCAAAGATTATTATTCATATTACAAAACAACAGGTCTTAGTTCTACCTGGAGTTTAAATATATTCATTGGGAATTCCCCGGGGGCAACATGATTTCATTTTCAATATTTTTCAGTCATTCATTCCTTTTATTTCTTTCTTTTTCTCTCTCTTTAATATAATATAATATAAGAAGATTGTAAGCCATTTATTTTTATTTCCATTCAAACTCCTCTCTTCCCCCCATCCCTTTCCCTCCCCACCCCACCCCTGTTAAATTCAAAATTAAAGTATATCCAACCTACCCATGCACTTGGGAGGTTTGCTGGACCATTTTCCATTATTACACGTGATGCTCTCAGGACCTTCCATCGTCTTCCCACTGTTGCAAGCAAACCTTACTCTGTCGTTATGTTGAAAAGTGCTGTCGTGTCTGATACCACCATCAGGTGTACCAGGATTCTTGCAGGAAGCTGAGCATGGATAACATATGAGAAAAATATAGACCTCTCTCACATGACGTCAATACAGCTCAATTTGGAGGACAAAACAAAAGAATTTCAATCTCCTGGGGATTGGAAACCTATTATTTTGTCTCCCAAATTGAGTTAGTTGCATTCCGACGTGCTGCAAGCCCGGACTCTCCTTACCCTTTGATATACCAAATTTCAGCAAAAAGTTACAGAAATTATTATTATTGAGATAAAGCTATAGCAATGAGATTTTCAACGAGGGTAAAAATGGCTCTTTCATGGTGTTGCAGGACACCTGAGCCATGAACACAATAAAACAATAGCCAAGAAAGAAGAACATATAACGAAACAATACCCTGCAATACAAAGAACCCTAACCTTGAACACAATTTTTACTGAACAAAAAGAAAAACACGTAAAAGCTCATTGCTTCATTTTCATAACAATAATTCCAAAATTAGTCAAGTCATTAACAAAGACATTTGTTGTAAAACAATTGCAACGGGAAAGAATGTCATTTTCCCGAGCTCACAACGTTGAACGTGGAATATTTTATAGCTGGGTTTCACTTGACGTCATTTCCTGTCTCGTGCGGAATGTTCAACAACTGAATCACAAGTTTTCAATAGAATTCTTTGTGGCTGACAGCACATGATGGTCAGTGTTTGACCATCATTTCGAGCAGATAATGAGATTCAAAGACTTTTATCAGCTGATTGAAACCCAGCTATTGTCGAAGCAAAAGCTTAGATATCAGAGCTAGATGTATGTAGGCGGCTGAATGTTTGTGGGTCTTAGAAGTTAAAACGTCCATTTGAATGGAAAGCTTACTGTAAATATACTGCCATAGTGCAAGACATCATTTCTATTCATCGTTCCAAGGTAAGAGAACATTTTTGGTTTTATTTTGCTGAGATATTAGAATGTATTTTAGCAGAACCTCGTATAATTTTAACGTTTATCACTTATTAGAAGGGACCATTCTTAAATGCACACGGCGACCATTTCTCTTAGGCAAAAACGAGAACCCTTCGCGTGTACATATATATATATCCTCAAACTTCTATAAAATATATAGCAAATTTTCAATTCCTAGTAGTTCAAGTTGTTTATGAACGATATCCTTGAAGTGGACCCTCGAAGCTTGAAGTCTCGTTTGCAAACTAGCATATCGACGGCCGTCAATCAAATTACTTGGAACGAGTTTATTGGCCCAGAAAAAACATGCCTTGTATAATTTATGACCAAAGTTTGCGATGTAGGATAAATCGAGGATATTACATGGGCGCTTGGAGATACGAATTTTATCTTCGAGTGTTGAACGGCTACCGGATATATAATTGTTAGTTTAACTTACCAAAGCATTTCGGTATCTCGTGGCTCCATCGTCCATCATCACATTCGATATTTTGCTGACCCTGGAGTGTGTAGGTGTCATTACACAGAAATGTCATGACGGTGCCATGTTTAAAAGCTGTCGCGAAACGCATCATGTGTTTCTTTGGGTAGCCATTCCTGGGCACCCCAGGGTTAAGGCAGCGCGCTGTATTTAAAAAAGGAAAACGCATATTGTCAATAATATTCTTTATAATTAATTTGATTTCTAGTACCATAAAAATCTATCTCTAGTTCCACCAACATTTTTCAACTGAATTTTTTGATGGAAAAAGTATCTTTCTGCCATAAAATTCCATGAAAATTCCTACCTTTTTATCATCTGGATTGCACATGTTTGGTTACTTAAATCAACTTGATGGGGGGGATAAATGTTTGGTTGGTTTATTGGTAGATGGATGGATGGATGGATAAATGGATGGATGGATGGATGGATAAATGGATGGATGGATGGATGGATGGATGGATGGATGGATGGATGGATGGATGGATGGATGGATGGATGGATGGATGGATGGATGGATGGATGGATGGATGGATGGATGGATGGATGGATGGATGGATGGATGGATAAATGGATGGATGGATGGATGGATGGATGGATGGATGGATGGATGGATGGATGGATGGATGGATGGATAAATGGATGGATGGATGGATGGATGGATAAATGGATGGATGGATGGATGGATGGATGGATAAATGGATGGATGGATGGATGGATGGATGGATGGATGGATGGATGGATGGATGGATGGATGGATGGATGGATGGATGGATGGATGGATGGATGGATGGATGGATGGATGGATGGATGGATGGATGGATGGTTGGATGGATGGATGGATGGATGGATGGATGGATGGATGGATGGATGGATGGATGGATGGATGGATGGATGGATGGATGGATGGATGGATGGATGGATGGATGGATGGATGGATGGATGGATGGATGGATGGATGGATAAGTAGATTTCTTGGTCAACTTACTCATACATTTCGGTGTATCATGATCCCATGCACCATTATTGCACGTCAAAATTCTCGCTCCATGTAAAACCATTCCTTTCTTACATTTATACCTGACTTGTTTGCCATGTTTGTAGTTAGTTCCGTGTTTAATGGCACCATAAGGTATTCCAGGACTATTACAAGGAGCTAAGCAATATGAATAAGAGTGCACAATTCAATGTCTAACACAGATATAGAGAAGGAGTAAAATTTTGTCATCTCATGATCATATACTTTGCTCAGTGGCTGTACGCGTGTGTGCGCGGGATGCGGTTGGGCAATGTGTGTGTGTATGTAAGGGGGGGGGGGGGGGGGTCTGTGGGGTGGCTACAGGGTAGCCGCTTCCAATTCGAAATTCCACAGGATAGCAATGCATATATCTAATAATTTTCAGTCAGTTTTCCATAAGCCCACAGGGACAATTTCCATTAAAAATTAGTTGGTAGTTTTCAAAGTGATAATATTTTCTTGCTAAAGTGGCCCCTTGCAACCACGCAGGACTAAAAGGCGCTAGTGTTTTCGTCTCTTAAGCAGTAATAAACAAATGCCTTCATGTAGATTATTATGCATTAAAATCTCACGTGCACATCATGCCTTAAAATAACCTCTAGAGTTTCATCAATTTCTATAAAAATTCTTATTAATTATCAGTTGTTTACTGACCTAGACATGTGGGGATTTCCCCACTCCATCGTCCACCTTGACACTCTAGTGTTTTCTGACCTTGTAGCACATACTTATCGTTGCAACGAAATGTAACACTAGATCCATGTTTACCAATTGCCAAAGATGGATTTACTATATTTCCATTTGCGGGAACTTCGGGATTGAGACAAAGTGCTGCAAGTTGAATAAGAGAGTGGGTATAATATAAAGAACATTAACCAGTGCGTAAAAGATATTGAATGCCAAACTGAGAAATAATGTCTTTGTCAGATTCGGTTAAATCTAAAATGCATGCCTGGACAGGACAGAATGACCTGGCAAAGAGCCATAGGGTTGGAAAAAGAGGGTTCATTTTGGAAGCAACTGGAAGTTTCTTTGAAGTCTTTCAAGGCAATGATAATGTAAAATAACAATGATTGAATCGAATGCTTTTAAAAATGAAAAATATATATCTTGTACTGCATTACAAAAATGCTCCTTCCCGGATAAAAATTCAAAATAAAGAAACTGTGTGCATGTTCCTCCGACACTAAAATAATAAACCGATGCGTCACTTTTTTTTATCAGATGCACTATAAACCTTACAATCAAAAATACAATACACGTGGCATATACCGGTCGACAGATCTCTTAAATTTGCCATGTATACTTCGCGGTTCAATAATTTACTTACGTTTGCATACTGGAACTTCGAAGCTGGAGTTCGAGTTTCCTTCTCCACAGCTCATGTTCCTTGTGCCAACTTTTTGGAAACCATCACGACATTTGAGCTCGATCCCACTGTGGTATAGGACTTCACTGAAGTTGCCAAACACTGAAGGCATATGAATCACAAAAGTTCGATGAAAACATGTTTTTTTTAATTGTATAGGTTTGATGCACTCCAAAATGAAATAGGTTTATTTGAAAAGGCGTCGATTTTAAGAAAAGTACAAAACAAAATGAGAGCTACGTTACCTTCGTGATGTTGCAGAAGAAAAAAGGTAATGAATATCGACACCAAGAAGCTGCCATGCACCATCATCGATCCTTTTACTACTGAAAGCTTTTTGTGCAAAAAAGTTGCGCAATTATGGTTCCTGAATCAAAATGTTTATTAACTATAAAGTTAGATATTGAACTTTCAAATCCGCTCACCCAGGAATGTTCGTAGCACAGAAGTACACAACAAGCGCCACTGTTGTCGCTGCCTGCTGCTCAATCGAGAAAGCGGAAATTCCTCATGGTCAATGAAACACAAGATGGGGGTCAGAAAAAAAAAGCTACCTTTTTGTGCAACAATTGATTGATGTACATTACTAAACATGCCATTTTTCAATTAGGATAATTTTTAATGAATTTATTTTATATCTATTAGAGATGTTAAAATTCTAGATCGCATTCAAGCATTTGATAACGTAGATATATTTTACCATTTAACTATTTACTTTATGTAGAATCAGTATTGAAGGCATTGAAAAAAGATTATGTGCACTTTAACAAAATTATAGCCTACGAAATGCGATATTATCCAGTTCTCACGACACAGAATCATTTTTAACCAATGACATTGGATTAGTTACAAAATTTTGGTGGCTTTAGCAGACGTAACTGATATATTTCAAAGTCTTTCTGATCACCATCATCTGCTCTCACTCGGTATCTGTCATCTCTGTCTCTTCCTGCTATGATGGTACTTGTGTAATATCTAAAGCCCCACGGTGCTAACACCCTTGTGCCTACTTGTAACTCTTCGTGCTTGGGATGAATATCCAGGACAAACGGCAAGTCATCGTACTTTGGGAAGTATTTCTGTGCAGTTCTGTCGTGACTCTCGTTTTCCAGTTCTACTTTCCAGTACCTTGCACTGATGCTTGTTAGGTAGGCGTTGTAGTATATATATCCACCTCTTGGATCACTTTTCCATTTTGCAACAATACGAGATCCAGTCACGATACAATCTGAAAAGACCAATCATTTTGGTACTCGATTAAAAAACACCCATATATCTCTACTGGTATACAGACAGGGTTATCATAGACATTGGATGACCTATTCTTATTATTACTATACACTTACCTGAAGGAAGGTCACATCCATATATCTCTACTGGTATACAGACAGGGTTATCATAGACATTGGATGACCTATTCTTTTTATTACTATACACTTACCTGAAGGAAGGTCACATCCATATATCTCTACTGGTATACAGACAGGGTTATCATAGACATTGGATGACCTATCCTTATTATTACTATACACATACCTGAAGGAAGGTCACATCCATATATCTCTACCTGCATACAGGCATAATTAAATGTATTTTTGCGAAAACATGGTCCAAACACGCCCGGATGACAATCGTAAAACGGTCTTCCTCGTTTTTTGACGTATATTCTTAATTTCCTTGCTACAACAGGCACTCTCAAGTTATTTCTGACAATAGTTCCTTTGTCCCTGTTTCCAATGAAAACCTATGAAGAATAAAAGCATCATTAAGTTTGGCCTGTGGGACCTAAAAAAATTCAAATAAAGTAAGGAGATAAAATAAGAGCCAGGGAACGAACTGCTTTCTTTTATAAATTTAAAAGAGAGAACTTGTTTAAATGTTGTTTAATTGAACTAGTGCCCTTCGGGAAGTAGTTTTAACCTCGTATAAAGATGGCAGCAAAACGACGAAGAAAATGTGATACGTAAAGTTATAAATAAGCAGGGTTAGTCGATGTGTTAATATTATGTAGGGGACCTAGAGTCCTATTGTATTATCACCTGCACTTGGGCAAATCACAAAATAAATAAATAAATAAATGTGAACGGGGATATAAGTTCCAATTCTCAGGAGATTGAAATTCTTTTCTTTTGTCCTTCAAATTAATCTGCTCTGACGTCACGTGAAAGGGGTCTATACAATTTTGCTCATGCGCCCGATTTTGTCTTTGAAATGTCACTGTGAGAACTCGACTGTCTAAATTTCTAGTAATTTTGCTTCAAATGATAACCACAAGAACAAGATAAGCGGTACTGAATGAACATCACCTTATCTCGGTTATCTTCTCTGTACATGTTAAATGATGATCCCGCCAGGTTACTTGTCACAGTATACTTCTCCACCCAAGTGTTCTGATACGCACTTCCTTGAGTAGCCAAACCTGTTATCCTGTGGGTTTTACCAAAGTCAATCTGAAGGTACGGTTGCTCTTCATCGCCTGAGCACCAGGCTTCTCGTCCGTTCAATCGACCTCCATATGCATGGTGGGACCGGTGTGTTGATGACGCTCGAATCTTACTATTTGGAATTTTTCCGCTTTCCATTCCAAGAGCAAAATCACATTCTGTACATGTGAAATATATAATACGTGTTTATCCATCATCATCGTTATCGTTATAATTATAGTATATAGGATATAATACAATACATATAATAAAGTTGTACAACCCACTAATCATAACAAAGGCCAGACACTGAGGGTGGACACTGCCAGGTTTTCTTTACGCTCTTAGTGGTTATTTTACGTCCCTTCGATACAGGGTTAGGTTTGCTGTTTCTACTCAGTGAACTACGTAGACTGTGTTTTTTACACAAAGGAAATGCTCCAAAAATACTTAACTAAATGGAAAAGGATATATTAGATATTGGTGTCGATAGCAGGGTGACTTGATCATGACTTTAGACTCGCATTACTGTAATCATACCAATGGAATGAAACCACATGTATGTTAACATGATGTTGAGGTGTAAGGATACTGACCTGAGCAAACTGGTAGCTTATCAGACCATCTTCCATTAATACAAGTCAAGACTGACTTGCCACTCAGATATAGAGGAGGAGTACACGAGAAAGACATAGAGGATCTACTCCTGTCGACGTTGCCTTGTGTCGTCATGCCATTTGCAATTTTAAGATTTGAACAGCCAGCTGTAAATAAAAATGTCATTTCAGAAAATAGTCAGTAAAAGTTTAGGAAACTCAACTGACAGCTAGTTAGGGCGAACAAGGGTGGCGTAGCGGTATATACTAGTCCTATTGCCTTTCACCTCTTGGGCTTGGGGTCCAATTTCCAGACTCAGCATCACATTTGAGTTGAGTTTACTAGGTCTCTTACTTGATTCGTTGTTTTTTTCTGCAGGTTCTTCGACTTTCCTCCCTCCGCAAAACCCCAACACGCTAAATTCCAATTCTATCTTTAAGTTAGCCATGCCCTGACTTTGAATGGGAGAGCCTACGTAGCAAGCATATGATGTAATGTATTCATAAGAATACAATGAATTACACCTAATAGAATAGATAGAACGACAATAGAATACAATAGATGTTATCAATACATTACATCAACTGAGTACTATGTAGGCTCCCTCAACTTGTGATCAGCCCAGAAATGATATAATATAAAAAGTGATCCTATGAAATATACTTGCAGATTGGCAACCTACTTTCACATGTCGGGCCAGGATTTGACCATATTCCATCGTTACATCTCATGGGTTGAGCACCAAACAGTTCGTATCCCGAGTCACAAACGAAGTCAACAACATCACGGTGAGCAAAGTTTTCTCCCTTTCTTTTTCCATTTTTTGGATGTTGAGGTTTAGGGCAGGAAGCTTTTAAAAATGGTTAAGTAAAAATTGGTACATTTCAAAGAAATCAAAAATACGAATAAATTTGTTCATGATAAAATCAAGCAAAAGAAAAGATGGACTTTAGGGTACCTTTGCAGACAGGTGGCTCACTACTCCATGTTCCATTTTTGTTACAAAACAGTATTGAGGGACCATCTATTGTATATCCTTGGTTACATTTAAAAGTTAGACGAGCTCCATGAGCAAAGTTATTGGTTAGGCGTTTTCCATTTAGTGGTGCTTTCATATGAGGACAGACCCCTTTGAAACAATGAAAAGAAAAGAAATGCTTGAATGAATGTTCCAATATTTGTCTCGTGAAGATACCATACTGGCAACATTTCAAATAAACGTCCAAAGCTATTCGTTGATATTCATTGACAAATCAATTAAATGTAAAAACTATAAATACTGTTACATGCAGCTTAACAATATATAAAAACATGTTTAGGTAAGTTCACAAAAATATTGGTTACATATAAACTGGTCTTCAGGGATTTTCGTATCACTGAAAGGGGCGTAGCTTCCTTTGCGCAAATATGCACGTGCGTAATTGAAAATATACAAATGTTTCAGATTTGCATATGTAGGGAAATCAAAATCTTTACTTTTGAGGTTGGAGTGTTTGAGGCCATGTAGACCCGTGCGTACATGCCAAAATGCCCTAGCCACGCCCCTGACAGCAGAATAAAATTGTTACCCATGCAGTATGGCATTGGACTACTGCTCCATATTCCATTGCTACACGTAATTGTAGTGCTTTCTGTCAGTACGTATCCTTTCAAACACTCATAAGAAACACCTTTTCCGTGCCTGAAATCAGTACTGTTCAATCTACCATATTTTAGTTCACCAGGCTTGTCACAATCTTCTGTTGATTAGAAAGAAATTAGAAAGAAAAAAGTTGAAATTACTGCAGTATTAGGAATAGCCACAAATTTATACAACAAGCTCATGAAAGCCACTTACTGAGGCATCGTGGTGGACCAGGTTTCCATTTTCCTTCAACACAGTTGAGAAGAGATGGTCCTTCGAGTGAGTAACCTTGGTCACAATTGTATTCAGCTGTCAAATGGTTGCTTTCACTCCTTCCATTTTCGATCTTCCCTGGATCATCGCAAGGAACTACAATTTCAAAAAGAAAAATGCAATGTTATCAGAAATGATAAATAATCCTAAAATATAAACTTAGGAATTTGGAACTTACTTTCACATCTGGGAACAGGATGTGACCAATGTCCGTCGTTACATCTTATGGATAGCTCACCAAACAGTTCAAATTCCGGGTAACAAAAGAACTCAACGATACCACGGTGAGCAAAGTTGTCTCCCTTTCTTCTTCCTTGTTTTGGATGTTGAAGCTTAGGACAGGGAGCTTTTGTAATTGGTAAATAAAAGTTAGTAAAATTTAAAGGAAACAAAAATATGAAAAATAGTGTGATAAAGTTAATTATAAAATAACTTTGATATTACGCGCGCTCTGATTGGTCAAAAAGCCATGTTTTATGAGAGTATAATACATGCTCGCGTCATTTTTTTTCTCTCTCTGCTTCTTAAAGGGGCACTTGGATGAAAACGCCCCATATTTTGAAAGTCCGAATAGTTCAATTATTTAAGAATAATATGACTCAATCATGATTATCAAAACCAGAATGGCAAAAATTTTAGCCCGGGAGCCACTCGTAGTTGAGAAATTTTGGTTTAAAAACTAAAAGAACAATAGGGTTGAGTAAATGACGTCATTTACTCACAATTTAGATGCTGAAAAATATATATAATTTTTATCCGCAAATTTTGACTGTGAAGAAAATATGTTGCTTGGCTACTATTGGGGCCATGTAGATAAGTTTAACCAAGTTTGGAGGCATTTCCAATTTTCATCGATTTTCATCCAAGTGCCCCTTTAAAAGCATTTGAGCGCTAGTTATTTTATAAAAGCAATAAAAAAAAAAACAGTTTTCCGTGTATTAAACTCTGATAAAGACATTTGGGATGTGGAGAGAACACTTGAGAAGCTGGAAACCACTCCGCTACGCGTCGTGGTTTCCTACGCTTCTCTCGTGTTCTCTCCACATCCCGCGTGTCTTTATCAGAGTATAATACACGGAAAACTGTTTTTTATTCCTTAATCAAAATGAAAGGTAAACTTTATGGCACCTTTGCAAACAGGTGGTTCACTACTCCATGTTCCATTTCTGTTACAAATCAGCACTGAAGGACCATCCCTTGTATATCCTTGATTACACTCAAAACGTACAAGAGCTCCAATATCAAAGTTCTTATCCAGACGATGCCCATTTTGTGGAGCGACCAAATCAGGACAACCTCCTTAGAAATAATGAAAAAGAAAATGTGATTGGTAGAATTCTAAAGACTGAGCTGTCTACACAAGATGACGTCAATTTTGTCACTTAACGCAGGTGGGCAATGAAATGCATGGCTACCGTGGGGTCCAAGAGTGTTAATTTTGCTAATAGAAAGTGGAACACTGTTTAGGGTACCTCTGCAAACAGGTAGTTCGCTGCTCCATGTTCCATTTCTGTTACAAATCAGCAATGAAGGACCATCCATTGTATATCCTTGATCACAATCAACATACACGAGAGCTCCATGATCAAAGTTATTATCCAGAAGAATTCCATTTCGTGGAGCAACCAAATCAGGACAAACGCCTTAGAAATAATGCAAAGAAAATGTGGTTAAATAAATGCTAAAGACTGAAGAAAGAAGATACGGTATCAATATCTCAAATTTTATTAGTCAATCCGAAATTGAGGAAAAGGCTGGATCGAGTTGGCATTGCAGTGGATTGCAGTGGATCGCAGTGGATCGCAGTGGATTGCAGTGGATCGCAGTGGATCGCAGTGGATCGCAGTGGATTGCAGTGGATTGCAGTGGATTGCAGTGGATTGTAAAATTGTTTTAGTAGACATATTCCAAGATGGCGTCTATTTCGACCCCTAACGCAGCGGAGCATGCATGCAATGAAATATACTACTGTTGGGTTAGCCTCCTTTGCAGACGTTCTTAGGGTCGTCACGTCGTCACGCAACGTTTCTCTCGTGGGGAGAGAAGTATTGCGTGACGACCCTAAGAGTGTAGGAGGCTACTGTGGGGGTCCATGAGCGTTATCTTTCTAATTTCTCTAATAGAAAGTGGAACAAAATTAATATGAAATAAAGATATTGTCCACATAACTGAATAGGGAGCAAGGACTTTAGATTGTGGTTAAGCGATTGGTGTATGGCATGAACAGAACTACTAATGTTACCTATGCAGTGTGGTATTTTACTGCTCCAAGTTCCCTCGCTACAAGTAATTGCAGTGCTTCCTTCCAATCGGAACTCCCTCAAACACTCAAAGGAAACACCTTTTCCATGCCTGAAATCAGTACTGTTCAATCTGCCATTTCTCGGTTGACCAGGATTGTCACAATCTTCTGTTGATTTTGATAGAAGTTAAAATTCCTGAAGTGTTAGCAAAAGGTCATAAACTTATACACAAACTTATGGAAACCACTTACTGTGGCATCGTGGTGGATCAGGCTTCCATTTTCCTTCAACACAATTGAGAAGAGATGATCCTACGAGTGAGTAACCTTGGTCGCACTGGAATTTAGCTGTCAAATTGGTGCTTTCACTCCTTCCATTTTCAATCTTCCCTGGATTATTGCAATGAACTACAATTTCAAGAAGAAATCTTTAGC
Source organism: Anthopleura sola (assembly GCA_023349425.1). Taxonomy (NCBI): domain Eukaryota; kingdom Metazoa; phylum Cnidaria; class Anthozoa; order Actiniaria; family Actiniidae; genus Anthopleura; species Anthopleura sola. Next base: position 7,270,997 of record JALHLI010000010.1, on the reverse strand, counting down.
AAATTTTAATTTTTTTTATCTGTAAATGATTTTATTTTAAAACATACGACGATTACATACGTCACCAGTACACTTTACCTAGACATGTCGGGAAATGCTTGCTCCATGAACCATCATCACATACTGTTTCACTTACACCGGTTAGTTGTTTTCCTTTGGTGCAATAGAAGTTGATCCTTTTTCTATGACTTAGATATTCGTCTGGATTGACAGAAGGCTTTGATTGAACACCAGTGAAGTTACCTGGCACCTTGCATTGACCTGTGCATGATAAAGATTCGAAAATATGATAAAAATGTTACATAATGCTTGGGGTTTCGTAAACTTTTTATAGCAAACGGGAACGTTTGGACCGTGCTTCTTTTCATCGAACTTCATTGTAGATAACTGAGCTAACCAAGATGGAGTTGCGGATTCTAAACTCGAATGATGAATGTTATTTTATATATTCCAAGAAACTGGCATAAAAAGGAGCCCTACCATAACAAACAGGCGCCTTATCGTTCCAATGTCCGTCATCATTACAAAGTAACTCTGCTTTTCCCACCATGTCATATCCAGGATTACAACGATATGTGACTCTGTCACCAGATAGATACAACCCCACATTATCTGTTTTGTAGCCATTTATGATGTTTCCTGGATCTTGGCAAATTTCTGTAAAAATAAATAAAGACAGAGATATTGACAAATCAAATGATCAAGTTATTTAGTTTTAATCAATATTTGGTTGGAAATTGGAAGTTGTCGAGCGTTTTTAATAGCCTCGTTGCTCGGAAGTTTGGGCGACCACTTCCCACGTTATCGACTTTAAATAAATTATTATTATTATTTTAAGACTGAACTTATATCTAAAGCATAAGGTTTAGATGAAACTAGTGGTATATTTTCGCCAAGGCCTCCTAACCCCGTTTTGATGTTTATCAGTTTCTTTTGCTACTTTTAGAGATACGAATATAGTTATAAATTGTCTTGTTATAGATTGTGTAATTTGTTATTAATAGTTTTATCAATGGATTATTATTATCAATAAAATTATCATTATTATTATTATTATTATTATTATTATTATCATTATTATTATTGTTATTGGCAAACCACAAAACAAGCAAGAACTAAAAATTTATGTAGTAATACTGATATCTAAATTAGAAATCATCGAATATCTTACTAAGGCATGCAGGACGCACGTTGGACCATTTTCCATCATTACATATCGAAGATGATTCACCAATCATTTGTGTTCCATTTTCACAAGTGTAAGACACTTGCTTTCCATGTCTGTAGTCAGAACCTGATTTTGAACCTTTACTGGGAGCGCCAGGGTCTGAACATGTTTCTAAATTTTGGAGCAAAAAAGGTCCATTAAACAATTATTTTGAAGATTTAAACGGCATGATGAACTACATTACATGTTTGACTTCTTATAGATTCCTTTCACGTGACGTCAAAGCAGCTCAATTTGGAGGACAAAACAAAAGCATTTCAATCACCTGAGAATTGGAAACTTAGTTATTTTCTCCTCTAAATTGAGAAATTTCGACGTGCTGCAAGAGGTCTATTTAGTTATTTTCATCCAACTCACTTTTACAGGAAGGCCATTGGTTACGTTGATGTGGAACCCAATTTCCATCGTTGCATGTTATTGAAGAAGATCCCACAAAGGTGCTATTCTCCGAACACGAGTAAGTTACATTGTGACCATGTTCATAGCTGTCTCCCGTCTTTTGACCATTTGGAATGTCCGATGATTTGGAACAGGAGGCTAAAAAATTAAAAGATTACAATTCAACCACAATAGACCTCTTTACCTTCGTATGCAAATTGCCCATTTCAGACCACATAACATTCCCTTGAGAAATGTTCTTTTGTTAAAATATTTACACATGAAAAAATCAACTCCCAAGAGTGGCATCACGTGGTCTGAAATGGGCACATTAAACAACGAAGGTAAAGAGGTCTATTGGGGATTACCCTTAGTAAATGAGTCTGTAATCAAGGAATACAGCGGTATTTGACTAATTCGAAAACGGCCCGCATTTTCAGTTTTACTAACCAAAGCATTTCGGTATTTCGTGGCTCCATTGACCATCAACACATTCGATTGTTTGCTGGCCATGTAGTTTATGATTGTCATTACATAGAAATGTCCTGACGGTGCCATGTTTAAAATCTGTCGCGAAACGGACCATGGGCTTCTTTGGGTAACCATTCTTGGGCACCCCAGGGTCAGGACAGCGTACTATATGGGGAAGAATAGCATAGCAGATTTAATTCTTATATTTGGAGTAAATAACTTTGCGGACACACTAACCCGGACCACTTGAACAAAACTGACCAACTACATAACACCTAATGATAAAAATGACATTGTAAGAAAAACCCTATGGGCCAGATGGATGGATGGATGGATGGATAGATTGGCCGAGATTGAGTTTATAACTTCTGAAATCGGTATATGCTTCTATAAATACATTCAAACAAACATGCAAATGAGCCCTACAATAACAAACAGGCGCCTTATCGTTCCAATGTCCGTCAGCATTACAAAGTAACTCTGCTTTTCCCACCATGTCATATCCAGGATTACAACGATATGTGACTTTGTCACCAGACAGATACAACCCCCAGCTGTTTGTTTTGTAACCATTTACGATATTTCCAGGATCTTGGCAAAAATCTATCAAAAAAAATAAATCACTGCTTCAGCTGCTTTAATTAAGTTGATTAGATACAAGGAGATAATGTTTGATAAGCGGGTATTATTGTCTCAGTATTCACATTATAGACCATGCACATCTGGAATTTTTTTCCATTTCTGCAACACTGTATGCGTACAGTAGCTGTCGGTAAGCCACTCTGGCTTTGGACTTCTTGAAGTAATAACACGTATATATTTACCTTTACAAACAGGAACACTATCACTCCATCGGCCGTTTAAGCAATAGATAACACTCGGTCCATCAAGTGTATAGCTTTCCCTGCATGAAAACGTTATGTTTGCCCCATGAAGACTCTTTTGATCGAGACGTAGGGGAGGTTTTGGTGTTGAATTAGTGAACCATGGGCTGTAGCATGCTCCTGAGAAATGCCAAAGCAAATAAAAAAACTACATAAAAAAACACGAAATTTCACAGCTATGGTAAAATGTCAGTTTTACTAACCAAAGCATTTCGGAATCTCGTGGCTCCATCGTCCATCAACACATTCGATTGTTTGCTGACCATGGAGTGTGTAGATGTCATTACACAGAAATGTCATGACAGTTCCATGTTTAAAAGTTGTCGCGAAACGCATCATGGGCTTCTTTGGGTAACCATTATTGGGCACCCCAGGGTTAAGGCAGCGCTCTGTATTAAAGAAAATGTCAGTAAAAAGAATATAGTCAAATATTTTATTCGAATTTAATTTCTATTGTTTCATTAGTAATATTTAGTGCTAAAAAGTGTTTACAATGATTACATTGTTTTGTTTTGTTTTGTATGGACACATGCATTGAATACTAGATTTTGTTGCACGGGTTAATTATAAGTGTCATGACTCTATACAGTGTTTGCCCTCTACCTCTTTGGATACCTAACAACTTGGTAGGGAGGATACATGATTGGTTATTTTTTTATTGGTAGATGGTTGTATTGATGGATGTCCATGGATGAATGGATAAACGCGTACTGATGTTAGATAGCCAAGTATGAAAATTTCTTGATCAACTTACTCATACATTTTGGTGTATCATGATCCCATGCACCATTATTGCACGTCAAAATTCCCGCTCCATGTAAAGCTTTTCCTTTCTTACATTTAAATTTTACTTGTTCGCCATGTTTGTAACTAGTACCGTATTTAATGCCACCAGAAGGTACTCCAGGGTTCTTGCAAGGAGCTGGGCAATATGAATATGATGCACAAATCAATGTTATAATACAGATACAGGAGAGGGAGGAGAGGTGTATGCAGTAAGGAAAGTAAGGGATTCTCCAAAGGAGAATTCCAAGGTCGTGTGAATTTTCACCCTCTAAACTGCATTTCAAAACCCTGCTTATAAATGTGTGGAAGTGTGCAGGGGTTGTGTGGATCCTAAGTTAGTATAGTAATACAGAAGCAATTTTAATAAAAATTTAAAAGGGGTTGCATGGTAGTATCTAATACATATCTTTATGATCAAAATAATCTTTGATATTTTCGTCTGACAAGCAGTAACAAATGCCTTCCGGTAGGTCATTCTGGATTACATTCACACGTCATTCTCCTCACTAAATCCTCTCTTGAGTTTCATCTTGTTTACTGACCTAGACATGTGGGGATTTCCCCACTCCATCGTCCTTCTTGACACTCTAGTGTTTTCTGACCTTGTAACACATACTTATCGTTGCAACGAAATGTAACACTAGATCCATGTTTACCAATTGGCAAAGATGGATTTACTATATTTCCATTAGGAACTTCGGGATTGGGACAAAGTGCTGCAAGTTAAGATCATAGATAATGATTTATAACTCAGTGAATAAAAATAACCAGTGAAAAAATATCATTGAATGTCATGCTAAGCAATAATGCCTTTAAATTCAAAGCATAAGTAGGAGAGTATGACCTGGCGAAGATCCATGAGTTTAAGGGTTATGACATGTTGAAAAAGAAGGGTTCACTTATCACCTCGGATGGAAAATTTGACTTTTATAATTAGTCAATTTTAGTGCTAGTGTCTCCCTTCAAAGTCTTTCGAGGCAAAGATATATTTAAAAACATGATAGAATCAAATGCTTAAATGAAAAAAAAAAAAAAAAAAATTCCCCTGCTGCTTTACAAAAGTGTTCATTTGAAGATATACATTCAAAATAGGACGAGAACATAGGGTGGTTCTGACATCCGCAAATCCACAAACCCACCTCAAAATTGTGTGCCATTCCTGCAACAGGTTATAACTATAACTTTGTATGATGCACCATGAACGTAATAAAAAAATCACTCTACAGATATAAAAAGACAGGCTGATAGAACTCTATGTGCTGTTACAATTTCCGCATCATTAGACTTCCTTTGACAATTTACTTACGCTTGCAATCTGGTATTTCGAAGCTCACTCCACCACTGCTCATGTTCCTCGTGCCAACTTTATGAAAGCCATCGCGACATTTGAGCTCGATACCACTGCTATACAGGGCTTCATTGCCATATACTGAAGGAATCACAAAAAACATGATGAGACCATGTTTTTATAGGCAATCAGCTTGCTTTTGTTTAGTGATAAATTATGATATTAAATGCATCCAAAAAAATTAAACATACTGATTGAAAAGGCGTAGATTTTAAGTCAAAGACAAGATTATGAATATGAAAAACATGAGATTGGCGTTACCTTTCTGATGTCGCAGAAGAAAAAAGGACATAAAAGTGGACACCAAGAAGCTGCCAAGAACCATTATTAATCGCTCTTATTTATTTTGAAGTTATTATTGAAAGCTTTTTCTTATGCAAAAAAGATGTGCAATTATGGCCTTGGTATCATCAACCTGTACATGGAACTTGCAGATATTCTTGTTCGCAATAATTGGTCGCGAGTTAACAACCAGCTTGGACCACTGTTGTTGGCTGTTTCTCAATCGAATATAGTAGAAATTTCTCCCTGTAACACAAGATGGGGCTCAATGATCGAGTAAGCAGAAATTCTTCAATGAAACACAAGATAGAGTAATTCAATCGAGTAAGCAGAGATTCAATATAATGACATAAGATGGAGCTAATTCGAGTAAGCAGAAATTCTTCAGTGGCACTTGATGGAGTAATTCAATCGAGTAAGCAGAAATTCCTACATGAAATGTAACATAGAGAACGAATATGTCTGTGTACCTGTGTACGTCTTTATTATTTAGTTTTTGTTTCTTCCTTTCTTTCTTATTTTCTTTCTTTCATTATTCTTCTTCTTTTTTGAGCGGTTACGTTAAACATGGAAAAATCTATGTTCGACTTCCGGCTCCATGAGTTAAGTGCCGGTTAATCGCCGGAGAGTGCTGGAAATCTCAGATTGCATGAACAATAGTTGGTTGATATTTTAAACGAGAAAAGCAAAGAGAGGGTATACACGACTTAAAGAAATAACTATATTTTAGGCCTTTTCTTAAACGAGCCAATTCGGGTGCATTATTCCTTTACGTTATCCAATAACTGAAGCGATTTCGTTTATTTTCATTTCACTACTCTGATTTAGTTTTTTTTGCGTGGAATTTTGCGTGTATTTCCTTTGACAAATGCAAAACTTAACTTAATTTTTTTTCTTTGAAAAATTTAATAGTACTTCCCTTTTGGGCTTTTTGAGATCCATAATACTGATTTTCCGGTTGGCTCAGATAGATGAGCATCGGACTATCGCCATGATCGTGCGGGAGGTCATGGGTTCAAGCTCTGTCCGGACCAGCACTCAGGGTCTTAAAATAACTGAGGAGAAGGTGTTGCCTTTCTAATAATATCTAAAAATGTTAGACCTTCACGTGGCTCTGATGATCACGTTAATGGCGGTGCCGTCCCTTCCATAACATGTGTGTATCTGGGGTTGCGGGGTTTTTTTGGTTGGGTGTATGTATGGATGTATGTATATGTATGTATGTATGTATGTATGTATGTATGTATGTATGTATGTATGTATGTATGTATGTATGTATGTATGTATGTATGTATGTATGTATGTATGTATGTATGTATGTATGTATATTATATATATAAATATTCATTTTTATCTATATTTTTATCCTTAGAATAATTTATAATTTAGGCGCTATATAAATTATTAAATTATTTTTAAATTATTATATTCCAACTTAAGAGACGTTAAAAGAGAGCCACATGTTTATCAGTTGAATTACTGCTACGTGCTACCCTCTATAAACAAGGTTAATTAATATATTTATTGTTAAGATAGGATTCTTGATTATCGTGCTGTACTAATGCTAATGTAAATGTCAAAACAACCCATGACTTTGTTGCTATAACTCTTCTTTATGCCAAAATAAAACTATCAACAAAATGTTTACACAGAACAAAATGTAGATAAAGGCAAATAGAAATGGACTGCAGCACAATAGGCTAATGTCAGTACAAGTATTCCATTGAGGGTCCTGAATCACCTTTTTTGGGCTGGGAAAATGGGATTTCATGCACTGGGGCTGGGATTTTGCATTACTGGGATTGAGATTTTGCAAAATCTATAACTCAATTCTATAACTGAGACTGAGATTTTGCAAAATGAATTTTGGGCTAGGAAATGGGATTAGGACCCCCCTCTCCATCGTATAGTGGGAAATTTTCAAATTTGCGTTTCAAAATCAACAATGCTTAGTGTTTACTTATATAATTTCCTGGTATATTACATAAAATAGAAAGTCGTAATAAGGCTGGCAGCATCCAACACATCTTCTGTGCTACTGAAACTGAAATTGAAAATAAAATAAAGTAATTTAAAGATTAATCAATATTTTCGACGTCAATCAGTCCACTATTCACAAAAAATGATTGTGAATTATGCAATTTATAATTATTAGTATTTTTAGGAGAGTGATTTTATCTCACAAAACAAAGTTGTATCATAATTGACTTACATCAATTAAGTAAAACAAAACAAAAGCAATTGGCCTGCTTAGTGAAATATATTTAGTGTTCAAAAGTGGTTCATTTGCATTTTATTTAATAGTTAACTACGAAAAATTAACCTCAGTCGTGAACAAATGATGGCAACATAAGTACCTGAAACGCAAAAATATATGATAATTATAAAGATTGGAAATATTCAAGTCTTTGTCAAGAAAAAATCTTTGAAACCTTTATTAAATTTGTAGATCTTTTAAGTGTGACGTCAATCAAATGAAAAAACGACTTCCGGGTCCAAAATGAAAAGCAGTTTTATTATGATTTTTCTTACTTTTTCTTCAAAACAGGATTTGGTGTCCAATGTTCTAACTATTTCAGGTGGAGTTTAGGAGTTTCAGAAGGAGCAGAAAGAGAGGAATATGTAGAGATCTAGAGGCGGAGAAAAGGAGTGTAGAAGCAGCTTGAGGAGCTGCAGGAGGGGAAGCGGCTTTGGCTAAAAGCAAAGAACTTGTTCTTGATAAGCGACGATATCAAACTCAACTCCATCAAATGTTCAATTGTTTATTAGTTGAAAACCAAAAATTACATTTTCCCAAATCCCATACATGCATAGTATTCATAAAAAAGAAGATACTTTATATTTCAATAATGTCGCTAAATATCATTTTTAAATCTTTGATATAGGTGAAGATTAACGTATTCTTTTACACGCCAATGTCATGGAAGATGATGGAGCTTACATGGAATCTTAGTTCACTTAATTTCACAAAAGATATCTGACCAAACAAAGAAGGTATGACATAATGTCTTAATGGCACCTGGATAAAAACAGAAAATATCACTGGAATTAATATCGTTAAAGTGCTAAATCAAACAAACAAACAAACAAACAAACAAACAAACAAACAAACAAACAAACAAACAAACAAACAAACAAACAAACAAACAAACAAACAAACAAACAAACAAACAAACAAACAAACAAACAAACAAACAAACAAACAAACAAACAAACAAACAAACAAACAAACAAACAAACAAACAAACAAACAAACAAACAAACAAACAAACAAACAAACAAACAAACAAACAAACAAACAAACAAACAAACATTGAATTCGAAAACAAACAAACAGCATCGTAACGTTATCGCCAACAAAAGTGACAACAACAAAACAACGATAATAAAACAAGTTTGCCACAGCAGCCCCATGAGAGTAATTCCGTGCATTTCAACCGACTAAATTATTAGCCTAATCGAAATTAGTAGATACTCCTTCTATTTCCAGTTTTGCAACTACGAGACATTGAGTATAAGATTCCTGGGTTAATAGGAATCACGCTATATTATTAAACAAAGACACTGTGACTGGACCCACTTACCCCTGCATTTGGGTGGTTCATGATTCCATTTTCCGTCATTACATCTGATGACAGCTTCTCCTTTCATTATCTTTCCACTCTTGCATGCAAACCTCACTCTATCGTCATGTTGGAAGGCACTATCATACCTGATGCCATCTTGTGGTACCCCAGGATCTTCACAGGGAGCTTTGAAAAACACATTAGAATGAGTACTATCCTCCGTAAATTACATACGAGCTAATGCCAATAGTCAAGACCTGACGTTTTCCTACTTCTTGGAACGGGGACAACGTTGAAAAGAATATGAAATATTTCTAAATCATTACAGCCTTTTTTCGTGACCCTTATAGGAAAGATATCCGTCTTTCTGTGGATTCCACTGTTAATTCTCATTATTTTTTATTTTTTATTTTCATTATCCGTCTACATACTTATTTTCTTCCCGAGTGTACTTACTTATACTTTAATATTATACAAACCTAAACATTTTGGGATATTGTGACTCCATTTTCCGCTCTGGCACTCTATGATCTGATGTCCCTGGGGTGTATAGGTATTGTTACAAGCAAAGATGATAGTTGTTCCTTGTGGAAAGTCCACTGTAGGTAACGACGTTACGTAACCGTTTTGAGGGACTCCAGGGTCTTGACAATCTGTTTCAAAAACTGCAACAGATAGGCACAAGAGCGAAATAATTATAGTTCAATCAATGGATGGATGTACGTGGTGAATTTGATGGATTTTACGGATGGGTGAATTAGAGGAATTGGATGAGTTGGATGGGCGGTTAGGTAGGTACATGGTTGTATAATGGCTAGATGGATGAATGAATGGATGGATTGATGGATGGATGGATGGATGGATGGATGGATGGATGGATTGGCGGATGGATGGATTGATGGATGGATGGATGGATGGATGGATGGATGGATGGATGGATGGATGGATGGATGGATGGATGGATGGATGGATGGATGGATGGATGGATGGATGGATGGATGGATGGATGGATGGATGGATGGATGGATGGATGGATGGATGGATGGATGGATGGATGGATGGATGGATGGATGGATGGATGGATGGATGGATGGATGGATTGATGGATGGATGGATTGATGGATGGATTGGCGGATGGATGTATTTGTTTAAGTACCTTCGCATTTTGGGAATAAAGCACTCCAGTTCCTATCATCACACACCGATTCTTTAGAACCGTTCAGTGTCTTGTTATTCAAACAAGAAAATCTAATTCTGCTACTGTGTGGGACATTTTGACCAGGCAAAACACGAGGCGAAGAATGAACGCCGGTAAAGTTGTTTGGTACCTCACAACCACCTATTAATAGACAACATTTTTATCAATAATAATAAATCATCTTTTTAAGATAAAATTAAAAAATAACTTGACTTATTGTGATTCATGCAACATTATACCTTTCTGTCTCCAGATAAAAAAAGGGTCTTGGAAATCTTGATTAATAACCTTGACACTATTTTCATTTTTGTTAAGTTTACCTTTACAAGAAGGAATGTTACCACTCCATCGACCATCATCACAGTGGATGGTTTGTCGTCCTTCAAGGGTGTATCTGGGTCTGCAGCCGAATTTTATGGCTGTGCCATGTTTGGTTTGATATCCTCGCACGAGAGAAGGTTTTGATTTTGGACCATTGGATGGAATCACAGGATTATTGCAACGACCTATAAGTTTGTATCAGTGACTTTAATACATGCATTGTGAGGGACCGCTGATTTTTTGTCGGGGAGGAGGGTTGGTGAGATTCACTTGGTAACGCATAAAAAAATCTGACCCCCCTTCCCCCTATTGTTGCATAAAAATGACCCATTTTTTCATTGAGTTTAAAAGTGCTGTGTTTTACACTCGAACTCTAGCCTAAAGTTTGATTCCCCAGTAAAAATAATGAACTGCTTCCCTTGCTTTATTTGGAACGTGCTTTTCTTGGCGAGTATATATCTAAAAAGAATATTTTTCCCTTACGTTTACATTCCGGTCGTTGTCCACTATTCCATCTTCCTGTAGATAAACACCGTATGGTCTGTGATCCAATCAAATCAAAGCCACCACGACAATAGAAACGAACTTCTCTTCCTTCGATAAATTCAGATCCACTGAAGTATCCATTAGCAATACTTCCTGGATAACTACATATTCCTGAAGAGAGATTCAAATAAAAAAAAACACATTTATTCCATCTTGAACATTAAGACATTTGACAAATTACAAATGTTCCATGTAGGAGCCATAGTTGCCAAACATTTAACTAAAAACGGATGATTGCAAGATTATTCATCAAACTCATGTTGTCGTTCGCCCGGGATCCCTGTGGTTTTATACTTTTGGACTTCCTTTGTCAAAGGAAGGTTACCTAGGTAATTTCAAGATGGCGGACAGTTTGAAATATTTCCTCGCTACAATATGTGCGAATTTCATTCAAATTTTCGAGAATTTACATAGAAATTTAGCAGACAATTCAACAAAAGGGGATCTCTATTCACTTCCAAATAAGGTAATCTCCCCAAATATGGATATAGAATTGTTGAGCGTGTGAACGACGATATTATATTGAATATTGAAATGTAATTTTGTTCTCTTCAAGAGAACAATTTCTTACGTTCACAAGTTGGTGGATCTTTGTTCCATTTTCCATTAACACACACAGCATACTCGTCTCCATCAAGTTTGTACCCAAGCTTACAGAAGAATCTTAATCGATCTTTGTTGTTGTAGAGGCTCTTCCTCGTGCCTATATTACCATTTGCTGGTGTTCTTGGCCGTGCACACATTGCTGCTTGACCTAGAAGAAACTTAAATTATCCCTATCTTCGTAGTCATCAAATGTATCAGGATATACAAGGTGAGACGTGGAAAATAATTATGTTAAATTATAAACTGATTTGGTTTTACCTAAGCATTTTGGTGGACTTTGATTCCATCGCCCTCTATTGCACCTGATAGTTCGAGCACCTTCCATTTTTCTTCCTCGGTTGCAAGAAAACCTCACCAAATTGTTGTGTCTAAAAGAATGATCAAGTCGGCTACCTCCTTTAGGTATACCAGGATCTGGGCAAGGAGCTGAAAAGAAGAGAGAAATATTTATTTATCACATTTTAAAAGAAAGTACACCAAAGATGGAGTTTGCCATGTGAATAATATAACTCTTTCATGATATCCTTAAAGGATTGCTTTGCTTTCAAAAATTCGGGAGGATTAATTTTTTTTCATTCGATCAATTATTTTATTCCTTACCTAAACAAAAAGCTTGAGATCCACTCCATGTCGCATCATGTTTACAAATGATAAAGGGTTTTCCGATTCTCGTAAAGTTGGTCTTACATGAGAACCGAACTCTGTCTCTGTAGAAGTATGTTCTTTTAGCAGGTCTGCGTGATCCATTTCTGGGGTTGCTAAGCCTTGGGCACTGAGCTGTATAGTATTATTTGCATGAAAAGAATAGAAACACAAAATTATTCTAGATCCTTTGCACTCGTGGATTTTGAGACTTATGATGTTTTTGCTTGATGGTGGTGGTGGTGGAGTTATTCCCAGGAGAATGAAATAGAAAAGGCGTAATGGACAGGCTGTTTGCATTGATATAAGTCAAGAAACTAAGCTAATGACATCTTTTGCTAAATAGCCCACTTTTGATATTCTGCATGGTTGAGTGATCACGCACAAAGCAATTCAAGACGAGGCTTCAGGGAAATAAGGTAATACCTAAAGATTACTTCATTGCTTCCCGAGCTTCGCCTTGCTTTGTGCGTGATCACTTAACCAGAATATCAAAAGTGGGCTATTCAACCAATGTGGTGACTATGAAAACCTTTTAATAAGTAAAAATGAAACGTCGTGTTATGGATATTGGTATGCTTCCTGGTCCTGGAGTTAATGTCAAATACAATTGAATAGCATAACTTAGAATATTAAGCTAACCTTTTCGGCATACTGGTGCTTTTGACCACTCCCAATTTGGCCTGCATTTACGTCTCGGTCTTCCTTTCAATTTGTATCCTCTTTTGCATTTGTACTTCACGCGGGAACCCTCAGAGAAATCTTTACCAGTGTAGCGTCCATTCCGTATATTGCTAGGTCTACCACAGTTAACTATCGTAGAACACAAAGTAAATGTTTGAAAAAGTAAATGTTTGAGAAAACCACATTTTTCTTAACAGTGATGCTTCATTTGCAGACCCAAGATAATTTGGGTCAGCTGTTACCTATAAATCTTTATTTACTCTTAAATTTTACAATTCGTTCTTAAAACTTCAAAGGGATGGCTAGCCACCCAATCCATCCCTTAGACCAATCCAACAGCAGTTTTAAAAAACATAGATGATTAGCAAAATAAAAAACAAAAACAAGAAAAACAAGAGAAAAGCTGAAAGGTTGACAATGTGTATCATATTTGCACAAACGTTCAGTTCCTGACCATTATTTAAAGAGCTAACTAATATAAATGAAAAAACACGTGCACCAAGCCAACTCTAAGCTACCTTTTATTGTCTTCTGAATCCAAGGAACAAACGGTTCCATTCTTGTATAATAACCATATTTGCCTTTGAGGCCACATCCTTCACCCCAGCTGACCAGACCAACTGTCACCCATCTCTGTGCACCTTTGTGGAACACTTGTCTAACCAGGCTACTACCACTGTCACCTTGACAAGTATCGTTGCCTCCTTTGCCACTACCAGCACAAAATGTCACAGAACGGTTAAAGAAATATGCAGTCGCTTGGTCACACAAGTCGTCGTTTTGAATTTGGTAAGCAGAGTGAAGAAGAACTGGTGAACGAATACTCTTTGTGGTTCTTCCCCAACCGGCAATACTTGCTACTTTTCCAGGAACAGAAACCTTCTCGTTGGAATCTGGTATGCATATGGTGCGAACAAAGGGACCAAGGGTCACAGTTTCATTGAGTTCTATCAGAGCAATGTCATTCTCATAGTGTGGAGCGTGTCTGTATCCTGGGAAGACTCGTATGTTCAGGGCTTGACGTACTTGTTCAGTGTTTTCTTTACGAAAGATGTTGTAATCCCCGGCTACGACATGGTATCTAGAGCAAAGATAGTGTAATATTACCTTTCATGTCATATGATCATCTCTCAAGATTTTTCTGCAAATCTACACCAAATTACTCAAACTTTGCTCTTCAAAAACTAAATCGTACCACATTATAAAGAGCGTGATTGTTCACATCAAGGTCCTTTTTCAAAATAAGTACAATACTTTTAGCTAAAAAAACCCCCAATATTTTAGAGGCAGTGAAATGATTCTCACTTGTTTGGAGTACTGGAATCCTCCACATAGCGAATTCTGCTGGACGTTTCACTTATTTTATAGAAGCAGTGAGCTGTAGTTATGACCCATTTCATATTAAGAAGAGCTCCACCACAGATGAACTGCTTTTGTTTCATACCTATTGTCGATATAAAATAAGAATATAAATAGATTGAAATATTGTGATCAACTTCTAAAAGCTAAAGAGGGAATCTTCCATTTTTGGTTGCACGAGTGGTTGATGGATAGAATTAATGCAAGAATGGAGAGAATGGATTGGTGCATGGTTTGGTTGATATATGGATGGTTAGATTGAATGACAGATGGATGGATGGGTGGGTGGATGGATGGATGGATGGATGGATGGAGGGAGGGAGGGAGGGAGGGAGGGAGGGAGGGAGGGAGGGAGGGAGGGAGGGAGGGAGGGAGGGAGGGAGGGAGGGAGGGAGGGAGGGAGGGAGGGAGGGAGGGAGGGAGGGAGGGATGGATGGATCAATTCTTAGGAACGTGACACATATACAAAAAGAAATAAAGACACAAAAAGCCCCTGCAGACCTACCATCATCACTTCCTTTGTAAATGGCCACTTGCCAAGGCCACATGCCGTGACGAGATTGAATTCCTCCAATTATTCTGGAACGTGTACTCGCTGAGCGCAGTCCACAATGATCGTAATCTAAAACCAAATATATTCTTACCACTTCTGTACATTACTGTACATACCCCTTGCAGCACTTCGGAATGCAGCTCAATTTGGAGGATAAAAAAATAGGTTTCCAATTCTCAAGAGATTGACATTCTTTCTTTTTGTCCACAAAATTGAGCTGCTTTGACGTCATGTGCCAGGGGTATATATAGGTATATATAGGTATATATATATACATAGGTATATATTTTTTGTTCAATCAATACACCAAACGCATCATGGTGTCATTTTAATAGACCTGCCACAATCCTTCGCGATTTCTTTCTTATAAAGATTTGTATTTCGCATTACAATGGGGCCACCAATCAACTAAATAAAAGGAAAATATGCAAGGAGTTCTGCTAGTCGGCAGTAAATGACGCAACAACACGAACAATCATTAGTTGCACCACTGGTTTGGTTCATACATACTAATAAAAATGCATAGCGTTTCAGTCATTCTTATGTGTACATAGAAGTTTTTTATTACAACTCTTACTTCCGTTGTCTTTGTCTTCTTTCAAGGTTAATTTTAAATGTAAATCTAATAAAACTAAACTATTGATTCCATAACTTGTGGACATACCTTGTGACTTGCTTGTGGAGAACAGAAAGCACAAGAATGCCAAGACTGAGGTCATCAAACACTTCACCTATATATTATCAAGCATGAAAGGATAAAAATGCGTCATGTCTGGACAAGAATCCGTTATGAGAGAAAAGTTAATTTTCTTTCCGCCGGATCATCTAAAAAGACCAGTGCAAAAGAAAACAAGATCAATCGCGTAAAAAAATTACAGACTTGTCCTATATTGATTATATAAGACTGAGATTAGTTTATTTACATAAAGCGAAATATTTCATTGGCATCGAAAGATCAAGAAAGAACTTTCTGCGAATACTCGACGACACTGGCAAAAAAAAACTTAGATAGCTACAGTACCTTCCTTGTTGCCATATCTGCTTCAAATTCCAGGAAAATCTCTTCTTTTCGTTGAATGAAAGACCTCAAACAAGCATCAAAGCCGAGAAGGTTCCAGTATTTCTTACTTCATAAAGATGTTGCTTGTCGCTGCCAAGGGCAAAGCAAATGTAATCTAATTCTGACACAAATTGTATGGACAGTCTCCAGTGTAATATAAGAAGGGGTCAGAAAATAGACCTGTTTTGGGATCTTTGCCAACATTAGACTTATTTTCTTGCATTAAAAAGAATAACGTATTATTTAATGCAACGGTGTCTGATCTTAGTTTCTTAGTCCTGTACGAGCGATATCTTGGGGAGCATTTCATCGATTCTGTCTTGAAATTTATCATTCTTGGAGGTTATGAGATCATAATTCTTCCAGTCAGCATTTTTGACGAGTAAAATGGCTTTGTGTGAGAACTGATCACCACCGAACATTCCTGCCTTGTTATTTGTTTTACGGCGATAACTAACATTGCTAAAATACCTCTAAATGACCTCGGATGAAATAAAACCTTTTACATATTAAAATATGTATCGATAAGGTAACATGGAAATAAATTTATTTGATACAATTCTTGCAATTTCACGTATTTTTAAACACTTATATTTCGGCCTCAAGTACAGTGCTTGGGTTGCCTGTGCTCCGATCTGATTTGCTGGTTCTGCTCATGCTCATGCAAGTTATACTGGAGTCTCTTTCTTCCCCGACTACAGCTTATCGGGACTGGACTAGGACACGTTATGTTGTCTGTTTATTTACGTACAAAGCTGAAAAATCGTAAGCATTTAGAAAACTTGAAGACACCAAGTTTTTGTTCTAAAGGAGAAAACTACGTTTAACCTATTAAATTTAATTTCAACCTTACAAGTTTAAGACGATTTTTTATATATCGTTCTAAAGTTATTAATGTAGAGTTAGAAAAAACAATGCCAATTGCTCATTCTCATGAGCCCAAATAGTTGTGACGTCATATGATCATGTGAACCGATGAATTGGTTTAGATACAAAATGTAGGTGCTTTGAGTAGACGTATTTGATCTATTGTAACGAGTTTCTCATCACCATCATCTGCTCTCACTCGATATCTGTCATCTCTGTCTCTTCCTGCTATGATGGTACTTGTGTAATATATATACCACCATGGTGCTAACACCCTGGTGCCTACTTGTACCTCTTCGTGCTTGGGAGGAACATCCAGGACAAACGGCAAGTCTGTGTTCTTTTGAAAGTATTTAATTGAAGAACGGTGATGATTATGGTCTTCCAGTTCTACTTTCCAGTACCTTCTATTGAAGCTTGTCAGGTAGGCCTTCAGGTATTTATGACCACCTGCATAAACGCTATCCCATTTCACAGCAATACGTGTTTTATCGACGATGCATTCTGAAAGAGTAAACTCTCTTGTTACGTTCATATACCTCTACTGGTATGGGGCAAGGTTATCATAAACATTGGATGACCTATTTTTATTATTACGTGAGGGTTATCGGCCAGAAGCGACCGGTTATGTGATATATATAATTATTTGATACGTTCACCGAGGTCGTAATAATAATAATAATAATAATAATAATAATAATAATAATAATAATAATAAACTCTTTATTTAAAGAGGGTGACACGGAATAGTTAAAAACTAATAAACTAGTGACCCTCTGGTTTTATTCTTCAAATAAAAGTAGCCAGTTGTAGTATAGGATCTGTACTGAACTGGCAAAATTACTCCAGAATTTTGATGAATTTCTCTAAATTTCTTAAAAAATTTACAAAAATAGATATCGCTAAAAAGTGTGACATACACGCTACTTAAGTACAATTGATTTTTCAATTTCGGAAATATTCATTTCAGCTGATTAAATGGAAAAATGTTATATCTCAGTCGCAATGCATAATGAGATAGTAATGGATCCTCCTCTGAGCAGCAGCATAATTACAACATGAACACACTTAGGAAAATTTAACAGGACGTGTGCCAGAAACATGTAGCCTCAGGGTTATCATAGACATTGGATGACCTATTCTTATTACTACTATACACTTACCTGAAGGAAGGTCACATCCATATATCTCTACTGGTATACAGACAGGGTTATCATAGACATTGGATGACCTATTCCTATTATTACTATACACTTACCTGAAGGAAGGTCACATCCATATATCTCTACTGGTATACAGGTAGGGTTATCATAGACATTGGATGACCTATTCCTATTATTACTATACACTTACCTGAAGGAAGGTCACATCCATATATCTCTATATACTGGTATACAGACAGGGTTATCATAGACATTGGATGACCTATTCTTATTATTACTATACACTTACCTGAAGGAAGGTCACATCCATACATCTGTACTGGTATACAGGCAGGGTTATCATAGACATTGGATGACCTATTCTTATTATTACTATACACTTACCTGAAGGAAGGTCACATCCATATATCTGTACTGGTATACAGCCAGGGTTATCATAGACATTGGATGACCCATTCTTATTATTACTATACACTTACCTGAAGGAAGATCACATCCATATATCTCTACTGGTATACAGGCAGGGTTATCATAGACATTGGATGACCTATTCTTATTATTACTATACACTTACCTGAAGGAAGGTCACATCCATATATCTCTACTGGTATACAGACAGGGTTATCATAGACATTGGATGACCTATTCTTATTATTACTATACACTTACCTGAAGGAAGGTCACATCCATATATCTCTACTGGTATACAGACAGGGTTATCATAGACATTGGATGACCTATTCTTATTATTACTATACACTTACCTGAAGGAAGGTCACATCCATATATCTCTACTGGTATACAGACAGGGTTATCATAGACATTGGATGACCTATTCTTATTATTACTATACACTTACCTGAAGGAAGGTCACATCCATACACCTCTACTCGCATACAAGCAGGGCTAGCGTAAAATCCTCCTAATTTAACAGGGTTTATTTTTATTCGCCTTGCAATTAGATTGTTCTTAATTGTTTGTTTGACAATAGTTCTTGGGTCGGTGTTGGCTTTGAACATCTGAAACAGAATCATGGATTTCTTGATAAGCAAGCATTTTGAGCTAATTGAATACATGGTCAAAACAATTTCATTTTGGTACTGCATGTATTGTTCTTAACAAATAGGACTCTTTGCATTTTTGTATATATTCCTTGAATTGAGCATTTGTCTATATTTCATTAAATATATCAATGATAAAAATAATGTATGAGGTTAAAAATGGCAAAAGTGTAACCCGTCCTAGCGGGTTTACGTTTAACCAGTTGTAGCGGGTTGGGTTCTAGCGGGTTAATCAACCCGTTGTAACCGGTTACATTTTTTTGCCATTTTTGTTGTGTCAGTTGTTTACGATTCTTCTTACCTTATCAGTGCTGTCTTCCCTATAAACAGAAAATGAATTTCCTGCTAAATTGGACTGTAATACATACGACTCCACCCATTTGTTACCATACACACTTCCCTGTGTAGCCAAGCCTGTTATCCTGTGGGGTTTGCCAAAGTCAATTTGAAGGTATGGTTCTTTTTCACTTCCTGAGCACCAGGCCTTTGGGCCGTTTAATCGTCCATATTTTGCATAGTAGTACCAGCGTGTTGATGATGCTTGAATGTTAGCATCGGGAATCTTTCTGCTTTCCATTCCAAGATCTATTCCACAATCTGTTCAGGATAAAACCAATTCTTTGTTGGAAACAAATATTACATGAAATATACTTCAAATTTCGTGATTATTTCATGCCAGAGGAGAAATCAAGGCTGCTACGGTATAGGTGATCTGGTTTAGTCTTTCCTCCCTCTAAGAATGTCATCACTTTACATTTTGAATTGCGAGATCAAATGGATGTGTAGCATCCGTTACTGGGCTACCAGATGGGTTTGGTTTTCCAAAACAGGAAAAGTTGTGCAATAATACCCATGGGTCCTCAGTGGAGGGCATTACCAAAAAAAACTGGGCGGGCATATACTATATAGGTTTTCCATGTATATAATAATAAGTCGATTGCCGTCGTCAATCAATTTCACTGTGTTACCAAGTGGTTGATGGGTGGTTACAAATTAATGTTTGCGCATGCTTTTCTTTGTCTGCTTTATACGTAGACAAGGCTCAACAAAGTTAGAAATTACGCGTTAGTAAAGTTATATATTTCTAATCGGAAATTCCAAACTTTATGGGAGTGTAAATTAATTTACTCATATGAATCGTGTAGTATTAATTTAACTGTTGAAAGCAGTAATCAATGATGCGTAGAATCGAAGATCATTAAGGAAAAAAGGTTTCAAAACTTATTCATTTCATCTAGCTATAAAACAGACGGAAGGCTTGACTTGAAATGAATATTTATAGAGTTTTAAATTATTCTCAATCTTTTTTCACCGTTTTAGCTTTCAAGAATGGTTATGAAAGAATATAAATATATATATATGTATATATATCCTTAGGCTCGTCGGGCTGCCTGTGGTGAGGAGAAAAAAGACGAATGGTCCCCAGTTCTTTCCTGCTGCCATACATTTCATGGAATCCCAATCGCGTTCTGGAGAATAAATATGAAGTAGTCTGCGGAGAAGGCTAATAACATGGTTTATTTAAGGCTTGTATTTCGTTAAAACGAATCATAAATAATGCTTCAAATTCTCACCTGGTCAAATGATGATTTGCTTCAAGAAAAAATATTGAATACTAATTTACAATGAAAATCAAACGTGACAAAATAAATAAAATCCTAAAGTAATCTTGCGCAAAGTACTGCCAGTCCTAGCGTTATGATCGTGCGTTTGCATTTGATGAAGTATAGGTATAGATTATTTCCTTGCCACGGGCGTCGCTTATTGTTTTCGGCGACATGGCTTCGGCCGATTTTGACTGAATTAAAGACAAATGAATATGCCATAATGTATGATTTATTTTGCGCCCTTTCTATTTACACATTCAATAGGCGATTTGCAGGACTTGGTCACGTGACTGATATCACTAGGCAACGAGATTTTGGTATGCAAACTATTTGTCGCGGGAGATACAAAGTTGCCAACAAAGCCAAAGCAAATCCCAAAACAAAACCATCTATTTTTACAAATATTTGTCATTCCGATCAATTCCAACTTCAAAAAAAGGTGAGAAAAGTTGTTATCTATCGATTTTTGCCGTCTTTTGAAACAGAAACGACAATAATGACTTTTTTTTTCGCTTTTTCTCTCGTCTCTTCTCGATGTAAACAAGACCGAAAATGGCGACCTCGAAAGGTAAGTAATTGAAAAAGTTGTGTTTTCTACGTATTCTTTACAGCTATTGGCTTGAAATTCACTGAGAAGATAGACTTTTCTAACTTGTATGTAATAGCAAAAGAATGAGTGAATAGTTTAAGTGGAGTGATAAATAAATTTGCATGAAATGGCGAAAAAATATCGCTAATTTTTGCAATGTCTTCGATGTTTTCGCATTTCATGCAAATTTATTTATCACTCCATTTAAACTATTCACTCATTCTTTTGCTATTACATACAAGTTAGAAAAGTCTATCTTCTCAGTGAATTTCAAGCCAATAGCTGTAAAGAATACGTAGAAAACACAACTTTTTCAATTACTTACCTTTCGAGGTCGCCATTTTCGGTCTTGTTTACATCGAGAAGAGACGAGAGAAAAAGCGAAAAAAAAAGTCATTATTGTCGTTTCTGTTTCAAAAGACGGCAAAAATCGATAGATAACAACTTTTCTCACCTTTTTTTGAAGTTGGAATTGATCGGAATGACAAATATTTGTAAAAATAGATGGTTTTGTTTTGGGATTTGCTTTGGCTTTGTTGGCAACTTTGTATCTCCCGCGACAAATAGTTTGCATACCAAAATCTCGTTGCCTAGTGATATCAGTCACGTGACCAAGTCCTGCAAATCGCCTATTCAAATTCATTGTCAGATTCAAAACATAGAACATAGAAGCTGAGATCGAAAGGTATTTTGAGTTGGTTGGTTCTCTTTCCGACTCCGAAGGTTTTTCCTGTTCTCCGGTTTTTCCTTCCTTCTCTCAAACCAACCCTTACTAATTCAAACTGTTGAGAGCTGTGCTCTAGGGTCAAAGATAGACTATAGCGGCTGCCGAAGGCGCCTTCACATGCTTTCAGTTTCACCCTTTTGAGCTGCGCCACTGCTGTACTTTGCGATGTGGTGATTAGCGATAACCAACATCCGAGCCACTCCAAATTATAGTCTAACCATTTGTACATGAAAGTACAAATGCAGCACTTTCTCGTCGGTTGTTTTAAAACCCTGTTCAGCCTAATGGTCTGTCCGGGGATTAATCCAGCTCCCAAGTAACAGATATCATAATAAGGAATCCGAAAGCTCCAACATCGATTTGGAGTTATTATCAATTATAAAAACTGGTTAAATAAAAGCCGGCTTTAAGATCTTACCACTACATGTAGGAGTTGATCCTGACCAAATTCCATTCAAACACTTCATGAACTGATTTCCATCTAGATGGGATCCATTGTTACAAGAGAATTCAACAGTCATGCCATGAGTAAAATTATTGCCTCTCCTTCTTCCATTTAACGGTGTCCCTGGATCAGAGCAACGAGCTGTCGAATATCGAAAATAAGAAGGAAAAATAGATATATTTGCTAACCTGAGGGTCTAAATTTCTGAGATAAACTAGTTGAACTATTTATAACAAACAAACATGTTGCTTAGTGTTATTGCATCATTTTACAAACCTTTACAAACGGGCTGTTTGTCACTCCACTTTCCATCACTGCAAATCCGCTCTGAAGGCCCTCTAATGTCATATCCAGGGTTACAACGAAATCTCACTCGCGCATTATAATCAAAGTTATTGCCAAGACGTTCTCCATTTTTAGGAGCGTTCAAAGTGGGACAAACTCCTTTAAAAATAGTATATTATTAATATTGGGTATATACTGTAAACTACTGTTTATACACACACACACATATATATATAGTTTTAAAACACATGGCTGAGGTTACCTATGCACGTCGGAATGTCGTCACTCCAAACTCCTTCATTACAAGTAATGATAGGACTGCCATCCAATCGGAAACCTTGATTGCAATTTGAATAATACTTTTCACCATTACCATAATATATCATAGTATCTGTATTTCCATTCTGGGGATCTGGTTGGCTAATGTAGCAACCACCTGTAATTAGATAAGGAAGATTGAGAAGCGGCAGTGACCACTTATATTTAGTAATTTATTTTTTTTTAGTAATTTTTATAGCTGTTTTTATTTATCATTTTGTTGTTTTTCATTTTGAATTATTCCCATATATCTATAGATTTTTATGAACTTTGTTCATATTTATATGTATTTTCCTTTTTAATACATTTTTATTAATCATATAGAATTAGTTTAGATTTACTGTTTATATAATTTTATAATCATTTTTACAATTGTAAAGCGTTGTTGAGCTGTTGTAATTGCCGCTATATAAAATAAAGTTATTATTATTATATTTATGTAATTATCGAATGTTAAACGTTTCGTATCCAAGCTAGTGTTATCAAAGTAAACGTGAAATAAACTTACGCAGACATTTCGGTGGTCCTGAGCTCCATTTCCCATTAACACAAGTAATATTTGAGTTTCCTTCAAGAGTGTAATCCTTGTTGCACCAGTATTGAACAAAGAAGCGAGTTCCGTGCTTTCTCCCATTAGCAACGCTTCCACTATCTGTGTTACAAGGAACTACAACAACAACACAGAAATTACTCGTGAATGATAACAACATTTATCTATATGCAGATATATTTTTCAAGAATAAGAAACCTTGCAACCAAAGGAAAAGTCCTATTCCTTTCAATATTCTTTTTAAGACATTTGCTGTACCTTTGCATTTAGGAAAGTCTTCGCTCCAACTGCCATCATTACAAGTTATACTTCTTTTGCCATCAAGCTCCATTGTCTTGTTCAAGCAAGAAAATGTCAATATGTTGCCAGAATAAAGCCAATCTCTTGCAGCAACTGAAGGTAATGTCCTAACGTTGGCAACGTTGTAATCATCTGGTACTTTACATTGACCTTCATAAACCAGAAAAAAATCAGCAAAAGTGTGAGGGTAAATTGCCATGCAGGAATTATCTAGAATGTAACCAAGATTATAAAGAAGAAAGGAAACCATAGGAAACCGTAATTTGCATATTCTTGTTTCCTGAGGTAAGATACTTTTATCTAGAATTATTGGCAAAGCATGATATTTAAACCCTGAGTCACCAGAAATTAAAACTTCTTGGGCATCAACAGCCTCCGCAAAAGAAAATTTGGCTTTGATGAAGCTATGAGCTTTTACTTACAACACGCTTATTATATTTATGCCACTTTACCACTCTGAGGCGGACGGAAAGCCTTGCAGGTCTAGGACCCAATTACAAGGCAACCGATAGATCGAATTAGAATTTGAAAGGTGATTTTTGCGGAGGGAGGAAAACCGGAGAACCCGGAAAAACCCTCGAAGCACAGGAGAGAACCAACAAACAACTCTACTCACATACGACAGAGCCCAGCGAGGCTCGAAACCTGGTCGCATTGGTGAGAGGCGAGCGCTATTAGGAGCATGGGGCTGCTGTGTTGAGTCTATGCTATGTTCGTGACTGGTCTCTTAAACAAGGTAATAGCAAAAGGCTATCATGTTGTAGCATCTTACCTAAACAGCGAGGCACAGAACCATTCCACTGTCCTTGTTCACAATATAATACTGCACTGCCAGCTAAGTCAAATCTAGAGTTACAACGGAATGTAACTTTATCCCCAGATAGAGACTCCCTCTTTCCTATTCTCTGGCCATTTTGGAGTTTTTTTAGCGGTGGGCATATCTCTGAAGAAAAGAATGTAATTATATATAAATGTAAAGTCTGAAGCAATGTACTTAAGGCTAAACTAAAAAAATAACACGTCACTCACCGAGACACTCCGGGACAGTACTGGACCATCGTCCATCATTGCACGTCAAGCTTGATTGGCCAACGAGTCTTGTTCCTCTTTGACAGGTGTAATCTACTTTCTTGCCATGCCTGTAATCTGAACCGATCTCGTTACCTTTTGCTGGGGAACCAGGGTTTGAACATGGCTCTGTTAAATGAATATAAATCAATGAGGTAAATTTGTTACGGTATTTAAAAATCTTTTAGAAAATTTATGAAATTAAAGAATCAATTCTAATGAAATAAACTTTTACCGATAACAAGTAAATAAAAGTTTAAAAAGTTTGGAACTGTACTAGCTAGTTTCGGATGTTAAGAAAAAAAAAAGCCTTTTTATAATTTTTTTTTTTTGTTGTTGTTCTTTTATGCGACGTATTTTGGCTTTGACATTAAAATAGCACTGGATGATCCGTTACAGTTATTAATTGGATTATAAAATTAGTCAACGAAAATATTTAGAATTTACAAGTACTTCCAGCTGATCTGAAAAAGTGACGTAGAAATGACGTCACAGCAAAACTGAGGTGTCATGAAGCATGCAAAAATCCACTTATAAAAGTTTATATCTGAGATGAATCTAGATTTTCCCAGGAAAAGTTTTCGATATTTTGTATACATTTACTATGATATTCATTATTGAGTGGGGAAAAAATAAAATAAAGAAATATGTCTTACCCGAGTCGCCGGGCTACTAAGGATAACGCCTCAGTTTTACAAATTTTCTGATCTGATTGACTAATATTTTTTCTCAGATAAGCTGGTTAGAAATAGCAAGAAGCTTAGAGCATGCATGGAATGTAATGTTTGTTTTGAAGACACTTTTTCTCTCTCGTGGACCGACACCAAAACGTCAAAATCTTTTGATGGTATAATTGCATAAAAATCTTCTTAAGAATCCAATGATAACAATTACACATACTAAATAACAGCGTTGAACTTTTCTTTGATTGATGAACGATATTATAATCTGCTGAGCTGTTATATTGCAGCTACTCACCTTTACAGGAAGGTTTAGGTCGATCCCAATGTCCATTGTTACATGTCAGACGTGTGTCTCCTTCTAATATGTACATTCCCGAGCAAGTGTAAGTTACTTGGTTACCATGGAGAAAATTAGATCCATATTTTCGGCCGTATTGTAAAGGGCCCGGGTCAGAACATGGAGCTACAATGGGAAATATAACGAATTCAAACCTTTAGATTTATCAGAAGAAAAATTCAGACAATCAGTAAATGAAAGAAGTTACCATTGCATACAGGAACATTACTATCGCTCCACCGGCCATTCTCGCAGCGGATGGTCTGTCGTCCTTCAAGGGTGTATCTGGGTCTGCAGCTGAATGTTATGGTAGTACTGTGTTTGGTTCGCTGTCCTCGTACGAGGGAAGGATTTGATGTTGCAGCATTGGATGGAGTTCGAGGATTGTAACATTGTCCTAAAAATATGGGAATAGGTTACACGATCTAAAAAAGTAACAGTAACTGGAATGTCTCAGTTTTCTTTTCTTTTCTTCATCCCTTTCTCTCTTTCTTTCCCGTAACGCAAACACAGTCAATCGTTTTTATTAACCCACTTATAAGAAGATTAGCTTATTAGCAATGATAATGCATTTAATACGTGTCTTACGTTTACATTCTGGTCGGCTTGCATTCCATCTTCCATTTGATAAACATCGTATGGTTTTGGACCCAAACAAATCATAACCACTTTCACACGAGAAATAAATATCTTTTCCTTCGATGAACTCAAATCCTGAGATATAGCCGTGATTAGGCCTTCCTGGGTTACTGCATATTCCTATAACCAAAATGTATAGTTTTATTAATTTTAAAAGGCAAGTTATATTCTATCAATTGCGATAAATTCTCTTTCAATTGGAAATATTCAAATGTATAAGAATATCAACTGCAAAATACATACGTTTACATGCAGGTGGATTGCTGCTCCATTTTCCATTAAGACAAGTAATTCTCTGGTAACCAACACGTTTGTATCCACGATGACAAGTAAATCTCACTTCTTCTCTATTGAAGTAAAGTTCCTTCCTCGACGACCAATACATGTTATCTCTGTTATTTGGTCTCGGGCAGCCCTCTGAGAAATCCAGCGTCACCGAAGATAAAATAAAACAATACGACTTGCATGAATCGAAAAAGGAATTTGGTTTCCACGTCAAAAATACTAAGCAAGTCAACATTGGAAGGAATTTAGTGTGAAAAAAAAAGAAGAAATTGTGCAAAGTTTTTAGTGTTGTTACATATACCATACGGTAATGTACATAACGGTTCGTTGGTATATATTATATATTAAGGAAATACGGAGCTA